>JANZLQ010000079.1:23667257-23685798 GCA_026212715.1 Elanus axillaris | reverse complement strand
TCTAGCGAAGAGGGGGGGGAGTGATAGAACGACTTGGTGGGCACCTGGCGTCCAGCCATGGTCAACCCGTCACAAGCTGCTTTAGCTGCAGCAGCTACAAGACATTTACAAGGAGCTAAGCAGGCTAAACACAATGGTGCTGAGCACTGGTGGAAAGTACATGAAGCTTGTATGCTGATCCTGGGCTCTGTGAAGTCCATTATTACATAGATAGTGTGAAGAATTGTAGTATACATTTTGATGTTCATGGCTTCCTCACAGACGTTGTTTTTGCAGACCTCAACCTTTCAGTGTCTCCTTTTCTTCTGGGTTGTGCTCTGTGGGCCACCAGCTTTTTTACAGTGGCTATGTCTACAGAACTAATCCAGCAGTTCCTGCAAGTTACTGTCAGTGGTCTACATGAAACCCAGTCTCCCTTCTGTCCAAAGTCAGAGCTACCTGGGGCTACTGTGACCAGCTGAAGATCCCTGAGAGCACCCATGTGTTGCAGCCTTTCCTTCCTAGCATTCTTGATGGACTGATCCACTTGGCAACTCAGTTCAGTTCAGAGGTCCTAAACCTTGTGATGGAGATGCTGTGCATTGTCTGTATGGTAGATCCATCATTTACAGTAAGTGTGGAGAACAAAATCTGCCCCTTCACAACTGCAATATTTTTGAAGTACATTAACGATCCAGTTGTTGCTTCTCTTGCCCAAAATATCTTTAAGGAGGTAGCTCAGATAGAAGCGTGCCAGGGTCCCATGCAGATGAGGCTAATACCAGCTCTTGTCAGCATCATGCAGGCCCCTGCTGACAAGACCCCAACAGGGCTTTGTGCAGCTTCCATTGATATATTGACCACAGTTGTGAGGAATACAAAACCTCCTCTGTGCCACCTCCTGATCTGCCAAGCATTCCCTGCAGTGGCTCAGTGCAGCTTGAACACAAATGACAATGCTACTATGCAGAATGATGGCGAGTGTCTGCGCACATACGTCTAGGTGGCACTGGAGCAAATTGCACAATGGTATGATAAGCAAGGCCACAATGGACTGTGGTATGTGTCCATCTTCTAGATTCAAGGACCTCAGAATTCACCACTGCCTTTGTGGGCAGGCTGGTCTCCACTTTAATTTTGAAAGCAGGAAGTGAGCTGGGAGAGAATCTGGACCAGATCCTGAGAGCTATCCTAAGCAAAATGCAACAAGTGGAGACGCTCAGTATGATGCAGTCCTTGATTATGGTGTTTGTGCACTTGGTTCACTCACAACTGGAACCACTGCTAGACTTGCTGTGTAGTCTCCCCGGACCAACCAGCAAGCCTGCCTTGGAGTTTGTAATGGCCGAATGGTTGAGCCGGCAACACTTGTTCTATGGGCAATATGAAGGCAAAGTCAGCTCTGTAGCGTTGTGTTAACTCCTTCAGTATGGCATCAACACAGATGACAAGTGACTTCAGGACATTAGGGTAAAGGAAGAAGAAATACTTAATGTGGGGGAGGGAGTGCAAAAAGCCATCTGTGTTCAGGCCGTGTATGATGGAGGGCAGCAGGAAGGCCCGGCCGGCCGGGTGTGAACCCCGCCCCGGGCGGGCTCGAACTCGCGGCCCCTCGGGCCGGCCCCGCGGTGCCGGCAGGAACGGCCCCTGGTGGAGGGCGCTGGGACAACCCGGACCGCGCCGCGCGGGCAGTGCGCCCGACATCCGGGAGCTGGCGGGATGGCTGGAGGGGAAGGTTAGAGAGCAGAGGAAAATGGCGGCGACCCCACACACTCGGGAAGAGAAACGGAATCCTTCTGCATCGCTGCAAGAGGAACTGGATGGGCTAAAAAACTAGAAGATGCAGTTTGGGCTTCAGGCCGCCCAAGCTGCGTGGTGAACACTTGCCAGTGGTCTGCTGATAAAGGGCCTTATAGACACCTTCCTGTGGCCCAGAATGGCTAAGTCTGGAATTCTTAATCGATACAGGAGCCCAAATTAGTGTTTTGAATGAGCAACAAGCAAGGGAGCTGGGAGTTAAACCATCACAAAAAGCTATGAACATAAGAGGGGTAACAGGAGTGACAAAAAATGCCCTATAGCTTGAACTCAATTGTGGTTACCAGGGGAAAAGAGGATGACAGCTGTGGAAGTGGCTTTAAGCCCCTGTGAGGGAAATACACTGAAATTTGATGTACTGGCAGGCAGACAGTGGTACTTGCCCAATGGTAGGGTGTGGAGTTTTGGGGGCAGGAAGGCAGAGGCCACCCATGTGAGAACACGGCATATTGCTCCTGCACTACCACAGTCTAAAATAACCTGTGCCCCTCAATAAACGCTTCCAACTGCAGCTAAATGGTGTGTTTCAGAAGTAATTAACAATCTAGAGAAGAGAGAGATCATCAGTCACACACATTCCCCTTATAATTCTCCTGCTTGGCCAGTGTCCATGAAAACCTGTGAAGCAATTCTTACAGCTTGCCCACAATACCAAATAAGGTTCAGGGCTGATCACCCAAACCAAGCTCCGGCCCAGTATATCAGACATGGCAAGGCCCTTTGGAGCACATGGCAGACTGATTACATTGGTCCTTTGAGACCATCTCATGGGAAGAAATATATTTTGGCAGGAGTAGAGGTAGTATCAGGATTTTCTATGGCAAAGGCTGTTGGCGCAGCTGCTGGAGTCCGGACAGTCCAGGTTCTGCAAGAATGGTTTAGTATTCTACCCATTCCTGAATGCATTCAAAGTGATAATGGGTCACATTTCACAGCTACAGCAGTACAAAACTGGGCGCAAGGTGAAGGCATCAGATGGGTGTTTCACACCCTGTGTTACCTCCAAGCTAATAGTATAGTTGAGCAAACCAATAGCTTGATTAAAAAACATGCTGATGTTTCACACCCGCTGAAGACACACGTAAGCTAACCTGTTATGGTGAAATTGCCCTCCATTGGAATTGTTCCTATGACCTTAGCAAAACCCAGGGGCCTGTATGCTTGGGAAGCCTTAGATGGGAAAGGAAAGACTCATCGTGTCAGTGCCCGGTGGATAATTCTGGACTTCTAACCCTGTGACGTGGTTTTAAGACCGAGGCCTAGTTTGTGCTTTCTTACCGGACCATGAAGGAATGAGTCATTCCAGTGCTTCTACTGACAGTGATGATGGTGGCAGACGTGAATGGTGAAGATCTGGATGATAATGTTGTGGCAAAAATGATGGACGTTGGTATCATGAACCCTTGAGCTCACATGGGAACAATGGTTTGTAGTTGGTCACCAGATGCGACTGTACCCTCCAACTAGCCCATAAGATCACGCGTGGAGTTGGAACAGTACTACATCAACTGCTGAGTTCACTCTAAATGTGTCAATGTGGCCTCATGACTAAATCAATGAGAGAATACGGCAAGAGACTCAGAGGCAATTGCTTCTGCACCAGGGACCATCTGGTTGGGGAAGGTTTTGATATATTTAGATTTTCTGGATATTTTTCTGGTCAATATTCCACTTTAATTCTAGACCAGAATGGAACGATTGTCCACAATGAGCGTCAAATTCATCGGACTGCACCCCCTATTAACTTTGGAGGCAAGAGGTGACTGTACCACCACGCCAAGGAAACCAGTCGAATGATGACTGTGTGCATGGGGTGGATTGTGGCACTATGTCCAGTCCCCACTCCCATCCTGCTGGCAGGAAACAAAACTACTCCAGGCAGGGAGAAGGGGAAGGAGAAGAAAAGCCTAAACCCTGGAGGCCACAGGTTAAAATTTGAACTGGCCAGTTGAGTCATGCCAGGTACACTGAGGTGACCACCTTGGCCAAGAGGGATTAATGACCACAGGTCAGATTTGACAGGGGTATAAATAGGGTCCCACTGGAGGACATTTTGGGAATCAGTCTTTCTGGGAGCAGCAGGTCGCAGTCGGGGACTCCCTTTTGGGTCAGGCACCGGCCAAGGCAATTCCTGAGGGAGAGAGCCCTCGCCTTGTAGGTGAGTGATACGTGCTTTTTGAGCTATCACTTTAAATCTCAAGGATTTTTAAGTTGCCTGTGCAGTATTAATACCTCTTGCACCATCGTGCCTGTGGTTTTATAAAGTGTTACTGGACTTCTTACTAACTCTTACTGAAGAATAAATCTGACTTTTAACTTCTGTTGGACTTGGTTATTTGTGCATCTGTAACACTAACCACCACACCTGATCAGTATCTGCACAGTTTAAGAAGGCCTTAAAACTACACTTGCTAGAGATCTCGCTTCAGGAGATACACCACACCGCAGAATCCATTCAAAAGGCAAACAACTTTTATAAGCTTCTTGCAGGGATGATTTAGCTATATCCAGAGAAACTGTAAAAGCTATTGGAAGCAGAGACATTATCTTAGCTGCCTCTTTGGTGTCAGAAATTTAACAATGCCTCATGGGATCCTTTCCTTCTTGTCCCTAAGAGAAACTAGCAGCCCAATTTTGTTTTTGTTGAAGTCAGTGAGAAAAGGAGCACTCCCTAAATTTGTTAGTATGCAAGGGGCAGGTTTCAGGATAGTCCGGATAGTGTGTCCTTTCAGTTTGTTGTCTTTTGACATCTTCCCTCAGAGTATCCTGGCAACAGCGGCACTTCTGACAAACAAAAGCCATACAGACACTTCTGCATCCCTTCAGAATGACAATGACTTTCCATTTCCGTATGTGTTCAGTTGTTTAAATATGTGAAGCACTACAGTTGTAAATATGTGAAGCACTACAGTTGAGACCAAAAAAATGTGTCACTGAGCAATATTATATTAAAGCATTTTTGAAAGATGCAACAGAGCAACACTTAAACAAGTGGAATGGACTAAATAAGTACAATTTTTCAAATGGCTTGCTGGTGACCTTAATTCAGGTTTTTTTCAAATAGATAGCTTTGGTTATGAAATAAAAGCTGGAGAAAAGGGTCTTCCACAAAGCACAAAACCCAGTTTGCAGAATGAAATTCTCATGAGGTCAAGAAGTTATTGCTCTTCAAAAAATTACATTTAAAGAAAAACACTGCTCTCACCTAATGCGTTAGCATCTACAGTGACAAAGGCACTCAGCTATCTGAATTTTCTTCACAAAGCTTTTATACACTCTTAAGAATAGTCATATGTAGTCCAATATAAAGGCAAAGCAAAACAGTGAAGTGCCCTATACCACTCAGCAGGCTCTGGATCTATGAGAGGTGCAAAGGAATGATCTAGTACTCACGTAATTAATTTTTCAACTTATTTTGAATCTAAACCACTGGCAGCAATAAAAAAAGGGAAGGTGCATTTCAGACAGCTGTATCTCTAACACTGAGCAGAATGGCTTTTGAGGACTATATTTACCACAGTCCTTGGTAATACACTCTTTAGTGATCTGACCATTACAGAGCATTTTGTGGCACACGGATATAGCAAAATAATCCCCACCAGAAAGGCCAAATATAAAATGTGTAATGCCAGCATTGGGCTGCTCATCGTAGCATCATTTTCCTACCTATTTCCAACCACTGTTCTTTCAACTTTATCCTCCCTACCAGTAAAAAATAGGAAAACTCTAGCCTTGAAGGCACTTCAGGTACACCCTGGAGCATGCTGACATATGAGTTTGTTGCAAACATCCTCCTTGTAATACTGGCTGAGCTGCACCAGACCCAGGTTACCCACAAGGCAGTTTTCTCAGCTGAAATGCACTGTGCTGGACAAATGTTGCCAGGATGCATTGGCAATTATTTGGGAGACTCCCAATAAAGGGCTCATTTGCCATCTTAACATCCAGGTTGGAGTGCAGCAGGCAAGCAATAAGCAAGATGTCCTTATACCTATGGCTGCACTACAGGCTCCCTCAAAGGGCCCCAGCTTAACAGGCGCTGTTGGAAGTCAGTAGTTGATCTCTCTGCCCAAAGGACAGCAATGACTGATATCATTTTGTAGGCGAGAAAGAGAATTAGATAGCAACACTGAAAGGAATTTTTCTAACTGCAATGTGTGCAGCTTATTCACTAACACAGCAAATCCTTTGTGAATTCTGTGCAAGCTTCTTCAGTTTAAGTCTACTGTACATTCACTCCATTTAAAAAGATTGGTTTTGGTCTTACTTTAAAGTTGTGGTACTTATGCATGACTTGCATATGAATGAGGTAAATGAATTCATTACTGAGAAGCCAGATTAAGTTCTGCAGCTGTTCAGCCTGGGGACCTGGTTCAAAGCATGGCCAGAGTGACTGAAAAAATCCTTTACTGATCAAGGCAGTTTTAGGCTGCAGTCTAACATAACAAGTAGCATTAGAAATGCCACATTGGAAAAGAAATTAAAATTACTTGCTTACACACATTATCTCTAGAATAAAGATTTTTAAGAGGGCTACTCTGCAGGTAAGTAATGATACTATATGAGTTGTCCCCACAGCTGCCTGACCTTGAGGGTGTTAATTTGTGTCTTGAGTGCAGCTGTGACACTCACAGCAAGTATTCACAACCAAGATGTCAAAGAGGCTTTACAAATTGCAGATCAAATACAGGATGTTTGTTGTGGCAGAGAACAGAATAAGGAGAAGAATATCTCATTTCTTCATGTTTGACTTTTTATCCAGCATTCCTTCACAGAAGATCTTTCAGGTATGCTCAGAAATTTTGGGAGACCTTTTTTCTTTGTAGTAATTTAAGTGCACAATATGTAATACTGTGAATGCAAGCTAAGTGGTGGCTACTTTCCTCACATTGTTTATGCATGTTTCTGACTGCATATTAATGGCAGTGTTTCGTTACTGCTTAGGGTATGACAGTGTAGACATTTCCTGTTTATCCCTTCGAGCATTCAGAGTTCATTGTTCTGTTATGTTATAAATTCAAACTATAATGATAGAAGTTATTGTATTGTTAGAATACAGGTTATATAGTACAGTCTGCCTGGTAGTTTGGCAGTAGTGTTTATGGATTTGTGTTTCAAATACAGCTAATATACTAAACAATATAGATAAGTCTGTTGTTAAAAGGGCTTATCAAAGGAAAAAAATTAATAGTATGACTGAGGAAGAAACATGATTGTGTGAACAGAGACCCAGAGGACTAAAACTCCTTGTCATGAGTCTGAAAGCAATTGTCTATACAGCACAAATTCTGCTGTATGAGTTGGAAGGAAGTTGAAATTCCAGTTAAAGAATATCTGAGGGTACAAGCTGTGGGGAGTGGAAGTGATGAGGAAAAAAAAAATAGAGGGAGGAAACCCACACAGAGGAAAAACGTGGAGAGATGAGGCAGACCTTCTGTGCCAGAGACCACAGCAGAAAAGCACTATACAACTCCTGTGTTGCTAACATAGAGGTCTATACTTTGAGAATGCAAGACCCAAATAACGTGTTTTGTCTTGGCGCAAAGGCTTAGGCTGTTCTAGATACACTGGCTGGAAAATTTCTGCTCACTGATACTAAGGATATACATAAGGAACACTGTGAACAGCAAACTGCATCTAGGTTCCTCACTGGTGGTTTCCTTTAAGTGAGAGTTGTATTATTGATGAAGGAATTTCACCAATAACTGCCTTGCTTCTTTCATGGTGGAAAATAGTGACCAAGCAATAAAAGCAACTAGTTTATGTGTAATTCTTTTGTACCAAACCTAGAACCATTTCGGTGTTTTATTCTGCTAGAAAACAATCTTGTCTTCATTGATCAATGATCATTTGGCAGTGGTATCAAATATCAGAAAATCAGAAGAGAGACTCTGAAACTGAGAACTGTATTTAAGACTATTGATAGAAATTTAATGTTAGCAATGAAGGATGCTTTTGATTTTCTGTTTGGTTTGGGGGTGGGGTGTTTGTTTGGTTGGGGTTTTTTTTTTTTCAGAAGTAAAATGGCATCCAAGAGTGGTTTCTTTCTCTCTACTGAAGAGACTCTTTTGCTTCAAGGTCTTTCTTGCCTGTCCACCAGAATGTATTCTGGTAGCATGGCCTACTTTCAACTGTAAAATGCTTTAAAAACTTTACCTAAAGTATTAAGTACTTAATTATCCCTGTAGCTCTTGTTCATGTACAGTTCTGCACTTTTATATTGGGTAACTGAATACAGTTGCATGAGACATCTATAGTTTCTCTTGATCTTTGTGTGCTTTTAGTGTAATGCTCCTGAGAGTATTAGTCTAGGTGCACACAGTGTGGCAGACTACTTTTTAGAGAGCCAAGTCGCGTTCAAATCCACCTCTTCGAACCCATAGCAGCAGCAGTCACATGCTGAACCAAAGGTAGGAAGCATGGCAGTAAGACTTCCAGGTTGTGTGGTGGTTACTGCTTGTGTGTTTCCATACAAAGTAAATGTAAAATATTTTCCTTTAATTTCCAGTGACCTAAAAGCACCCTGGACTTTGCTCTGCTTACTAGCAGCAAAAAACCCAGAAGGAGTACCAGCATCACTGGCTGGCTTTCAGGGTTCTCAGCATTGCTTGCAACCATCCACTGTACAGACTGCTCTGCTGCCAGGGACTGTAAGAACTCCCTTGGGATTTCTATCCTTAGAGTTTCAACCTTGCAGATAGGAGCCTGAGTGTCTTGGCTCTGTTTGGGGTTCTTAATAGCTTCCTGCTGCTTTTCCTGTTTGATTACTCTCACATGTTTGTGGCCTTTGACCTGGAGCCACCTATGAGACAAATCTACACGCTAAGCTGCTGGAGTCTACTTGGGAGGCCTGGCTGAAGCTCTGTGGGACAGGGATTTCTCCACCCCCTGGGAATCAGAGTTTACCAGATACCCAGCTTAAGAATGGGCCTGCCACTGCAACTACCTGCAAGCCAAAATCATCTCCAGTTTCAAGTAGTCTGAAAGGAGTTCCTGTAGATTCTTTCAGAAGACTCTTTGGACTTGGTGAAATATAGTAGAAATTGTGATGCTTCATGTGAAACAATTAAGTTTCAGCATTTTTGGAATAATTTTACTGGAGCATTATTAACTTCTGCAGTAACTGTTGTGTGTTCCCTTCTATCTTTTTTCTTAGGTAACTTGAATAATTTTATTTTTTAAACCAAAATAAGTCATAATAAATCCTCATCATGAAAGAAGAAGCAGCAGAATTATAAGCATTTACGTTAGTGAATTCCATGTAACATTGCATGCTGGGCCAATGATAGTAATTTTTTTTTTCTAAATTTGATTTCATCTTTGCTACAATATTCCTGTAGTCTAAGCTATAATATGGTCAAATTAATATCTCAAAACTGTCAGCTGCAGATTTCACAGCTCTTTCTATGACCCAGCTTTACAAATAGAACATAATATCAGAAACTGGTAAAAATACTGAAGTACATCCTACCTCTGTAACCAGTGCCAGATGATTCCTGTATACAACATAGTGTTTTAAGGCATGACCACATCAGGAGTTCCAGATTTCTTCTGAACCTCTTCACCCTGAAAATCTGTGTGTATATGTACACATAATGTACACATTTCTAGCTGAATTCCTTCCTGAATGTTGTCTTGAGTAAATTACACAAGGCAAGATCATCTAATCACAAGTTCCTTTCTTTATACCTTTATGTATTCTTGTTTAGAACCAGAAAAGGCCTCTCTGCTCTACTGCTTCATGTATAGAAGTAATTAAGAGTGTGTTTAAACCCTAAATCAGTGGATTTACAGTGACAGGGAGGGAAGGAGACAGTAATGGTCCTAATTTTATATGACTCCAAATACCTACCCAGATCAGAGTTGCAGAGTCATGTTGCTGATCATTCTGTCATTCCAGCCTGAAGTATACAATTATCTCCAGTGATAGATGTGAAGAAATTTTAATTGGTTCATGTTTCTAGCATTTCTAACATTTCTTGTCTCTCAAGGACTACTCTTGAGTTTGCACTAAAATCTGTATGAAAAACATGTGGCTAATGTTTGTTTTTAAAAGTAGACAGCAATGCATACATTGTCTGGTTTGGGACTTTAATAAAAAAATTAAAAATTTATCAATAGTTTTCTGAAATAAAATTTCTAAGTATTTCTGACAAACCCATTGCCCCTTCATCAGCCCCCAAGTGATTAGATCTATGCAAGTTCTTGGTAGGTTCAGCAATAACCTTAAGAGAGTTTGGAATTTGTGAGCAAATGTACAATGACAAAAACCACTTGTACTTTACCTTGGTTTTCAAGGTATATTTGATTCCTCTTCTATACTGACAATGTCTCTGAACTTTGTTTCAGAAGCACACAGCAGCATATTATGCCAAGATCATCAGCAAATATATTCACTACAGTGTGGCTTCTAAAACTGGGGGGGTCCACTAATCTCATCCCTGCAGGATGTTTTTTGGTTTTGTTACCCTCCCTATAGGCAAACCCTCATGCCTTTATTATTTTTGTAGTAATTCCTACCTTTTCCACTTGAACCAATAGCTTCCTCCATGGCATTGTGTCAATTCCTCCATTGAATTCCAAAAAGAAGAGACCTGGAGCATTTTCCTCATCCAGAGTACTGATTATTTTTAGCTGTGAAAAATGCTTGATGACACAACCTACCTTTCTAATACCATTGCTTGTTTAGTGCATTTTCAACTTACACACAATTTTTCAAGTAAAGACTATTTTGGGCCCTAACAATTGCAGAAGCTAAACTCTTGCCCATGCGGTTTCCCAGTCATTTCCCTTATAACTCTTCCTTTCTGAACCTATGTTAATATTCTATTGAACCATCTGGTTTCCAGTTTGATGGTACCTTTCTCTGCAATGGAAGATTCATTGTAAAATCTCACTGTTGGATATGTGGTTTCCTTTCCCAACTCATTCAGAATTCTGGAGTAAAAAAACTTTCCTGTCCCCTAATGGAAAAACAAAGAATTTATTTTGCTTCTGTTTATGATGTGCTAAGTTATTTTGTATCTTGAAAACTCAGGTAAAATACTCCTTTTTGGAGCCATACCTACTTCATACCCTTACGTTTTTCTTGTAATTTCCTGTGAATGGAAAGCACCCAGGACTTTAGTCTTTTTACTAATAGTAAGAAACCCAGAAAGAATATCAACTATATTGGCTGGCTTCCAAGGTTTCCACCATCAGTTTCAGTCAACCACATGATATGGACTGCTTTGAAGCTACTGACTCTGCAAACCCTCAAACCTTATAAACTTTATATCTATCTATACATTTTCTTCTCTCCCTCCCTTTTATTTTTCCCCTTTTTAATTATAGGAATGGGCACCTCTATTTCCTTTGCCAGGTTTAACTCAACTTGACTGTTCATATAGTCTTCTTCCTTTACCTGAACAACTATTCAATATCTTGTGATATAATTAAAAAAAATATCCCAAGACTAAGTATCATTGTCCCCCTCTCTGCTAGTAAATCTCTATGGAAGCATGCTTTGTGGTACAGATTAATTTATTGTTATTACTACTAACAAGACAGAATTGTGGGTCTTTGTTTAGATATTAACCACACACAAACATAAAAAGGTATGGAAGAATAATCGAATAGCCACTACAGGTTAAGACACTTGAATAAAGGATTTCCAGACAACTTGATTTTCTTCACATGGAGGAAAAAGAATAAAAAACATGCCGTGAAAAAAAACATTACACTTAACAACCTATTTCAGTGGTGGTTTCTCAAATAAGAGAAAACACACTTTTCCTTTGAACAATTGTCATTAAAGATGCTGTATCAAAGAAGGATAGCTAATGTTTATTATAACATTGTTTTCCAGAAAGAAAACTCTCAATCATATCTTTCATCTTTGTTTTGAAAAAAGAAAAGATGACAGCTACCTTTGAATATAGTTTTTCATGCACCTGTTTTAATGTATTAGTTGACTTAATTCAGGGATGTGGAGGAAGGGACAAAAAGCTAAACTAGAGTAAATACATTCTCCTCTCTGTTGTTCTGGCAGATTGGCTAGAGCTCTTTTGAAGTCAGTTTTGTGTGTTTTTTTTTTTTCCTTGATGAAAACCTCAATTTGAATTAAGCAACAGGCACAAGTGTTCTGGACTTAACTGCATTTAGCTCCTGAGGACTCAATGGGACATGGGTTCTATTTTGCAAGGTACCATGGCAGCACATTGAAGGACCTGTCCTTATCACAAAGATATTTCAGACAAAACAGGCAAGAGAAATCAGGTCAGAGGGTCAGTATAGGCACTGAGAGAAGTTACATCTGATTTTACAGGACTAAACCAATGCAAAAGTCATGAAAAAGATGAAGTTCTTCAAGCATCTGCCCAGCCTTGTACCCGCTGGGCTGGCGGTATTCTGTTGCATGCTCTATGTAACCACAGGGCAGCAGATGTACTCAAGTCATCATCTTGGTGGCTTGTGACAGCAGCTCCCAATTATTTGTGCGGAGATGTTTCCTGGATCCACAGTCCTGTATATCAGTAGTTACATGTATTCAGTGATCACCACGTTACAGACTCCTTGCTGATTTAATCATGACTCACAGATAAGCAGCTCAAGACAGGCATTGAGGATCTCCTTGCACAAGCTCCTGCCTATTTCTCTGAGTGCAGGTGCTTACCTGAGCCCTGGACCAGCCTGCTTCCCTACCTGAAGGTCTCCAGGGTGTGTGTCAGAGGTGGGCTGGCAAGGCAGGATGAGACAAAGAGCTCAGAACAACCTATGCCAGGGTGAGAAAGCAAGGAGATAGGACTAGCACCTGTTTGTGGTGAGTGTAGGGGATGGTTAGGAGAAAGCTGGTGTTCTGAATTTGGGGAAGAAAGACAATATATGACAGGGAGGAGTGGATGGACATGTATTTCTTCTTCCTGGCTGGACCTGAGCATGCCCAGGTACTGTGTCTCTAGTTCACCATGACTGATTCTGCTATCTTAAAAATCAGGTTTGGGAATTATTGTGTTAAAATAAGCATCACTATAAGCTACTCAAAGTATTCTGGCAGCTGTGGTTTCAGGAAAGTATGAATTTAAGGTAGATGAAACCACTATGCACCAGGCTCCTAACAGCATCACAGGAAAAGCCACATGCTGTTCAGCACTTTTGCTGCAGATCAGTGCTGCCCACTTTTCCAGACAGACTGACAGATTAGTCACCAGTTTGCAGCAGAGAAATCCTACTCTTCAGTGTTGAATTCCACTCTGGGAAACAGCCTAGCTCAAGATAGAACGCTACTACTACTTCTGGCTAGTGCTGTCTCTCTGCACACTCAAATGTTACTTCTCTGATCTCTAATAACTGCAACTTCCTTTCAGCTGCTACAATGATGGTAGTTATTTTGTAGGGTGTGTTGTATGAAGTAGAATGCTGCCAAGTAAGCAATGACTGTAGTAATCATACAGTCAAATGGTTTACAGTTCTTTGTTTGAATGATGGGATTTCCTGACTGGTCAGAAGCTCGCTAGATATCAATGTTTCATTGTCTAAATGAAAGGGTGTATTGAGTATGATTCTGCTGGAGACTGTCCTGAGTGATGTCTTAGTCAATATTTTCATTAGGATCTAGGTGATGGAAGCAAAAGCATAGTTACTACATTTGTGAGCAGCACCAAGCCAGGAGGGACAGCAAGAACAGTGAAAAGTTTAAAATAATCTCACAAAAATGGAGGCACAGCCCCCCCAACTTCCAAAGCCACAGGATGTATGAACACTCCTTAACTGCCTAGTACATTTTAAGTTACAATGACTATCTTGGCGTTAGATATTTATTGAGAACTTCCCATGTGTAAAGTTCATGTCATGGAGGATTTTAAGGCACTGTGTTTTAAAACTTACAGGGGGATCCAACATATATCTTAACAAGGTTTTACAAATATATCCTTTTAGGAAAAGAAAGAGTCATTTACAAGCTCAACAGGTTGAGCCTTTAGTTACATAGGTGTGTGCTAATGGGACCTGAAGCATAGTTTAAACTGGATCTGTGCTGTGGTCCTGTGAGACGTTTGCAGAAAGAGCCAAAGGAGAAATGTTGGCAGGGTTATACCTGTGAGAACATTCCAGCACTCTGCACTCCCCAGACAGAAATTAAAACAGTAGTAGGATGAGATGTCTTTAACATCCTAAAGACACCTGAAAGCTGACCTATTCTCACTAAATACTACAGAGGATCTAATTGTGGCTTAATGGTAAGAAACAGAGGGCTGTCATTTTCTTACAAATGAGGAATAAATTCTTACCATATGCTCAGATCTCCTATTTAGATCTTTTGCTGTCTCAAATAGGAAAACCCCTCAAAGCCATAAAAGGATTCTGAATCTTCAGCAGTATGCCAGAGTGCCCGGATTTGTCTGGCCTGCCTGGAAATGACCATTACTTTTGCCATTTTGCTGTACTTTAAAAGCTGCTTCATAGATTAGTTTATACGTTTCAGTTTATTAGAAAGTCCATTTAAGTGCTTCTAACCACAAAGCAACTTTACTTAATGTTCCGGCTCTTAGGAAGTTGCTTTATCATACCCACAAGCAGTTGTCTGAGAGCAGTAGTTCCGGTGCTGCATCCTAGATGTGTAGGTTTTCTGCCAGAAGAAAGGAGATTTTCACTAGTTTAAGGTAATCTGGTTTTGCTCCTTGCTGGGAAAGCCTGTAGATCTGCTGCACTCAGATTCTTCACAGCCAGCTGCACATCATTATGGAGGACCCCTGCATGGACACTTGGACCAGAAGGGGAAGTTAGCCAAAAGGCAGGAATGGGTGGCCATGGGCTGGGGGGGGGGAAGTGTGGGATGACAGCACCAGGCCGGGCTAGTTAAACACCTGCAGATTTGAGGCATTGGTTTGTCTGCGAAACAGAGTTAGCCAGGCTCTCACTGTACAAGGGTTCCATGAAAATAAATAAATGCACTTACTCAGAAATTTAGGTATTTAGTGCTGATTGCCCTAAAGGAGCCCAAAGGGAAATTAGAAATTCTGTTTTCAGAGCAGGGCTTGAATAATGTTATAACTACATGAGAACAATGAGGAGAAAAATAAAATATTGAACAGCTTTTTTTTACTTTTTTTTTACTTTTTTTTTTTACTTTTGAAGTAAGTACTATCCATCCTGTACAGTGAATAAATCGGGGATTCCTGGGAAAAAAAATGGTATGTGATCATATGTTGAAGTTGTGTCCTTATATTCATTGTAGCATTGCATTAGCTCCGTGCAGAAACTTCATTTGTAATCGAACAAACACGCTTTGTGTACTTGGTTGTGTGAACTTAACAAAAGTCTCTGTGTGAATTGTGATTGCTTGTTTGCACACACATTTTATCCTTTAATAATTTTTTTCCACCCTCTTTAGTTGGTGGAAGGAGCTGCCACAGTGTTGTAGAAAGCTTTCAACACCTCTTTGCTAATCAGACTGTCAACATCCCTGCCTGTGACACACTGGACTGCTCTGGAGCTTTGATAAACACCAGGATTTCGGGATGCTGCTCTCTCCACAGAATGGGGTGAAATCCTCCCTTGGCAAGTATGCATGCTTTGGAGGACAGCCTGGGAAGGCACCATACCACCTGCCCACCCAGAGGGAGTAGAGTGGCATGGGGGAAGCCCTATTTCCTTCTCCACACAGGTGTGTACCCCTGGTTCACTCACTCATACCACAGGCATGGAGTGTGCTGCTGCCATTTCAGGAAGAAAAATGTTGTCACTGAGCCTACCTCCCAAGTTTCTCTAGTTCTTAGTGTGGCTCTGAAGTGGTAGGTCCCTAGATGATGGGCACCCGAGGAGCTGTGGATGCTGCCCTTACAGCTGCTGTCTGGCTCCAGCATGGCCACATGGCCTTACCTGGGGTAATGAGCCCAGCCCACGTCAGCAGTAGCAAACAATGTGTCAAGTGCACATACAAAGGACAGATTTTGAGAGCAAAGAAGGAGTTGTCAATGGTATTTGAGGAAAATGAAGAAAACATGGTGGTAAAACGGGGAGGTATAAAAACAATAAATTACAAATTTTGTACCAATGAAGAACATTTCCATACTTCATGTCGCAGAATGCAGTCTATTGCATCACAGTAATAATCAACATAAAATAAGATGCATGTTGCAATACCGTTATCACTTAATAGATCAAGTGTACAAATATTACTTATACACATTTACTGAAACAATTTTATTGAAAATGAACTAAATTAATCAACAGGTCACCCCTGCCTCTGCCTTTTAGAGGAAGTCAAATCAGTTTCCAACATGCACACAGCTGCAGTAAGGGAGTACCGAGCAGGGAGCTTAGTATGCAAGCAGCTGCTGTTCTGCTTCTGCCTAAGTGAGAAAACAGGATGGTTTCAACAAGCTGCTAGTAGCTCTGTGTATGTGCTGTGTAATGTATTATGCAAATGCACTCCTTTAAACATTAATTTGAGGTCAGTCTGGAAAAATGCCAATATTCTTATATTTAGTTGAGAAACTGCTCTTTGATAAGGTTAGCTGCTAATTTTGTTAATTTATTATTGCAACCCATATTAAGCCATTTGATCTTGTCATTGAAAATACCAATTTTCTTACACTTTAATCACTTCAATATTTATTAAAATTGTACCAATCTGTTCAGTTAATAATTGACCGAACAAAAGACTGCACTCAAGTTAACGGCACCATTTTCTTACTTGTGTAACTGCCACTAAATAGTGGCCAGCTGGGCTCATTGTGGGGCTGAATGCCCAGAGTTTTCAGGAATGACAGAGCAAAACAATGCTGCACAGGCTGAGGCCAAGTGGTGTTACAAAGACTTGGATGAAATGGCACACTACATATTTGGTAAACAAGAAGCCTGATTGTCTGCTGAGATCTAATTGTGACTAAACTGGTAGCTAAGGTGAGGTGCTTGTCTGGAAAAGATGTAAATTGTCTTTGTGGTTTAGCTGCTCATGGTGAAGTGATGAGTGTTGAAAGATTGCGTTAAGGAGCTGAAAGTCAGAGGATATACAGATCACAAAGCATCTCAATTGGCTTTCACAGTTATATGACATTGCACATGAACTAGCTCTGCCTGGAGGGCCTGCTTGGTTTGTGGTTGGGTTAGTTAACTCATTAAGTAATATATTACAGGATGTTAGAAGACTAAAACCAGCATGAAAGGGTAATGCATGTTTTTCTACATTTTTGGGGAGCTGCAGCTCATTGGCATTGCTAGGCTCTACAATATTGTCACTTGACTAATAGCATACTTGCTATTGGCAGTATGTTCTGTGCCATACTGCCTTATGCAGATCAATTAAGACATGAATCCAGTGCCAATCTGATCTTTGTTTAAGGCTCCATTTCCTGATTTGTGGCGATGTGGACTAGAAGACTCTGTAGGAACACTGACTATAGGAAAATGGCTGGACGTGAAGCCATTTTGCCAGTTTTAGGAGAAACATGTAATGAATGGAGCAAATGCCAGTAATCTTAGGCTGTATTCATCCTGCTGTGCTTAGAGGTCAAAAGCATCAAAGATTTGAGGGCTCAAGTAGTCCTGGTGATTTAATGGGTGTCAAGGAAGGAAAAGGTATATAGTCGTATCTCATACAAATCTCTTGTCAACAAACTTCTGCATGTGACATGGCCAGTCATCTATACTAGTTATTTACTACTACAAAAACATTCATGCAGATTCTGCTGCTCCACAGAATGATGAAACTATTAAAGCACAGGATTCTGCCATTCAAATGACACTTAAGAACATGGCTGAGGGTTGTGCAGTCAGAGCAGTCAATTTTCAATGAAGATCCTCCACAAAGGTCCTAACTGCAGTCTGTGTGCACTTATTTCTGGTAGAATAAATGCTAAACACCTCCATTTGTGAATATACCCAGAAACCTGTGTCTACTTTTAAAAATAAAGGCTGGCTTTGCAAACTGTACGTACAATTAAGTGGTTCAGCTACATACAAGTTTGCCACAACTATGCACACAGAGTATGTGTGTACATGAGCATGTGTAGAGGGTCATTTGTTACCGTTGTACTTTAACCAAGCACCAACCCTTCTGCAAAACAATAGACAATTCCTGTTCCAATTCTCTAAGTAGGCAAGAAAAAAGCAAGGCAGAAAGCAGTTATATATATATATATATACAACTATTACATATGAAATTATCTTCTTCAGCTATTTTTTTTGTTTGGCGTAATTTTTATTTTGAAACTTTAAAAAAAATCACTTTTGTATGAAACAGAAGAGATAAGGAGAGGAGAATTAATTTAGTGGTCTTTTTAGCTGGGGAAGGAGGAGTTCATCTCTGTGACTCTTTTCTTCTGTGCTGGAGATAAAAGTGCCCATGTGCAGTATGAAAGTGAGTGTGCACATCTGCTGTGTGTACCCCTGCCACTTGTCAAGTAAGTAACTGACAGAAGTGGTAGTAGTTCCACAGGCAAACTGGCACTGAAGGGTGATGAAATTTGTTTGGTTTTAGTAGGTGTCACAGATACATGCTGACGGCTACAGACTGATGTGCAGCAAGTGTCTGAAGTTAAAGGAGGAGAAGGTTCCTTAGCACTGACAGACCCCACTTCTGCTTCAGTCTGTCTCCTTTCTGTCTTTTTGGGCCAACTATATGTCCTGTTATTCCAGTCAGCTCTTTCCTGCCTGCTAGACCCTAACTCCTGTTTTATGCTTTCTGCACATGATTCCTCAGACGACAAAACTTAACTAATCACACTTCCAGTCTTAGTATCTTTCTCCAGGCCTTCCCACCCCC
>JANZLQ010000079.1:23619769-23647425 GCA_026212715.1 Elanus axillaris | reverse complement strand
CAGCACACTTTTATTTTGGGGGGTGGGTGGGTGGGTTTATTCTTCATACAAAATATGCATTGTGAATGAGGTTGTGTCTGAATAAATGGGAGAGTGATTGTTAGCTACTTTTAAGCGTAGAACCTAGTTGCATTGAATCATCTTTTTGGAGGGTGCTGCATTTCCCCATTAGTTATATAGAGCATTTACTTTCCTAACTTAGGTTCTGTGAAGTAGATGAGAGTATGCAGTGTGCTAAATTGCTACAGTGTTGTTCAACTCAGTAAATGTACATGATGTCCAAAAATCCTAGAATATTTTTCAAACAGTATCCTTGATGATGTTGAAAATCATTTACCTATCACTACATAATCCACACCTGTGGGAGAAAGCATAGCAGGTGTGAAATATTGTATCTCACCACCATGCAAAAGAATGTAATTTAACCAGAGAATTCAACAGGTGGCAAGTAACTATCCTAAAAGTTATAATACATAATGAAAGTAGACTCTCAAAAGTAACAGTTTTGGCCAAGGTCACTGCATCAGCCTAAAGGATTTCCAAGCAGGGTACCTCTTCATTGTCTGCATGTCACAATTTCACTAGGCAGCTGTTGAAGGCCAGGATTCTGCTGAAGCTGTTACCCTCACCTTCAGTACACATAGTTCTTTGGATGGTAACTTGAGTTATTTCTTTTCCCGCAATGAAATGTCTGATTCTTGCTGGTCAGGATGTGTAAAGGTATTTATACATTTTCAAGCAAGCATGCCTTCTTCATAAAACTGTTGTAGTTTATTAATACCTCTAATGTTTCTTTCCATACAAAGCAGATACATGCACTTAAAAAATCCTATGATGTTAGTTTTGGGTTATGGCAAGACAAGAAAGAACTAGGCAATCTCTTGCAATCATAATTTTTACATATATTACATATTTGTTGGTTTTATGTACATATGCATGTGTATGTTTACTCAGCTACCCAGGGAACCACAAAAGATGGCAAAGAAATCTAGACAAAAGGCTATCAGTAAGACAAGCCAGTGTAGATATCCAGCAGGACACAGTGTCTGAAAGTGGCAGAAGCTTCTCTTCCTAGGCTTTTTCTAAAGGCATAGGAATTTAATCAACAACTTCAATCTTCCACTCATATGTTATTTGTCTTTGAGCATATGGACATGAAAGCCTCAAATCCATCAAATATATATATGCATTTATGTATGTCAGAGTAACTCAGAAAATACAAATATCCCAGAAAAATATTGTTTTTCATATGGAATGCATATAAAACAATATAAAAAATTATCCAACTTCAACTGGTTTTGAATTTCTAAATTATCTACATAAAACTAGCTACAGTTTTTACTTTAAAAGAATTATAAATATGTATCATGGAACAATGGAGATGGAGATGGAGAAACATGTAAAAGAGGCTTACTAAAGGGATCTCTGAATTGAAGAACATTTGCAGATGAGAAAACTGATGATAAAAAACTAAGTACAGGAAATTAGAAGAATAAAACAAAGAAGATGTTCTCAAAGTTTTATTTGGTTTTCATTGTCAATGTTTGAGAAAAGATTCATATCATCTTGATATTTTTGTGTCTTATCAAGATCTTGGCAAGGAAGAAGCTAGAAAGCTTATATGGGGAAGAAACTACTGTTCTTATAAGGAGTGACACATGGTCATGGCATAAATTTACTGAGCTGCCTTGTAGCAAAAAAAAGGGTACTAAATGTAAGAGGTGTGTGTCTTTGGGTTAAAAATTCTGAAGAAAAACTATTTTTGGTGAAAACAATGAAAGTCCTAAGTTTCTGGTGCTGGGATAGTTTTCATGGCTCGAAGGCAGCCTTGGAGCTATGGGATCTGGAGTCCCTGACATCAGCTCAGAGCTGGTTGCCTCGAAGGTGTAAATTTTGAAAAAGCAGCTTCCCCTGGAAGCTTGGAGGAAGGTGTTTTGCACCAGTTTTACACTGGGTTTTTGTCACCCCAGTAAGAAAGGCACTCAGACTCTGTGAAGTATTATTTACAATACCATTTACTGAAGGTAAAAATATAAGAATGGAGAGGATAGTATAGATAACCTTTTCCCCTTCAGATGCTGGGAGCCCACATCACAAGGCATGGGATTGGCCTCCATTCAGCGCACAGCACGCTGGGCTGATCCCATCTATGGAAGTTTACCCCATTTAGGTCTTCTGAGCTCTTTGATGATTTTCCTAATATGGGATGAGGTGTTTATTTTTGGAGAAAATGTGAGTTTATAGGGACATTTTCACAGCAGAAAAAACAGTAGTATTTTCTTTTTTTTTTTTTTTTTTTGAGGGTTTTGGGGTTTGGGGTTTTTTTGTTTGGGTTTTTTTTGGTAGTTTCTTTAATGGATATGTATGTGAAAATGTGATGCTTGTATTTAATTAGCTTGCTCCTGAGATTGTAGCTGTAATTATAGTCTTTTAGTCCCTGTATGGGGGAAGAAATACCCATGTACAGCAATAAAGATGATTGCTAATATGTCAGACAATATGATACTGTATTAAGACCAGCTGAAATAAAGTGGAAATAATGGCATAATGAAGATGAGTCACAAGAGATCAGGAACACCTCTTCTCCTTTTTTCTTTAGGAGACTGCCTTAGAGATATCTTAACTAGTCTTCCTGTTTGTTTACAAGCATTTTATTTCCTGCTAAAGAAATGCTGTAAGTCCTGAAATTTCATTGCATTAATCTAGAGCTCTGACTTTCCTTCCTGCATAGTCCTGAGAATAGCTTTTGTTCTTATCTAAAAGTCAAACCCTATGTGTGCAGTTTATTCAGCCTGAACTGCACATGAAAATGGTTCAAGGGGCTAGAAAAGGCAAGGGCCACACATCCAAGTGGGAAAGCATCTTTGGAAGTAATCCTTTACTAAATGCAGCAAAGAAAGTATGCATGGATGCCGGAAATGAACTTGCTTTTTGATTTTTTTCTTTTCTTTCTTTTTTCTTTTTTCTTGTTTTTGGTTTTTTTTTGTTTAAAGGAAGTTTTGTCAACATGTTAAAAGTTCTGGGTTTTTTATTATTCAGAATAAAAAGTCATAATATACTTTGCCAGCTTCTTCACTTTTCCATTTGGCGAACATTGCTTTTCCTTCAATCATCCTCCACTACATACTCATCATTCTCTTTCTTGCATGGCTTAAAATTAATGTGGTTGTTTACTTTACGACAAGTAGTTAGCACAGACAACATCCAGACGATTCTGGGAAAAGCCTTCATCTAATCTACTATTACTGCAAAAACAGTTGGTGTATCTTCATACTTGTGGTTTTTGCTCATGTTACGGCAAAATCAATATAGGACTGTATTAGCATAGCTGAATTTAGAAAAATGCAGTTACAGTTCTATCTTTGTTAGCAGTACACTAGTAGTCTCTATGCCTGCATCACGCTTCTGCTACAGAGAGCTCAACCTGTTGTACAATGCCCGGGCCACATCAGTATGACATTGTGGCCAGACAATGTCCATGCACACAAATTGCCCTTGCTTCTCACCTTTCTAAGGACTCATGGTATTCTGAGACACGTGCCTCATGCATACCGTAAGACTGCCTCATCAAATTTTATATTAGATGCAAACTAATATAAAACAGCTGTAACTTTTTGGCTTTCATTCTAAATTTGGTATGGGGCCATGCTTCTTGCTTCTGCTGGCTGCCATGACTGAAAAGACAAAGTAAGTGTTGCTCACCTTGCAGTCACCCACACTGAGACGCCAGACACGGTGGCTGTGCTTTCATCTTTCAGCCCTGTATCATACATGACCCTAAAGGGGATCAGGACAGTGCTGATGGCTGGGATTGTCCCAGCCTATGAGCTGCCCATCTGCCTGATTGCATATTGGGCTGGGCAGTGGCTCAGCATAGTTGATAATTTTTATGCTTAGCTTTGCTTATATTTTCCTCTTTGCCTTTCAACAATTGATTAATCAGTTACCTGCAAAAGATAGTCTTTAGTCTAGACAGCCTCAGTGCCTTCCAAGGCTTTATCCATGGCAGATTTTAGGTGTAGGTTCCTGCCTACTATGTATATTGCAGTGGACACAGACAGTGGTCTTTATTGTTAAGGATAAGCAGGGGTTTTTAAGTTGGGGATGTGTGGGTTTTTATTTGTTTGTTTGTTTTTCAACCTTTGAAGCTTTTTCTGCTTTTGAGGATTATTTTTTTTTACACATTCTTTTGGTACTGCAGCTTTGTCTTAAGCTACAGACTTTGAGAAAAAGCACTTAAGCTGTTATTTTTAAGTTGAGAGCATGAAATGAAAGACTGTGAAGAGGTAATGCAACAAATCTTCAAGGTACAGACCTCAAAGTTCAGAATTGTCAGGAGCTTTTTAAATATGACAGTGTGAGGTGTGACGTTTTAAATAGATGCCTTATTTAGTGTATCTGAAAGGTATGAAGAGTTTAAATTTGAGACTCTAAAAATTATCAGCCTGACTAAGAAACAGTAGCTAAATTGTTTCATTTTGAAGGGCTGATATCACCAAAATCTGCAGATTTTTGCCTGCAGTGTCACTTCACTGACCTTAAGCAAGACGACTTAAAAATCCTCAGCGAGACTCACACTCAGGTCATTTTTTGTGTTGCCTCCATCAGAGTAGACAGGGAGAAATGTATGGGTACATCCTACCAACAGAGCAAAAAACCTATGGGCCTTCATTTCACTTACTAATGGCTTCACAAGCATAATAAAGACGAGGGAGGAGAAATCCAAAATTGGCAGTATCATCCAAGTGGACCGATGAGCAGGTGAGCATTTACCCATATGACTGGCAGACCCGTGGTACTATTTGAAACTACATAGTTAAGTAAATATTGCAATAGTTCTACAACTTAAGCTTATTAAGACATAGAGAATATATTTCTTTCTCTGAACAGTTTATTCAGGGTTTGGATTTTTTTAATCTCTATTAAAATGCTGATTGTCAGAACAAGCAGGTAATGTGTTCCATGTATAGTTCCATGTAGCTTTTTAAATCTTCATTTTCATGCATCTTTGGATATGAAAATAGCAAAATGTACTATTTTAAAAACAGGAAGTGATTTGATAGCTTTGTTTCTGCTCCTCATCAGCTCCCTACAGGTAGGTCTACACTATCAGTATTGGCATTGAGGCACTTGCAGGCATGTCTGTGGAATTCAAATTTCTGTTTTCACGGAATCTCTTTGTTTTAGTAATAGACACAGAATTTGCATCTCCAGAAATAGTTTGGGATTTTTTAATATCCTTCACTGAACAGTCTGTTCCCTGGAGCATACCTTTACTGCTATGGGGCTATGCATGCAGTGTAACATGCCAAGGACTCAGGAATAAAGATTGATATATATGAAGGAGCTATACGATGACTTCTGCTCTCAAGAGGGAGGTCTCAAGCCAAGTGCATTTGCAGCCTGTCAATGCTTGTTGGCAGATAGAGATACCCAGGCACACTGAGGTTCAGAAACACAGATTTTTGACTGATTACTCACTGCTGCCACTTTTGTAACTATCCAGAAGATCATTTTCCAGCTGCCTTTTCAAAGGCAGGTCTTTCTCCCATTTCGGAACAAAAGCAAACAAATTAACCTTCTGGGACCTGAGAACAAGGAAAACCAGATGTTATTTCTTATAACAAGATTATGTGTCTAATTCCCACATGGGCATGTTTTATCACATCATGACTGCAACAACCTAAAAAGGCAAGAAGGGACACTAGGGCTCATTATTTCCTTCTTTTTGTGTGCTGCCTGTTACTCATACTGAGCAAGCCCACTATGTCTGTTCTTGGTGGCTGCCTAATATAAAATATCACCATTGCTCCTAATTAAAGACTTATTCTTCTGAGATTTCACTTTCTACAGTTTAACTGTATCTGCCATGAGAATAAAAATTATGGATACCAGGAAACTGGGAGTACTTATTTTATTAGGGCTTCCATTTTGGTTCATATCTCTCACTCTGCTGCATGATGTTATTTTATAGATGAATGAGGCAGAAGATTGATATCAAAGGGAGACTAGGTTGTTCAATGCTTAAGTGCTAGAAAACAGATGGGAAACACAGTGTGTACCAATGTTCTTTTCCTGGCTTAGCCACTGAAGGCTTACTTTGAGTGTGTGCATGCTGTTGCTAGGGAAAAATGGTCATGTGAGTCTCTTACATAATGACATGAATATTTTGTTTTGAAACATTGCATTATTGTAATCTTGCAGCTTATGCGTCTAATAGCTAAAGCTCTTACATCAGGCACCTGGTGTGAAACAAAAAAACCCCAAAAGGTAGGTTTAGAAGGAACAATGAAAAAGCTACAACAGAGGAGAGCAGATTGCAGTGTGATTGAGATTAGCTGGTACTGCCTTGGCTTGCTGTATTCTGAAAAGACAAAAGGAGACTGAATTATTAATATGAGGCACTGTTTATTGATAAACCAGAATATGTATCCATTTGGCACAGGACACGTGGGAGGAGGGGATGTTTCTGTGGTACCCAGATGACAGTTGAAACCAATTTTATCTTGCACCATTCCAAACACATAATTGTTTAGGCATTTTAGATGTGTTCAAAGCTATGTGTGGTAGAAATGTGTAACCAAACACATGCATATAATCTTCTGAAGTTTTTCTTTTCCTAGAAATTGAACCTGTAAGGGAATGCTTTATTATTCTAAGCTGTCATATGCTGCCTGAATTCCTCCCTCATACTACGTTTTTTGTATTGGCATCAGGAGTCTTGGGATGATCATTATGAACAAATAGACATAATTAATTGTAACAAATGAGGTTAAAATACCTTTTAGAAGAGACCTAAATTAATAGAGAAAACAACTGGTGGGTTGTCAGTGCCTATGTGGGCATAATCTTCTCTTAAAGCCTGCCAAGATATGAGAAAGGCTTCAGATATTATGCTGTTGATTGTAGAAAATTTCTCAAGATATATTTATAGCCAATCAGACTCATTTCACACAAAAACTGCTTTATAATCAAAGCACAGATAAGACTGTCAATCCATAAAAAGTAGTGATACGTGTTTACAAAAATAAACAAACAAAAAAACCCTAGTAAAAACCCCACATGCTTTAGAATAATTTTAGTGATATAACTGATGACGTTTGAACACTGAGATTCCACCTGATTCAGGACTAGTGAATAGTTTTTGTTACACTAGTCATGTAAAGAGCTGCAGCCCTCTCTCCTTTAATTCACTCATTTAGATGCCACCCCTCAAATTCTGCTGTGTGCTAACAGCCTGTGTTGTCTGTACACAGGTATTTGCTGTAATTTCACTGATTCCTCTGAAAAGTGGGTACAAGACAATCCTTACTATTCTTAGGCTCCTTGTGCATGTCTACCATTGCCTTTCTCAGAGAAGATTGTTAGAAGATCTGAATCTGAATAACAGACCCAGTCTCAGTCATAATGCTGAAAAATGCAATTTGCTATTTCAGCAGAAATGTTCAACTATATGCATTAGAAATAGGATAATTTTGGATGATAAAGTAATGATTTTTTTTCCCCATAAGGATGACCCTTAATAGCCTGATTTCTAGACAAAGTGACAGTAATGAAACTCAATTGCAGGAGGATAGACAAAGGTACACTACCATGACTTCAGAATCGATTTTAGAGAACACTGCTAGAAGCTTTAATATTTGTCTTCATATGAAGCTATAAAGGATCTCACCTACTTGCAGACTTAGAAAACACAGCTGACTGAGAGTAATGCAATTGTATTATATTACTGATATCTATGTAAGAGTTGGGTTAAAATGATGAACTTTAAATTCATGTCTATAACAGAGGGCATGGCAGGTAGGATACAAGTGTGTAGGACACAAGCTAAATTTTCATGGATAGGCAATTCTTTACACAGTTAAGTTTAACTGTAAACACAGCATTTAAATGCAAACAGATTGTGTCCTAAAATTGTGTAAAAGGCAAACTCTGCCTTTACTATTTGATGAAAACTTGCAAAATCTGTGAATGCTTTCCTGTGTCTGCCCTTAAATTGTCACGTAAGACCAGGTAATTCAGTTAACTTTTCTGTGCCTGAGTTTATCTGAATAAAAAATGGACAATATCAGTTGCTGAGAAGACATTTTAGACCTTAGCATACATTCATGTTTGAACTGGATAGAAGCCACTGCTCCATTAGCTCATGATGGAGCTGTAAAACTGTAGTAGTTTACATACATGCATCCTATCCATTTTTCTTGGGAAAGCTAAGGTTGATCCCTAGAATATTCTGGCCAGAACTGAAGCACAACATATGGATGTTTTACCTATCATCTGAAGTTTTGCAGAGGAAGTAAATCCAAAAGACAGGAAGCTGGTAACTTGACACTTTACTTCAGACAGAGTACTGGTGGTGGGCTTATGTTTCTATTCCCTGCTTTGAAGTTTACAGCATTATGAGAGGCAGCTGTTACCCCCTCAAGCCTTGTCCTTATCCACTGTTGTGTATCCTAGAGCTATAGGATCTTGAGTAGGGAAGCGAAGAGGTTTCTCAAACCACTGCAAACTGGATAGGTCATTAGGTGCTATGTTATTGTCCCATCTAGTGCACAAAGTTCTGTAATTTTTATATGTTTATGCTGCTCTACCGGGAGTAGTTAGATCACATGTTGTCCCAGACAGTGTAATTGGATCCATTTAATATTTCTCTCTTTCTGACTTTCTTATTTGTGAAGATTTGGAGAAGAGGCCACTTCACCAGTTATGACCAGGGCAGTGTGAAATCCACAAAACACAGGGCTGTATTCCCACCAAATAAAAAAGATACTGTGAAGAGATGCTGCATTAGTTTTGTGGGGCATTTGGACATACGTTTAATATAGTCTTTTGTAACTGTACACTATCCATAGATTCTTTGCCTTGTTCATTGAATGAAATAATCTTTAAAGTAACTGAAAGACTTTTTGGTCATTAAACTGTTGTTATGTAATGTACATTTTCATGTCTTACTCACTGAAACATATCTATACTTTTCTGTAAGTACAAAATGCACTAGCTTTCTTACAGCCTTTCTTTGACATTCAGTATGATAATGTTTGTGGAGACTGGTTTATTTTCATTGTATTTAGATGGGGGAAAAGTGTTCTTAATGGCATTAACATGTAGGGAGCAGAGGCACAAAAAATAAAGACCTATTACTTTGAAATTCCCAGAGACTGATAAAGAGATAGTGATTTGCAGCATGCTGGTAAGTTCTCTGCATTGTTCTCACTGACTTTGGTTAAGCTAGTAAGCATCGGTATGTAAGACTGTAAGATGGGGATCCAAGCACCAAACAGTAGTACACTGCCAGCAACTGTTTATAGACATTTTGAATCAAGTGATTTGCCAAACATTATCTAGGCATGCTCTGTGGTCGTAGGAGGGTTAAAATCCAATTTTGTGTGGCAACATCTTATGGCCTCAACTTTGACTGACAGATCTTAAGGCCAGAAGAGACCTTTAGATCATCTAGTCACATATGTCCTGTGTATTACAGGACATTGTATTTCTTCCAGTGACTCCAGACTAAGTATGTTTTCTGGAAAGGTGCCTACCTTTGATTTGAGAGCATCAAGTAATGGACGATCTACCATTCCCTTTGGGAGTTTGTTCCAGCTGTTACTCACCTATGCCATTAAATTTTTTATCTTATTCCTATTTTGAATTTGCCTGCCTTCCTTTTTTATCCATTGGTTTCTGTCTTTCCCTGCTAGATTAAAGAGTTCTTTAGTTCCTTCTGAGGGTGCTTAGACACTGCAATCAAGCTACCTGCCAGTCTTTTTTTTGATAAGATAAACAGATTGATATTTTTAAGTCCTCACTCACCTGTATTTTCTGCAGCCTGGAATAATTTTCCAGCTTTTTTCTATATCATCTCCAATTTTTTCAATGACATTTTAAAAATGAACTGTGTGCAGTATGCAGAACAGGAGGCAGTTTGCCAGTATCAATCTCACCAGTGCTATCTAGAGGCATAAAATCACCAGTGCTTTTCATTACTCCTCCTCCTTGCTTGTTCCTTCGAGGTTTGCATTAACCCATGTTGTCTCTATATTTTACTAGGAACTAATATTCTTTTTGGTTGTCTGTAACGACCCTGAATTTCTTCTTCAGACTTCCTGCTATCAGGAAATAGTTTCTCATTGTGTAGATATGTACTGCATTTTGGGGGTGTGGGGTGGAGGAGGAAGGGATTTTTTGTTTCTCTGTAAAAAATGCATTGTGTTTCAATTCCAGAGCTGCTCTCTTTGACCTTACCCTTGTCTTCTACTTTTGTGTAACATTCATCAGCTTCTTCTGCGCTGATATAAGACATACTTCTGAATCATACTTGGAAATAATGGGGGTTTATACTACTCACCTCTAGAAACAGCCAGTTTAATATTAATTCGTATTGGCAGTTGTTTTTACAACTAATCAATTATTTAATTATTTGTCTTTTTAATATATGCTTTGTTGTAGTGTTTATCATTAGCTAATTAAAGAATAATAGATGCTGAGTCAAAAGCCTCATAAAAGTTATATAGTTATATTTGTGCAGTAAATTCACCAACCAAAATTCTAATCTCAGCAAAGATTGAATCTGATTTGATTAGAAGAGCTTCCCCTCCCCCCAGATGGTATCAATTGACCTTGATTATATTACATTTATTTAATTTTTACTTGATATAATTCCATACCAGCTTTTCTGTGTTTTTTCCTAGTGTGACATAATCACCCACAGTTTCTCACTGGAGCATTCTTAATATTTTCTGACTCTTCTACAGTGTCTGTGGTATGCTAGCTAACATAATACTAGCTGAGAAAATCCAGAAAATTCTTCAGCCAACTTACTGATGATGTGTAGGTGAAAGTTCCACAGGGCTGTTGATGCAAAACTACATAATTCTAATAGATTATCTTTAACTTTCAATGTAGTTATTAATAGAGTTAATTGGATCCCTGTAAAGTGGCGTTTATAAAGCATTGTGCTTCTTTTTTTTGCATCATTACTTAAAATGTTATGACATCCTCTGTTAAAATGTTCACAGTATTTATGTATTTCTTGGATACCTTAAAAGCTCCTTGCTATTTTCTTAATTTATGTCAGCC
Source organism: Elanus axillaris (assembly GCA_026212715.1). NCBI lineage: Eukaryota > Metazoa > Chordata > Aves > Accipitriformes > Accipitridae > Elanus > Elanus axillaris. The sequence goes on along the minus strand of JANZLQ010000079.1, from coordinate 23,636,349 downwards.
ACCACTTCTCCTCCACATGTCTTTATCTTCTCATATAAGTACATTTGCTATTTACTTTCTTTTTTATTTGGTTGTTTCCACATTTTTCATCTTTGAGTTTCTTACCACTGCTTTTATAAGATCAGTCTTCCCCATTCACCACAGCCCAATCTGAATTCTGCAACAGAAGAAACAAGTGTTCTACAGGTCAGTTTTGTTCATTATAAGGCTGCATTCAGCAACAGGTCTGATCCATCTGTGCACTGATGCAGGATACCGGTATGTAATGCAAGAGTACAAAAAAATATATTAAGTTTGCACAGATCACACTGCCTCTGACTTCCATTTCTTGATAGACACTTCTTTATTAGTCTTTTCTTTTTTTTTCTTTTTTTTTTTTTTAATATAGTTTAACCTGTCTTTTGTTTTTTTTTTAAGAAAACTAAAATGGAAACAAACCTCCAAAAACATATTCCTTGAACTCATAGTAACACACAAATAAGTCACCAGCAGGATTAGAATCTGTTCAGTCTCCAGCAAGACATGTCGGTAGAGCTGGGGATACTGGAGTGCAGTATGTATGCTTGCTTAGTCATCCTCACAGGCCATAGAAAGCCTGATCACACTATACAGCTGAGAGATGGGAAACATGACTTGAGTCTTCATTCATAATTTGCCCATGTTTTTCTCAGCATGACAGCATGACAATAATGAACTGCAGGAATCTAGATGTCTGTTCCAGGACACAGTCTTCCATCAGATCCTGGAAAGTCCATTTCAGTGAGCATCACCCCTTATTGCCCATCACAGCTGAACCCGTTTTCCTACTCCACCTGCTTCTTCCCTACACCTGTTTTTGTGTCCTTTCCAGCTTCTCCTCCTGTCTTTTTGCTTTGAGACTTCTCATACTAATTTCTTTCTCTCCCAGCCAAGCCTTTTAGCTCACTGCTCTTCCTGTTTTCTTCCATTTCTACCATTGCTTGCTACTTTGATCTTGGACTTTTTCCTTCACTAGCTCCCAAAAAGCTACTATTCCCATATACTATGGGTCTCAATCCTTATCTCCTCATTCTGGAGTCAACCTCTGGCTTTCCCGGCCAGTGTCCCTCTTCAGAAGCTTCTCATTTTCTCTGATTTAAAATGTAAGTTTTTATTTTTACATGCTGCCAGGGGGTAATAGAAAGCTTATAGAAGGTACAGTCCCTCAGGGCCACCATAGTTTATGGCAGAGGAGAGCAGGAGATTTTCTGCTCAAGTGGGGTTCTTAAACATAGGTTTGTTAGCAAAATCTTTGAAAAATCCTCAGTAGACTCCATGGTCTATTTATCACCCTAGATTTCTTAAACATTTCTAACATTGATTTTTTTCCTCTGTCAGAGAAAGAGAAAGGATGGGAGCAAAAAGAATAATGTTAAAGCAAAAGAAGAATCCTTCTTCCACTATTCTTAGTGAAAGAACTATAAGACTCTTTAAAATATTAATGGAGAAGACAAGATATTTCCATAAACACTTTATTTGAAATAAATGCCCTAAACTAGCCAAAGCTTACCCCTCTGTCTGTGTAAAATAGACTTGTCACGAGAGTATCAATCTTTTTTTAGGTTTATAAACCACAACTGCAAATAACATGTAGTTACTTTAGCCATTGATGTTATTGCCATTTAGTTTAATTAAAATATTCTGATTTTATTCAGAATAGGTGAATACTGTAAAAGTTGACCTCAGAGGACAAATGCCTATTATCTTGTTTATGCCATTGCTCTGCTAGTAGCTTGCATAGCAGTTTGACACCATGTTGACAGGTGTTTTTGTAATAAATAAAGGCAACCTAATCTCTAATGTTGCTTTTTTCAAAAGAAAACTAAAAGTAATACATTTTTTAAAATTGTATTAATGTAATTTTTTAAAATGCATTTTTAAATATATACCTGTTTGGGACAAGGAATGAGTATCACAAGATCATGAATTATACATTCATGATTTCTGGACAGGCGCTATAGTTTGTTTTGCCCTTCAAAAGATTCCTCTTTAAAAAACTAAATTTAGCATTGCAAGACTAGATTTCAAAAGCATTTAGTATCACCCTAATAGGACTGACAGAAATGTGTAAGTGTGGTAGCTGCCTACTTCAGAGCTTATGCTTCAGTTGTACCTTATGTAACTAGATACTTCTGAAAACTGTGATACATCTTTAGACATTCAAGTACTTCTGGATACCTGGATCATAGACACTTAAAAGCACAAGCTGAAATGTCAGACTTATATGAATGTGGCTTTCATGGCTTTAAAAAAATCTTTATTTCAGATTTTTAAAAATGAAACAATAAGAGAACAAGTAATTCACGAGCCTAAAATAGATCATCAAGGAAAATCATGAACTCTGTTTATGAACTATGACAAACTGTTTAGCACACTGATGTCTTTTTTAATTAACAGTAGTTCTTGGCTGAGACCTTAGATAACAATTTATGAAAAGCATTGGCTTCATTTTATGAAATTATGGAAGTGTTTGTAATGCAAATTGGCACAGCGATATTTAGTAATAATTGAGATACATTTGCCAAAGTAGGGAGTTAATGTATATGTGTGTGCATGCATTCATGAGCATTGATTTTTGTGAATACATGCATACATATATATCATGTTCACTCCAACCACCTTGTGCATGTGGATATCTGTGAAGAACAAGAGAAATAATTATTCCTATGGGACTCTTTAGTGTCATAGTGGACAATAAATAGCTTGTGAAGAAATCGTGATGAATTGGTTGTGTCAGGCAAGATAAATTTTAGTATCCTGTTAAGAAAGCTGGGTGAGTGAGGAATTGAATGAAACATCTGACATGTTGAAGAGAAAAGATTCTTTTTTTCCCTTTCTCTCTCCTTTTAATATTTCCATCGCAAATCCCATTGTCACCTTTTCCCAAATCTTTTCTAAGTTCCATCATGCAGACTCCCTGTTTCTTCCACTAGTGCTTTTTCACCATCTCTTCTACTGTGACTTGATAATATGACGATCAATAAGATTGGAAGGGGTAAAAACTGTGAATGGAGAAAGGGCGCCTGACATTTTAGTCAAGCTGAAGAGTAGTCAGCACATATTGCAGCCCTGCTGACAGGCGAAAGAAGTGGTGTGCTTAGGGACGGCAGAGGGACTCCCACTGCCCCTCCAGGGAAGGGGGTTACAGGACCCTCTTCAGCTGTGCAGCTGCACCCCTCTGCGCTGAGAGGTCTCTGCACTTAGAGCAGCCACAGCAGTTCCATTTATCTGCATTTGAAATCTTTGCCACTGATGTTTTAACTTTTCAGATATTTTAAGTATCATTGAATCTCTTGTAACTTTTTACCGGTCATCTTTGTGACACCAGTACCTGATTTCATGTTTTGCAGTGCTTGCAGTTTCCACAGACTCAGTTTGTAACCCAGAATTGACTAGGTGCAGAAAATGTCCACAGATAAGAAAAATGAAGACAGGTTGTCTGTTTGTCACAATGATAGATTATAAGAAGTATTAGAACAATAATGCATAATGTGTTTCAGGGTTTGTGTGACCCCTTAAAAAACTGGTCCGCTTATTCACCTGGAATCACAACATTTTTTCTTGTTTATGCTTTGCTTTGTCAATTTCTCTTGTTTTCAATTTAAAATAAAAAAAACCAAATCCTTGTCACATAATAAATTGAAGCCAAAGAAATGTTTACAGAAATGTGGATTGCTATTGTTTCCAGGTTTGTAAGTGGAAAGAGGTAGAAATCTATTTTTATGGTTCCCTTAAAAATGTTTGTTTAAGCTGTTGCAGGTACAACTTATGATGTTTTGGAAAGCTTATTTCATGTAAACTTTCTTTAGGTATTTTTTGTATAATGAACTTGCCAAACATTGTAAGGCAGAATACTGCATCATTCCACTGCATTATTCTCTAAGTACTGTTTTTGTCCATACATATGTCCAATTTTTATAAAAGATGTCATTAAAAGGTATAACTCTATTCAGATAAATACTGGAAATACATAACTGCATTTTTACTGTTTCTACTGTGTGCCTTTCTTTTAATATGAAACAAAATTGTGCAACAGAAAAAAATGTATATGGTTGCAAGTAATCATGACTCTGATGGTGTGTTAAGGCATAAAAAGGGTAGATGGGAGTCAAAAGAAAAAAAGAAAGAAGGCAAACAAACAGAAAATAAAGCCTACCTATAAGTATTTTTGTGGCTGTGGACCTGAAGTGAATAAAATAGATAAAATAAAGGGGAAAAGTAATTTTAGATATTATTCTGAATTGGATGCCTGAATGAGACAGTATCTACATCAATTTTATTTTCTTTCACTCCACATAGCAATATTAACTTCAGATCAGAGACTAGTGCTGTCTTAAAGATGCAGGGTATCCTCCTGATTTCAAAAAAATTGTCATACTGACAGGTGGGCAGAGCAGTCCTCGACATAGCTTCATTTAAGCCACTAACCCAGTGACTGAGGAAAATTACTCTCCTGACAATATCTCAGGTCAGAAAAACTATCATCTCGGGAGTCTCAGGCAGCAAATTCTGATGATTTTTTTTCTATGTGTTAGACCAACCACTTGCTCAGGAAGGCCTTATTGCCTCAGTATTGATAATCCTATACATACATATGCAACAAAACAGAGACCTCCCCAGAGTTTTGTGCCTAGGAATTCCAAATACATATAATCAAGACTGCAATCAAAATGAGGTAGAAAAAAATAGGGTTAGCTTCGGTTTATGTGTCTCTTTGTTACCTCTGAATCCAAGTTGTACCCAGACATTATCACTCACTGTCTTTTCAACCCCCTGAAGCATGAGAGGGTGAAGTACTCCCATGAGGAAAATGCAGGAGGGAAAATTATTCCACAGTTCATCATTAGGGCAAGAATCTCAAGGCAGTTCCTACATTGCTGCTGTCCTCTGTCATTCATGGAGCAGTAGGTTATGGGCATTTAATCCATCTATCGTTGATACTTTTTGTTCTGCTACAAACCTGCTCCCATCTTATGAGGTTCCCTCTACAGAATTGAGGAAAGCATATACATTTTCTTCTCTTAAAGATTCATGCTTAGAATGTCTTTGGCTTAAATAGCACCAAATAATGTTGTCTGTCCTTATGTTACCTTATGAATTCTCAACATGCACTCTAGCTCTCCTTGTGGATGGTATTTGCAAATTTTGTTAGAGCTGTGTGCTTCTTTGATGGAATAAACAAGTTCACCTATCATTTTAATTGCAACTTCATCCTGCAAGTTATTATTAATTCTGAACAGGGAACCACAATTCAGACAAGAGGGTAGTGCTTTTGGATATTATAAGACTGAAGCACAAGCTGAGGGCAATCTGTTTTAAGTAGTGGAGGTGGAAGCTGGGAGGCAAAGGAATGTAATCACCATTTCCTGTAATCACCATTAGACTGTTTTGTTTTGGACCTTAGTGCATCAGTTTGTGAGATACTAAGTGTAAGCTGACTGGCTATTTCTATGTCTTTGTAAACCTCACTCATGTCTAGCAAAATTCAAATTTGTAATCTTTTAGCCAAACTCTAGTAATGGCAACGTGGCTTCTGGTGCTTAGTTGACTGAATTTTGCCACATCACATGTCAGTCTTTTGAAAGTGCTTCTTGGTCTGTTAGATCATAATGCACACTACAATGACTAAACTGTAGCACATCCCAGAAATGCAGCTGCAAACCTGCAGATATGTTTTAAAGGGACTTCCACATCTGCTGCATTAACACAGTTAATTACAGGAAAAATCACCAGTTCAAATTCTCTCTTTAATCTGAATTCATTTGAAATTCTTATTTGGAAGAGGAACTTTTTAGGAAGACAATCTATAAACTCAATACCAAGACTTTCACTGCATAAAAAATTAGTCTCTTCATTGGCCCTGAAGTTTAAGTGAGTTAGAAAGAAATGGCAAGTACGGAACAAAAGAGAAAACCTCATGACAGTTTAATAATGTGTTGTTATATAATTTCTTAGGGTAAATTTTGCAGTCTTTTTCTAAGGAAAATCCCTACGTTCTTCAATAAAAAATTAGAGAAATTGGCCTTCTTTTCATTATTCTTACTAAAATATCAGTAATACATTCCAGACGTATTTAAGCATATGCCTAACTGAAAAACAATGAAAATTTAAGCATTCTTATTTCTGCATTGTCTTTCACAGAAAACAGATGAAAGTTTAAGGGTTTGATTACCCTGATGTTTCGGTTTGCATTTGTTTGGAGTTTTCTTTTGCCCTATAGCAGGTAAAATGTACTCACTTTGTCTCCTGGCCAAGCTTTATCATGGGAGATAAAGACTATTGGTGAGATACAACCAGGGATGATAATACAATCAAAGACTCTTAACTAGATACTAAAATAGGTTTGACCATAGTTTACACAGATCATGTCCTAGATCTTTGTGTCTTTCTCAAGCAAATGTCAACAGTACAATCTGCCTTTAGAAGAATTGCTGCTTTGTCACAAAGGAATGAACCTAGCTAACTATACACTACAGTCACCAGTTGATGTCTTTCTCATTAAACAGTATCCCAAAATGTAGTAGCTTCTGTAGAGAAGACAGTTCACCTCTCTCCAAATGAGCTGACAGATGAAATAGCAGCAAGGTGATGATGTGTGTGGGTGATGAAGAGCAGGGAAATGAAGGAAAGAAAGATGACCTTATCTGATTCCAGTGCTCTTTCTTAGAATGTGGGATCATTTGAGTGGTGTTTTGGGTTTTTTTTTATTGTTGCTGGGTTCATTTGCAAATAAAAATGCATAAGAAAAATAGATCACACAGAAAAGAATTAAACTATACAAAGGCCAGGCCAGATTTTGAAGCTGACTTTGAGAGAGGGAAAAAGAAGGGAGCACAGAAGTAGAACTGACAGTTCTTTGGTAGTGTGAGTGGAGAAAGCAAATAGCTTGATTAGTATCCCTGAATGTTCTGGCTTAAAGTGGTGTGAGAAACTGTACCAGACCAAGAGCTTGCCAATGCATTTGGATTATATATTTCATCAGAGAGTCAAACATCTGGGGCATGAACAATTAATTAATGACTATTTGAAATTCAGCTGGTGTCAAATGCTTACTGGGGATTACAATAAGACATGAGGTTGAATCCACTGCTGGTGTAGGCAACAGTTGTGCATTTGTCCAACAGTAGTTGAATCAAGATCCATCTTGAAACCAGTCAGATTTTACCTGCACTACTCCTAACAGGAAGTTCTTTCACAGCCACACTACAGAATTTTTCTTATAGTTTCATTTAAAGAAACAAGAAATTAATCTGAGGAAGAGTTTAGAGTGAAAAGTGTACATCAGTTTGGGCAATTTTCATAAGTTTTACTGGGCAAACTTGTATTTGTCTGAGAAAGAAAGAATGTGTTACCAGTCCATGAAAAAATGTCTAGAAGAAACCATGGGATTGCAAAGAAACAAAGAGACAAATTGAAAATGTGTAAATTCAGCAGAGAAACAGAAAGCATTGGAAAGCTTTCATCAGGGTAAGTAAAACCAGTTCATTCACATATATGTTTATAAAAGGCCAGGTGTCACAAATACCAAGATGTTGGCAATATTAACTTGACATATAACACAAATAACCAAAAAATGTATATCTAGGCAAAATATACTGTCCGGAAAAGAGTGACACAAAAGACCAATGAAAAAAACAAAACCAACCAATTTAGAAACAGTAATGAATATCTAATGAGATTGAAGAAAAACTGGCATGGAAATTAATTCATAACACATCAATGAAGTTCCAAGACCAAAATAGCCTCCAGAGATTACTATCAAATGGAAACAGGGAACCACTTTGTGTAGTGGAAGTGATCTGGTATGTCAGTACCTTGAAGACTGAGAAAAATAAATAAGTGAAGGATTGAGAAACTGCAGGAGCCCACCAAAAGACTGGACCAGAAACATTCACAGGTCAAACAGGTCAAAAAGTGACAAGTGAACCAAGAAGTAACATGAGTAACTAAAAAAAATTTTAAAAATTAAAAAAAAACATTTAATGTCTGGTAAAGTCTACAGGCCAAGCTTGAGCTGCTTTAACTGAATGCCTCTCTGGGTGATACTGTAGATTGTTTGTGCTAAGAATAATGGGAGAATGGGGTATTATGTGGCAATTAACTTGCCATTTGAAAAGTAACTGTTGGGTTCAGCATCACTCAGTGGGCAAAAACGCTGCACTAACTTTCAACATCTCTGCTTTAACATCTGCTTATGATCCTCCTTTACATTTGTGGCCTGATTCACAACCTGTTCTCAGTGTGATTTTGAAGACAGGTAAAAGCCTACAGATAACATGCTTGTTGTATAATACCTTATTTAAAAAAAATAAAATATTTTGTAGCTTTTACGTGGATTTTCATAGGACTTTGTCAGGAACTGCTTTACAGGAGGGTAATACATGCCTATACTTATATATTTGAGTAAGAGGAATCAGCTTACCTCAGGGAAGAAGTAGATCGGCAGGACGAGCAGCAGATTTTCTAGCCTCTGACCTGACACCATACAGCAGTGGGGCAGGGTGATCTAACAGTTGCTCTGCTCTTCATTGGCTACCTCCAGGTTTAACAGCTTTTTAGGGAGAACAGCTACCAGTGTGTCCTTTGCTGCTATCAGTCAGTGTGGGGAACAAACAGACTCCTGATACATTTAGTCCGACTTCTTTGCCATCTCTGTGAAACCACAACAAAATGGAGCTCCCAGCAGCATGCAGTATGGGACCTGCTGTGAATCTCCTTACCCCAATACCAAACTGTGAGCTGTCAGCTACTACATTCTCTGAAAACTGTACTCAGTCTCGTGATGGTTACTCATGCACTTACTGCTTGGACATCTGGGTCTCTTGTGTTCATGTTTCTTCAGAACCACAGTACTGTAGTTATGGCTGTCAGGGTTGAGGTCTATTGCCAGCTGCACTGGCCACTGAAAGCCCTCCTTGCTCAGTAGGGTGACACCCTGTTCATATCCATTTAATTTGTCCATGCATCCCATTCTAGAAGGCAGACACTCATGAACTGACACTCTTGCAAAAAATCTCACATGCTGTGATCTGAAATGGCAATAAAAGTTATCAATCCTGAGCCATAAAAAAGTGTAAGAACTGCTTAGGTATACCTAATAATAATAATAATAATATATATCAATAATTAGGTATACCTAATAAATAAATTAATTATTAGGTTTACCTAATAATAATAAACGTCTGTAACTTTTCATTAATCAGTTGTTCCTTAACTAAGATGTATTTTCCGTTACCCATGAATGCTTAACCTATCCTATTGGATCTGTGACTTTAGGTATAAAACATTAGGCAGAGAAAATAGCAGCATTACACAGACTGTTTCTCCCTAGAAACACTTTGCTGTCTTCACAAGAGAAAACATGCAAGCTGTTTGGCCTCTTCAGTGATGTTGTGGTTTAACCCCAGCCAGCAACTAAGCACCACGCAGCCACTCACTCATTCACCTCCTAGAGGGATGGGGAAGAGAATTGGAAGTAAATGTGAGAAAACTAATGGGTTGAGATAAGGAAAGAAGCAAAGCAAACCAAGGAATTCATTCAGCACTTCCCATGGGCAGGCAGGTGTTCAGCCATCTCCAGGAAAGCAGGGCTCCATCACGCCTAATGGTGACTTGGGAAGACAAACACCATCACTCCAAACATCCCCGCTTCCTTCTTTTTCACCCAGCTTTATGTGCTGAGCATGACGTCCTATGGTCTGGAATATCCGTTGCGTCAGTTGGGGTCATCTGTCCCAGCCATGTACCCTCCCACCTCCTTGTGCCCCCCCAGCCTTCTCGCTGGTGGGGTGGGGTGAGAAGCAGAAAAGGCCTCAGCTCTGGGTAAGCACTGCTCAGCAGTAATGAAAACATCCCTGTATTGTCAAAGCTGTTTTCAGCAAAAATCCAAAACACAGCCCCATACTAGCTACCCTGAAGAAAATTAACTCTATCCCAGCCAAAATGAGCACAGTAGTACACTAAGTTCCTGGTCAAATGCTATCTAATCCTTCAGTCAAGTTGCAAGTTTTGTGGCTCCCCTTAGTTTAAATGGTTTGCAACAAGTGTTGCTTGTTCAATTTGGAATGTACTTTCGGTTTTTTGCTTGTTTCTTAATGAAGTATTCTGTTGAGGCCACCTGTGGCATTCTGCCATATGCATTCATGTTGTGCATGTGAATATATGAGTGTTCTTTGGGAATGTCAAAAAGAAACTACCTGTACAAGAGCAATTTAACTGAAACAAGATTTGGTTTTGTGCCATGCTGGGTTTATTTTTTAAAAGCGTTTTAAAATGCTGAGTATATACATACATATATTTATATAGGACATATAAACAAGTGCTTCCAATCAACAGATCACAAAGTACCTTACAGATAATGTTAATATCTTTATCCCTCCTGATAGACAGTGACACTTGGTAATAATCTGCCCCAAATCAGGGACAGATCTGGGAATGGAGGCTTTGCTTTTTCAGCCTCAACTGAATACTCTGAATTGGACTGCTTCCCAGGGATTCACATCCTGTTTGGTGTTTGACATAAACCAACTGGATTATGCATTCTCAACCTGTGTGTTAGGGGAAGGGATAGATACAACTGACCAGATGCATACTTTTTTGCAATTACTCACTTCACATTGCATGCAGGGTCATGATGATGTTTAAAGGTATTACTCATTTCTCCATGGATGCACTCCTCTTGACAAAGTATCGCAGCACCAGGGCAGCTACTCTCACTTTCCAGACCTGCTCTCTCCAAGCCCCTACTGCATGTGTTCGGGAGCTGACTGTAGGAGGTGGGTCAGAGGAACAGTAAGAACTTTTAATGATGGTTGCTAATTAATTACTTTTCACAAGGCTAACCTTGTTCAGATAGCTTTTTTTACAGACCCTGCTATTTTGTCTCATTTTCACCAGGCTTCTTATTTCCTTAGGCTAGTCTATGTAAGACCACTGGGTATTTGTACCAACGCCCTTTAAGGGTTTTCTAGATATTGAGGCTCCTTAGTGTTTACATACAGTGGAGGATCTGAATTCTAGTCCATCTATAACTGCATATAGACCATGTAACAGCATTCTGACTAAATATAACAGCAACAGGCTGTGTGACAACCATATTCCACCACATCTCGTTTTGGGTTAATGGAGCTGAAGTAGTATGGCAAGTCAGGAACTGTAGAGATATGGATGAATAGGGCTCATCTATAGGGAAAAGAAGCTGGCTCTATGAATTCAGGTTAAAGACTGTAATCTAGGACAGGTGACACCTGACAGCAGTATTCTTTTATTTCACATATCACAATAAGTATATATACATGTTAAAATATATAGGTAAGTATACTAAGCATTTTAATAAGTATAGAATGTTCTTGGTAGAAACCTGTCTAATATTTCAGTACTGTCTGCTGTTTGGAAGGACAATTTAAATACACTGGTCATTAACAACTTGCATTAGGTTGTGTACCCTCTGCTTTCAATAACCCCCACAGTCTTGCTACTATATGAACCCTCATTTGTAGCCCTACCCTCCTCTTCCTGCTGCAATAGCTTTTGTTGTCCCCATTTCCTAGCACCTTGCTTCCCATATTTTTAGTTATCCTAAGCTGCTGAACAGAAACATGCTGCTCTTCTGACATGTGGTGGGTCGGAGATACTTTCGGTATCTTCATATTGTCCAGGCTTGTTCTGGCATGCTTGGAAAAACTGTTTGCAATGATAAAACAGATTTCATTCAGTCTGATAGTGTCACAAAAGTTATGGTTGGATGGGGTAAGAATTTTATGTGGTAGAGAAACAACAGACACCTGATCTGCGAGGAGTTTTATCCTATGAAAAACCCATCCTAGAAAGACTTCCAGGTTGAAGTGAGGGTGGATGAAATGTGATGTTCCTGATACGATGTGGAGATTAAAGAACAGAAGTTTACCATGCTTGTCAGTGAGAATATCCTTGCCCCAGCAAATGCAGACTTTGTTTGTAGTCTTCTGCAAATAAAGAAGGTCTATATGGGATGCTGTAATTTAATTAGTATTAAGGCTATGTGCAGAGTGGCTCAAGTTTGTTCCAGAAATGATTGCACTGTGTTTGAGAAAAGACTATAACTTGAAATTAAAAAGAGGAGAAAGGAATATAATGCTGGAGCTTGCAGATCAGTTATCTCATCGAGGAAGCCATTATAGGTCAGCTATGTAGTTCTTCAAAGCTCTGAATATGACCTATATTGCAAAATAATAAACACATGCTAAGGCAGAGTAGAGTATGCACACAGTAAGGCTACTTGTAAAAAGTTATGTCAAGACATTGTATGTGTTCAGCAATTTTCTTTGTAATCCTGTTCTATTTTACAAACTAATCTATTCTCCAGTAAGGTGCGCTAGAGAGAAACATTGCAGATGCCTTCCTTTGCAGAAGAGAAGGAGAGGCAATTAAAAGTCTGCATGCTGTGAAATCTCTGGGTACCAACAGTGTCTGCACAGACTTTTATAACATTGTAAGGAAGAATTGGTTTTCCTGCTGTCAGAGGTGACTGAATGCAAACATAGTATTTGAAAGACATCAGTAGCTCAGTTATTTTCACACTGGCTAAAATCCTGCTGGTTTGCATAAAGGTTTCTATTTTTATTTACTGATGGCAAAGTCTTGGTGACAAACTGGCTCCTCCAGACCAAACAAATTCTATTTTCTTTTATTAGCATGCATCATTTTGTCTCTGACAAAGACTTCTGATGCTGTAGTGAAAGAACGTGAGGCAGAGCAATGTCTGATACCGGCCTCCATCAAAGAGGAGGAAAAGCACAAAAGGGCAAAATTGCTGGCCTTGGTCTGAATTGAGCAGTGTTGCTTGCAAAAGTAGTGAGAGGGCTTTTTTTCTTTTTTCTGCTCCTCCCTACTCCCTCCTACATCATTACTGGGCTGAGTAGGGAAAGAATTTTCTTTTTAAGGTATGAATAATAATAAATGGGATAATTTGATCCAAGAAAAAACTATTCCATGTGGGAGGCAGTTAAAGCTGCCCTATGGGAGTTCTATTTTTTCCTCAAAAAAAAATTTCATCATGCAAATTCTAAAAGCCAGCAGCCATTGAAGGAGACGAAGAAACAATAAAATGCTGTATTTGCTTGTCATTGCAGACCAATTATTCTTCCAGTAGCTGCACCTCTGTGTGCAGTTTCTTGGTTGCAAGTACTGCCTGTCCAAAAGATGGATTTTTGGTCTCAGACCTGTTCAGTTTAAAATATGTTTTTAATTTTAGATGAGCTTAATAAAGCAGTGCATATTGGTGCTTATATAGGTATGAAATTTGCCTGTAACTGTTAGTTAAAAGTCCTTTTCACTGGCTTAGTATGCCATGTATTATTACACCATGTAGTATTACACTGATGTAGCTAGAGTGAATCTTGATTCTCAAATGTTAAGATGACCCTTTTAACTTCGGATTGTGCCGATGTGTGTTTCACAGTTTCAGGTGTTGGTGAAGTCAGCAGCGACCAAATACAACAAGGTGTAACTTGACTTTGGTGGACTTAAATTAAAACTTCCCATATTGCCTTGCGTGAACACTTTTGTTTTAAATAACTTTTGCGTTTGGTTGTTTGGTGGGAAAGGACAGCCAAATGTTTTAAAGAGTTATCAAAAATCATTTGTTTTGGCTAACAGTACATTTCCTGGATAACCTCATCCAGGAGAGATTTCAAGTGCAGTACCTGTTCAGAACCGGGACCCTCACAGCACAGCCCAGCTTCTGTTTCCAAACCCCGTCATTCCCACTGCACATGACTGAGCCAGTTGGTTTTGCAAGGACCAAGGGACAAGGGGCCATCTTGTGGGTGCTGGGAGAGAGGAGGTGATTGAATAAATGAAGGCAACACATGCCATACAAAAACACCTCAGGGAGGCTCGCACTGAGGCAGTCAGAAGGGCTTGGGAGTCTCTTCTCTGTTTCTGCTCTGTGTGAAGTGTAAATAAAAGTAAATATGTGTGTATGCCTATGCTGCTCGAGCTGCTTGATGCTACCTCTGCTACACTGGGATTCTGTTACATTGGGAAGTTACGATTTAATTTATAGTTAAAATCATCTCATTAGCATGAGCAGAGCCCCTAAACCCAACCAACCAAGTTGTGCAGTGTTACTGGATTTCAAAGTGTTGGATTTCCACATCTGTCACTTCTGATTCTAGTGCTATGTCCTATATGGTAGCAAAGAAGGTAACAAAACTAATTTTAAAATTCTGAAATGAGTTTTGAGATAATAGTAGGAGTCTAATAAGTGCCTGAGAGGATTTTATACCACAAAGGTTACTGAAAGTTAGTGGGTCTTGTGGTCTGCTTGCTAATGCTCTGGACTTTAAGATTCAGGATTCTTGGTGCATTTCTCAAAGGCCTGGCTCCTGAAATCAAGGCATTTTCTTTGTTGTTCTTCCCCACACTTTGAAGTTATATTTCTGTTCCTTGTAAAGAAAAGGTTGAAAACACAAAAGCAAGTAAACATGAAAGGCTCAGAAATGCAAATATAAATAATTCTAGATTTTTTTCATGACTTAATGGCAGTATCACATTTTATGCTTGGCCTGATGTATGTCTTTTTGAATGCTAGAAGCTGGTCATGGTCAAAGTCCTATTGAAAACTTCACCCCATGTTATACTTCAACCAAGTAAGATGCAATTATGATGGCTTTAAGAAAGGCGGTCTTGTAATCCATGGTTGTAGGTGCTGTAGCACACAACTTGCTTTCTCTACATGAATATTTAAATTCCTCTCTCACTATCTTTAGCAACTTCACCCAGCTTTCCGCAGTCAGTGTGTGTTGCTCAGATAAGTCAGGGAAGCTCTTTCCAGTCCAGCCCCAACATGATCTGCAGGTGTCATGGAGCAAGGTCTGGTTTGGAGACTGAGCTTCGGAGCTCCCAGGCCAGCAGAAGCTAGAAGCCCCAAGGCATAGCAGGGGAAGGGATGGCTGCTGGCTCCTGGGAGAGAGCAAATCCAGCAGTGGTGCATGGCCTCTCTTCTGCCAGAAGAAACATCAGCCTGGCATGATGCTTCCCAGAATCAGGAACATTAGAGGAACAAGGAATTTCAGGGCTGAGAGAGGGTCTAGGGGATCTAACATCACAATATATTTAGCTCATGGAAATGAATACACAAAGGTAGATGGGAAGATGACTGAAGTGTTTCCTAGTATTTATGAAGCTTTCTTTGGAGTCTGAAAGGCCAAAAATATGAGCACAACATCTAGCTGGAAACTGAAGATTGGATTTAGAAATGGAATAATTTATCAAACTGGAGATAAAGATAGAAGTATGCTGTATAAAGGGCAGGATGAAGACAGTTTAGTAAAACTGACACTGAAAAGGAGAGGATAAGCTGCTGAGAACTTCCAGAGGAATTTTCCTGAGAGTGTCCCAAGAACTGCCAGAATTGTCTTAATTTTTCAAATGTTTTTTATTAAAACTTACAAATTTAGTATCTAACATGAAGAATAATTTATCACAATAGAAATAATTAAATCCTCAGCAAAATGAAGATGAATTTTGATGCCATTCCAGAATTATTCTCAACAAACGCTTTTAATTTGGCCCAAACAATAGCAAGGAGGCTTTGTGGATATCATAATATGCAACGTAGACCTGAATGATTTGTTTCAGTCATCACAGAGAAGGGACAATAGGAGGGAACATGACAAAAATATAGAAAACAAAGAGCAGGGCTGCACATAATTTTGACTGCCATATTTTTATAATAAATCTCATGGTAGTTTGTGGTTTGCTTAAAGCTTCAGCTCCCAGATTTGTGTAGTAAATAAGAATCTAAGATTTCATTACAGAAAAACAAGTTTCTAATTTGCAAGAAGACTTAAACTAATACAGAGCAAGAGTAGGAACCAAAATACACTTCTAAGAGAGAAATTTGTGGAGTTTTAACTCAAAACCTAAAATCTACCTTCCTACTCTAAAAAAATCCAAAGGCATAAAGCTAAGACTTGATCCTGCTATTAGAGCTCAGGTCAGTATTTGTAGTCCATTAGTTACTCAGATAGACGTTGCAACACCTTGTATCCCATCCTTTTCTTTCCCTAGCAACGTTCTCTTCGAGCCTTGAAAACAACATGCCTCTGCCCTCTATTTTACTTGCTTTTTCCTTCAGCAGATGCTGACGAGCCCAGTGTCTGATTTCAGTTCTGATCTGGAAGCCATCCCGCTTCTTCCCTGCTAAGGTTGTGGTGGTGGGGAGGAGGGTCAGGGCTATTGTTCTCCCTCCCACAGCAGCAGCCAGCATTGTTCATTTTTATTTACTTCCCTCTCTCTGTAAACCAGCAGGGCTCGCAGCAGAGGGACGCAGCTCTCCTCATTAGAATAATTAGGCTGATTTATGGGAAAGCAACCCAGGGAAGGAGAGCTCTCCTTCTGAAGCGTTTGCCACTCCAGGCTGGGCACCCACCCAGCTGCTAGCAGTGCAGTGCTGGGCCTCCCTGCTGGCTCACAGTCTCACCCCCTGTGATGGGTTGACCATGGCTGGATGCCAGGTGCCCACCAAAGCCATTCTATCACTCCCCCCTCCTTCGCTGGACAGGGGAGAGAAAAAATAT
>JANZLQ010000079.1:23603603-23616892 GCA_026212715.1 Elanus axillaris | reverse complement strand
TAATGATTGCTTGGAAACAGCAAGATACCACTGCTAGTTCCTATCTCTAAAAGAAAAAAGAAGAAAAAAAAAAAAAAGAAGAAAGAAATATTTTAGGTACCATATTGACATTTTTGTTTATTTGGAAATAAAGAACATAGAAATTATGAGTGGAGTTAACTCTCTAGATGTTGTATTTATCTGAGTTACAAACTAGGACTGAAATATGACACCAAATTCACACAAAAGTGCGTATCAGTGCAAATGTCTTAAACAAAGGATGTTTAAGAGATCAGATGCCATCTGATTGAGTTGTAAAGAAGGTAAATCTTCCCTTAAGTGTTTTAACTTGACTAAGGCACAGAAGAACATATTATCTTTTCAAGTGTTTGTTCATATGTTGATATATTATATAGAATGCATAGATTTTCAGTTGCCTGAATTTGTGATCTAGAATATATGTATGATAGATAATTTGGAATTTAATGAATACTCTTTACTGACTATAATTAAAATGAAAATATTCTCTACCACAAGGACATATTTTTCTTCCAAATACAATTTTCTATTCAAAGAATATTCCCTCGTTTAACATAAGAAAACTCATACCCTGCAAACCTGCATTATTTAGTACTCTCCATCTTTCAATGTATTATTTAAATTTCAACATACCTGAGGACATAATCCAACAGAACAGAAGCAAAGAAAGCCCCTCTACTCCTGCCTGAAATTCTAAATAGACTATACTCATTATTTGTGGTACTTATTTTCAGAAGAATGAGCTGTGAAGAACAGCTTCAGGTAATGAACTGATTTTATTGCTGTAAGCTTAAAACAAAGAAAAACAGAAGATAGAAGAACAATACTTCAACTTCAGGAATATATTCTGCATGTACATTCCTCCTATAGATGACAAGTAAATTTACATAGAATTTTAAGAATATTGTCTAAGTATAGACCTTTTTCAAGGCAATGCAATTTGAACATCAGTATCAAATCTTGAAAATCACATCTTCTACTGAATAAAATACCACCAGTTACTACTTTTGATAATGAAAAGCAAGAGCTGAAGTAAAAGATGAATGCAACTCTAAAATGTATGTTAAATGGAAGAACATACATAAATAAACTTGCTTAAAAGTTGTATTTAGATCAATGAAAACAATGTCTTTTCCACACACAAACTGTGTTTACAGCATAAAATAATTCATATAATTGCCCGAAACACATTTACATACAAGTTTATTTTTCAAAATTGTGGTCCCTTTAAGTAAGTTAAATAAACTTAAAAAGGCACTGAATTCACTTACAAGATAATTTGAATTTAAATCAGTAAATAACTCCCACACCTGAAGTTACATCAATGATTTTCAACCATATAAAGTATATAAAGCAGTAAGTATTTATTTCCCTGTAGGAGAAAAACCCCAATTATCTCACAAACTAGTTATCTGTCTTGTAACTAAAATAAGCATTTGCTGAAAGTAACTTTGCTCATTTTTTCAGAATATTCTTTGAAAGGCATAAATAACTCAGAGACAGAGTTATATGGTTCTCACTCAAATTAATATTTTCCATATTATACTCAAACTGATATTTTTAGATACATTGATACACTTTTCTTCTTTTTCAAAATTTATGTTTTGAGTAGGTTGAAGAGGACTCTGGGGACTTTTGGAACTTTCCTTCCTGTTCCTGTGTTTATCTGAGTGTTTTTCTCTCACTTTACCTACTGATCACATACCTTAATTTATTCAGGGAAGAATTCTCTAGATTTTCACTCAATACAAGTTAATTGTAAGTAGGATTCCACCTGTAAATACTTCAGACTTTAAAGGCAGATAATTTATTTCTATGTTTCTGCTGAGATTGAAAACAGTGGTGTGATGAAGATCTCTAAAATTCCTACTGATGAACGAAAAATCAAAAGTACATCAGACTTTTGTGCAAGTGCAGAAATCATCCGAGTGTAGCAAACTTAACACCATTATTACTCCTCTCTGGTACTGATATATTATTATATTTTCAAAATTTAATTCAAGGGATTAAACAACTGAAGACAGAGGTGTTGATTTTAATGTCAGCTTTACTCTGTGCAGAATTGAAAATAAAGAGAATTCCCTCTGTATGACCAATCAGTACATTGTGCACTAAAGGTTTTCCATAACTGCTGCTAGTTTGTAATAACAGAATATATCAGTGAGCAGTGGCAAGCCTCAACTTTAAAATCTCTCATAATACTGGATTCAATTGTTTGGTCCCATTAACCATCAAGAGTTCTGTTCTCCCATTCATCTCCATAGGATCCAGGATTTCAGGAGTTAAATCACATATATTTTGTATACATGTACATGAATATGTACACATCTATATATGCTATCTTTAGGACTCCAGATAACATATAGATGGGGACCCATTCTTGCTACCTTTCTTTGCCTTTCTTTGCCTTGCTTACTATGTAGTGAGGAACCTGACATTTTGCACTGGAAAAGTAGATTAAAATCCACAAGAACGGTGTTATGTTAGTGAATATTATAAAGGCTTATAAGGTAGGCAAGACTTATAGGGAGAAACCTTTTATTGGAAAAAGCAATATATCCAGAAAAAAAGTACAGGCTTTCAGATGCACAAGCCCTTTTTAAGTCTGAAACAGAAAAATTCAAATAATCACTGCCACAGTGGTTACTGTTACACAAAAGATTACTACTGCTTCTTGGAAGATGGTGATTTGCACTATATCTAATGTGTTAATGTATAACCTCTGAGATCATGGTTGGTTTACAAAGTAGAGCTTGTATTTTCTTTGTATTTGTTAATAAGCAAAGCCAATTTTCCCTGAATAATCACCACTGCTTCATTTAGCTGGCCCTTAATTATTGTTATGCACTAGCAAATTTTTTACTAGCCAGGTGAAGAGACAACACTAGTCATTGTACACATAGGCAGCATAGTAAACAATCTAAGCTAAACTATTTTTTAATGTTATTTTTATTGGATATTTATATTATGATAGCAATTACTTGCTCAAGTCAGAATTGTTGTCATGCTGAGCCAGATACTAGTCAAACAGAATAAATACCCTGCTCTGCCAGCTTAGAAGTGTAGCAATAACTAGATATTCTGAAATAATATTGGGTCATACTGAGTTCAGGTTTCAGTAATAATATGGGAATGGCTTCCTTCCTGTATCAGCATTTTCTTTGCTTCTAGGAGCCTGGAAGGAACTCCAGAGCCCACTGAAGTAAAAATACTGGTTAGCTGATTACTTGGTTTCATTCTATTCTATTTATTGAACTGTATATGTTGCAGATGAATAATACTGGACATAGTTTTCCTGTAAGATTTGAGTACATCACTTTGCCACATAAGTGAAATAGATCTGTTAGTACCAGAAGAACTGATCATTACAGCAGTGCTGTGTGGGTTCCGCCATTGGACCTAGCAGATCATTATGGGTCTGAAACGTCCAGAACAGCATTGCTTCTCATTAATTTTATTTCTGCCATTAATTATTCTGATCATAGTTTTAGAGGCTCCATTCTACCAATTCAAAGTAATTAATGGTAATAAACTACTTATCATGTGAGAGGTCCACATACTGCTGTTCTTTTGTTTGTCACATGTAACTGCCTGGGAAAAGCTGAATGCAATTAGTAAGTGCTCCTTTTATTTGAAAAGACGATTCTCTGCAGTCATGGGGTGTTCCCACTCTTACTCCTTTCAGACTACTTATAAGTGTGAAGTTAGTGGGAAATTATTACAGAATCTTGCTGATCCATTTAGCAAGGGTTAGCAAATATGAAGAGGCATTTGTTTGCTGTTAGCTTGAGCACTACTGACACTGTGTTCCAGGTGTGCCATACTTTACTTACTGAGAGTTCCCGCACTGGCAGTATTGCCAAATGGTTGCAAAGAGCTCACCAATATGCTGGGTATTTACTGCAAATGAGTACCTGGGCTGTAGGGAAATATCCATTCATTATGCTAGCTCCATCAAAGCCTAAGCTCTCAGCTAACTGAGGTCTACTCTTCTGGCTAACAGCTCAGTCAATATGTTCTCTGCTATGCCTCTTCAGATCTTCAAGGTAATATTTTGCTGTAGGCAATATGGATTGGAAAAAAAGAATTTGAAAAAGCTAATTAGAACAAAACATTTCTAGCTTACTTTTATAACTTCAAAATGCCAAGAAAAGTTGTATTTTAACTGAGAAAAGAAAACCCAAACCAATTAGGGTTTTGTGAACTGCAGCAGCATTTTGTACTCTGGTACACTTCATGGATTTGCAGATCTATTCCAAGCTTTCACTCTGTGAAACAAACTACAAATATCTTAAAAGTGCAGTGAGCTAGTAGAAAATCTGAAAGGACAGAAGATATTTCAGAGAAGAGAGCCATAACAGCCTGCGCACATTCTCAGGAGGGAAACTGGCTAAACCTGTGATCTGTGGTTCTTGGAGTTTTATTTTCAATTTCAAGGAGGATTCAGAATAGCAAAATTAGACATCCACCTATCTGAACACAAAAAAGCATTGTATAGTTGTACGTTTTGTTCGTACTATAATACCACCTAGATGAGGAAACCAGACTGAGATCTCCTGTAGCCACTAGGCATTATATATTACTAAAGGAAACCATAAGGTTGTGAAGGACTTAATATTTTAGCAAAAGTTGTGGCAGTATTCTGAATACATTACTAGCCAGGGAGGACTAATAGATCAGTAATCAGTTATGGGCACAGTTTGCAGCTAAAGTTTTCACTTCACTTAATTTTGTTTTTACCAGTAGCAATAAGCAACAATTTGAAAAGTCGCAGGTGAAAAGAAGAGTAACTGGGCCCAGTCAAACCAAGGTTCCACCTAGCACAGTATCCTGTTTCAGACAGTAGCTGGTCACTTATGAATAGGGAAGAATATAAGGGGCAGATGTAGGAATACTTCCCCAGAATACTCTCAAAGTCTTCAGCAATTCAACTCAGAGACTTCCTGAAGTGCTGTCATGTAAATAGTCTGTGGTGGATTTTTCTGGACACACAACCAAACTGTTCTGAACCAAGGAGTTCAGGCATTATCTATCCTGGACAGTGAAAGGAACTGGTGTTACAAAGAGGCTAGGAAGAGGGTAAGGTCATGTTTTGGAGAGAGGCATGAAGCGGGCAAGTGAGTGCTGAAGACTGGCCGCAGTCTTTAATGGCAATAGCAGTTTCCAGGGTCAGTCAGACTGTGAGGAGGTGGTAACAAAACAAGGGCTTGCATTGACTGACTGCAAAGCTTTACATATAAATATATAAATAATATATAAATAATAATAATAAATATATAAATAATATATAAAAAAAAATATATATATATAACCCCACGTTCTGCCAGTGGGGTTAAACTCAAGGTTTTTGTGTTGCTTATGTATGTATGTGGCAATGCTACAAAATGAGGAGGAGGTGTAGGAAGAGTACTGCAGCTCCCAGTGACTGCCCCTGGTGTTATCCTGGCTATAATGCCTGCCCCCCCCCCTTTCTGAAGTTCCTAATTTCAGATTTAGCTGTGGCTGACTCGGCCACTTTGTTACTTTGCAACACTCAGGTTGAAAGAATCTGTGAAGAAACTTGTCAGAGGGCAATTACCTTTGGTGAATTCAACCTTCTCCTTCCTTCATCCATGCTGGTTTTGTTGTTGAAAAACTCCCTCTAGGGATGAAGGGCAAAAGGGCAAGGGGAAGGACCTCCTAGGGCCAGACTCCTTTCTGTTTACACTCTTCATCAAGCTGGAGTGAACACATGTTTGTTTTTATTGCAGGTCTGTTTAAAGTATGCGGAATGTTTGAAATGGCTGCACAATGATTTAGTGCTACTAAAATTGACAGTCAGACAGGGTAAAAAGATCGTAAGATGTGAATCTTTCCTGACAGCTGTAGAAACCACCAGCGCTCTACTTTTGCTCAGCTTTACATCACTATCCATTATCATCAACATCATTGTCATAGCTGGGATGCAGCAATCATTTTTTTCATGAAGGACTTAATTTGGGATATAAAACATTCCTAATAAGCTTAGTGCACATTCCCGGAGGATGGGAGACAGGAGGCTTAATACTGTAAGGTGCTTTCCGCACACTGTAGGAATGGAAAGCTCTAAGCACAGTTTAAGATCAAGGTCAGTGAATGCAAGCAAACTCATTAAAGCATTTATGGGGCCTGGGTAGATCAGATGCCCTTACTGACCTCTGAACCATGCTTTCATTCTTCTGCAGATAAATGAATGAAAAGGCTCTATTGGAACCATGTATTTTCAGTGTTATCAGTATAATTATACTACACCTTCACACCTTTGTTCTTATATTTTGTATGCTTTGTGTCTTATTTGGAAGACAGACATTTATTGGTTTTGAAAATGTATCTGCAGAATGTATATGCATTCTTATACTTCCTGAATCCAACGACACCTGTGCTCTTGATATTTCACAGTTCATTTTAAATATATACAGCAGGCATTATTTTTATCCATTTTTCTTTAATAAACCCATGTGTTGGCAGGGGGAAAGGTTTTTGGTTGGGGATTTTTTTTTTTAATTTTGTCTTCTTTCAGTTAATTTTAACTTCATTATTAAGACGAATTGTAATGATGTTTAAAACCCTAGAGGCAAACTGATTTCATTTGATTTCTTCTGGTAGATGAGGAAAAAAAATGTTAGCAATTGCAATCTTCATGAAATGTATCCCATACTCTTGAGCTTACATTTTTAATGTGCCTTTCAAACTAAAATTGATTTCTCTCTTTCTTTTAAAATAAAAAACAATGCATATTTTATGAGAAAATGAATACCTTTGATAGTTTTTGAACTGATTGATAAGCATTCACAGCTAGGCTGATGAGAGGAACAGCTACCTTCTTAATTATTCATAAAAATCTACATTCTTTCACACTTATTTTTATTTCTTTTTAAAAGTTTTATCAAGCTAGAATGCACAAACATTTGTGTAAAAACTTTCAGAGGTAATTATTATTTAAAATCATGTATTTCTGAGTTACTGTCTGCTTTATGTAATGCAAACCACCACTTCTAGGCTAATCTTCTAGGGTAATCTAGCTACAAGTATTGGTAATGTGCACTGAGGTAATGCAAAAAACTCACTTGCAGATGATGGGGAGAACCAGAGATGATCTACCTTATATCAGTAAGTGTTAAAAATATTTTATGGTTATCTCAAATAGTATTGTGGTTAATAATTTCCTATCTGAATCTCTGTATGAATCTACAAACACTTGGACTTGTGGGTTTGTATGTTAATTTGATATAGTGACTAGCATAATTGTATGTATTTTGCTGTAAGGAATAGTATGAGTAGTTCTTTTTTCATCTCTATTAAACTGGGACTTGTGAAGTTTGAGCCCCCTCCTCCTCTCCCATCTCCTAGTTAAAATCCCAGGTCTTCCCTTACTGGTCTAATTATTAGAAAATTGCTCTTGCTAGATCAATGGGAGTGCTTTCAACTCTAATAAGAATGGGGAAAAAAATGTTCAAAGCTGAGGTATTTTTAGTCCTACAATCTGATTGATTGTGTGTGTGTGGTACAAAACTGTGGTATGAAGCTTCCTTTACATTCCAATTGAAATGTCAGATTTAAACCCAGATTTTTTTAAAACCTAGCCCTGTTTTCTGTAAAACCTAAGGAATGGAATATTGTGTGGGAACAGCTTTTTGATTTGTGTATTCCTATCCCCTGTGCCCAATATAATCATGGAAACCTTCCTCATCTTTTTGGTGTTAGTCATGATTTCCAAAATCTTTTTGCTCTGTTAATAATTATTCAGTGTAGTAGTGAAATATAAGTGCCCTGCTGCAGAACACAAAGGAGCCTTCTTGCAGGCTTTCTATGAAGTGTTCTTCATATCAAAGTCTTATTAAGAGTAAAAAGGAAACCATTTCTTCGAAGACATTTCCTGGCTAGAAGTGGGCCAAGCAGTAGTAATTTTTGCAGGTAAAAATGAGCATTAAATTTTTTCTGGTGTGGAGTAAGAAGAAAAAGGGGCTAAGGCAGTTGCAGCCTGAAAGCTTCCTGGTCAAAACTACATTTTAATCACCAAAGAATGCTGGAGAAGCCAAATTAAATGCTTGTTCAGCATAATGAGTTCACTGGGGAAAGCACTGCGTCTGTTAGTAAGAGGCACTCGGGCAATTTTTACCTACAAGCTCCTCCCTCAGAAGCAAAAGTTATCAAAACTATTGTCAAAGCTGGTAGGAGGGCAGGAAACTGAGCAGACTTCCCCAGTAGAGGCAAAATCTTAAGATTAGTACCCCTGCTTTAAGCAGGTGAGTGCTTTTCATATGCCTTGAGCTCACTCCAGTTGGTAGAATTCTGAATTATTTTTCCAGAGGTTTCAAGATACTATCTCCAGAAATGTTCTTTTCTTGGCATGGTTTCATTTATATATTTACTGTGAAAAAGGTATTGCTATGACTATTCAGTAATGACATTCTAAGTTTACTTCAGTTGTAATGTATGTTGCTAAATGCACCTAGTTGCCTTATTTCATAGTGACTGAAAAAAGCAAATGCATAACAACAGTATGCAACAGAAGTCAGAGATGTGTTCATAGACATCAGATTGCATCAGGGGTCCCTAGCCTATGGAAACGCAGAATTTTAACTGGAAACTTAATCCCATTTGAACAGTTATTTTGAGCAATGCCATGCGCTTTGCAATAATGGGTCAGTGTCTTGAACTGAAAGATATTTTTGACTGATTTTTCTGGGTGTGCTGAAAGGCCAACATTATAGCAGTTTTTCAAAAGAGTTTGCAAAGAAAATCTGAGTTAACAAATACTTACAAATATATGCCTATATGAAAGCCTTGTTACCATGTTACTCTTACTGATGCCACTTGTAAACCTGGCTTCATTTTTAGTTCCTCTGTGGACCTTGTTTTCAGTATGCCTTCCAAGTAGACATTCAGTGAGAAGAATTATGTACTAAATTTTTTGATGTTTGCTTAAGCTTATGTATAAATGATACAGGAAAACATGTGATAAAGGAAATCCAGATTTGTACCTTGCCAATATGGGTTCATCTCCCTCTTTGGCTGAGATATGTCTTTGGCTAATGAAGACATGTATTTTGCACTCTACCTGAAGAACAGGTTCTTCACTTAATTGAAATATCAAAAATTCCCATTTCTGAAAAGACATACTGGCTTGGATAAAACTGTAATCAAAACAATGTCATTGTTATGGGACCATTGTCATGAACTGGTATCTTCTTGACTGAATAGGAAAAAGAAACTGGTTATACTCTTCGTTTGGAATAATACTCACCTAATATTACCCCATTCTTAGAGATAAAATTCTTTGCATATCAGTCACAGCTACTGTGAATGTAACAGCTATTGGCTGATAAATACCATCAGTTAATATTTTGAGATGTAGTCTCTGAGTTATTTGGCATATAGAGGAAAAAGTATTCACCGTTCACCTTGTGTTATGAGTCATCTAAATCACACAGTTTGGTTTTCTTTGGTAGACTGGAACTTTTACAAACAAGAGCACAACAGAAAGATGGTTCAGATATTCAGATGAATACTCACTGTGCTAGGATCCAAATACTTGCACAGTTGCATACGGTTTCACAAATAAAGAGTAACATGACCCAATAAATCAAATCATTTTACTCTAAGATCTACTATTATTCAGAGAAATCTTGACAGATTTATTTTTAATCTATGTGACTGAAGGTGTAGAAAGTAAGGAGATCTCTACCAATTTGTTTGAGAACAGAGAAAAGAATGGCCACTAACATGATGTTTCAAAAAGGGAGACAAGCTCACCTCAGCTCCTAAACTCACATGTGCATGCAGACTGTGCTTTCATCCTGAGCTACAATTGCTCCCTCCATGCCCCAGTTCTGTGCAAAGGAAATTAGGATGTGAAAGCTAAAAAGGAGCTGCAGTGTGGCTTGGCGAGCTCACCACCCTGGTGCATGCTTAAGACTGTTCAGTACCATGCCCTGCAGTTTGGTCAGAGGAAGTTTATCTGCTTAAATTATCTATTTAGAGTACACATGTAGAAGACATAGTGTGGAAGGTACATTTATGTACCACGACTGAATGCAAAATCCTGGCTGCCTGGGAGAAGGTAAAGAGGACTTTTAGACTTCAACCAAGAATATAGCCCTGACTGTAAGGATTCTGTTCAAGGGTCTTTCCTGTGCCTGCTTTACCTCTGTCTAACAATGTTGTGATAGAGGATTCTCCAACAGGAGGTGATCCATGGGACACTCTGTACTGAAGCTGTAAAGAACAATAACAAAGCTAAATAAACTTAGGCAAGGGTTGCTGTGTTCAGACACCTTCTAAAATGAATTTACTACATTTAGATCAATTACTAGAGCCTAG
This sequence comes from Elanus axillaris, assembly GCA_026212715.1. NCBI lineage: Eukaryota > Metazoa > Chordata > Aves > Accipitriformes > Accipitridae > Elanus > Elanus axillaris. The sequence goes on along the minus strand of JANZLQ010000079.1, from coordinate 23,606,533 downwards.
AAAAAATTGCATAGGTCTTTTTAGTGAATTGGAGAGAAGCCTGGTCTTGGACACTTAAGAATTTGCTGTCTACAGAAACCAAACTGGGAGGAGTGTTGAATGTATAGGAAAAAAAAATATTTCTGTGCTGCTTGTTTGCACTGACACACTAGGAACTGAGTTAATCAAGAGAGACCAAAGTTATTGTGCAGGTTTGTTTTATTTGTCATTTACTATTTAATTCTTGCTACATTTTCCATGTAGGAGTTGCCTTCTCTTTTTGCCACTGAATTTTTCTCTAGGTCTTTAACTTGATATAAGTAAGTACAAGGGATTCGAAAAAATCTTGATTGCTGAAACTGTGGTTGTGAACTCAAGCTATTTGCTGGACTGTGAACAGATGCACATTTTGTAACTATCTGTTGCAGTTTAAGCTACTACTGCCCTCCAGCTGCTTGTTACTGCCCCTCTGCTATTGGGTCTTGCTCACACAGCTGTGCTAACAGACTGTTCCTACTCTCTACAATATCAGCAGAGCTAACAGGTTTGACCTGACTTGATTGATATGACCTGAATCAGATAAAAATTCACACAAACTGATCTGTTGACAGACCTTTTGGGGCAGTAACCTTCAGAAGAAAGGAACCATAAGATGTAACAGTGTTGTAAAGTCATATGTCACTGCAGCTAGACCTGGAAGAAAACCTCTGGCTACAGAATTGAAACTCTTTGAATCTAGTCTTTGATGTGGTTGACATTGTTCGACATTATGACCACTGATATGAATACTATTTGACTATTCCTATTAAGCAGACCAAGAAGTTAGCAAACAATACCAATGCTTGGTGACCCCATACATGGTCTTTCCCAGTAACTGCTAAGGTATTTTGCCAGGGCAGTGTTAAAAAGCTGCATGCAGCAGAGCATGGCCTGCTCTGTCACAAGTAACTGTCAGTCACAAGGGTTATAAATCTTCCATTTTTCAAAAGCAGAAATTCAGTTTTTAGACAGTCCATGTCTGTGAAGTGCATACTGAAAATCACTCACAAGAGATTCAGTAGTTTCCCCATGAAAATCTCCTGTTGCATGATGTATGAAAAGAAGCTGTTTTCTTAGAAGGCAGTATTCTAGCTTTATCACACATTCTAACTCCTGTAAGAGATTTTTTATTAGAAATCTGCAAGGGAAGAAAAAAAAAAGTTCTGTTACTTTCAAACATAATTGTCTGTAACTTTCAAGCCACCATACCCTTTCCAAATGATACTTGCAAGGGTCTCAGCCAGAGAAAAGGAAATGAAGTGTAAACTTGAGTCATTTCTTCACTCAGGGTATTGCATCTCAAACTCAGAGAACTCCACTGAAGGTGGCCTAATAAAGATTTTAAGTCATATAGAATTACCTATTTAATATCTGCAGCTGTATTAGGAGGTTGCCAAACTTCATTAATAATCTTTCCTAGGAGGGGATATCCTAGGAACTTTTACACAACAAGCTTCAATAAACTAGCTCAAAACAGAAAGTTTCAGTAGGGGAGTGATGTGAGAGACACTGGCCTTTATTATATGGTGATTACATTGTTGGTAAGCCCACACAATCTTTTATAAAAATATTTTTTTCTTTTGCTGTGTTCTGGTAGGAGCTAGGAATTTAAATTGCAGTGGTCAGCTGAGAGCAATGGAATTAAAAGAAAGAGAGAATGATCCCAGATAAGCAGCAGCTTTTTAGTGAACAGACTTCAACTACATGCACACATGCAGTGATATACCTACAGTGGACCTACTGCAAGGAAAGATTTCATTTGTGTAAGGGAATGAGAGTCAGATACTCATAATTACTAATCAAAGTGCTTACTGGCCAGATTACCCAACCCTTCCATTATTGAGGCAGGAATAGTACAGTTTAGATATATCAGGGAGTTTTTGGAAGATTACTCACTGAAGTTTATAAAAACATTTCCAAGACACAGTATGCTACACATGCTAAGTGCTTTTATTTTGTAGACTTTCAATCCTCAGCAAAATCTTATGTTAGATTATTATTTCAGTGTATCTTCTCACAACTTTACCAGATGCCAGCTGAAAAAAAAGAGCAAAGTGTCAAATATTTTAAAAATAGAATAAATAAGGAAAACAAGGGTAAGGAAGGGGTTATTAGACCCTTACAACTACTATTAGAAAGTCAGGCTTAAGTCTTTGTCCTGCTGCTGACTGCAAGCTACCCAATATTACTCCTTTACAAGGAGGGCAAGAGGGAAGACCCAGGAAAATACAAACCCATTAGTCTAACCTTGGTTCCTGGAAAAAATCTGGAGAAGATCATACTGCGTACTGTTGAAAGGCATGTAAAGAGCTATGCAATCTTCAGGCACAGTCAACATGGGCTCACAAAGGGGAAGTCCTTTATAACTAATGTGATATCCTTCTATGAAAAGGTTACCTGCCTAGTGGATGAAGGGAAGGTGGTAGATGTAGTTTATTAACTTTAGTAAGGCTTTTGATACTGTCCCTCACAGCATCCTTCTGGACAAGTTGTCCAGCTGTGCGATGAGCAGGTACATGCTGTGCTGGGTAAAGAATGGGCTGAAGGGCATTGCTCAGTGGGGCTACCTCTGGCTGTTAGCTGCTGACCAGTCACAAGTAGTGTTCGTCAGGGCTAAATTCTAGGGCCAGTTCTATTCAATACTTTTATCAATGACCTAGATGCAGGAATTGAATGCACCATTGGCAAGTTTGGTGACAATACCAAATCAGAAGCTGCTGTTGACTCTCTTGAGGGACAAGAGGTCTTGCAGAGGGATCTGGATAGATTGGAGCATTGGGCAATGATTAATGGGATGAAATTCAAGGAGTCCAAGTGTCAGATTCTGCACCTGGGATGGAGTAACACTGCATAAATGTATTAATTGGGAGAGGAGTGGCTGTGGAGCAGCCCTGCAGAAGGGATCTGGGGTG
>JANZLQ010000079.1:23585426-23603503 GCA_026212715.1 Elanus axillaris | reverse complement strand
AGTCTGCTGGCCTCCAATGCACTCATCATAGTTTAAGCCACCAAAGAAGGTTTGGCTCTCAATCTTCTGTGAAGATGTGTTTACACCAGTGAAAATCAGAGGTCACTGGTCTCAGAGTATTATTTATGATGATATAATTTAAAATGCTCAACTATGTCCTAGGGTTTGATAGGAGCAATGGTAATGCTTAGCATCGCCGTGTGCCAAGCCTTATTTTCTCTACTACAAAATGGTTCCATGAATTTTATGTCTTTGTGATACTGTCACCTTTAGGGGGCTCAAAAATCACCACTGGACTTAATGTCATCTCTCTTACAAGGGTCAAGCACAATAACAGGGAAGCTAATACCTGACTTTGAAGGACATTTTATTAGTTTGTGTTTGGGTTATTTTTTTAATGTCTGAAGGCCAACAGTTAGCAAGAAGCCACCTGAAGAAGTCAGGTTATACTGTTTTCATACAGCCGTGTGTGACTTCAAAAGTTTTCTGATTAAAAAATTGTTCCTCCCTTCCTGAACAAAGAACACTTGCCCATATGGATGATATAAGAGCATGTGATTAGTATACCTACTCATGCTATGCAACCTAGAGAAAATGCATTTGGATTTGGAGGGAAAGTAGTAGTAGTAAGTAGTAAATAGCAGTCAATTGTGTCACTGATTATTCACCTTATACATGACAGAATCAGTTGCAATGAAGGTAACTTTTAAAAGCTGCGAGTGCCACCATAGTGGCTACTGGCAGTTTCATGATTGTCTCCTGACCTGCTGAAGAGTATTTCTTTCTTCTAGGAAAGGAAGATATCAGCTCCATGACTGAGCTGACCATATTATAGTGAGTTTTGACTGTGAGCACTTTTATTTTTAAATCCAAGGGGGCAGATATCCATTCTGAATGAATACAGCATTTTTGGAACTTGTGGTGAAACTTGACCTCCAGTCAGAACTAGGGCATAATGCCATGGCACAACCTCACTGCTGTCTTCTAAATGTCTTGGGTGGGATCCTAAGATGTGAGAACAGTGGAATCAGGAAGCATGTGCTTGTCTGCCAAGGACTATGGATGCAGTGGGACCATCTTTCTTCACTGACACCAAATGTAAACAGATGGGTTAGAAAAATTGCTAGAACAGTGCAGTAATTGTCAGCCTGCAGTCAGCAAACACAGAAGTAAATGTGGAGCAAGTAAAAGAGTACTGAGCAGGAGATGCAGGACTTAAAGCTGAACAAGGCTCTGGAGGAATGCACAATTAGCATTAAATTCTGAAAATGTAAGCCCAGATTTATCTCCACATTGTTTTTTTTTTCCAGGTGTGAAGTAAGAATAATGGATCTTGTCTCCTTTGAAACGTACTTTGACAATTGTACTACACAGGTGCTCTGTACTATCAACAATACAAATAAGGCCTTTTCATGAATAATCCTTTATATAAGAGCAAGCAGTCCTAACTTTAATTTATAATGAAATAGATTATTCTATAATGAAGCAGAGTTAGTTTAGAACTATGCCAAATTTTATTGGTCTTCTCTTCTAACATTGCCAGGTACATTGCTATTGTTAGGGAAAAACAAATTCTCAAGTACTTTCTAATTTGTCTTTGTGTCTGTACTTGATATTGTGTCATTCCCTCTTCTGCACAACCTCCAACATGCTTTACTTCAGGCTACCTGAAGTGTATAAGTGTAAGAAGTCCCTTTTGACCTTGGAGATATTTTCACTTTATGCTGAATGCAAATTGCTGCATTCAATATCAGAGGGAAATGTGCTTTTATGAGTACCTTTTGTAGGCCTTGATTCTCTGTTTGGTGTATCATCTAGAAAATGTCATACAAAATGTTTTGAGCTAAATGAGGAGCATCTGCAGCTCTGAAACAAGGGATGGATGTGTGGGTTATAAAATAAAACTAGTTACCAATGATATGCAAATTGCAAATGATTCATAGCTTCCTGTGAATTTGGTGAAACACTTAAATACTTGTCTGAAGCCTCTTCAAACATATTCAAATACTTTCAGCCTACAAGGGCAAGATCATGATGTTTTAATATGGAGTGTGGATAGTGTCCTTCTCCACAAGTAAGCTAATTGACACAATAAATCAGGGTAATAACAATATGATCCTTAAGTTCACCAGAGGCTCCTCAGGAGATTTTCAGAGTATTTTTTTTGAGAGCATACTGCATTTTTCTACATATATTGGGGTCAGTTTCCCATAGAACACCGGTGAAAAATACGTCTCCATTCTGTGATCGACCATCTAAGTATTAGCACAATGTATGGTAAGAATATGAATACAGTGTCATACTGAAGGTGATTATCCTTGCTTGTACAGCTTCTTAAAATGGACCTGAGCTGATGTTGACACATAGGAGCCAACCAGCTCACCATTATTACACCTTACCACATCATCTTAGAAGAGTCTAGTATTATTACAGAAAGTCAAATTTTAACTCTCTTACCCTGTATCTCATCTGTTGCAGTGCTTGTATATCCTTTGATTTCTGTTTTAACTCACAGATATTTTCTTCTTTTCTTGCTAGTAAGATATTTTGATCATAAATTGTTTTGAGAAAGCTATGTCCCTCTTCTGAGTGCTGTGCTTTGAAAAGTTTCAATATCTATTCAATTATCCAGCAAGGCACAGCCCTTCCAATTCTTATTATTTAATAATGGCTAGAAAGATTAAAACGAATAAACAAAGAGCAGAAATAGAAATAACTTAAAACAGAGAACCAGATATAAAAGGAGCAAAGTTTAGAGAAGTCTCCCTTGTAGACAGTATGTGTGGATGTCTTTACAAATATGTGTGTAGTGGTATCTCTGTCTTTTTCCCCTTTAAAGTAGCTTGTTAGTGTGGAAAGTTACCCTTTCATTCACTTTCCCCTGCTACACTGAAGACAAGGGAAGATGTTCTTAGAATATTCAACAAAATGTACAGCCACTCAATCTGCATTACCCAGTGTGTGCTTGTTTCGATTCATCATTACTGAAGGGAAAAACATTTTCTTTTCCTATTTTAATTTTAGATTAAAGCTAATTGGTTTTACCCTATAAGGAAAAGAAGACTTCAGATGATTTCTTTCCCTGTGGAAAAAACAGAGTTAATTATAAAACTGATATTGTCACTCAGCAGAAGATAAAACTAAATCTGTCATCTTGTATGACTGCCTTCCTATCACTGCATGAAAGCGAGCGAGCGAGAAAGAGCTGTCTGTTTGCTCAGCAGTAGTCCATTTGAGAAGAGAAAAAGAGAACTCAGCTTCAGTAAAGGTATGTCAAACAGCGATGCCAGAAGGCATTTGCAAGCATCCCAAATGAAAGAAAAGGGACACCCTAGACTGATTTAGGCAACATTGCCATAAGCACAATTAGTATAGTATAAATCAATGCTAGAGAAATGTACCTCAACGCCTCAGTTGCTCAGATCGTCTGAACTCTGAGAAAGGTGTCTACTGGGAACAAAAGCATGGCTTATCAAAATTGCAGTGTGACAATAGAAGTGTCACAGTCAGGGCCTTCCATTCATTATATTTTCAATTTTGCTACTCTCAGCTGAAGATTTCTTTTAGTATTAACCCTAAGTCAGCAACCCAGCTGCAGATCAAAATATACATAGAGCAGTGTCTCCACCTCCCAAGATCTATTTCATTTTTGGCTCACATCTGTCAATGAATGGGAATGTTTTTATTTTGTAGTTGATGCATGGTCTACTCACCCTGACAACACTTGCAAAAAAATTAATGCTTCTTTTATATTAAATATGCTTATTATTCCAGGGTTTTAGTAGAAGACACCTCTGGGGTTTAAACAGATAAAGGTGCAAAATTTTGTTAGTGATTCCATAAAATTGTAAAGATTTGGGGAATTAATGTACTTTTTTAAACAAAAACTTTTTTTTTTTTTAAAGCATAAACAGAAGAAGGAATACCATGGAGCAGACTAATCTGGCTCATCCAGCATTTGTTGGTGCCTTGCTTTTATGATTTATGTTGCTTGAAGAGACAGTATAGAGCAATATTCATTGCTTAGAGCTTGAAAAAGAATAGAAGCTTCATGATGGGATATAGGGGGAAACTCCCCTGTGGAAAGATTTTGAAAAGCTGTCTCTGAGCAATTCTGAAGGCAAAGGCAAAAAATGACCCCACAAAATGTTTTTGAATCTGGAAATAAAGTTGCCTTTGATGAGATTACCTAGAACCCTGGCAGAGGTAGAAGAATCAGGGAAATTCTGAAGGTTGCCAGTTGAAAATAACTTGTGGAAAATGTGCACTGTATTCAGGGAAGCATTTAATATACATTTATGCTGTAAAATGACTTCTCGTGTGGAAAACAATTGCTTTCCTTAGATAGGCAAATATATTTTTATAGAAGATAATAGAGGTGAAAAAGACTTCATTAGATCATTTTCTCTGTCCTGTTCCAATAAAATAATTTAGAAAGCTGATACTGTTTGAGCTTTAAATGGCTGCCAGCAATTTCATACCCATGTCAATAGTGTTTTTCCTTAAAAATTCCATTTTGTATTAGCAATAGCACTCTAAGAAGTAGTGCCTTTCTGTGAAATAGTAAGGGTTTTTTTAATCTTCCTAGGTGATTACAATCACTAGGCTTTCAAATTTGTGCTTTATATCATCACGCAAGCTTTGATATTAAATTTCCCCCAAAAGGCACTACCAGAAGTTCTTTGTTTTATTATTTTATTATCTCACATTTCTAAAGCAGCAATCACAAATGTGTTCTTACACAAACATTTTCAATATAGGATTTCTCTCACAATGGTAGTAGAGCTCTATAACCTCTTCTGTACATCAGAATCTCTTAATAAAAATGTCAGATATTAAGTGGAGTCCAGACATCTCAACCCTTGCTAATAAAATGTTTTACTGGGAGATATATGTTATACTTTGCCTTGAAAACAATAAAATATGGAAATATATGGATAATATAAAATCTATAGAGATAGGAAAGATTAAGCCTTTTGGATTCAGGTGGAAGCCACAGCTACAGAAATTTCCATTATATATATATATATATAAATATATATATACTTGCTCCTTAGCACACTTGCCTTTCTGGATGTAGCTGAGAAACTGCAAGCCGTTAGTAAGGTGTCTAGTCCTCCAACTGTTCAGGATTTGGTAAACATAATTTTTAGAAATTTGTGTAACTATGTAGGCATATAAATGGAGTTTGGGCCTCAGGTTGGGTGCAGAACTGAGCAGGCAATCCTCTACTGCGAGCACTGACAGGGTATACTTTCTGATGCAGGGAGCAGCATGATGTGTTGGAATCTAGTGGGCAGTTACTGGGTTGATCAGATAATTTCAATCATGGTATACTACAGAAATCTACCTTGGCTATGGCATAGGTGATGTTTGTGCCCTGGGGTGACTCTAGGGTAGGCTTTCATTCGACAGAAAATGGCATGACTGCCATTGGTCTTTTTGGCCTCTGTGACTGTCTGAGAGCCAAATGGACTTTTCAGCTAATACCTATATGAAACTGGGTGGATAAAAAGGCTCATTCCAGTCAGACAGACAGTCTGGAACAATGCAAACAGTTTGAAAATACTTCTGCTCATCTCCTTTTTTGTATTGAAGCTCCCTAATGCACTTTTCAAGTGACAAGAATCTGTCTGCTCTAGTGCTACATCATTAGGAAATTTGAATATTATAAAGCATTGAAAATTACTGCATGTGGAAATATGATACTGAACCAGGGAGGCTGCCAACACAGTGTAGAGGATAGTCTGAAATTTGTTGCCTGGAGAGTCATAGGGCATTGAAGATTTCCTTTTGCCTCCACAATAAAAAATATTTGGTTTTCCTCCTGAGGTCGTCTCAGCCTGTGACACCAAATCATGTCTCTACCTTTGCAGAGGCCTGGGGGATAAATGGCATCTTGTTTTCTCTTGTTCTTATCTTGGAATAGACTCTGGATTTATTATTTTTTTTCCTGGGAAATAAAATGTAGATAAGGTTTTTGGGTGTGCTGCAGATACATGTGTAACAGATGGAATGCCAGGCTAAAAGTGCAATCCAGTGTCCTATGTGGTCTTGATTTCTGTGAATCTTATTTTCTGCTGAAATAAACCCAAACATTTATCTAGAAGCAGAAAGACCCTGTGGTATCTATGCAGTATTCTCAAAATTTTATTTTTGCTCAAAGTTACCATGTAATTATAAATGGTATAGGAAAACTTTGTTTCTGCCATTGTTCTCACTGTTGCCAGTGCCAGTCAGACTTATCTCCATGTAGAGTCACTGGAGTGACCACCCAGCATGAGTCAAACCAAATGAAATCAGAACTGACGCTGCAAGTGGTGGTTAGTTAAGGTATGGTTAAAAACTGTTGGCTAGTGTTTTGTGGCTTCTTCGCTGTCTGCTCATTAAAAATCAGGCTTGTGATCTTCAACAGTAAACAAGAGACTAAGAGTTCTTACCCATCCCTGAAAAACTTTTCTTAGTGCCACAAGTATCCATATATGAAATAAAGTAGCAATGTAAATCTTGTCAGATGTCTGCAGTTCTGTCTGTTTGTGCCTGAGAGTACAGCATTTTCAGGAAATTGCTTTCCCAGTGTTTTGCTTTTCCCTCCCCTGGAAAGATGCTTCTATAATGGTGCTCATCACTGGCACTCATTCTGTAGGCAGGCATGCTGGGCAAGTAGCTAGATCACTGTACAATACAATAATAATAATAATAAAAACCCCACTGATAATCTTCACAAATTGTTAATAAAAGAAAGAGATTCAAGTGACATTTCCCTCGCTATATGGGTATCATTACAAAAACCCAACACAAACCAAAACACTATACTACTCAATTTGTGAAGCAAATACAGAGTTGTGTCATATTACGATTTGTGTCTGAAGAGCTTTCTATTTCTATTTCCACTTTTGACACCTTCAGCACAGTGTGATATTATTTCTTCTTTGGGAACTTGAGTACAATGGAGTTAAAGACGTTCAGCAAAAGCAGAGTCAGTGCCATAATTTGCATTGACTTCATGATACAATTCCTAATCTAAGTATTTAACATGGTGCCTAGATTTTTAAGACACAAAATCTATCTCTGTCTCCATTTTATACTTCTTTTACTATAGGGTTTAAGGATTTATTCCAAGAGGGATTATTTTCTTGGTTTTACTGAGATTCTGTCAGGTTATTTCTCCTCCAAACCCATAGTTTAATGTGTTATTTGTGAAGCATCTGACTACTCAACATTTACAGTACCATTAAATCAGGTGTGCATGTGGGCTGTGAGCAGTAGCAAGCAACAAAAGAAGAAAAGGGCCTTTGTGTTCTAGTAAAACATCTTTGTGAGTTTAAGACCCCACCCCCAGTTTTAGTGTTGATGATGAAAATTGTTGCTAGGAGAAGAAATAGAAAAATTTTGGTAGAATTTCCCTCCCTGCACGCCCAACACAGTTGAACTTGAGTTTTGGTTACACAGACACCCATGCTGCTTGTGAATAAGATTGTCTAAAAATATGATCTAGTTCAGTCCTAAAATACTAGCTTGGATGCAGGAGGATTGCAGCCCTACTACCACTTTGCTGTGCCCAAGGTACCATGTCCTTTTGAAGTACCTTATGTGCCTCTTCTATTTCAATTAGCACATCCAAAATTAGGTAAGAGATCTCCAACAGCTTCAGCACATCATTTATGCATACTTGTTATATACTTCAGATATATTCAGAACTCATGGATTTCATGTTCTTTAAACAAGAAAGTAGCTTCTGTGTCATATTCTGTGATAAAGCAGAGATTTAATTCTGATGTCCTCAGTCCTTGCGTCATCATTCATATCTGAGGAAAGTGCATAATGCCATTCAAACATGATGATGTACAACTACACCAGGTTTGACTGGCTGTGTAAAACTCACAGCAGGGGTAGCCAGTCCCAAGGCCCTGCCCTGGCATACATCAACTTGCATTGTCTCTTTTGGCTTCAGAGATATTATTCTAACTTTATACTATTAAAAAGCATGAATGTTCTCTCAGTCTTCATGGGAAGACAAAAGTCCTTATCAAAATGGATTTCATGGGAGTGCATAATTACTACAAACTAAGGCCTGAGTAGTCTCATAGTTCAATGTTTCTGCTTATGCCACATGCTATAGCACAATGATACAATCCACATCGTAATTAAACACTTGGTTTGATACAGCAGATTTCATTATTGGAATTACATTGGAGCCAGATGTTTTCCTTTTAGCTTTAAAAGGCAGGAGTTAGACAAAGATTGACTGCTTAACCTCAATCCAAAATGAAACTAGTTTATCTCATAGACTAAACAGAATAAAATTTGAAGCTTATTCCTTTGCTTCATGTTGGAACAAAGTAGGTTGGCTTTATGGTCTGAGTAATTTTATTTTGCATTATTAAATTGATGTTATTATAGGCAGCTAGTAGTGACTCAGCAATAGAGAAATTTCTCCATGCCATTATGTTTGGATTTAGCTTTTCTGACCTTTATAGGTTATCTAACAGAGAGAGAAAGCTTGAGAGACATATCTTATTGTGCCAGACAATATATACAGTAAAGACAAGCTGCAGAGCCATGGTTTCATAGCATAAATCTTTTTTGCCTCAGCCAGGTTGGAATTGCTCAGTAATTCACAGGAACAACCTTTAATTTACTGTTTTCCCTGGATACCACTGAGGGCTGGTAGGAGGGAAAAAACTTATTACAAAGAGCATCTTTTCTCTATTGGAGAACAAAGATAGGAGGCAAAGGATGCCAAGGATTGGTTATCACTCCTCAATTGCCTGTCATCTTGAAAACTGAGCTTAAATCTCTTTGCAAACAATAGTTTAAAGGTATGTTAGCAATTTCTTTAATTTTATAGTAGGCAGAAAACAAAATCAGAGACACAGTTTAAATTATTTTAAACAGCTAGTATTTGTTTTAATGTGTCAGTAAGCTCTGAGGATATACTTATTCCCTGCCATGATAAAATGTCTCCTCTTGCTCAAGTTCTGAGGTCCCTCTATAAGCTACAAATGAAATTTTGCAGGATAAATGGTCATTTGCAAGGCTTTGTCACAAGTCTTGGGAATCTTGTTTGTTCTCTTTGCTTGTGTATCAGAGCAGTTGCTTATATTTCTTAGGTAGAGAGAAGAATTAGAAAGAGCAAAAATGTCAAATATAGAGAAAATGAATGAAATAGAAATTGCAGTCTTTTCTAGTTCAAAGAGTAATATTATTTATTTTGTATTTACTTGTTTTCCTGCTACAATAAGTTTCTTGCTTTTAGCGGCTTCAGGTGCATTTTCATTATTCATTTGAAGGAGGCATGGTTGCCAGCACCATAACTGTGTACTTTTCAATGCCATTAGGCAATGAATGCCAGTAGCATTTATGGTTACTCCAGTTACATAGGCTCCATAGGTTCTATTGAAAGAGACACACAACCATGACAGAGAAAATTGCACAGTATGAAGAAAGACAGCAGCAGTTAAAAGCGTGCTGCTTCAGACCATGACTTTTGATTTCTCAGAGACTCATTCACAGCACTATGCACTTCCTTGAACAGAAAGTCATGTCTCAGTTCTTAAGAAGAAAGGCTCCTCCTAAACAAATGCTTAGTATGGTGTTTCAGGGGTATTTCAGGAATTTCCAGAGTGTTGCACATAACAGACACTTGAAGAAAACCATCAAATAGTGTATTTGTAATCCCTAATAATGTAAAAATTACTTTAGAATTGGACTGGAGTGTATAGAACAGAAAGAGGTGAAATAACAAGTAATGTCTGGGACAGTCTTACTCCGGTTCTCCTCTTTCATGTAAGTGTAATCTCAAAATCATCATATTTTTTCTGTTATCAAAGGACTTTCCTTTTTTCTTAAACCATAGAGACAATACACTAAACACTTTAGAAAAGAAAGCCTTTAGAAAATTACCTGAATCTGAAGATCTGAAACTGAACTTTTGAAATATCTCCCCTTTAGGTTAGCAGTGTGTTAGGATTTCACTAGTACTGTACAAACATTGTTCGCAGTTAGCAGAATTAATGAAGCTTTTGTTTTATATATTGTTGGCAGTATTTTTATTCCAATATTTGACAATTCCATTTCATGTTTTTAATATATATAATCAGTTTTATTTGAATAACATTTAATTTCAGTCTATTTGAATAACATTTATTTAATTCTAATACTCAGTCTTTCAATTACTGCTTATGTTGGAAGGAGTTGTTCTACACCAGCCTGCTTCTCAGTTACCTGGCCTTTGTGAAAATTTTATTAATATGGGTTTGCTACAACATTTAACACTGATACATGCAGCAGACCTTATACCAATGGAATATTTGTGTGTATTATATCTTTAATAATAATGTGCTTCATAATGTGGTATCTCCCTCTCCACAATATGCCTGGTAACACCTTTTTCCTTCTTCCATCAGGAGACCATATTTTATCAGCTTTAACCAGGAGGCAGTATCCCATATCCCATTTAAGGTGATTTCCTCATTATTTATGTTGAAGGTGATTTAATACTATCCTGTGCTATACATGTAACACAGAGCAGTTTTATCACTAAAATGTGCAGCAGTCACCTGGACAGTATTAGATTGACATCTCAATAACTATAGTCATTGTAACTATTACTAGCTGTACTGACAAGGGAATTAAGTCCAATTTCAGTATATCTTTGTCTTTGAGACTCTAAAGACCCATACAGTAACTTGATTTGTTTATAATTAACTGAAAATGGAAAAGTCCACATTGTGTGAACAATAGCTTGAGGTTGTCACCCACATTTTAACTGACAAATGAATACTGATACAGCATTTTCTTAATTAGGGTGTTTTCATAAACAGAACGTACGAGGTATTTAATTACTAAACCTTAGCTTTTAGTATCCTCCTTATCATTATTATTGTTGTTGTTATTATTATGTTCTTCATCATTGTTATTTATTATTATTTAGAATATTGCAAAATGAGTGAAATTACCTGTGGGCTAACATGTGCTACCAGGATTTGAATCATTACTCTGAGAGGAGTTCCAATGATTTGGGTAACATATTTCAGGCTTCATGTAAATATTGTCTTTTTTCCCAGCACTTTTTTCTAACTGATTAAAAATTCAGTATCATCACTCATCTTCCTTCCTCTTCAAAGGACTTGGAAGTCATAACAGGTTATGTCAAGTCATGCTGGGAAAAGCTGCTGAGTACAGTCATCATAGAATCATAGAATCACTTCGGTTGGAAAAAATTTTTAAGATCGTAGAGTCCAACTGTAAACCTAACACTGCCAAGTCCCACCAGCAGTGTGCCCAGGCAGCCAAGAAGGCCAATGGCATCCTGGCCTGCATCAGAAATTCTGTGGCCAGCAGGAGCAGGGAGGTGATTGCTCCTCTGTACTGGGCACTGGTGAGGCTGCACCTCGAGTGTTGTGTTCAGTTTTGGGCCCCTCTCTACAGGAAAGACACTGAGGTGCTGGAGTGTGTCCAGAGAAGGGCAACCAAGTTGGTGAGGGGCCTGGAGCACAAATCTTATAAGAGGTGGCTGAGGGAACTGGGGCTGTGTAGTCTGGAGAAAAGGAGGCTGAGGGGAGACCTTATCGCTCTCTACAACTACCTGAAAGGAGGTTGTAGTAAGGTGGGTGCTGGTCTCTTCTGTCTCGTGGCTGGTGATAGGACAAGAGGTAATGGCCTCACATTGCGGCAAGGAAGGTTTAAGTTGGATACTAGGAAATTATTGAGAGGGTTGTCAGACATTGGAACAAGTTGCCTAGGGAAGTGGTTGAGTCACCATCCTCAGAGGTATTAAAAAAGTGCATAGACAAGGCGCTCCAAGACATGGTCTAGTGGGCATGGGTAATAGTTGGACTCGATGACCTTGAAGGTCTTTTCCAACTGAAATGATTCTATTCTATGATTCGAAGTGTCACATCTACACATCTTTAAATACGTCCAGAGATGGTGACTCAACCAGTTCCCTGAGCAGCCTGTTCCAGTGCTTGATAACCATGTTCATGAGGAAATTTTTCCAAATATCCAATCTAAACCTCCCCTGTTAGGCAGGCAGGTCAAATGCACACCCTTCCTGCTGCTGTCACTGGCATTGGGAGTAAAGAAATTATTGCTCTTGTGTTGCTGTCCTGAGGAAGTGTGGGGAGGCCCCCTAATTTTCGTGTGCTAGCTTGTTGAGCCTCCTGTGGAATTTATACCTCACCATCTACCTCTTGCAATTGAAGTGCATTACTGGTTCTTTCCAGCATATTTTCTGACATGCTTTTCTGCTGATTGGCAATATTATTTGAGCAGGTATCTGAATAGCACATTTCATTTTCCTGGATCATATAGGTTGCTAGGCATGTATCAAGTAGTGGTAGAGACAGGAGAGGGGGTGGTACTGAAACAACATGGTTGAGAGAAGAATCTCATATGTCAGGCAAATGTCAGCTTTAAGCAGGTGTGAATCAGCATGATTGTGCTGGGCTGTGTTAGCACAATGCCACAGTGTCATCCGGTCTTGTACCATGTGACATATTATTATGTTAATGTATTTATATAGGTGGATAAAATTAGAGTTGCCATTAGTAGCAATTTTGGATTGCATGGATTTGCATTTTTAAAATCTTTTTTGTATGTCATGCACTTTGTTATTCCTCCTACATATGTCAATAAAGGTAATGAATAAAATTATATTATCGGTAATGTGATGCTATTCTGCTTTGTTTATAATTGCTATGTTGTTGCAATACTAAGTGAGAAGAGGTATTTTGAAAAGTAAAATTCTATTACTACATTTTAAAATCATTGTAAGAGTATCTATACAAAGAAATGTAATTTCTTGGTAAGAAAGCATCATATGAGCTAATCTCAGTTCTTGTTTACTTATATTATAGTAAAGTTCATTACTTTTTTTTATAATTGGGACTAAACACTGTACAGATTCCAGAGGTTATTACCTTTCACCAAAAGCTGTAAATGTAAGTAGAGAATACTGATAGATGAGAGTTGCAAAGAAGCCTTATAAGTACCATTTTTAACATGAGAGAGCTGCCTAGCTAGGCAAAGATATCTGTAAATTGGTCAGTATCTCAAAGTTTGTCACATGAGCTGGATTCTGTAATGAGAATAAATTTCTGGTGTGTTTAGTCGTATGGCAGGCACAAGTGTAAGCTGTGCCTTCAAAGATGTGGCCTCATATTCACTGCACACATGTTGGCAGGTGCAGGTCCATCAGAGCTTCTCTGAGCATTGGCCCAAGTGGAAAATGTACACAGCTGAATGCAGCATGGTACCAAAGCTTCCCTCCTGTCCTGAGTCCCTGTGTACCATACTCATCTGGCTGGTGGATCTGTGGTCTTTGACTCACTTTTACCACACTGCTAGATCCTAGTAGAGAAAGAAGCTGTCCTGTTGTGAGAAGAACACAGGGAGCATACATTCTACTGCAAGGAAATGTGAGAGAGAAACAACTAGGTGAGATTCATGCATATTGAGTGAGTTTTGACATATCTGAATCTATGGCAAGGAAAGGAATTGAAGTAATTTCAATGTAATACCCATCCAGTTTCCTTAACCAGAAGTCCTTTTTTTCATTGTTGTTCACTGCTTGTGGGTTTAATGCATGCAGATATTTGAAAAGTGTGAAGGTATATCTGAGTAGGGTACATGAGTCTGTAACTAACAGCTGTGTAGATTGTGACAGGAATTTTCCATGGAACATTTAGTCAAATGAATACTATTGCATTCATTGCATGTTTCATTTGCTAATGAAAGATGTCCTTTTTTATCTGATGATACTCAATGCTCCTACTTCATGTTGATGTTGGTTTTAGAAGCTTCAACAAAAAATAAATGGAAAAAAAAATAAATTAAGATCTCTATAGAAAGCTCACTTTTACCCTAGCAGATCTGACATGAGAGCTAGTGGTGTAAAATGTGGTCCTCAAGACAAAAGATTTAGTCATGTATTGCTCCTGATCTTTTCTCAAAATTTAGTTTGACTCCATTGGTGGATTGTCTTGTATTAGAGATAACTCTTGGCAAAGTATCAGAACTGTTACAGTTACTGCATGATGACTGCAGAGAGAAGAGCAGTAACCTTCAGTTTATGATACTGTATGTTCTTTTCTGTAATACATAATTGCATTCATACATTTCTGATCTGTATTCTTTTCAGGCCATATTTTCAGTGTGGAAAATACATGTTATGATATTAAAGACTTTGTTTTGTTGATTGGTTTTCCAGTCCGCTCCTGATCCTGCTCCAACACACTGACAACTGGACTCTGTGTTTCACCCTTTTAGAACTGGTTGAGCCTCTGTCCTGTTCTGCACAGGATAAATATGTAAAACATGCTACAACATCAATTTTGATTGCAAAACCCACCTTTTGCAGGTTTTAAATTTAGATTTAATGAGCAGGTGACTCAGAATGAGTGCCATCCCCTGATGTCCAACAGTTGTACAAAGTTAAGTTAGAGGTCTCATGATGTGCTAGCCCTGAGCAATGACATGCGTTTCTAGGATTCCCAAGCTGGCCTAAGCAGGCTTGTTTTAGGACTAATTGCCCTGTTTTTCCCAGCAAATTACTCAGGCTTCTCCATGTTAGGCTCCATTGCACTCTAAGAATATGCCTTCAGTGCTCACACTTAGTGTAAATGCACTGTTACTACACTGACTAGCCTCAGGAAGAAACTTTCAGAGAGTGAATGCATGAGGCTAGCTCATTTCTTGAAGTCTGAAGTAAAATACAAAAAATCTTGCAATGTTTGGAGCCCTGTGTTGCATTAAATGGTAAAGGAATTTGGCAGAAAATAAACCCTCTTGCATTCCAGCTTATCATCAGGTGTTGGAGGGGCTGGAGGTGGCTACGTTTAGTTTCTGAGTAATGTCCAATTGAGCATTTTAAGTCTGGCTGTGAAACTATCATGATGACGGATGTACTTATACCATACTGCACTCTTGGCTTAGCTGCATTCGATGTGTGAGAATTACCAGACTTGGGGAGTTTGGTTGCATTAACGAACTATCATGACTAGATTAACGAGCAGCGCAGTTTATTAAAGCAACAGTACAGGTTCTTTTGGATTGCTGGTAATAAATACACTGTCTGCAAAGCACATGCAAATGATATTACAGTCCACTACAAGTGCAAAAAATTAGGAAAGAAAAGAGCTCTGAAGAATTCTAAGTTTCCTGGGGAAGCGCTCAATACAGCTGAGTGTTCAAATCTCACCCAATAGGTGTCCTTATGGGGGGGTGGAAGAGAGGTTCAGCCTGTCAGCTGATCCCAGAAGTCAGTGATGTCCTCCTGACTTGTCTGTGATGGTATCTTCCCTAATATCCTTCCTCTTTTGGGGTCTTTTTATACTATTTTTCCTTTTAGGTGGAGCCTGAGTGACTCTAGTCATGCATATCTTTTCTTTGATTGGTATAAAGTTCTCTCACTTTGCTTTTAAAGGTATATGCTAGAAAAAATTCAGAGCTCATGCTCCATGGGGTGTGGTTGCACCTTGGAGGTGGGTAGCTTTTGGGATGGAGGTATGTTTCGGTATTATAATGATATTAAAATGAGCAAAGTTCAACCAAAGGGCATATTGTTACATGTCAGTACCCCAGAACTGGGCACATGTGATATAAATCAGAGGTAGGGCATTAGGTCGACAGAACTCCCATTATTTTACCTCCTTGCTTCACTGGATTCAATGTAGAGACCAACCGTTCTTGTTCCTATCGTTCCAGTTCCATATCCCTGTGAACACAGAGCCTGGCCGTGGCGTCTCCACTCTGCTTCACCCTCTGTCTTACTTTTCAGAGTCAACACACCAAACTCCCCTGGTGCTGCTAACATCTAAAGTTGCAGGTTATGTTGCTTAGGGAACTACCATGGCACAGGTTCTTCATGTGTCCATTATATTCCACTCTGGAGGTTCACCTTCCCTTGACAGGGGTGGGGGTGTGTGTCATATTGATGTCACCTCCAGCAATCATCCCACATCCTGTTGTTAAGAATACCCAAAATATTAAGTAAGTAGGAGTAGAGGATTGCATCAGAACATCAGAAGATGCAGCTGAAATTATTTAACTCAGTTTTGGTTACATAAAAATGACTTGTATATTATAGCCTGGATTTTCTATTTTCCATTTGGATTAATTTTATAAGCATTCCATTTTTAGCTAATCAGGCAAATGTCAGTCTTCCATAGGTTTTTCATTTCTGTGGAGGGAGAATGAAAGCTTTGCTAAGAAATGAGCCTGGGTTTTAAAAAAACAGATTTTGAAGCTATAAGGGTAGTTTAAATACAAAATAACCGATTCCCTTATGTTATAGGGACATTACATAAGTATGCAACCAAATAGTTTTAAATAAGTGAAAATATTTATACTATAGTAAGTATACGTGGATGGTCATTGAGGTTTGGGATATGGAAGTTTCAAATAACTTATTTTTATATAAACAAGATGGTCCTGTTCTAACAAAAAATACAGTTAGATTACAACTTACATTATTAATGCAATTGAGAGAGTGAAAAGAAATACCCATTCAAGCTTGACTTTACATATAAGAATCACTGCATCATTTGGAAGGCTATTGTTATCTGCTGTAGGTTTTGTGTATGTATGAATGCTAATGTTAACTTATATTAAACAGGATAGCACCACGTGTCCCATAAATATGCCAGGTCATTTAATTGTTGTTTTAAACCATTGCTGTCCAAAGTCTGTAGTGGTACTTTTAATTTGTGATAAAAGCCATAAAAAAGACAAGCACAAAAAAAGCCAGCTATCTTACCACCACTGTTGCCTCCAGTGTAAATGTCTTCCATGTTGAAAAGAAGGTATTATGAGCTTTTCAGTAGTCTGAACTCATCAGAGGTTAACCATGGTTTTTGTCAGATTGCTTGGCTATTCATAATTGTTAGGAAAAATGATGTAGATGGAATGGGATATTCTTCCTTGTTAATTCTCCTTGTTAATTATTCTTCCTTGTTAATTCTCATAGCACCTGACCAGCCAGACCAAGATCAGGCAAAAATTTAAAAAATACTTTGGTACGCCTCACACTTATTTCTTACCTTTTGCTACCCACAATGATATGTACTGTGTTTGAAAATACATTGTTAGAATTTTAGATATAGTTACAACCTCTCCAAAATCCTCTAGTGGATTAAAAATAAGAAAGCATTTTGAGATATGGTCATGCTGGGTGTAATTGAAACATCTAGACTGATTTGCTATGATAGGTTGTAAGCAGAGATGTATGTGAGAGGAGGAACTAGTGCTGGTGTTGTTTTGAAGGGTGTGTACCTTTACAGGACTATGATGACAATGATAAAGAACACACTAAAAGTTCTGCAGAGGCCCTTTCTGCTGCACTGTCAGCAGAACTCCATGTCTTCTCAAAGGCACCAGAGCAGCTCTATTGCTAATATCTAATTAATGCTCTGTTCCATCAACTATTTGTCACTGACCGCATAGATCTCCTCTCTAAAAACGTCTCTGGCTGTGCCCTGCATTTGTCTATTTTTTTTCAGGCTCTTCTGCCAGGCTAAATGCTACAGATGTATTTTTTTTCCTAAGTTAGAGCCTTTGTTTCAAGAAAGAATTATGAAGATAAGTTTCAACTGTAGAGCCAAGTATCCAAATCTTTGTAGATGTATTCCTCACAAATATTTCTCAGTGGCTGAAGTAGAGAAGGGTGAGGTATGGAAACCTCTGTTGCTGTCTGCAATTGCTGCTGCTACTTCAAGATGAGTTTGATGGCTCCGTATGCAACTGAAATTCAAAGCCAAGACAGACACTGCAGTGAAAGTCAAGTAGCTGCCAGCAGGATCAGTTATGACCCTGAAATGTAGCCACAAGTGCATGAGGAAGCTATTTCACTTGTGCAAGCCATTTATTTTAGCCCAGGAAAAATATAAATGTGGCAGTAGAAAAATAACCTTGGATATGGAAATACAATTTCTGATTGTCCTGGGTTCAGCTGGGATAGAGTTAATTTTCACAGGGACCTAGGAGGAGGCATAGCCAGGGCAGCTGACCTGAACTAGCCAAGGAGCTATTCCATACCATGGGACATCATGCCCAGTATATATATAGGGAGCAGG
>JANZLQ010000079.1:23558087-23578648 GCA_026212715.1 Elanus axillaris | reverse complement strand
GCTTCCAGCAGCTTCTCACAGAAGCCACCCCTGTAACCCCCCCACTACCAAAACCTTGCCACAGAAACCCAATACATCAACATAGAAAAGAGAAGACATTCATTATTCTTGTAAATCACTGTGTTTCCATAAATTCATGTTATGGAAAAATGTAAGATTGCTCCAGGTTTCATAATCTCTGCTAGGAATGAGAGTTCCAATAAGAATGACATCTATGGGAAACTTTTATTTCCCCACAAAGGTACCTTTCAAAGGAGATTTTCTTGAGGAAGAACAAATGGGGCAACAACTGCAGTTTAGCAGTCAAGGAAAATCTTGGTACATCTTTCAGAACAGGATGGTTCTCCAGGAGGTAATGTCATGCCAGCTTATCCGTTTCACAGTTAGAAAAGGACATAATTGTGTTTTATCTCTAAACTGCTTTTCCTTAATGTATTTATAACCTGTGTCTGGCCTATGTCTCATGCTTTTCATGCTCAATGGATATCACTGTGTTTGTAAAATATTCACAGCAACATTCAGAAACCTCACATTTGTGTTTTCATGATCTCATTTAATGAAATTTTATCAAACAGTTTTACAATCACAAAAGAAATGCTCAGTGCAAAGCTGGAAACATTTTTATTGTAATGTTATCTGTTTTCATGGTTCTCCTTTATGCTCTCTGCAAATCACATCAGCCTTCTCATGGCACTGAAGTCATATCACAGAACACAATATATTTTATGGCTTCTCTGTCATTGAGAGATGGGTTTGGTTAGGCAACTGTAACTAGTGGTTTTATACAGATCAGAGCTCTGTTGACCAAATCTGGCTCACTGTTTGAGGGGGAGTAGCTGAAGAACATCAAAGAATAAACTTACTGTGGTGTGAGTATGCTACTTCTTACACAATGAGAGAGACAAGGTCTGGTCTTCAGATGAGCTTGTTTTATTCTGAATGCACACTGGGTTAATGCTTGTTACCTGGCTGTCCTCCTGGAAGGTTACATGCAGCTGAAGCAGTGATTCACGGTAGGGGTTTTTCCCCATGAGAAACACAACCTATTCCAACCTTAATTTTTCAGGTTGCCTTAGGAAACATGTCTTCATGGGAAGCACACAATTGTGTCCAGGACATATTTGGGATATTTTTTTCTTTTGAATTTTTGTTGTCAAGAAAGTGCTAACTCTTTTATTTGATATTTAAAAACATAATTTTATTCATACAGCCATTAGATCCATCATTGACCAGATTCAGCATAATTTGAATTTGCCTGTGCCGTGGGACTGTATAACCATAAAAATGGGTGGCTAGCCCTTTAGGATTCTTCAAGACCTTACGATTTATTTTATAATCATTACCATTCCATGTGAATCTGGAGATGTGTTTATCAAGTAATTCTGTTTCATGAGGATTGGCTCTTGACCATATTTGCACAGAAATAGGATTCTTGGGATAATGTTCATTTTTATTGTTTCTATTCTAACTACAAAGATAAGCACAGAAAATCCCATCTATTTAAATCATCTGTTACTTTTTGAAATAATTTGCTGTAATTTTCTCTAAATGTGCCTTTTAAAGCAGGTGTTGTGCATGCTCTTGGGTACTAGTGTCTGAGTTCTGAGGAAATTTATTCATAAATGTATTCACCTACTTCTAGTGAGAACAGCAGGAATAAAGCTGCAGGCACACAATGGGTCCTAAGTGAGAGGAAGAGAATGAGCAGTGGTACTCCACGTACCTTCTTCTTTGACATAACATGTTCTTCAACATGAACATCTTCCATCAGCACCACAAAAAGGAGAGGGCAGAAGAAACATCAGTGCTGTGCAGGTGCCATTGCACTGTCTGTACTTGTGAAGAGGTAGGAGGAATTTGATCTTGCTCCTCCTCCACTCCCTGTATCTAATTCAAAGCATTTAGATCATTTTATGCTTTTACTTTTTCACATATTGCCTCCAGTAATTATACTAAAATGGCAGCTAGGAGGGAGGAGGAAAAAAAAAAGCAAACCTAACATGTGCCTGTACTTAATCTTAAGTACCTCAGATTGTATCCACTGAGCTTAAAATAAACTCTCTAGTTATGAAATATGGCTTTCAACCACAGTGGGTGTTTTCCTTTGCCTGAAATAAACAAAGATTAATTTATTTGATCAAAGTCCTTTGGTGCCCTTGTCTGGAAGAATACCAAATGTTTTTGTTTTTTTTTTCCCGCCAATAACTTCCACAAGACAGGAAATTTTTGAGGGCAAGAACGCAAACTAACAAATTATATGGCTGCCACAGAAAATTATCTGGCAGGTCTTCCCCAGCCAAAGGCTGTGAAACCTGGGAAGGGTCTCAGGGTGCAGCTGAATTTCATGCCCTCTGGTAATTCCCTTTCACAAAACAGCCTGAAGCCTGTGCTGCCTCCTGCTCCCTCATATTGCTAATTGTGCTACTTTGAAAAAGGTAGCATGGATATGTTTGCCATATTAGGACAACATGTTAGAGGGCATGGCATCCTTTTTCTGCTGTATGCTCTGATGAGGCTGTTCTGGTGTGCAGTCTCTCCAGTATCATTGGGTTTTGTAACTTCATGGTGGCACTTGAACTGTAGGCCACTCAGTATTGTGAAACTTGTAGGTCCACTTTCTTCCTCAGTTTTTAGGATCTCTTGTAACTCAGTGCTAATGTTTCATGGAATTTTTTTAGTGAGAGGGGAAAAACATTTTTTCTAACTTTACACCAATTAACAGGCCTCAAAAACCTTCATTATGATTTTTTCCCAATATCGACAAGCACACACTATCCTGCCCCTTCACTCTTTCAGTATATTTTGTTTGTCTGAAAAAGTCATGATCTGCCATCACAGATTCCTTTGTGCTGGAAAAGGGAAACAGCTGGCCAGCTGCAGTGTGAGGGGCAATACCACTTACAGTGAGTTATTCGCAGCAGCAATGGTTCCCTTTAAGTCTTTTTCAGACTGAAAGGGGACAATATATGTGAGTAACCACCCAAAGCAGCCACCTGCCATGGCCATGTTGAGGACAATAGTGCAAATTTCAAAGAGAATGAGAAAGGTGATATTTGAGCACAATGAATGAAGCTGGTTGTTAACAGGGTTTTTTTTGTTGCTGTGGCTGACTGGATGGCATTCAAAATCTTTATCTTGGAAATATGACTTCTTTGGCTGGCTGGACTTCCATGTGTCTATTTGAATAGTACCTCATGCATACTTTCTAAACATAACTAAAAGGGGGCTCAGCAGTTGTCAGTTCTTTTGTATTTCCCATCATTATCAATGAAAGCATTCATTATGATTCTGATCCCCTTTATTGCAAATATAAATAAAATCTGACAAAATTGTAAGTAAATCCTTTAGTGCTGGAAGCTGATGGAATAGGGCAAAAATTAATTTTATGCATGAAAAATCTCATTAAGCAGCTTCAAGGAAATAAAAGAAATTGTCATCAGAGCCCGTGATATATGCAGTTCATTCCTTTGTCATTGCAGCCACTCAGCCTGGTCTGTTCATGTTGCTTATGTGAGCCATGTTTTCCTTTATGGGATCTATGTTAGTCTACCTAGACAACAAAAGGTCAATGGGATCTGAGGGAAAAATGCCCTGCTTTTCTTGTATGTGATCAGAAACTTAATACAGATCAGCTGAAACGGTGTAATTTTCTGAACTGTTTTTTCCCTGATGTGTAGCAGTGTCCCCTAGAGGCTACAAGGACAAGCAAGGGAAGACTTAGGTCATTTAGGACTCCTAAAAACCGTTAGCTAAAGTGCATGAAGCATTGCTTATAACTAAATTGTGTTTCACAGAATAAGCAAACACACAATCCCTTCAAGATGCAATTGTAAGGCATTGGCTCCTCAGAACACTTCACTTTCTAATTTTAACAGCAGAGAATGTCCTTAAGGTACAAAGGGGAGATAATCAAATGAAGTGTGGGATTTGAAAAGGCCAAAAGCAGCACTTGCTAATTCCCCTACATTAAATGTGGAGAAGCCTTTGTACCTTTGTGACTCCTTCAGCTTTGTGTAAGTACAAATATTTCTGTTTTTTCTGATAGGTAACTTTCACTAATAACTGAGTGGCACTAAGGATTTCTAATCACTGCATTTTCCGTGCTTCACCCTGAAAGTTTTAACATCAGTGAACCCTTCAGAAAGTTTGATTTTTTATTTTTTTTTCCCCAAAATTATCTCACCATAAAGAGGAATGGCATCTCCTGCTTAATCTATACTTTGAACTCTCATCAATTTTGCATTTCTATGATATGTTAATTATGATTAATGTTATATAAAGGAAGAGTTGTGTCCTTTGTAATCATTTATATAAGTATGTACCTGACTCAGCTCACTAATAAAAATCTTCAATTTTTAATGAAAAGGAAGTTAGTAATATAGGTAATATAGGTAAATTGTCTACATAAGAATTTAATAATTATTTGTCCTGGTTTCAGCTGAGATAGAGTTAATTGTCTTCCTAGTAGCTGGTACAGTGCTGTGTTTTGAATTAGGTATGAGAAGAATGTTGATAACACACTGATGTTTTCAGTTGTTGCTAAGTAGTGTTTAGACTAAGTCAAGGATTTTTCAGCTTCTGATGCCCAGCCAGCGAGAAGGCTGGAGGGGCACAAGAAGTTGGGAGGGAACACAGCCAGGGCAGCTGACCCAGACTGGCCAGAGGGGTATTCCACACCATGGGACGTCAAATTCAGGAAATAAACTGGGGGGAGTGGGGGATCGCCGCTCAGGGACTAACTGGGTATCGATCAGTGGGTGGCGAGCAATTGCACTGTGCATCACTTGTATATTCCAATCCTTTTTTGTCACTTTATTAGTCTTATCACTAACATTATTACTTTCTTCTTTTTATATTCTATTAAACCATCCTTATCTCAACCTACAAGGTTTTTTTTTCCCCTATTTTCTCCACCATCCCACTGGGTGACAGGGGAGTGATTAAGTGGCTGCATGGTGCTTAGTTACCGGCTCGATGGGATTAAACCACAACATTATTTTTTAATAATAAATATGTGTTGTTTTCACATGTGCACAATCAACAGTACCACAGTTTGATCTTAGAAAGGGAGAAAAACATCTCACTCATGGCTCTGACTCTCAAGCAAGAGCAGCATAGCTTGGTACGACTCAGAAACTATTGCCCCTACCTGTTCTTTCCACCTGCAGGGGACAGACATCTGAGATGCTTGTGGGGATGTTCCTGAAGCACTATAGTTAACAGGATAGTGTTTTAACATAAATCGAAGCCAGTGGTGCCTCATCCTAAAAAAGATGTAGTACAACTCTCTCCAGTTCCTTGGCTGAGTCATTAATGGCTCAGCAGTCTCTGTATGGGGGCTGAGATAGGTGACTATGGCAATAACCTGAGCACCCATCTGAAACTGTCATCTCTGAGACAGGCTCTAGTCATGCTATCTGATGTTATGGCTAAAATCTAAGGAAATGTGCAAGGCAAACCTTAAGGCTTGTTTGTTTGTTTGTTGTTCTTTTGCAGCAGCTTAGAAACAGTTATCTCTAGATATGAGAAAATACTTAGAACAGTGATAGACTGAAGTTCCTTCATAATATTGCTGACTATCACTTTTAAAATTTCTTTATCCAGATTGGAATACCCTTTGGATCTCGGTATCTCCTTCCTCTTAATGATAACCTTTTTTAAAATCATGCAGCTCCCTTGTTGCTTGGCCTGTGTGCACATCCTGCTGCTGGATTTGCCCTTCGTTTTGTGTATGGCTAGACGAGATAATCTCTTGGCTATTAACACCTCATTTAGGTCTGTCTGGAAATGACCTAACTAGCTATTATCCATAGAACTCATTAGGGAATTAGCTATTTATGTATGAGTGAAGACAGCTTTGTTATGTAGTAAAATCCATAAATCTACTAATACCAGGTACAGTCTGTTCTTGAAAATATTTCTGACAATACAGCCAAAAGAAAAATATGACAACTCTACTCATATATTTTTAAGAATTTGCATTTTATATTATTTTCTTTTTTTTGGTATTTTGGTAAGCCAATTCCTCCACCACATTCAAATTAATATAACAAATAAAGAAAGAGTGTCAGTGATTTAACATCCTTAACTAAGAATCACTAGACTGAGTTTGTGCTATTTTGTTACATGATTTGAACTAGAAATTACATACTTATCAGCCAGTTGAAAGTGATCAGCCTATTGTAAGAGTGGTTTAAGATTTGCCTTTGAAGGGGTTTCAAAATTCAGCTCATTTTGTGCATATGGGTATTTTCATTCAAAAATGACCACTATAACGTACATTGTAGTTACAGGAAAGAGTATTAGAAACTGACTAAGCATTCTGCAAAACATATAAAGAAAATTTCTAAGGTCTCAATGGCTTTTGCCAGACACATTTCATAGGTTTGTTTTCCACATGTGCAAGATGCAAAGGAGGTGAAAGGTCCAGTAGATGGACTTTATGATTCCATTAGGTTCATTATTATTCCACACTTTGCATAAATGCAGTTTTTTATGTTTTGACAGAAAGGAAAAAAACATATGAACCTGTATTTTCTTACAAAATACATTTGGTTTAGTTATTTGCAATCTAAAGCCATAATAATCATTCAGCCAGAGCCAGCTCAGGATAAAAGACTCATTAAAAGCTTCAGGTACAAAAACTCTCCTGTGTGAGACTGAGTTCTTGCTGAGAAAAACCTAGCATATCTCCTAATAGTTCTGCTGTGCTGTCAGACTTTTCTCTTTTACTCAATGTGCCTCATGGCCTCTTGCAGCTTGTGGGGACCCCAATTTGTGTTCCTTCTCTGAAGCTGTGATTGTCACACATTCAGCCACAGAATGTGGGACTGCAGTAATTGGTTAAGTCAGCCTAGAGTGTTTATTCTCTTGTCAGCAGACACCATCGGCCCAACATTTAAGTAGCGCACAAAGATATTTATTAATCTTTTATTTGCTCAGTCATCACGATTTCATCAATTAAGATGTGCAGCAGGCCCTACCAGCCATGACTGGAGTTTACCATCACAGTATTTTCCCCCACTATAAAAATATGACTACAAAAGTTGCTGTTGTTTGGCTTCATACAGTTGCAAATACAGTTCTTAAGTATTTCTGGTAGCAATAAGCCTTGCACCCAAATACCCTTATGTTCTAGGAGGGAGAGGCTGTAAGAATTTCAAGATAATAATTCCATGACAGTTGTGGAAGCAGAAGTTGAAACTAAAGTTCTTTCCAAATTTTTACCCTTTCATTATAATGCTTCCCCCAGTTCTGTGTGAGCTATGTCTACCTTTATTTAATTCAGCTTACAGCCACTGATCATGCCCTCCTCAGCCCTGGGAACTCATCACACAAAAAGATAAGAGAGACATCAAAACTGAACAAAGGAAAAAGAGCAGATAGATTAATTCAGTTACTAGGATCTTCATCTGACCACAGGAGGGCAGGATTTAGGAGAAAACTTTGTGGGCTCTTACAATCAGAGAAGGTGGGATAAGAAAAAGTTTTGATGCTAAACTGTGATTCAAGTATTATTTTGAGTGAAATTCTGAAAAATATTCCAATGCAAACATTTTCAAGTATCCATGGCATGTCTGCCTTGTCACATCAGGCCACATCAGGCCACATTTGAAGTTCAACACCACAACATTGGACTACACTCAGGAGCAGGGTACTGCAGTATTTGGGAGTGTGTTCCACTGACTGCTGTAAGGGTCAGGGCTGTGGATACGTCCCAGGACTGATCTTCTCATTCCTGCCGTTTCAAGGTAAGAGGAATGATCCAGGACCTCTTGTCTTGTAAATGTAAATCTCCAAATGGGTCGGAGACAGATTGTGTGAGGATTTCTACTCCTTTTCAGATTAACCAGATAACACTGGTATCTTCAATGTGAGAAGCAAGATCAGCCAGCTCCCACGTAAGACTAGTGACATGACTGCACAAGTGCTCCTCCTCTATTCTGTTTTACAGTAGTGTTCAGAAAAGGTATTTTAGCCACTGGATTCAGGTCATCCATGTATTCAAGCACTGGTCTTGGCTGAAGCTGGCAACCTCAGCTTCTCAGCTGTCACAGCCGAGGTGAGACCAGTGCCTCTGTGTGTCTCCTGCCAGGGAAGAGAGGCGCAGAAGCTGGCACCCCTTAGACCTGGAAGTGTGTGAGTGCTCCTTCTGCCCTTGGTTTCTGTGAAAAGATGAACAATTCAGCTTAAAGTCTTAGTGTTTTGGACTGAGAAGAAGGTAAGTAGTCAGGCCTGTAGTCTGCTAAGGGCCAGTGATTAACAGCAGCAGAACTCTGTGCTCCACTGTTACTTGCGGCACAAAATGCTACTCATTGAAGTTAACATGCCTGAAATACTGAGAGGAAGAGGAGTAGAAAGAGTGGGGAATCAGCTGAGAAGCAGTTTAAGAAACTACTACCCCTCAGCTGCAGCTAGCTGCTGCCTGCTTTCTGACACTGGTGCCTGGCTGCAACAGTGTGATTTGGTTTTAACAGATGCTTACACCTCAAGTGTGAGAGCACGAATGGTGTGCTTGCAGGCATACTGTGAATAAGCTGGAGATCATAACCTCAGCTGCCTGCCTGTGCAGGCATAACTCCAGATTCTCCATATCATGGCCTTCAAAGAGCATGGAGTGCTCCTCATGACCAGTCTTGTAACTCAAGTACGTGCTTGCTGCATGTGCTGCTTCAACTCTCAGCCTTGTTTCCTAGGAGAAAGGGTCTGGAGAGGAAATATGTCAATAAACAAACTAATCCACTGAGAGACTACCTGCTCTACAAACAACTTTCTTAAGAGAAAGGGAGAAGATCTTATTACTGGCCAGAAATTAGTTTGTATGGCACAGACACCAAAGAGGAACATTGTAGAGGTTTTTCACTTATTCTTTTCATGCTTTAGCACTGAACAGGGAGTCAGACATGAGTTGTCTTCTGCCAGTTTGTGAAATCTAAACAAAAAAACCCACTTCAAACCAAGTAATAACCTATGGACATTCTGCCAGATTCCTCCCTCTAAGCAGACATATAGGAATTAAAGACACAAATTAGAAATTAAACATTTGTAGTTTTTCATGGTAAATTAAAGAAATAGCCAAAGGATTGGACAAAAAGGACAACTTTAAACTGAAACTAGTCATATTATTAGAGAAAATGGATAACGGTTACTACAGATTCCAGCAGTGTTTTGACATGTAGATTTTTATAAAATGTGTACCACTTTGAAAGTTTCAAAACCATAGTGTAAGGAAGAGTCTTGTGAAATAATCAACTGATATACATTGCCAAACTACACAGAATGACTGACCTGAAGTTTTTCAGTCTTAGCAGCAAACTAATATATGGTATGTAAATGGGAAACCGAGTGCAGAATCTTGACTGTGAACACTTAACCCACAGTAGCTTTGCCAAAACCTAAAGACCTGTGATTAGTGTAGAGCTGACACAACTAACTCTCCAAATAGAAGAGAAAAAGCATGAAAGTGAAAGGGAAAAAAATCCGTCCAAAAATCTGTGGAAAAGCAACTGTGCAAACATAGGACAAAAGAGACAAATAGAATCATAGAATAATTTTGGTTGGAAAAGACCATTAAGATCATTGAGTTCAACCATTAACCTAGCTCTGCAAAGTCCACCATTAACCATGACCCTAAGCACCTGGTCTACACATCTTTTAAATATCTCCAGGCAACCTGTTCCGGTGGTTGATAAACTTTTTGGTGAAGAAATTTTTCCTAATATCCAATTTAAACCTCCCCTTAAATAGAAAGTTGATCAAGACCTGTGTCCACTATGGAGAAAATTTTAATTGGAAAAATGCTACAAATGACATTGTATTCAATAATTACCCCAATAAAAATAAAGAGAAGAAGATATTAAAACAAAAAGAAAAATAAGTATCTCAGAAGACAAAATTTTGTGTGTCTGTGGCATAAATGTAGTGAAAAAATGTGAAAGCAAATGATTTGTAACACTCAGGTGAGGACGAGATGCAAAGACAGAATTTAAGAAACTGAATGGTAAATAGCTACAAAGGGTAAAAGGTTATTGGCTACAGACATCTTATCTGGCCTTTGCAACTTCAATTTCTTTTCATACAAGCAGTGCCAACTAAAAGTTGTATAACGGCATGGTCTTACAGCCATTCTGTATCTTTTAAACAGAAATGTAGAAAAATATGTAGGAAAAATTTAGGTTAGCACTGGAAACACAAAATCCACTGTTTTCAGCTAAACCAAGTGGATTAAATAACCTAGTAACATTAATCTTTATATGGTATCACAGAATGACAGAATGGTTGGCAGGGTCCTCTGGAAGTCATCTTGTCCAACCCCCCTGCTCAAGCAGAGCCACCTAGAGCAGGTTACCCAGGGCCACATCCTGATGGCTTTTGAACATCTCCAAGGTTGGAGAGTCCACAGTCTCCTTGGGCATGGTGTGCCAGTGCTTGGTCACCAGTGCTCCAGGTGTGGCCTTACCAGTGCTGAGTAGAGGGGAAGGATCACCTCCCTTGACCTGTTGGTAACAGTCACCCTAATGCAGCCCAGGATCCCATTAGCCTTCTTTGCTGCAAGGGCATGTTGCTGCCTCATGTTCAAAGGTGGTTGTCATTTTCTACAAAGCTGTTTTCCACTGGATTCATCCCTAGCATGCACTGGTGCCTGGGGTTGTTCCTCCACAGGTGCAGGACTTTGCACTTCCCCTTGTTCAGCTGTGTGAGGGTCCTGTCAGCCTGTTTCTCTTGCCTGTCCAGGTTCCTCCAGAAGGCAGCACGACCTTCTGGTGTGTCAGGTCCTCCTCCCAGTTTTGTGTCATCTGCAAACTTGCTTGTTTATAAGCACAACAAAACCAAAAATATCAGCAATGTTTTGCAATTCTTGCAGCAAAGTATTACTGAAATGTTTTTTAAGAACTAGAATAACTTTCAAATTTATTGCCTTTGGAAGTAGAAAAATTCAGTCATTTCAGTACAAGCCTCTTCCTCTTGAAGTACCCATACACTAACCAAAAAAAAAAAGTTGGTTCAGCAGCTTGGAGACAATTTAGCTGTCAAACAAACTTTGAGCATGTCTTAATGAAGCACCAAAGCCAAGTGACTGCCAAATGCCTGAAGTTTAAGAAATACCTGTTGTCCATATGGGTTTCAAGGAAAGAGACTGTCCGTTTCTACTTGGCAAGTAAACCACTACTTCACTGCATTTAGGCACCAAGGTGGATACAAAGATGCCTGAGGATGCTGCATAGGAAGAATTTTGATAATTTTGACAGGAGTAACATGGATTAGATATCTGACTGATGACCATCTGGAGTAAGGACATGGAGTCACTATAGCAGAAACAATGGTATCTTTCACTCATAGTCCCATTGGTCTTCTTAAAACTAAATTCATTACAGTATATCTATTACAATATAATTAAAATTACATATATGCAGCATTTGCCGACCTTCTATGGACTATGCCATGAACTCAAAGGTTAAAGGCTGGCTGCACTTGAAGATACTAGGTCATTTATATATGCATAGATGAAGCATTAGATTTGTAAATCGTCGCAATGTCTATTAACTATCTCAGATATGTGTGAATTTTTATGGTGACTACTGAAGAATGCTAGAGCATAAGCGTGGTTAGATGTTGACATCTTTCAACCACTGGTGACATCTTTCAGCCACTGGCTGTACTAACCAACATTGTCCCTTTTTTTTGGAGTGGTATTATATGAATATAGGGACACATATATGAATAAAGGGGTACTTTTCTGCCAGAAAAAGGATAGATGTTAACTGTCACTTATTCTCACAATTGCCAATGGAGGCAAAAACACACCCAAGGTGAAAAAGAAAGTTTTGCTGTAACATTCACATTTTGAAGAGTTCAATAGTTTTCTTTAAGGCAGCTGTTTCTACTCTTCAACTAGAGAGTGACCATAAGCTAATAGCAAACACTCTTTAAAAGCTACTGTTATCAGCCTAAAATACTGTCATTACATATTATGGTTTATATTAATTTAATTTTCTTTAAAAGTATATCTACAAAGATGATTCCATACCTCAAAATTGTCCTACACACAAAGTATGGAAACTTCACAGGAAAGTGAGGTTTTAGTCAGAGAAAAACACACAAAAATTTAGAAATACACTAAACGTCAGCCAACTCAGGTTGTGCACTAATTTAAGATCTACAGGGATGAGAAGAATCCGGTTACAATCTGTTCAGGATGTAGCTTGACAGTGACAAACAAGGTGGTAAAAAGGCTGTAGAGCAGTTGGACATACCCCAATTTCTAGGTAAACTTATACTCTGTCCATGATCTGAGTGAGAAAACAAGACAGCATCCTGTGTAAAAGCTGCTGAATGGTCATTTATAGCAAAAGAAGAAAAACTCTGAAATAGAAAGCTGCACCCAGAAGACAAGAATTTGCTGTCCATTGACTAAACAGAACCCTGGATTTAAGACTTCATAGGCATCTGTAACACATGTGGGACTGTAATGCAAGCAGCAAATGAGACTTCACACAATATTTTTTGTACTTTGTAGGAAAGGAAGATTTTCTCTGCTAGCCTACTCTTTTCTGTAGATTACTTTTTGTTCACTTCATGGGAGATAAACACAGGTCTAAATACCCTCATAAAAATCAATGAAAGGTTTGAAAAGGTTTGATATTGTAAACTATGTCTTTTCAGGCAGGAGGACCCAGGATATCTGCAATGAATGTATGCAATTTACTTTGTCAATTTGTCGATTGTATTTTTTTCTCATGGAAAGGTGAGTACTGAATTTGCAATTCCACTGTTGTGCTGAACAGTGGAAACTGCAGATGATATTTTCCTGATGCTAGAAGAAAACCAGAGATATTCTTGAATGTAATGAGCTTGCTTCACATGTTAACCATATGTTGCTGCTGCTCTGCGTTTTCATTTTTTCACTTGTGTAAAAACCTTATTAGAAGTTTGCTTACTTTTCCCACTCAGCTACGCAAAATCCCCAGAATTCAGCTATGTCACTGCATCATGATGACAGCATCCGTCTAACAGCAAAACTGAGCTGGCTGTTAAAATCATTAATGTTACTGAAGGAAGTTGCAAAAGGGAAATAAAATACATGACTGGTCATGCCTGAATTAAGATACAGTTCCACAGAAGATCTTTTTGTGTCTTATTGTAATGCTTGATGTGAAGAAGTGGCCTGTGGTCCCAAAATCACCAGTCTGCAATGATGAAATAATTGAGAAAAAATGAATGGGTCAAGCATCAAAGCCTGTAACAACTAACAAACTAAGCTTCTGAGAATGAAAAACTTCACAGTTTAAAGGTCAGACTAATTCTATATGTTGAATAATAGCAAATTGTATGTATCAAACAAGCGCATCTATATTCAAATGCCATGGAAAAGGAATATTCAAGAAAATTCTTTCAATATTCAAGTGTACACAGACTGGAGGGTGCAAAGGGGGGGCACAAAGGGCTGGAGAACCTTCCCTAGAAGGAAAGACTGAAGGAATTAGGTCTCTTGTCCAGGCAAAAGAGAACTCTCAGGGGCACTTCATCACAGTTTTCCAGTAGTTAAAGGGAGGCTACAGAGAGGACAGAGGGTCTCTTTTCACAAGGAGCCACATGGAAAAGACAAGGGGCAAGGGGTGCAAGTTGCACCAGGAGAGGTTTCAACTCAATATAAGAAAGAAATTTTTTACAATATGAACAATAATTCACTGGAACAACCTCCCCAGCGATGTGGTTGCATGCCCATCACTGCAGGTTTTCAAGATGCCATTGGACAGGGTGCTAGATAATCCACCTAGGCTCTCTTTCCCATGAAAGATTGGACCAGGTGATCTTCTGAGGTGCCTTCCAAGCTGGACTGTTCTATGAATTTATGATTCTATGATAATATTGCAAATGCCATGCATAGGCCTGTGTACACAGAAAAACAAGAAAAAAAAACCCACAAACTGGAAGTGGGGCATGGTGTAATGTACATCTGATGCAATTTGATTGGTAGGACAAGAATGAGGAATGTGGTTG
Organism: Elanus axillaris; assembly: GCA_026212715.1. Lineage (NCBI taxonomy): Eukaryota > Metazoa > Chordata > Aves > Accipitriformes > Accipitridae > Elanus > Elanus axillaris. Next base: position 23,564,647 of record JANZLQ010000079.1, on the reverse strand, counting down.
AGGGGGTAAGTAATCTAACACTGGACCTTCAAAATATCACTTCATGAGATCAGCCAGCAATAGGAGAATTGCCTTTTGTTACAAGGAACACTTCCACCAGTTTAGAAACATGTCTACAAGGTATAAATAAGACCCCAGGCACTATAAAGCATAAAAGAACAATGCTTTTAAATGAAAAGGAAAATGAAGTTGTTTCCAAGCTAGTTAAGATGTATCTAATAACATTAAACCAAAAACTAAATGTAATGATAGAATTTGAAGTATATGTGCAAGTTATAATAATCATATTTAATTTGTCTATCTTGTGTAAATACAATGGAAGGCAAGTGAGGAGTAATAGTTTTTTGGTGGAAGTAAATATCAGGTCTGGAATGCAAAGCAGGTTCACAGAGCACTAGCTAGACAAAGCTATCCTAGGACAGGGGAATAAAAGCTTCAATGTTGCATTGCCTGTGCTTGCAACTGCTTTTAATGCTTGAGCATTGAGTAAGGAGTGTTTCTGTAGCAGGTCACGGCTCAATCACCATTTGAAATTTTTGCTTTCTATTGAAAAGCTAAATTAGGAGTCTAGTTTACTTTATTCAATAGAAAATTACAACTGCAGAGCCAATAAATACACCATAACAAAGAGAGGCAAATGCAGGGAGAGAATGTGACTGCTAAGTGCAGGAAACTTACTCAAAACAAAATGGTGATTTTGCAGAATATGATCTAGCACTGAGTGTTTTCCAAGTATCAAGTAAGTTATGTTAACTTTTTCTGTCCTGAAATTTCTGATTTTTCTACCAGGACCTTCTAGAGGAGATAACATTGCATAACCTCCCTTCTCTTCACCTACATAACTTCTTTAATAAACATATTAGTTTTAAAATAAGTAATGTGTTTCATCATACTTATTATCTACTACTTGTAATCATACTTATTATCTACTACTTGTAAAATGGTTCAAGACATACATTGACAGTATGATCAAGCAAGCAACTGTTGTTTGCTAATAAATTCCTTCTGTATGTTTTAAACAACTGCTAAGAAAAACACAAGCCTGAGGGCCCTATAAACAGAGTCTTTTTTAAAATTATTTAATTATTTTTAAATAAAATTGTGTCCGTCTTTATATTGGCAAGCTATCCTAGCTTGCTGCAATTCATTCCAAAGCACAAGAAAAGCTTTACATTTTCACCAAACAAAACCTGACCCTATGAATATCTCTTGTGTTTGTTCTTCATATAGGGGGGGATTATTTTACCCATGATGATGACTTCAAGTGTGTAAGTGTTCTTAACTGCTGAAAATCAGCTAAGAAAGAAATGTGGTTCCTCACAGGGAGAATTCTGACATTGTCGCAGGTGATGCTCCAAATGTTGTCTTGTAGTTTCTTCTAAACTCTTTGGACTCAGATTAGGGAGTATGGTGGCTAACAGTGTATTTGAAAGTTTTTTCCCATTGCAAAGCAGTATTTCATACTTAGCAGCTTGGATACTGGGCTATCCTTCCAATTGTTTTATGCTCTATGAGAGTTGGGCAGACAACAGTCTTAGTGATGAGTATAAACTACTTTGTAATAGAAACTATAACATACAGGTAAACTAATTCTACAAGGATCTGACTGTAGACTTAATGTTTCATAAAAGCTGAGTCACCACTGCATTAATGGCAGAGACACCACTAAAAGAATTTCAGTCCATCTTCCTTGCCATTTTTTACTTTGTGTATAACATCTTTCTGAAGACACACTGGTAGCTGGTGATATCTCATAGTGATCAGTACCAACAACACAATAGGGAGTATTTTGTATTCAGATATCAATTCTTTGTTTTTATTTAAAACCATAATTTGTTCATCATGCTAGAAACTATTCAGATTTTTATTCCCATGTTTATTATAACTGTCTTCAAAGACATCTGCATAATTCTGTCAGTTTTAACATGCTGAATACTCCACATTGAACTTCAAGCATATAAATTGGCAGGAATCAGAATTTTCTGAGGAGCTTTTAGTGGTCAAACATCTTTAAATTTCAAGATTATACTCTGTTTAGTACACCAAATCCACTCTTCAGAGTTGTGATGGAATGAGACCTAGCAATCCACCTTTGTATGTCTGTCATTTTTATACAGCTAATGCTTACTTATCTTCAGCAATCAGTTAGAGTGGAGCAACAATAAAGCTTTATGTCCTTTACTGTATCTGGACTTCAGTGAATATCACTACAGTAGCATGATCTTGAATAGCGAGCATAAGCACAAAGATTAGCCAACTTTGATGTTTGTTGTCATGAAACTTGCAGGCAGATCTTTCCCAAAGGATACTGTTTTCTCTAGGAAAGTCAGTGAGCCTTTCTTTAAATGGGTGGTGTTACTCAGCTGGATGGCGAACATGGAAATAGTTTCCTGAGCAGCTGGCTCAGCTGTAGAGCTGAAGGCAAAGGTAATGAGCATCACTGTGCCGAAAGGCAAACCGTCTCAGATCAATAGAACTCCTTACTCTGGGTTTAATCAATGAAAAACACCCTTTCTTTCTAGAAATGGTGAACAAGGTTAGCCTGTTTTCATGGAAACTATCAGAGTTTTATCAGAGTTCAAGATTAATCATAGCCTGTAAGCTAGGGCAATTCCATTGCAACTTTATTTGTTAGCTGAAGCCAGGTTCACCACATACTGGATCACATTTCTGCTGATTAAACAACACTTGCCTGTTGGCTACAGAAACTAAACCATCTATTTAGTGTAAACTTTGTAGATTATTATTTTACCCCATTGATAATTTCTTATGTGCTGCTTTGGTCTGGTGAGTAATGACAGCATCCAAATTTCACACACCTGCAGTGCTATCTGACAGGGGGAAGGAATGTCTGAGCACTTCACATGTAAAAAGCCAGTACAGATCTGATGAATAGTAAAATGGTTACATTTTAAAGAGAAATTTCTAAGCTTAGGCCAGAAATGCTTGATCCTTTTGCTTGCTTGTTAGGTAATATATAGATAAAAACCTTGTAGCAGCAGGAAATTTTGACCATTAAATGAGTTGTTATTTGTGACATGGCTATAACTCCTAAATTTTGGTATATTTGTTATTTGTTTCTATTTTATGATTATACATTTTCATTTCATTTTGATGTTCATACATTTTGTAATTACTACTTGTTGGGATACACAAAAATGAAGTAATAATGCATAAATGAGTGTAAATTTGCATGGAATAATCATGCTTCTTCAATATTGTGAAATCTGAGCTACAGCTAAATTACTCCCATCCTTTATGGGGTCTGAATAGTCTTCTCATGACATTTAAATTAAATTATATTGCTGTTATAAAATATGTGCCAAGAGGGATAATTTGTACATGTTTTGTCAAAGTTTTGTGTTTGGTAAAGTGAAAGCTGAGTATTTCAGTATTTTGCCAGGGAAAATAAGCAACTTTAACACCATTTTTTTATGTCTGTTTTTTATGTCATGCTCTCTGGCCCCATTATTATTTTTTAACACATTACATCCAGATATCTGTCAATGAATAACAGCTTCCAAAATATCAGGCACTTAACATCAACTGATTCATTTGCTTCCCCTGTCAAAAAAAAACCCAAAACAAGCTGCCTCAATTCTGAATTGAAATGGAATTCACATGCATGCCTGCTTGTTTTAGAGTACCTCCTGCCCCAAGATACCTCAAATCAGTGTCCCTGCTTACTCTAGGATGGCTGGTTGCTCAAGCTCAGAAATGTTCCACTGATTAGGTGGGACCCCATCTCTCTCTGGAGAAAGAACAAGGAGGCATCAAAATCTCTACAAGTACCTTATCTGTTAAATGTATTTGGGACAATCTGACATACACAGGCCTCTGGGCACTGAGTACAGCAGTCATCACCACTTTCATAGCTGGAAGAGGAGGCTGGGTTCTCCTGATTTTCTAGAATAATCTAGCTCATGCTCTCAGGTAGGAAACCTGTCTCTCTGTCATCTTCATGCAGGAGGGTAGGGAAGGAACTGACCTCCAAATATCTGAAACTGTGCAGTGTTTTGAACACCAGCCTCTGGGCTGGACTACTCCCATTAAGCCAGGACACTCAACAGAGAGACATACATGGATCATGGGTTTCAGTGAAAACTGAGTGAAGATCCCTGACCCTCTGCCCTGTAGCTGGGTCGTCCCCAGGCATTGTATTTCTGGGATTTGGCACACAGTGCATTGCTATTTACTAAAGATTTTGTTACTGCAAGATTTTCCCTAAAACAGGAACGAGTATCTCTGTTACTCTTCATCAGGCTACACTGTCAGACGCTTTCTTACTTCCCTTGCACTGCCACCTTCTTCTACACGAAAAGACTCTCTGCAGAGAGTGCATTTAGTTAGTCTCACTTTGCTCTGCTTCCTTCCAATGAAAAGTTTCATCAGCTTTCATGTTTATTGGCCAAATATTAACTCAGTTTTCAAACTTATGTTTGAGAGAATTATATTTAGCTTAAGCAGAATTAACCATTTATTGCTGTATGAGAAAGCAGAGACAAAAGACATAATAAATCAAAAGTGTTATAAATTCCTACCATCCCTAAATGAGTAGTGTGGAAAGAAAGCATTTCCAGATTGATATTAACCCTGAATTAACAGAATGTCACCTTAAAGACTTGATCTGGAAATATACTGTGTTCTGTTCTGGATTCAATGACAAGAGGCTCTCCAAGCTATATACTGAGTTTTAGTACATGCACGTCCCCAGAGAAATCATCTGAAACACATCCCATTTAGTGTCTCAAGAAAAAAAATCATCCCTGACTGGAAACTTACTGCCAGTTTGGTGCCAAAGTCCATGCTAACATAGTTTTGTTATGCCATTAACAAAGTTCACATTGTCATATACAAAATGTAGCCACATTTTAAAATATGATCATGTTTTCCTGTACAAATGCATGAAGTGAAGCAATAATGTTTTGTCTCCCAAATACCCAAGGTTAAACGTTGCATAATCTGTAAGAGTAAAGGCCAAAATGATGCTTCACTGCACCAAGCCATTTCAGGGAGTATCTGTCAGACATCCTATCATCATCATGGAATCATAGAATAGTTTGGGTTGGAAGGAACCTTTAAAGGTCATCTGGTCCCACCCCCCTGCCATGAGCAAGGACATCTTCAACTAGATCAGGTTGCTCAAAGCCCTGTCTGACTTGACCTTGAATGTTTCCAGCAAACAACATCTGGGGGGCATCTACAAACTCTGGGCAACCTATTCCAGTGTTTCACTACCCTCATTGTAAAAAATTTCTTCCTCATAACTAGTCTGAATCTCCCCTCTTTTAGTTTAAATCCATTACCCCTTGTCATATTGCAACAGGCCCTGCTAAAGAGCTTGTCCCCATCTTCCTTATAAGCCCCCTTTAAGTACTGAAGGACCCTAAACACTCAGTGATGTGCAGAGCAAAGCTGTGCAGTATGCTTCATGCTCAATATCCAGGCAGATCTGCTAGCTCCTGGGGAGAAGGGGTGGCCCCCTTTATAATCCTACCCTGCTTCTGTGTTTTATCACCCAGCAAGTGCTAGAAGGAGTTTTGACAGGAGTACTAACAGTCCTTATTACATGAAGCTTATGAATCTTTTTCTCCCCACTGAAATCACATTGACTAGTGATAAAACCAGGTATAATCCAGCCATCAATTTTCACATTCATTCTCTCCCTCTCTCCAGGCAAGGCTACGCATTTCTGTTGGTATATGCCTTTGATGTTATGATTTCATTTTTCATCACCCTTAGTAGCTTTGACTAATTCAGTTAAGGACCATTGTCCCAGGAAAAAGAAATACTGTAACATAAAATGTTATGGTTTCTCCCTGAACAAAGCTAATAAATCCACACTTATGTTCATAGAAGTCTAGGTGTTTATACAGGCTAAATCCAAATTCACCCCATAGATCTATTTGCAGATGAAGAGTTCAGGTTTGAAATGAAATTCGAATTTCAGTGAAATTATAGGAATATTGCATTCAGCTGAAGTCAGCTGATGCTGTTCACTTCTATTTGTTTGTGAGTTGCTGGCTTTACCTTTGTTGTCTACTGGCTTTCTTTCTGATAGTGTACAAAAGAGATAAAAAACTGAACAGCCAATGGAAAATTAATTTATGGAGAAATTCTGTAAACCCTCGGTTGGTATTTTATGCCTTAATCTCAAGGAGTATTGTTTGTCACTTTCACCAGTAGTATATTGAAGTTAGGACACTGAATTATAAAAAGTCATCCTATTGTCCATTTTCTCACAGCTAGACATAGCCATAGAAGGGAAAAGAGAACCTACAGTAAAAATATCTGTCTCCTTCTTTATTTAATTGCTGATACATAAAGATTAATAAAGGATTAACAGCCACAGATATATGTAGGTACGGGTTAGAAATCGAGAAGAGTTGGTACATTTTAAAGATGTATTAATGTTTTAATGCTCTAGGATTTTAAGTAGTGCAAACATACACAACAGTGTTTATGCACCTATCTTTTGAGAGGCTTCACTTCACTTCACTTCACTTCACTTCACTTCACTTCACTTCACTTCACTTCACTTCACTTCACTTCACTTCACT
>JANZLQ010000079.1:23537592-23553029 GCA_026212715.1 Elanus axillaris | reverse complement strand
AGACCATGTGACATCATGCTCAGTATATACATGGGGAGCGGGCTGGGGGGAGTCCTCTCGACTGTCGGTGGGGGAAGTGGCGGAGCATCGGGTTCCGGGTGGTGAGCAGTTGCACTGTGCATCGCTCGTTTTGTATATTCTTTATTTGTATCATTATTGTTGTAACTTTTTTTTTTTTTGTGTTGCCCCAGTAAATTGTTCTTAACTCAACCAATGAGGTTCTGTTTATTTTTTTTCTTTTCTCTTTCTGATTCTCCTCCCTATCTCACCAGAGCAGGGTGGGAGGGGAGTGAGCAAGTGGCTGCATGGGCCTTTGTTACTGGCTGGGCTAAAACCACGACTTTGAGGAAAAAGGTTTTTATCACAGATGTGTTACTATGCAAACCAGAACACCTCATGGATATGTTTACATGGACTCTTCCATAGATATGCATTCATATGCAGACATCTACATATCCACAAACACAGCTGAGATCAGAAAATCACTGCAAACCCCTTTATCAGGTTTACAATGCAATAAAAATGAAGAAAGACTCAGAAACATACACAAACTTTTTACTGGAGTCATTGATAACACTAGCTAGCCAGAGGCATTGAAAATTTTATAATATATAGACTCACACCAGGTCATACATGTAGGATTAAAGTTGAAAACTTCTGGGTGTCAGAGTGTCTTTCTGTTCTGTTTGTGCATCATTGGATCCTAATCCATAAACTCCACTTCTCGCTATGGCAACAGAAGGGAAGAAACCAGATCTTACCTGTTCAGCTGGTTGTGGACCACTGCACTGTCCCCCGGTAGAAATGAGTTCCAAAAGACATTGCTGACACCTTCTTTCATTGCTTCTTTTAACCTTCATGTTGTGTTCTAGTTCAGTTTCTGGAAATGTAATACCCCAAATTGTTGAAAATTTCTGAAATATAGAAATTATTTTCTCCAGTATGTAATAGTTATAGATATTAAGGCAAGAATTCAAGTTTACCTCAGTACAGAGCCTGGAAACAAAAGAAAAATATTATAGCTAAGAAAGTCAAAGGCAAAGGTGATGTGTCATCCATTCTTTTCTGCTTCATTTATCCACAGAAGAGTGGCTTTCATGAAAGGACATGGATCTTTGCATGCCTCAGCTTTTTTTCTCAGTTTTATAATTTAAAAAACTCAAAAGTTTCTTTGTGAACAAAGATTCTTTCATTTGACCACTGTTACCATTTCATCATAAGATTTTGGTGATGTCAAGCATCGTATAAAAATGAGTGAGTTTGTACCCTTAGCCAATTATTGCTGCTCCGAAGGAGACTGATACATTTGTACAAAACAGTGGCAGGTTCTCCTTAACTCAATGTTAAATACTTGTTGGCTTGTCTCTCCCATGTCTTGCTAACACATGGAGCCAAGGATGAGCTGAAATAATTGTTGTTAATGAATCTTAAGAGATGTAAGTTTGCAGCATGGAGGCCCAAATGCTGATTTACTAGGAGTGGAACCTGAGAAACTGTCTGGTATAGCCTTCATATTCCTAAAGTTTCAGTGCAGGAAAAACAAGCTGTCTTTTCACTTTAGAAAAATGATTTACCCAGAAAAAGACTTAGTGTAAGCTTTTTTATAAATATGTAATTTATGTTGGGAAAATCTCACATTGCTTATCATGTCAAACATATTAATTGTGACCATAATACTCTTCTTATTGTATACAGAATATTCTTGCTTGTAGTGCCTTAACCCTAATGGAGTTTTTCTAGCAACAAACTGTTTCAACAGTTCCTCATGTCTAAATCATTGCTTAGTAAAACCACAAACAACAAACCTGTTTTGCAATAACCAGGTGCTCAAAGGCCATCCAGCAAAGTAAATCAGCCATATTTACCACATAACTCTATATTCAGTAGCAAACACAAAAACTTGTCTATCAGTCCTGAAAATTAAGAATTGACACCATGCTTCAGACAGTAACAGTGGACAGCAGAACTAATTTAACTTGAGTTTAATACTCAGAGATTATAATTTCATGTTAACCTAAAATGTCCTCACTGAAAAGAAGAAATGATTGTCCGTGACTGAAGAATGCAGAGTGTTGTCTTAGCTTTATATAGGAAAACTATCACAATACTGGTAACATTTCAAAACCAGTCCTGAGAAGAGTAATTAAAAGTAAGGAATGCTCTCCTTAAAATGTGGACACAGGTATGCAAGGTCCTTCCAAAACCCCACATTTTTCAACATGCAATAAAAAATGCCTTTATAAAATTAAGTCAGAAAGAAAAGAAAAAAGAAAAAAGAAAAAAAAGAACCCAAGGTTAAAGCTAAGTAAAGCATGCCTTTTCTTATTTGACTGAGACAGTGGGGGCTTTTTCAGGGCTGAACAGAGGTCCCTCATCTAATTTCCACACTGAGACTAAAGAGAAAAAAGGTAGTCACCAATTTGTTTTCTAACCCCCTACATTTTGAGAGTGATTGAATCTTAATAAGGACATTTTCTGCTACTTGTGATAGCCATGAGCCCTCACACACGTTCTTGGTGTATTTAGATGCACAGTAGGAATGTTCACACATCTGACAAGGTACAAAGAATCAATTTACAGCAAAAGGAAACATCAGATATTGGCTCTTAAATACCACAGCAGTAGGTACCTTGGAAATACCTCAAATAAATTAGAAAGACCTAGGGCTTAAAACAGAGGATGGAAAGAATGCAAGTTCGGACTTAATGTGCTTTTGATTTGGACTGGTACATGAGTAAATTTTATGCATATATCAGACTTAGACTAAAAAATATACTCATATGCCTCCTTTACTGTACTATTTGTGTATTTAAAAAGAGCTGATCAAAAATTACTAACCAGAAAGTTTACCTAATAAACTGTAAGATTTTTTAGAAAAATGCTAATGTGAAGGGGCTTTATTCCAGAATTTTGAAAATTCTTGGGTTTATTGTCCATTTTTCTCCCTTATGTTTGGCTGTCTGCAACATTAAAATGTCTACATCTTCCTTCAGTTCTGTATTTCATAATTTTTTGTCTCTTGTCCTGGGTTCAGCTGGGATAGCATTAATTTTCACAAGAACCTGGGAGGGGACACAGCCAGGACAGCTGACCTGAACTGACCAAGGAGCTATTCCACACCATGTGACATCATGCCCAGTGTATAAACGGGGAATGGGCTTTCGGTGGGGAAGTGGTGGAGCGTCAGATTCCGGGTGGTGAGCAGTTGCACTGTGCATCACTCATTTTGTATATTCTTTTATTAGTACTGTTGCTGTTGTTGTAACTTCTCATTTTGTGTTGCCCCAGTAAATTGTCCTTATCTCAACCTACGAGGTTCTGTTGTTTTTTTCTTTTCTCTTTCTGGTTCTCCTCCCCATCCCACCGGAGGGGGGCTGGGGGAGTGAGCGAGCGGCTGCATGGGCCTTTGTTACCGGCTGGGCTGAAACCACGTCACTTCTATATTTTCTCAATTATTCCTCTGTACTTTGAATTCATAGCAAAATCATACCATGAAATTAAAACATCTATAAAGTCTTCAGTAGCTTATGAGAAAGGCTTGTGGATGCTTTCTCACCATAATTCTGTTGAGGTACCATAATAATTTCTTGTAGTACAGGCCAAAAATCAAGTCACAAAGGTGTTCAGTGATTTGAAATTAATGGCCATTAATAGGTCAAATCCATCTTGATGAAAAAGGACCAGTACAATTCTCTGTAAAGCTGACATTAAGTTTTTGCTCTGATCCTAAAGCTGATTTTCTCTCTAACCTTGCTACAAAATTGATTGTTTATAAAATAAAATGGTCTGTTTAGTGTACTTTCTCTAAAGCCTGGAAATATGCTTTCTCTTTTCTATGAGTACTTCAGGAATCTAATATATAGAGCTGCACTGGGGAGCACACAGCAGAAGTTTATACAGAAGACATCCTTTTATGTGATCCTACTAAAAGCATGGAATATGGCTCACGAAATATCCCTGAAATTGCCTGGGTATAAGAAAAATATCATTTCACTGCAGGATAAAGTGTTCCATTTAAAGTGCAAGTGCAGGCTCTAGGGTAATATTGACAAAGTGGAGTTAAATTATGAACTATTACCTCTCTCTAGAGGACTGGAAAGATATACCAGTAATCCTAAGAACAGTACCTGTTTCCCCTCATGGCAGAAATAGTGCATATCAAAGAATTCATTATTTTTTGTAACAAGATCCATAAATGCATTTTATAAAAAGTAAACCATAAAATACTGGGAATAACAGTGCAGAACTGAGAAATGAACTGGTTTTCTGAATGTCTTTTCTTGCACTGTGGAGAGCATAAAATAGATGTAATTCTTCACTGGGAATGCCCTCTCTCTGGCAGGGCTCTCCAACTGACTGAGAGCCGGAGTAACCTGCGCCAGCCTTCAGCCTTCAGCTTAGGAGGACTACCTGCATGAAGAGTGGGGGACATCTGTGGCTGGAGTGCCCTCAGCTGTGGTTGCTTTCCTCTTTCTAGAGTAGACAGTAGCTGAAGTAACCTTGGTTTTGAGGTAAGAAATCTCAGGACAATGGAGTGCAATGGCTGAATGAATGCCAGAGTATTCTTCACTAGAAAAGGAGAATTAGCTGTAATATTTTGAAAAATATGTTGCATTTAAAAGTTATGCCCTAATGGTAAACCAGTACAGGGGTCCTCTCAATTCTTCTTAATTTATCTTGTGGGTAACCTAGCTTCCTCATGCAGGTACCCACCCTTCTCTACAGGAAGACCCATTGACCATTGGTTGAATTAAGCCTACATGCAGATAAAAATCAAAGTGTGTATATCTGTTGGATCAAGCTTTCTGACTACACAAGAAAGGGCCCTTTTTTCTGAAATTTAACTGACAACATAAAAGTAAGGGAAAATTATCAACACTGGGTAAAGAGCAGAGATATTTGATGAAAGATGAACCAGGAGTGATAAGTTGGTTAAAAATACATGATATATACATCTGCTTAAACAAAGGTGTACATCTTATCATTTCTCAGATCTCATAATAGCCAAATATGGCTCTGAATTTTGTTTTGCATTTCTGATAATACAAATTGCTGATTTGTATCTCTCATATACAGAAGCTGTCTCATAATAGTCTCCTGTTTGGGGGCAGTCTTTTAGAGGAACACATGTCATGTTTTTATCCCTCACTGATTACCTCTAAATTCCTATGGTCATTGGCCACTTTTCAGTATTGCTGTTTTTAGTTATATGCATTGGAACAGATATTTTGTTTCAAAACCTCATGGAGATCAATGCTGAATCAACTCCACAGTGGGATTTAGAGTCTGTACTTGTGGCTCTGTACCTTTCTTCAGTACCACACTGAATCCATCTGCATGTGTTGGACATCTAACAGCTGCTAGACTTTGATTTTCTCTCAAGGTATCATGAGTATTAATACCTAGTAATTTTAAGATAGATGCAGCATCCATTCTAATCAAAGCATTCAGCCTGTCACCACCATTGGCCTGAACCTGGCAGTAAGCTCAGGTGAGTAGACCTTGTTATGCTGAGTGGTATGAGTTGCCTTCTGCCTATCACAGGGTGAACCTGCATCCAGGTGGTCTTTGTGGAGTGGGTGATACACTCTAAATTCAAACTCCAGCTTACCTCAAGGTAACTTGGTCATGTGATCATGGCTTTAGACAGAACTTTTAAATTTATTTTTATAGTTTTTTTTATCTTTTGTTTTGTCCTCTGAATTTTTTTGAGATGCAGCAATTTATTATATATGCTTTCTGTAATAAAGAGTTCTACAGTGTTATAGTTACAATAATGCAGTGAAGAACAGACAAGCTGAAAGCTAATTCTTTAGTAAAACCACCTTTTAACCATTGCTATATCTGATTAAATTAACAGGCTTCTCTGACCTACCTCACCTAGTATGAAGACTTTTTCCTCTTTAGGCCATTCTCCTGTAAAGCTGACTCTGGTATAGTTCAGCATTGCTCTTTAGCTGATACTCAGTTTCTCAAGTATTGAATTTTGAAGTATTAATCATGGAGGGTGGTTACATGAAATTATGTATTTTGTACCTATCATTTCACCTCTTTAGCATTCCTTCTATTCATTTTTCCCTTGCTCTTATGTAAAATGAAAAGGCAGTGGTAATTGTCCTATGGAATGGGGACAGTCCAAAGGAAGATTCTTGAGGAAACTTTGGTAGTCCAAAGAAAATATACCTGAATTGAGATGGTGGGAGAGGCAGGAGGAGGAGAATGCATGGAAGGGACATATAACTGATGGCTTCTGAAACAGCCTGTCTCTTTCTACAGGTACTCCTCATGTATTCACACCACTTCCATTTCAGCATCTTGTGCCTCTTAGGTAAAAGATTCATATAAGTGCCTCATTGCTTTGAATCTGTAAAAAACTTCTGGTTTCTCTTCAGTTCCTTCCATTTGCTGACATTTATGCGCTTATTGATCTTTTACCAAGTGCTGCAGTTTTACAACTACATAAAAAACAAATGCCATTCTGTATGTCTGGAGAAGCAACCATAAGGTAACTCTGCTAATTTACGCAGTATTTTAGGATATTAATTGCAGACATCTGGAACAGGCAGATATGCTAATATAGTAGAGTGTTTGGAGATATTCATGGTTATTTTGACACTAAAGTTCCTGTGCTGCCTCCTTGCAATAAAAGTGTGAGAATGTAGTGACACTATCAAGTGCCAACCAGTGTATTTGAGGGCTGCTATCACACGTTCCTGGCCCTTCTTTAAGCCAAGAAGCCAAGATCCATGTGGCATTATCCTTCTGAAAAAAAATTCAATTAATTTCAAAACAATGCACTGCTGGGCATGTTTAATTTTTAATTTTCAGTGACACTTATGAGGAAAAGGTTAGAAAATGAGTCAGACAGGAGTATACTGGGCTGTCTACTCAAAGGTTAAACTCCTTAGCATTCAGGACTCTGAAGTTTCATCTTATTATTTTTTTCCCTAGGTTTCCACAATACAAAGTAGAAATAAATCTAAGGAAAAGCAAGTATGAGGTGTCTATTAAGTTTTCTAGTCATATATTAGGATTTTGTATCCCCTTAAAGTGAAATTTTACTCATCTCTAAGCCAATGTGTGGGTTTAATGACTTTTCTCACACTATTTCTGGGTCAAAGGACATTTGATTTTTAAATTCACAGTCAAACAAGCCAGTTGCCAGCTTGGTATAAGTACCAAACACTGCTCTTCATGACTGCATGGAAACATATCCTGTTACTTCCCTTGAGGCCATAACATGGCTGGTTGTCCTAAGTGGTATTCCACCAGCCTAGGTCTCAAGCTGCTGGAGTTTTGCTGTGGAGCCCTTAGCTGTGTTTTCAGCACTGGTGTGAACAATACCTTGGAGTGTCCTTTTGTTAACTCTCTTAGGCTGGCATCTGAAAGCAGGTAGTAGCATGATACTATTGCATTAGGCAGCACAAAAGTTGTATGATGCTTGCACTGGAAAGCTATACTGCTTGAAAGGGATAATAACAATCTTAGAAATAGCATTTTTAAAAATATACCAAAAGTGCATCATTTTTCAGTTACATCTTTCTTCACTTCTTTTTACGGATTTTCCTAAACTATTTCCTGTTCTCCCCTCTAGCAGTTCCACAATTAATCTGCCTTCATAGTCATTCCACCCTGTTCACCTCAGAAAAATAGCAAAAGATGTAGATGGAGGAGAAAAACAGACAAGTAGTCCCTTTTGTGAGCTGACAGCAATTCTCGAGGAACTTGTTCTAATTAGCTCTTCAGAGAAAATGGGCAGGAGGCTGTAGGGAGACTTATGCCAGCAGCTTCCCAGAAGGACTCTCATCTTCATTATGCTTGTGGAATGAGGATCGGTCATAAGCCTTTGCGATAGTCTAACCCTTCCCGCCAGTGGAAGTGCACCCTGTCAACCTGGCACAGGTTAGAAACAGGGCCATTACATCTTCAGCTGTAACTTTACACATTCTAGTAATCTAGAATAGCATTTTGGTCTTATCTTAGTTCTTATCTAAATGGTGCAAATAAGAATAGAAATTTTGCAGCATTTATTTTTTAAGCACACCGCACCACACTCATCCAGTCCAGATTTCTTCCAGTGCAGGACAAAAGACAACTGAAAGTGCAGTCACACTCAATGTGTGGTGAAACTTCTCAGATCAAGGAAAATTTACGTCTTATAAGTTATACATAGTGAAAAGAATAGCTATCAAGTTATTTTTAATTCCTATTTCTTATATCTTGCATTCTCAAGAATTGCTGAACTAGAGGCATATAGTACTGGAAGAAGATGCCATGGCACATCATGTCAGCACAGAAAGGCAAGATGAGATGCAAGATGCTAAAAAGCAGAAGCAGGAGGATTTGACCTCTCTGCGGAGGATTTGGAGGCTGCATGGCCTCTTCTGCCTGTCAACAATAATGGAATTGAGTTCCACACTGAAGATAATTGCCTCAAGTCATTCTCCAACCACAGGGAAGGTGAGATTAATAAAGAGCATTTGTTATAATTCTGCAACCAATTTGTGTAATGAAACACATAATAAATAACCACATTTAACACAAGCATTTATCATAGCCAATTTATGCATCAATTTGTTCAGTGTGTGTTAAACCAACCATTTGTATGAATAAGTGTTGTTCTCTTTGTGTCCCTCTTTTCTCCGTTAAAGTAAAAATTATTGTTAGTGAGGAGTTTTATTTTTTTTCTTTTTTATTTAGATACAGAGGTGAGAGTGACACATGTAAAGTTCCCAACCCCTGAAATACAGCAAAAAGTTTTCTGCAGAGCCTGGACTGCTGCCTGTTGCAATTGGAAGCCATTATTTGAACAAAATATCCACAAGGACTAAAACCCTCTTGCGATTAGGCTGTATGTATGCCTAAACTCCCTGGTTAGATTTGAATTGAAACAGCAATGTCTCACTGGAGACAGAAAGGGCTATGTCCTAAAAATTTGATCTGAGATTCTGTTCTTGAAAAGAAGGTCTGATGTGGCAGTCCAGGAGAAAAGTGTCCTAAATGTTTCAGAAAGCAATGAACTAGATGTTGTAGAATACCAAACACAAAGAATCTATTTCCAAATACTGAAAAAGTAAAATCAGATAAAATTTAAGTACTTTTCCTGAATACCATTTATAGCAAAAGAATCACTATTTCAAGTTTATCTTTCCATCCATCTCCATCTGATTCAATGGAAAAAAGGTGTTCTTAAAATTATGATGACATGGGTTTCATTAGGTACTTTTGTTACGATATGGGCTGCTGTATTTGTTTTTCTATATCAGTAGTATCACACTGTGTATTTTGCAGAAGATCCATTGTCTTAAATAATATGCTGCTGAAAATAAAACAATTTAAGCATGCCAACTAACTGCCTGTACCTTTTCAATCCCATTCCACTTCCCTTTTGTGAAGTGATGTTTTTCATTCCTCTTTATTTTCCAGTGTCAGGGACCATGTATAGATCAAAGCTCAGATTACAATCTAAAAATAGTGTAGCCAGACTACAGCTATCATTAATTAACAGGAACCTGAAATATCAGTCTGTGCTTTCCTCAGTCTGTTGCTTCCTTCCAGTCCACATGCTACACATGATCACTGAATTACACAATTGAACTTCATTGATTTCAGAGTGGCTTTCTTCCAACCTCCATATATGTATTACAGCATGAATGAAATGATGAAAACTAGATACTGTGTTCTATAAATAAAGAGAAATAAATTATGAACTAATATATGTTGGAAGAAACAAGACAAAACTTTTCCTCATCTTTTCCACTGACATCATCTTTGTACAGCTAATACTTATATGGTGGCCCAGAGCAGTTCTGAGAAGTTTTGAACAAAGAACTATGAAAAGAATTTGTCTCTTTTTATTGCACGCCTTATACCAGAAAATCTCCAACCAGCAGCCATTGTAAAGTAGAGTAGGAAATAAAAAGAACCTTTTATTGCCCTATGAACAACCATAATCATCTTGTTTTCCATCCTGATTAAAAAGACTTTCTGATTATTATGATACTAGGAAAACTATAGTAACAAGTAGATGTTGACTTCTGCTGAGATGCATATCATTATTTATTGATGGAATACATTAATGTGGAACAAGGGGAAGACAAAGTCAATATTTATGATGAGGAAAAATAAACTGATGTTCACTGAAACAAGGCATTAGATTCTCAGTCAGGAAGATAACCCCCTTCTGAAGCATGTAAGACTGAGATTTATAAATCCATAACTTCCTTGCAGTCAAAATGCTAAGTATAAATTTAGAGGCTGTATGGAGGTTACTTTTACCATCAGTTTATCTAAAACTGTCTTGGTAACTCAGCATTTCCCTATCTTTAAATATTAAGTTAAAATCATCAAATCATAGAATCATAGAATCATAGAATCATTTACACTGGAAAACACCCTTAAGATCAAGTCCAGCCATAAACTTAACACGGCCAAGTCCACCACTAAACCATGTCCCCAAGTGCCACATCTACACATCTTTTAAATACCTCCAGGGATGGTGATTCAACCACTTGCCTGGGCAGCCTGTTCCAATGTCTGACAACCCTTTCAGTAAAGAAATTTTTCCTAATATCCAATCTAACCCTCCCCTGGTTTAACTTGGGGCCATTTCCTCTTGTCCTATCACTTTTTGCTTGGGAAGAGACTGACATGCACCTCATTTCTCCTTTCAAGTAGTTGTAGAGAGCAATAAGGTCCCCCCTCAGCCTCTTTTTTTCCAGGCTAAACAACCCCAGTTCCCTCAGGCACTCCTCATAAAACTTATGCTCTAGACCCTTCACCAGCTTCATTGCTCTTCTTTGGACACACTCCAGATTCTCAAAGTCTTTCTTGTAGTGAGATGTAGGTTTTAAAAAATTTGGAAATATTTTATGCTTTGACTGGCTGTTATTTTACATCTCATTGAAGCGATCTGGCTAATTTTTAAAGAAAAGAAGGTTTAGGCTAACATGCACAGGCCTGTGCTTTATTTGTATTATGTCAAAAGAAAAAAAAAACAGAACACCACAACCATCTACATTCATTAGTTCTAAGTATCTTCTGGGGTTTAGAGAGGTAGAAGAGAAATTTAGGAATTCTTATTTTAAAGATGTAATTTTCTACTTAAAAAAAAAAGTTAGAATCACTTTAGCTGTGAATATTTTGTTTTATTTTTATATAATTTTTGTAACACTGTTTTCAGTGTCTCTTTTATGCAGCATAATAGATGAACATGAAACAGCTCATAAACCTGGACACCAAACAGTAATGGCAATAGCAATTTGTTACATTGTGCATCTACAGTGTACTATGGCTGTGTTTGGGTTCTGAAATAAAATTAAATTTCTAACCTTTCCCCAAAAATGTCTTCCGGGAAGACATGGCTTTGTAAGAGGCCATATAGTGCAGAACCCAGGCAATTCAAACCGATTGACACAAAGCTGGGGATGGACCGAACCCTGAGCACTGATCATACTATCATACCATTTCTATTTTATGTTCCCTATCTATTTGCAGTAGATTGTGAGTGGATGCTCACACCATTGCACTGCAGCTTGTACACTGGGATGGAAAAGGTGTCTAATTAGTTTTCTTACTGTTGGGTGTAAATATAACCAACGTGTTCTGTAACTGTGTCTCCAAAGTGTCTGTAGCTTAACTCCTTAATCTAAACACTGATGTCTTTCATATGCTTATTTGAGTCACACTTTGTACTAAAGCATTGGAGACAGGATGGCAGTTGGTGCGACATGCAGTAAAAGGACTGCAGATCATATAGTGACACAAACATAATACCTTAAATAAAAGCAAGTAAAAATACTTCTTAACTTCAGGCTGTATAGCGCTGCAACTCCCATTGTGCATGCTGTTCCTTTTACCAGTCACTTGTGAATGAACATCTCAGTTCCTTTCCTCTGCCTCTGTCTTTTACTGCCCTGCTCACTGGGAGAAATGTTAGCCCAAAAGTAGGGATCCCTGCTCCCTGTACGTTGTGCACAGAGAAACAGTTGGCAGATAGGGCCAAACAGGGTAAAGTTTCTCTCTTTCTCCTTTCAAAAAAGATGTCTCACTATGGTCACCAAGAAGGAAGATTAACTCTAGCTCACAAATTAAGAACATTCAGATAGGATGCTGGAAGCCATGATTCAAGTTCCTGCTACAATATATAATTATAAAAAGTATCTGAAATGCAAGAGTTCAAAAGTGAAGGAGTGAGGGAAACTTGGATTACAGCAGCATCTTGTGAAAGTATATTATCCCTCAGAGAAAAATGTAAATAATCCCTGTTCCTAGTCAGCAAGGTACAGCCTTAAATCCAGGTCTCCTCTTGCCATGGAAGTCCTCCAATAGTCAGCTGCATGGTATTGTGGAGAAATGGGTTCATCTTTTAATTTTCACCAGGGTAATTTAGGTGCCTTTTTCTAGGATGGGTTCACAGCCAGGGGTTCTGCACAGAATTAGGTGCAAATCTATCACCACACCAGCTGCGCAAGCACCTTTTTTGTTTTTCTCAGCATCTCATTTGCCATCTTAGATAGCTTCCCACTCAGCCAGTTTCTGAATATCTCTTTGTAAGCGCCTTACGCAGCCTTTGCATTGAGTGGGGTTTGGGTGCTTGTCAGAGCTAAGGCTTCAGCTGGCTGTTTGGCACTGCAACAGACAAGTACTTGTGAAGGTCTAGCCTTTGTGGATAGCGTGCTATAAGCTTTTGTTGCTTGACTGAAGAAGATAAGGTAATGTTCTCTAGGAAAGAACATTTACATCCTGTTCCAAAATAAATTAATGGCAATGATTTAATGATTTCCTGTAGTTCTTAGCCAAATAGTATTTTGTTATTGTCAGTGATACAAGGAGAAGAAAAAAAAAAAGGAAAAATGGAGAAATGAGATTTGTAGCATAACATTGATGTTATGATCACAATTTTTGGTGCAGTTATCCTATTAGTAATAGAAAGGAAAAGTTAAAATAATGACAGATCAGCTAGAAGTTAACCTCACAGATATCACCCCAGAAAAAATGTCTTCTTAAAAGTCTGCTTTCCTCTGGCAATTTCACACTAAATATTCCTTCTTGCTCCTGTGTCCCCATTCCTTATCGCATCATAACATCCTTTTCATTTTTAGCACAAGACATAAATATTGATTATGTACTACAACCCACTGTGTTGATTATCAGCTATTTTCTCTCAAATAATACTGTAGTCCTGATTCTGACAAATAACATTAGCTTTGTCATTTCTGCTTTGAATGGTTAGTCTGTTTACTGGAACAACTTCTCTGGATATTTTATCCCTTAAAAATGAAGGGTAAGTTCTCTGCTGGAATAAGTGAGGTAACTAACTAACTGAAATAAGTAATACAACCACCTGGCTGCAGCTTTTTTTCTTCAACTTACTTATGCGTGAATAGGATAAGCTCTGATGTGCTTGGTAGATAATATTTTGCATACATAAAAACATTTCTTTTGACACTTATAATGATGTTCTAGAAAGACTGAACAACTCTGTTGCTTAACGTTTTCTGAAGCTTGAGTGGGAGACACTAAAGTATTGAAAACTGTCTTAAAAGCTACTTAAAACTTCCAAATAAAACAGCAACCTTCTCAAGTTCAGAGACTGATAAGAACTTTCTGAGCTTCATGAAAATTGCCTTTTGTTGGTCTTCTACTCTAGGCAATACACATTATGAATGTTGTAGATAAAATCATGAGAGTATTCCTTTGTTTATGACATAACTTGAAAGAGAGATTCTTCTAGTCAGTGATGAGAGACAGTAAGACAAGCATGAATTGGTTCTAAAAAGACTCAATATTGAAAAGAGGTTTGGAAAATAATTCAGTACTATATTTCTTATTAGAATAATCTGACTTCTCACACAGCTGCTGTAAAACTTCTTGAGATACTCAGCAATTCTACTGTATAAAGAAAAATATAGTAAGATCTCTGCTCTAGTTTTTTGATGGTCACTTTGCTGATATTGTCAAAACCCACAAATAAAATGAAAAAAATATGCAGAAGGTCCTACCCTCTTACATCATGTATAAAATCAAGTGGCCTTTTCTGTTTATTTCAACAGATTCATTTATTATGTATAAGTGGTCTTTGCCTTTTGTAGAGTCCATCTGAGCTTGATCAACTATCAACCAGTTGTCAGTATTACAGATTCCATCCACTTTTTTAACCCAGACACTAGTTATTTTTTCCTAGTAGTGATTTCAAATCACAGTGCCAGTTCATCAGGGACTGTAAATCAGCATAGCTCCATTGACTTCACTGACAGATTTACACCTACAGATGATTTGTTTCAAAGTATGCTGTAAATAAAAGAAAAATACTTATAATAATATGTCATAATGATTGACATTTTTCATTTGAAAGACCTTAAAGCACTAAGATTTTTAAGTGAATGTTTGTGTTTATGTATGAAGCTAGATTAGCAGCATTCCCAGAATGAAGGTGCCAACTCTCATTTAGTTTGAGTTCTCACTGCAGTAGGGTGAGGGATCCTTAGCAGATAAGATGCAACTTATCTAGCATTAAAACCCTGCTGAAGAAAGCTTGTGTTTAAACAAACAATTTATTTGATAATTAGTAAACAGATTGGAGCCAGGAAAATTGTTCAAAGCATGGGAAAGGGGAATAGGCCTAAGTTTTCAGAAAAGTGTAAGTTTCCCCCTGTGTGAAATTCCCTCTTTAACACTACTCCATGAGCTAAAAGCCTACTAATGCATAACTATGCCTCCAGATATAGAAAATCTCTTTTATTGGGATTTAGCAGGCTAGCTGGGAATGCCCCATATTTGTGTTTTGATCTGTGCAGATTCATCTGTCACTGAAATGTCAGTGTTTATAATATCAGTGTTGCAGCTGGGAGAGAGGGACAATCAGTCACCCAAGAGACTTTAAAACTGCACCATGAGACAGTATTTGGAACCTGTGACTTTGTAACACAGCTGCAAACTTTATTAAGAAGGAGGAAGAATTTATGCTGGAGGGAAGAATTATAATAAGACCTCACAGGGATTTATACAGATATATTAAAAATTAAATTGAATTGAATTTGGTTTTATATTGAGCCTGTCAGACTGAAGACATTACAAATTGCTTTAAAAAGCAGTGAGTTACTTACCAGTACCAAAATGACTATGTAGACAGCCTTTAGACAGATGAAATGTTTTAAAGCATAATTTTAGACAGTGTTAGATCAGTTTTCAACTGCCAGCAAAACAATAATGGAACACATATTTTTACATATATAGTATGTAGATTTAATATATACTATATTAAAATATATATTTATTTTAGGTATAAATATATTGCTTTTGTATTGCTTATATTTATATTCATATAATATATTGCATATTGTACATGACATACATTATTGTGATGGGTTGACCCTGGCTGGACGCCAGGTGCCCACCAAAGCCGCTCTATCACTCCCCTCCTCAGTTGGACAGGG
>JANZLQ010000079.1:23495709-23537492 GCA_026212715.1 Elanus axillaris | reverse complement strand
TATCAACACCTTTCTAGCTACCAATGCAGAACACAGCACTGTGAGGGCTGCTATGGGGAGAATTAATTCCATCTCAGACAGACCCAATACAATTATATATAATCTTTTTTAATAGTTATATAACCTTTGTAGATATCAAATCTACTTTTACAGTACAAGATGGATAATTTTGTGATTATATGTGTAGCTTTCAAGCTTATAGCTTTCAAGTGCAGCAGATGTTTGTCTACAGTTGGGAACATAAATTATACATCAACAATAAAAAGACTGGATGAGAGGCACCAAGTAAAACTGAATAACTCCCCAAAATCCTGTTTAAAGGAAATTATTTTTTTACTAAAAAATTTTTCATGGAACTGAATAATTTTTCTAAAACCAAAAAGAAAATCCAGCACTTTCTAGAGTAAACTTGAAAATAAATGTTAGATATTTCATTCAAAATTCAAACTGTTCCTGGAAATAATAATGGGCCTTTCTGAGAACAGCTTTACTAGTCAATGTTATAGTCCATGCAGGGGGCTTTATAGAGCTATACCATGCAAGGCAGTTCTTAAGGTCTGCCACAGATTACACAGAATATGTTGAAAAAACAGAAGAAAAATCCATCCTGTCAATTCCCACTGTTATTAGCTACACGGCTTTTGACTCTTGAGTGCACCATGCAGGTGTGGGGAGGAAAAAAAGTGCCTTTTACTGTCAACTGTTCCATCACTCACCCACCACCTTCCTAGTCCGTTTCAGTCCAGATAACTACCCATGACACTGCTTATACATTTTTTAAGTAGTTTCTTGCCTTTATACTCATTTGGCTTTATTTTAATGTGTTATTCCATAAAAAGCATATGACTGTAGACAACTAGCAATCATAATTCAGTGATAAAGACATCTTTTACAGTGATGTATATTTTTCTGAATATATTTTTACGATATAACAGGAAGATTTGTAGGGACTGTATTCATTACTCTGATTTAAGCAAAACCTCTATTTGCCTTAGTGGTATCTGCAGAAATATGGCTTTGCTGCAGAGCAAGGAAGACTTAAACACTCATGGTAGCACAGAAGCTGGGTTAAAATGAGTTTAGAAGTTGATACAAGCTTATTATACTTTTGCATCAGTGACCACAGGGTCACTAGATAAAATATCAGATGGCCTATTTCCCAAAATTCAGTATTTCAAGTGAAGTTTTCAAATCTGTAGGAAGTTTATTGGGAAAAAGTATGAACATGCTAAAGTGTGGTATAGCAAGTTCGTGTTTGTGTTAGAGGCCAATAGCTAATAGAGACAGAGAACTGAATGGTACTAAAGTTGCCGAAGCAAGGATAGTAAAAACAAATGGATTTGAATCACTATGACTTACAGTGAGTGAAACAGAAATGCCAGAGAGCACATAAAAGGGAAGATATTTCACAGTAGATAACCTCCAACGTGGTACCACCAGCTGACATCCCATCCTTCCATGGAGCAGAGAGTTGTGTGTACAGAAATGCTGAACAACTTGTGTCTGTGCTCTTGGTGTCGTTACTGTTTGCTATTGCTTTGATTTGGCTTGGGTTTACCACTGCAAGTTGTTAGTACTCTCGATTTCCAGGTACACTGCCTCACTGCACTCATTTAGGGCTCTCAGTCTACTGACACATTGCCTCCATCAAGAGCTTTGGTATGAATCTGAACTGCAGTAAATGTGTAATTCCTGTTGATTGTTAAATTCATATAATTACTACAAATAACAGATTACTCTACAGCAGTCTTCTCCATCATGTCCAAAGCAATTTAGCTAATAAGGGAGGCAGAGAAGCAGTTTTGATCTGTGACATGCAGTTGTTTCTGGGTGACCTGTTGTGAATATATGTTAGAAATGGTTGGGAGCTTTTCCTGAGTGGATTTTTCACCACAGAAGGAGAGATTGCTCAGTCCGCAACTTTTCACAGATGGCATTTGTGAAAAATATTTGCTTGAAAATTCTCTTGGACCTGGAATGTAATTTCTAGTCAAAACTGGAGAAATGGGGAGAGACTTCTGAACCATCACTAGCATGGTGATTAGAGCCATTGCCAGTGGGGATTAAAGTTCAACAGTCCCTTCAGGAGACTTAATTTTAATGTCCTATTTTCCCGGCAAGTGTTGCAACCAAAGGCCTTTGTAGCTGCTTTGGGGTCAGTTAGTTCTCATTTCAGTCTGAAACAGGAGCAGATGAGTCACCTTACCTATGTTAGAGGTCAGAAAACAGGAGAAACAATTGGCTTCTGAGAAATATTAAAAGGTAAAAGGTCTTTCCATTCTAACTTTACAGAAATAAAGTTCACATTTTGTAGCTTCTTCACATTGCCAAAGTAGGCTTACTGAAATGATGAGGTCTGCTGGGGCAACTGCAAGAGCCAAATACGCCTGCAGATAATCACCACAAAGGGAAGGTTCAGAGCCATAAATCTGTCTGTGTATGTAGTTAAGAAAACAAGCAAAGCATACCATGGCCCTCAGAAAATATTTACCCCTCTTTCAACTGAGAGAGTTAGAATATTTTTGTTTGTTTTCCCAAATAATGAGAGGAAATAAGGAAGCAGTACAGCAGCAGGTAATATGGAAATTTGTCCTTAGCTAGGGGCTTTGTAAGTGCTCGTAAATAATATTGAAGTTAAATGATCCTTCAAATCTGATACCTCACTAAGAAAATTGCAGCTTGCTCAGAAGTAAAAGAATCACCAGTGGCATTTGTAAAACTCAGTGAATATCTTGAATTTCTAGTAGGGAATTTGACATTTCAAAGTTAGCTTTGATGTTTATAAACAAGATTGCAAAAGCGCATACTCTGTCAGAGCTTAAGACCACTAGCATTATAGTAGTGAGTTTTCAAAATGCTTTAAGCCTGAGGTGCTCAATTTATGATTTATAGGGTGAGTCTGGATGGAAACCTTAAGAAAAAAATCCTTCTCAGCATTGAGAATCAGAACGTGACAAACAAACATCTCTTCATCCCTGAGAGCAGCAATGATAAGGTGTATCAGTGCAGTAGCAGCACTGAGATAAAGCTGTCAAAGCTCTGTTAAGTGGCTCTCCTTCTTTGTATAACAGAAGGAGATACACTGATGGCTGGGAGACTTTTTTAAAGGTTTGATTGTTTTGATGTAATTCTGTTTGATATTAACAAGAGGAACCCCTATCAATTCTACCAGAAGACATGACTTTTCCTCTAACACCAGACCAAATGAGGATTTAACCTTCCCGTGTCACTGCAGCGGCACTGCGGTGTAAAAATCTCCTTTCTCCCATCCCACAGTCAACCCTTTATTAACATTCTGATGGCCAGAGCTGTGTGTCTGCAGAAGGAGAATTGCAGGATTGGAAAGGACAAGGTGAATGTGTTAACTGTGCTCCATAGCATTACAAATGTACCCTGCTGGGATTTTCTCAGAGGGATTGGTGTTATAATAATTGAATCAGTCAGCATGAACTCCTGTATGTTCATCTTGGCCACAGAAGATTTTCCCTCTGTGCCTCAAGACAAAGCCTGGGACAGCTGCTAGCCTTAGTGTATGACACGGACTGACTTCTGCCAGAGTCATACTGTGTTGCAAAGAAAGGGAGGCAGACGGTGGCAGGAATGCAGGGAATGCTGCAAAGTTGCTGTGCCTTCCCTGATTTACAGATGTTTCTAGGCTTTCCTCACAGGCTTTGAGAACACCTTAGGTTGCACAGACCTATGAAAAAAATTCTGCAGCTATAGGATATGAACCTCTTCAAGGCATCAGGGTAACATATGTTGGGGTCATGTGAAATACGTGTGTTTAAGGAAGTGAGAACTGCTTCATTCATCACTGGGGTGACATGCTTGAAGACCTAGATCATCAAGTAAGGAAGGTGTGTGATTACATACAAAACGTGCCATAGAGCAGCTAGACATTCAGCTCCAGTATGGCCTGTTGTTGTCAACGAGAAACTGAATGGATTTGAAGACCCTTACAGCCCTAGTTCACTATAATAGCTACCTTAAAAATGTCAAATTTTCAAGAATTACTGATGTTTGAATTAATTTCTAAAGTACTTGGGAGATGTTACAGTCAGCTTCATTCTTAGAATCCCTGTGAAAAAGACAAGGTTTAACTGATGCTTTTGCTTTTTCTATGAGGTATCTCTTAAATGCTTCTTATAAATTATGTACAACTAATTCATATTTGTTTAGTAATGAATAACAACTACTTCTATTTATAAATAGACAAAATATGCTGTGTGATCATAAGGTAACTGAAAGAAACACTAATTGTAGTACTGAAAAAATATAATGGGGTAAAATGCACTCTAGTAGGAGCCCTTGTGGTAGCTATATTGAGTGTTCTTCCAAAAAAAGTAGCAAAAAGTGATAACTGCATCAACATTTTATGTGATTACATAATAACTGACACTTTAGACCACTTAATTAATTCTATTGCCAAGCTGTTGTGCTTTAACCCCAGCTGAAACCAGGACACAAGCATAGTTTAGAATCCAAATAAGGCCTAGGTATACAAACCTTAACAAGTCCAAAATAAACATGGAGGATACACAAATCAGCTTGGTTGATGGTTCTGAGAGCAGATGAGGAAAATCTTACTGATTCCTACAGTGTTGGACCAAAATCCAGGTAATGCCTGGAGGCTTTTATTTGGTGTTTGAGGATGCTGGAATTGGAAGTTCCAAGTTTCACAAGGGCAAAAAAATAAGGACTAAGAAAATTCTTCCCAAATGCATTGAAATGGATCTACATTTTATGATTCAAGGAAGAGTGTGCAGGAGCCTTACTTACAGCCAAGATCTATACAGTGCAATGGAAGGGGTCATCTGCACTTTCCACAGTGCCATAGCAATAAATTCCTTGGGACTCCCAAGGGAAGATCATGTAAGTGTCTGGATTATTCCACAGCTAGTGGGGCTGCCCATGATTTTCAGAATTGTTTGGGAGTGGGGATGCCTCAAGGGCTATAGCACAACAGACATATTCCTTTATGCCAGAAGCATCTGTACTTTGGAGTATGAAAGGCAATGACCAACACTTGTATCGGCAACTCAACACCACCTTCTGCTGCGCCGGCCACAGAACAAAGGGCCTCCTCAAGGCCAGTAGTCTCAAACTGTCAGTCTCTCACCATAAATTTACAAGGAAAGCACAACCAGCCACTGTTGAGAATTGCTGTTTTTCACATATGCTGAAAATATCAGAATCAAATTGAACTTAGGCATTAGAGTAATGATTTATGCTAGTTAGCAAAATAATAATAGTTGTCTACTCCTGACCTATGATATCCTCATCTTTTTGTTGTTGTTGTTGAAAGGCAACACATACAGTTTGGTTTTCTTGCAGAACTTTTTTCCTCAATATTTTCATAATTTCGCTGGAGTGCTCTCCCTCTTTTCTTCTAGGAATTTGTCCTCTTCTTTATGTCACAGCCAAAGCTCTTTCTGCCACTGTTCAGAAAATAACTTATTTTTAAATTCTAAAAAATACAGAAATACCACA
This sequence comes from Elanus axillaris, assembly GCA_026212715.1. Taxonomy (NCBI): domain Eukaryota; kingdom Metazoa; phylum Chordata; class Aves; order Accipitriformes; family Accipitridae; genus Elanus; species Elanus axillaris. The sequence goes on along the minus strand of JANZLQ010000079.1, from coordinate 23,532,002 downwards.
GAAATAGATACAGCAATACAGAACAAACAAGTTTATTTTGAGAGAAATTATCCTAGAATTGACAGTAGCTAGAGATAATTTTTTAGCATGTTGATAGAAAACTGTTATGAAGTGGTAGTCAGAGCTTACTCTCTTGCTGCTGATGTTAGAAAGAAACACATGAACCTGCAAGGCAGCAGGTATATGTATATGTTCTAAACCAGCTTTCAGTTCCTTTTGAGGTCTAACTTAGGAATCATATAGTTGGCCTTCATTACATTCTGTGTGTTGATGAACCAAAAAAACCTGTGTATGAAACATTCACTTTTTCAGTCTTTACATGGAAGGCTAAAATTAAATTCATTGGGATGAAGAACTGAAAAGGCAAAATGCTTCAATGAAGAAGCAGAAGCTTGTACTCCTCTTTTTCTTCAATAGTGTTATTACTGTATTGGAGATCCTGCAAGTACAGGCTATTGCACATGGAAAAATGCAAGCTTGAATAACACAATGATAAAGATACTATTCAATTTGGAGAGAGGAGAGGATACATTTCTGGGCAGAAATAGAGGGAAGCTCCATACATGGATGTAAGCACCAGCAGCTAAAGGCACTTCCAGCCTTGTTCTGCTGCAGCTGCAACCTGGCAAAGTAGTTCAGATCCACCACAAAAAAAGGGGGCTACACTGTCTCCAGAAAGAGGCCAGATGATCTGGCCAGAGGGGAAACAGATGTCTTTGCACGCACCCTTGCAAAAACATGAAAGACTGTCTCAAAGCACAGGAGCAAGTGCTCTAAGTTCTGGACTGAACTGCATTTGAGCATGCTTAGGTAGCTGGCTGGAACACTGTCATGGTCACTTGTGCAGTACCTTAAACAAAAGTCCTCCCCTCTGTTGAGAAATCCACCCAAAGCCCAGTATTGCATGGGCATGCTTTCCAGGACCACAGTAATTCTCATCTGAAGGAAATGCTTCAAAAACTCATAAAAATTTTGGTTCCCTGGGTATATTTTCTATCCATGTAGTGACAACTCAATGGGCAATTATTTCTAAATCCATGTTTAATCTTCTACCAATTTTTTTTTCATTGTCAAACTTTCCTTCATAAAATCAGCAATAATTAGTCACCAAATAAAGTGAATGACATAGGACAACATATGGAGGAATGTTTTATAATTTACTAGAGGAAATAAACACACAAAAAATTATAGGGCTAGCAAGTCCAAAGAAGAAAACAGAGTCTATTGGCATCAGAAGGAAAGGTTATTTATTTACTATTGTTCTTTGAGAGAAATGGAGGTAGAATCTTGACTTAGAAATTCAATATATAAGGAAAAACTTGCTCTGTAAAGCTTTATGTAAAATGAGTCAACCTGTATCTTGTATTCATTCCTGGCTGAAGTAATTGTCTTTAGGAATGCAAATGAGGAACTCAAAAGCTTGAAGGGATCTTAAGAGATCATCTATCCTATTCCTCTGACATATGTGTCTTGAATTTCTTTCTAAACCTCCCTAGGCAGTCAGTTCCAGTCCTTCACTATCCTTATTGCTAAAAATGTTTAATAATGTCTAGTGAACCTGCCTTGTGATTTAAATTTACTATGTTTGTCTTATGCAGCAATGACATGGAGAAGTGGAAAAAAATTATCCCCTTCCTTTTTGCAATGACCTCTTATGGATCTGAAGATTGTCACAACTGCTCTCCTAGTGGTCTTCCCTCCTAGCCTAAACAACCCTAATTCACTCACTCTTTCTCTGTGAGCAAATATTCTAGACCTATTACCCTGCCTCTTGTTCCCCCTAGACTTTCCTCAGCTGGCTCACAATCTTTCTGGAAGTGTGGCACTCAAAACCAAGTACACTATTTTAGCTAAGGCCTAGCTAGCATTTGCAGCAGAGTAAAAGGATTACTTAGTATCTCTGCTTTTACTTCTGCACTCCAGCCTGCAACTTGGATCTCCTGAATCATGAGGACAGTGCTACAGTACTGGGCATATGACCCACTGCATCCTCAGATTCCTTGCTTTGTGGCAGCTGCCTAAAGAATTCCATATTCTGTGTTTGTGCAATTAAACATTTCTGCTGGATTTCACTTTTCCCTGTGGAAGAAAGTTATATTTTTTCTTATTCTCATCTTCAGATTGAAGTTACTGTCTTTAGGTACCATTCTGAACCCTAGTCTGTCCTCCAGCAAACATTTAATCCCTCTATTAAGGGGAGGGATAGGTATCACCTACAAATTTACTAAGTGTGTTTCTGTTTCATTGTCCTAACCAGTAACGGTAGTTCTGGATAGCAGCAGAAGTAGACATTTCCACTTAATACCTATGTCATTTTGATATTGAAACACTGAGTGAATTTCCGTGAATTTCTCAAGTAGTCTTTCACTCACCTTAGCACATCTCTGGGATCAGTCAGGAAAATAATATATGTGACTATAAATGCCTTGCTGGTCAAGATGCACGCACCTAGGGAGTGATTTGGCCATGTATGCATACACAGATAGTGCCATTTGGATACCTGAAAGTATTTCCAAAGGCCTGGAAGATAAGACACTAAGCCAATGGGAGTCTTGCATTGGTTTGGAGCAGTATTTGAAAAGTGGGCAACACAAGCTAAAAAAACTAAAAGGGCAATGCCTCAAGTCAAAAGGAGCTGGATACTGTTCTTCTTGTTCCTCTTTGCTCAGACTGTTAGACAGATATAAAAATAAACAGGTGAGCCTCATATGACTTCCCTGTTCTGTTGTGTGCCTTCCCAAACAGCTGTCTTGAATGATTAAGAACACCAAACACTATCTGTAATTGGGCAGCAAACCTTTTGCTTATGATTTAGTTTATGTAAACAGTGTACAAGGCCAAGTTGAGTATGATTAGAGCAGCTGGATTTCTTTCTCCAAGGAGGTGATTGCTCATTCCCAATGAGCACCTGAGCATGCCTGAGGGGGAAGACAAACTTCTAGAGGTCAAAGTGATGCTAACAGGCAGAGAAAAATGGATGTTGTTTGAACAACCTGATGCTACCTGACTGATCTGTTGTGAGAGACTGAATTGTTATCTCTAGCTGTTTGTCTCAAAGATTGCTAGGTGTGAGACGCTGGTCTGTCATCTCAAGCCATTCATCTCAAGGATTGTAGGTGTGAGAACTATGAAGAATTTATCTGAAGCCATTTGTCTCTGGGATGGCCTGTTTAAGTAGGACACTCCTCTGTCCATAAGGATGATTACCAGGCCATTCAGGCATCTAGGGGCTGGAGCCCGACAAAGCATGCAGGAACCTGGTGATTACCATTCGCATGGAAACTGTAGTCTTTGAGATAAGGTACTGGTTTCTGGTGTTGATCACACAAACATCACGTGACAGATGAAACCTGCAGTGCATGAACACTACATGAACTGTACATATGTGCATGCATCATTGAACTATGCCCTTTAAAAACCATGGAGACAAGCCGTGGTGTGCTCCCACTGCTGAAGAATTGAAGACTGAGGACCAACGGGACACCGCTGCATCCATGGGGGTGACTATCCTTGCAACTCTATCCTGAATGCTTGCTTGATTTCTGCCTTTTCTTCCATTCTATCCTACTGCTACTATTTTCTACTATTTTCTACTTTTGATAATAAAAGCTGTTTTGGGGTATACGGCATTTGACCTCATTTGTGTCTTAATCTCACTCTTGGGATTGTATCGAAACCTTCCCTGACATTGGATCAGAACATATGGAGAAGTATGTGACTAAGGTAAATGCTAACAATTTTCATTGGGCAACATGTTATTTGCTTGATATATCTAAAGGCACTCAAAGAAGCAGGGATAGGGTGAGGGTGATCTGTGTGTGTGAAGTGAATGATGACTAGTGTGCAGTCTCTTGTGCTAAATTGCTTTGGAAAGGAAGGGAAGGAGGCTGAAGTGTTGGTGGGAGATGGGAGAGATCAAAGGAAGTACAGACCAGCTGCACTGCAGACCACCTGAAATCCATGTTGGATAAAGTATAGAACTAGCGTACATGGGGTCAAACCTGTATGGAAAGAGCTGATAGGGCTTTATAAAATTAAATTTTGTCATGACAATCTACAGGAGGGATTTGGTTGTTTGATTGCTTATCTTTCTTAACCCAATTAAGAAGTGCAGAAAGGTTATCTGATTAATGCAGTCAACATGGGTATATGAAAGGTTTTCCTTAGTTCAACAAAGACTCTTAAGACCTGTAAGCAGCCCTTGGATAAAAAGGAGGTCTTTGAATGTATAAAAGATCAAAAGGTGTGACTAAATCTCTCTAGCAGGGTTCAATAGATTTTTGTGCTGTCTACCTCAGTCACAAGTGACCTAAAAAGGGGAATGAATGACAAACTGACAGTTTTGTAATGATACATGAGGGCCAACTCAGAAGAACTGCACATGGGTTTTAGAAGGCAATAAAATAGATTAAATTTAGCATAGGTAATTATGAAGTGATGCATGTGGATAAAACCAATCTGAATTTCATATATAACATTATCCGAGCAAACCATTACCACTCAGGTGAGACCTTGATATTTTCATGGAAATGTTATAAGCTCAGCTTAATGCTTAGCAGCAGGTAAAAAGCAAAAATAATGTCAGAAATTACTTGGAAAAATAGAGACTAGAACAGAATGTAAGTTACAGTAAAAATTTGTGGTTCACTCCATTGTGTATGTTATGTGTCCTTGGAAAGTGTGTAACAGAACTGGGAAAAAATTGGCAAAGAGTGGCAAGAGCAAGTAAAGGTTTGGAATAATGTCCTTACAAGGAACAACAAAATATGCTAAGACAGTCAACTTTGAAAGAGGCAACAGAGGAAGAATAGGACATAGATCAATTGTTCACTGTCTCTTCCAATATTCTGTTCTCATAGAAGACACTAAATAGAGCTTGCACTTTACAGGAAACAAAACAAAGGACACAGATCTTCAGACTTAAAGTTAACTTGAAGAATCCCTTTGTTACAGGAAGCTGCAAATGCTGGTAATTTACAATAGGGTTCAAGAGTTCAAGTTCATAGCAGAAAAAGCCATTGAGAGTTGCTGAATATATAGAAACTATTTCTGGAAGTCCCTGTATTATGTGTGATTGGAGCTTGGGTATGTATATAGGGTAGATATCACCACATGCTTCCCCTTTTCTTGTATTTTTTTCTAAGCCTATCTGCTTTAGGCAAGTGTCAAAGTCAGGATGGGCTTTGGGTATAACCCAGTATGAATGTTCTTTAATGATAAAAGAGAGATTTTTCCTAGGGACCTGGAGAACCTGTGTAAGATTGGCAGTAACCTGAGTTACAATTTAGTCAGTAAGCAGAGATTGAGAAGAAACCTGGAAAAAAGGAGGTGCCTTGCAAACACATAGTGGTTAGAGGGAGATATTCTTAAATCCTTTTTTGTCTTTATACTATCTTCTTAAATCCTTTTTTTGTCTTTATACTATCTTCTGTAGTCTAAAAAAATACCTATCATAATTTCTGTTGAAATAAAACCTGATCTATTACTATAAAAAACTTTTGTGTTCTTTTTGGAGTACTCAGTTCTGACCTAAAGACCCAGTCTTACCCTGTCAAAGGTTTACGTGACTTTGTCCTGTCATACCACTGTGTCTTCTGTGCTAGGTGATCCCAACAGTTTCACACAAAAACCCTTACTTTGTCTGCTGTCCTGATTGGGCAATATACAGCATATTGTGGGGCTGCAATAAATTGAGGTGACAAATTTGTTAAGAACAAAATCACAGGTATTTTTTTAATGATAAAATAACCTTAACTATGGGACACATATAAGCAATGCCTACTTTTCAATAACTTCCAAAATTATGGTGATTTCTGTAATAGGTTCCTTGGACTTCACCATCACAAATTGCTACTCAAGAAGAATAAAGTTTGGATCACTGCAGAAATGTTTTGTCAGCCATGACTGGGATATTTTAACAGGGAAGGTAAAAACTGAGCAATAAAAATGGAGTGAGATTAAATAGTAGAAAATGTGGAGTCGTGTATTTATAAAAATACCTGATATGCACTAAACTTCACCACTTGGAAATAGGTAAGGAGGATGACATCTCTGCAGTGCTTCTATGTAACAGGATGACAAGCGCCTGATATACACAGGAAAGGTATTTTCAAATAACAGAGAAAATGCTTAGCTGAAGACACCAGTTATGTGCTATCTATAAACAATTAATGGCAGGCAAGCTTAAGAAAGAGTGACTGAAAATAGAATAAATGCAACAATGCAAAACACTGGAGCATAGGAGTGCTTGTGATGAAAGAGTAATGAAAGAGCTTGAATAGTTTAGTGAACAGAAGACTGAGCAGGACTGTGTAAATGTAGCTGTGAAATAGCAAGAAGGGAAAACTGTTAATTGAGCTAGAACTTGGTTTATTTAAGGACTCAAGCGTGGAACTACCTTTGAAAATAAGTAAATTACAAAACAGAAAGGAGTCCCAAAATATTACTGAAGTGATGTTTAAGGATGGCTCTCAGATCAGAGTAATGGGAGCAAAAACCTACTTTAAAACTACTGTTTTTAAGATTAAGGGTGATTTATGAAAATAATGGTTTGATATGGTACCTACAGTAGCAGGAGACTGGACCTGATGGCACAAGGTGTTCTTTTTAATCTGATGTTTCTAAGCCACGGAGTCACTAGTCATCCTAGAAGTAAGCAGGCTCAAACTTGAGTTTGACCTGTGTTGTAATTATTGGAATGGTATGTGTATGTTAAATTCCCTGTTAATTGCAGCCATGGAAAAGATATGAGGTTGTTAAAGTTAAGTCAAACTTTAGTCTTGTTTATTCTCATGTGATCCAAATGAATGCAAAATACATATCAGTGCAGAATTTGGATTTGCCACTGACAATTTTTTTAACAAGGAGGATGTCATCTTTGAACTAGCAGTTTACAAGGTCATTAGTACATTAACGAAGTAGGACGGACCTTGCTGTTACTGAAATCACTGAATACTCCTGGTTTACCTTGATGGTAAAAGCATCTAGTTACCTAAATTTACTTTACCGTTTACTGAATTCTACTGCTTTTTGAAGCAAGTACTAGTTTGCTTAGAATGGTGTTCTGTAGTAAACTATACTTAATGATGTAATGTGGAATTAAATATGAGGGGATACTTCTTGAAGCGAGATGCACACTTTTTAAAATGTGTTTAAACAAAGAGTAACAACATAATAATTAGATGCAGCTAAATGTTATTATGTACATTACTAGTACAATAGACAGTCATTTAGCCTCCTGAGTGTATCCAATATTACCAAAGTATATTGGCAACTGCTTATCCCTAACAAGAGTTGCTCTCCCCATCAAGGTAAGCTATAGTAAAAGTTAGCTCTGTAACACTGACATCTAGGCCAAGCATTGAAGTTCAAGGTCAAGTCAAAAGCTTCTTGCAAAATAAACAATCAACACCTCACCTCCCCAAATCCTGAAAATATGGGCATATTTTTAGAAACAGAAATTGCTGCCTGAATGCAGTGTAGTGGATTAATGCATTGCTTTAACAGACTGGCCCTGTGCCTCTACAGCTACTTTAAATTCTACCAAGAACAAAGTGATTAAAAATCTAATTTGTCAAGGGTGAAGGATGGTCACCAGAAAACTTGAGTCAAAGGATTTAGGTTTAGCTGTTAGGAATACACATCAGAAGAAATCAGGGCTCTGTTCTCAGAAATCAAATTTGCGACAGAAGAGAACGATGCTAATACAGGATGGCTGGGATAACTATAAAAGGGCAACCTATGTGCAGTTGTGGTAAAGTGAAAAGGTACAAAATTTTTAAATGGCTAATGTCATATTCAGTATTTAAATGCATATGAAAACATATTTTTCAGGTTTGCTCACTGCAGCCAACAGAGATCTATAGAACTGCAAAAAAAGTTGTTTCCTAAAGGCAAAACAAGACTGGAAAACAAAGATTGTACTTGGTTCTGTATTACCTGTTTTAGCTCCATGTTAATTTGGGCAAGTCACCTAGATACAGATATGATGGGCTTTCTACTTTATCTGTTGAGTAAAAAGAGTGACAACTTCTATTATACATGCCTTTTCCCAAACTGTAAAAGGGGTTGTTTGCTTTTGGGGGTTCAGTAAAAGTTAATTCCACACTGTTAAATGTCAGTAAGCATTCTACAGTGGTATCTGTGAGAGATTTGCTTTTGGGAGATCAGAGACCGGTGCCTGTCTAGATTAGCAGGATTAACAATAGCAGGACTGGCGTGAGGGGGCTTGGAGATGTTTTGAATGAAATATCTAGACCTGGTCTGCCTTTATAATGGTGTCATTTATAGTTAATACATAGCACCAGGTATGAAGTGTAGGTCAAATATTGTGCCTGCCTAACTGCATGATTAGGCAAATAGTAGGGAGTTGAATGGATTGGTATGTGAACTGATGTAACTGAGAGAACTGATCCCTTAATTCTTTTACCCAAGGACTATTTTACATGAAGTAAAGAAGTTAGAACAAGAAAATACTAAATTCTGCATTACTGTTACCTCTTGAAATGAGAATTGTATATAAATGCTGTCATTTATGCCTGCTCAGAATGGTAAAGGTATTCAAACCACTGCATGCAGAATGCATAGTTTGTGTCTATGATAAGAGACAAAAGGACCTAAGTGTAGCAAAGGGGATGAAACAGTGAACAGACAAGGAAAATTAAGTCACATTAGAAGTTGTTAACAGGGTGCTTCATTTACAAGGTTTACTCTTGACTGCAATGAATTGTGACTTGTTCCCCAACTAACGAAAATCTCAGGTTCCAGGGAAAAAAAAAACTTGTTGCACTGAAAATAATTAGTTTTCTGCACCTTTTGGTATGAAATAAAATAAGGGAGGAGGCATAGGTAGTCCCAAAGGTGTTTTCCTTCTTGTGATAATGAAGAGGATGCATCACTGTAGCTAATCAATTATCCTGTAACACTTGTTTGTTAAGAAGCAATGGAGTTCCTTGTTCTTCAAATTTGAGGACAACTATGCTTTTTAAGTTTGAAAATGGGAGGAAGGATTTCTTAGGGCAGAAATTATTGTCTCTTCTCTGCCCTCTCTCCTGAAGAAATCTGAGTAGGAATGGTTCTTTCTTTATCATCCTTGCCAAAAGGGCTTTCCTGTCTCTTGTCCTAAGAAGCTGTCTTCCCTTGTGCTGTTGTCATTAGGTGCTTTGTGGATCTAGTGGGAAGATGGGACTGCCAAAGATCTTTTTTCATTGTTTTCACTCCCTTTCTAACAACATATTAAATTTAAAAAACAATATTCCTGCTAAAGCATTGGATACTTTCATTTTTTCTTTTCAAAGCTAGGGTCAGAGAGGAAACCACACTTCCTCACAACTCAGCCGACTGAGTTAAACTTCAGCACTTACCACAATTCACAGAACCAAAATAGTGGTTTTCAAAAAATGAAAGAATTTTGCACCACTAGCAACCTGCATTGCTATAATTCACTGCCAGGGTAGGTGCATGCCTGGTAGCAGCATTACAGCTGTAGCATAGGCATCCTGTAGGAAATATTATCTTTGTGAGTGAAAGTTTTTAAACATTGTATCATTGTCTATGCTATGCACAGTTATTACGCCCTTAGAAACCACACTAGGAGCAGATAGTAGCAACAGAGTTTAATCTTGGTAAACATTTAGACAGTCAAATAATCAAACAAGGGTAAAGACCTCCTGCCCTGAAGGGCGGGGTGGAGGACATGGTGTCACATTGAAGGTGATTTTTCTTCCTGCATCTGAGTTGCATGTTGCAGATCAAAGGGCAGAAGCTAAATGAAATAAAGGAACTTACTGAAATTTAAGTAATGCTGTCATCTTATAATAATAATAATGAAAAATCAAACTAATGTTGTATTTGGCACTCAAGAGATTTCAGATGATCAATTTTAGCCTTCACAGTACTTCAGTGAGATAAAGAAGTGCATTCACATGGAGAGAATAAAAAACTACATCATTACATCTGGTTTTGTGTTGTAATCTCAGGATTATGATTCCTTTGTGTTTACCCCCAGACAAATGTGTGTAACAATAGCATTTGAAGGTACATAGTGGGATTACACATGGATACACAAATTTGAGCAGGTGATCAAGGGAAAAAAGAAAGGTAAAAAAGACAGAAGGAGAAGGAAGGTGGCAAGTATGAAAGTTGGCCCTACTATTTCCACTGTTTCAACATGTTCCCCAATGTTAGTAAAAATTCTTCTCTTTCTCTTGCAACCTAACATTTTTATCTTGGTTTTTTTTGTTGTATCTGTCAATTAAGTTTGACATTTAATAGATATTTTTCTATAATTATGCTTACATTGCTTTGTACTTTGGAAGCCTGCAGTAAATAATGAACACTGAACCTAGAAAGACAGCTGGTGCTTAAACATCTGTATGGTCTATTGCTTGACTGTGGTAGGGAGCAAAGATATGAAGAATACCAACTCATAATGAAGTAAATACAAAGAATACAGTCATAAGGGTTTCTGGCAAGCCTTTGGTATAAATTACCCTCAAGAGACTGCAAGCTCTTGCAGAATGTGTATATCCAGACAGTAAGTGCTCATAGATCAGCTATTAACCTAGTCTTTGCTTTAAGATAACTGAAAGAAAAGTGCCTGAAATAAAGCAAGCTCTTTACTTGGCTTTCACAGTTGTCATAAAAACTTCAGTTTAGACAGAAATTTTCCAGGCACTGAAAGAGCTTTTTTCTCTTGAATCCTCGTCTTTGACTGAATCTTCTCACAAAGTCATGCAAGTTCAGTGTGATAGTGATCTTTGTGACAGATTTGAAATGCACACTGGTGTCAAACAAGGATGTGTTCTGGCAATAACTCTCTTCAGTACAGAATTTCCTGCGCTTTTAAATCATGTTTTCTCTCTGTTCTTCAACAGGTGCTTTTACACAAAAATAGGATACAAACCCAAGTGCTTGCTGATTGGTAAGCATGTTTTATACTGACATCACCACACTCAGTCCATATGAAGATGGTGAATGCTAAAGCCTTTGAGTGCCTTTCTATTAACTTGCAATGTGTTTGAACTAGTTGTCCATCTAAGGAAAAAAAAACTTGACTATATGTCAGCTACATTAGCTGATCTGAAAGTAGATGTACAACAATAGTTGTACATGTATTTTACTTTGTCATTTGGTCAGGTTCAGATAACCTACTGCTAGATATTGAGATTAATTGTCCCATTAAAAAGGTAGCTGTAAAAATTCAGTCAGGCAGTAAACTGTCTGTGGGAAAGCAGCCAATGAAGGGTGAACACCAAGATCCATACCATGAGATGTGCATTGTGCTATAGTATAGTATGACATGGAAAACTTGCAGTAAGAATGAACAAAGATTGACCACTTTCTCTGTCATAAAGGTGGAGATTTTCCTGCATCATGAGTGTCCACCAGAGTAGTGCTTAAAGGATGTGAGAAATCAGAGATAAATAGCTTGAGAAGTATTTTTATTTAAAGATATATCCTTTACCTTGTTTGCTTGCTTCTTTGTGAAGCTGCTTGTTTATGAAAGTTTAAAATGTTAAAAATTTCTAAGAATTTCCTGATTGTTTCTGTCATGTCAATGATGATTAATCTATATTTTTCTTACAGCTCAATGGGCTATCTCTAAAATGTGTCTTTGTAAATTAAAAAGTATTGCTTTTCTGATAAGATTAAAAATGGAATAATATACTTTTTTTTAACTTACTGGCAAAAAATCATGTACACTTTGTTCTTCAATTAAATATGTCATCTTAGTGTCCTTAATGCAGAAAGATATTTTTTCCCCCTTTCCCTGCTGTTCTTGGCCTTTAATTAATTGCCAGCTTGAGAAAAGCTAGGAATTTCTGTTGCACTTGAGGAAGACTACATGCCCAAAACTCAGTTCACGCTGGGTTTCTAATATCTAGACAAAGAATACTGAGAATAATTTTTTTTTTCATAGGAAGGTCAATTCTCTTTTTAGTATACTGGCTGCATTATCATGAATGGTTAAAAGGAAAGAATTCTATGAGGTTTGGGGGTTTGTTTGTTGTTTGGGTTTTTCTGATTTTTTTTTTTGTAAACTGTTTTCTAATCTTGTCAGTCTTGCCCCTTTACTGCAGCTATAAAGGTTGAAATGTGGTAGAAATATAAAATTAAAGCTGGCACCCAACTGACTGTGTCATATGTTTAGCATTGCTGCCAGTTGATACCATCTTTGACCTGGTGATAGGTAACACTTCTTGCTCTTTAGCTCCTCATCACCTCCTTCTGATTTTTTTTTCTGTGCAACATGGCACAACCTCGTCCAGAGAAGCTATCCAAATTGCTTGTATTTTCCTGGGACTGATTTTGTAGCATATGAAGTAGAAGTGGTAGTTTGCTCACTGTGCTTACTAAGTAACCCAAAATTGATTTAAGGTGGACCTGGTCTGAATAGATCAATTCAGGGCATAGTGACCCACTATTGAAAAGGGTAATATAAATTCTGGCTTAAAAAATTACAGTGAAGCAGAAAGTAGATGTTGATTTATGTATCAAATTCTTCTTTCTTGTTTCCATGGGATGGGTAATATAACCTGAATCCAATCATTCCTAAACATTTCCTTGGGGCTGTGATATTTTAAGGGGGGGAAACAATTGTGTCTTACGCTTCATGAAAGGGCTCTCAGGAAAACAACAGTTGAACCAGTTTACCACTTTCTAATATTCACCAGCCCTCTAACACCAAGATGCTGCAGCATGAGGTCTCTGAGGGATACTGAAAAGCTGACATTTGCAAATTAATTTTTTGCACCATCATGCTAATCTGCCTGATACTCTTACTTTATTTTGCAGTAACACAATCATACACTTTAAATAAGGGAAGTTAAATTACTGCCACTGTGTACAGCCTCAAAAGGGCTTGATACAGTACCTGAGTGCATTGGTGCAACTACAATATTTTGAGCCAAATGGCATACTGAATCCTCTAGCTGCCCAATAGATGTCCATGGTACGAACCATCTCTACAAACAGCAAGTATTCTCTAATGTAAAGCCACTCTAACTTCACACAGGAGGCCAAAGCACCAAGTTGAGTGAATTTGATGTTCACTCAGCTAACAAGCTTAAACTGCCTGATTGAAATCATGTTGATTTATTGCCAAAATCAAGCTGCTGCCATAATAGTGAATAACATTGTAATATTTAAGTACAGGTAAAGTGAAGCATCCTTAATGTTTTGATATTGTTGAAGCATCATATATGGACATTATATTTGTAATAATAAAATCTTAAAGCTTCTATAAAAGGAAATTGTTACCAGCCCGTCTTGTTAACTTCACTTAAAAATCTCTGTGATACTGTTCTGATTTCTTAGGCTTCCAACTCATCTAATGAATTGTGATAATTGGTAGATAATTGTTCTGTAAATTGGGGGAATTCTTCTAAACACCTCCATACTTATGGTGCGTGGAAGTTTGAAAACAGAGCTTTGCTATATGTCTGGTTTTAAAAACATCTTTTTAGTGAGCAGAGCAAAATTATAAAAGCATGCTGATTAGTATAGTGTAAGTACAAGTATCTTCCATCTGAATACTGTCTTCCACCTCTGGCAGTGGCCCTGTCACCTTGTTCTGATTCCAAAAGGTGCAGCAGCCTTCAACCAAGCCCAGCTGGTTGTAGAAGAAAGATTTTAGGAGTGGGGCTTACTATGCAAAAAGGATTTGAATCAAATGTTACACTTTAGCCAGGAGGAAAGGAACTTTCCACATATGGGTAGGGATCTCATTTCTTCTGATCATATAATAAAGCATCATTGCTAAGATTTTTTTTATTTCTTTTTTGGTTTTTTTGTTCTGTTGCAGCAATGTACCAAACACTTCTCCCATCTCAAGCGGCATCCCATGTGCCAAGATGATAAAGAGCCCTTAGACTGTCTCAATACCATTGTAGATATCCCTTCTATTTCAGGATATTTCTAGAAGTTGATTTTGTGGACATTTTTAGACACCTGGGTGCTGTAAAGGAAGTGTAATGCAATGGAGAATCTGGCCTAGAATTCAGAAGTGGTTTGAATCTTTTGAAGGTAAAATATTCCATACACTTGTCATTTAGTGTCTTGATAACTATTTCATAATTTTTGATGGAGTAAGTGGGAAGAACTTTTGTACTGTGGTATATGTAATGTAGGTGTTGCATTTACAGATGGGTGTTTCATTTTTTTCCTTAAATCTGAGTTGTTTTTTCCTACAGCATTTGTTTTGTTTTCCTTCTAGTGTTATATCTTATATCTATTATAGAATTATAATTTGTGTATTCTCTGTGAATAGTTGTTTTTAATTGTGACCAGATAACTTTTCTGTTTATGAGTGGTTATTTTGGATGTTTCTTGGTTTTCTCTGGATTCCCTTATAAATTATTGTTTCCTCAGTCTTCTCATCACTGAATTATTATAGCTGGGTCCCATCCATGAAAACTTTTCATTTTAAACTATGGATGAGCTGAACCGTTACATTTTAATTTCAAAAAGGACTTCTGCTGACTGTACTATTTTGGTAACTGCTGTCATTTTATTCGTGTTGAAAATGTTAGATGGTAGCTAGTTAAATTAATAATGGAATGTCATCCATGCACAGTATTGGGCTAATATACATCAAATGATATGGGATGATGAGACCTGACATAACCTAATGAGGAGTGATGCATGTTTGAGCAGTACACTGCAAGGTTCTTATTTTTTAATTATTTTTTGAAAATGTCCAGAAGCAGACAAATAGCTATAGGACATGAAGCACTGCCAGCAAATCCCACAGAGTTCAGCAAGTCACTGAAATGTTCTCAGTACTGATCAACTTTTTCCTTATTTTTTGTGATAAGCTATCAGACATCTACATGCAATCATACTTGCACACACTGTAATCATCGGTTCAGTTGCTAGTGTGCACTATTGTTACTGTGGACCTTCATTAGGCAAGTTTACTTCATATGTAATACAGTGCATTAAATTGTCATGTCTCTTAAATAGTTCTTAAATACAAACTATTGTTGTGAGACATTTGGATGCCTGAAAAGATAATTCTTTGCCTCTAGTGTATAACCTGGTTTGCCTAGTTTCTTGTAGTCAGTGAACTACCTTTTTTTCTACCCACATAGTAACTGTTCTGCATCTGAAAGTTTTAGGGATAACATAAAAGCCTTTCTTTGGAAGGACTTTCTTTTGTACCCCAGGATTGATAATGTGGCTGTAACCCATACCCAAACTGTCACCTCTAAAACTGAAACTGCAGCAGGAAAAATTGGAAGTGTGATATGCTAAAGGTGACACTTCATCTTTGCTAGTAGGTTCTGCAAGTGATATCCTGGAATTTTACAGGGGAAACTGGAGTTCTTAGGGAAGTGTTGACTGAGGTTTCAATGACCTGTTTTAATCATATCTGTTGTGTGGACATTGGTGACAGCTCATGTTTCTAACAATCTATATTCTTTTTTGGATAATTACTAAAATTTATTCTAATTCAACTTATGTTTACATGTGAGAACTGTTTCTGGCAGAACCAAAAATTCCATTCTGTGGTTAAATCCTATAGTCTGCACTGACAGGAACTACATATAACTAAGATATTTTAACATATTAAAAATTTTAAATCCATGGAAATCAGAAGGGAATGCTGAAGATATTAAAATACATTTATATGGTCATATTCTCAGCTGTGAATACTGCTAGGTTTAAATCTGGTTTTGTGTGGTTTTAAATCTTATATTAATTCAATCTGTGAAATTTTACTATATAAGTGTTCTTTTGCAGACTGGAGTCTGCTCTTAGGATGTATTGTTGTGCCAAGTTTGTGTCTACCACAGTGCTCACAAACTTCTTTAAAAGTTTTCTGATTTCTTTGAGACAGCAAGCTGGAGGTTGCAGATGACACAAGGAACATCCCTCCAGGAGATGGTGTCTTGCCTGAAATGAGTCTGCATATGGTCTGAGCACTTCTTTCCACTGTGGCACATTGATTCAATTCCATCCATTTAATTTGCAGGCCTCCTTATAACGTGACACATTGTTTTTTGCTATTGGATCATTTATTCTCTGAAGCTAATGAGTAGCAAAAAAGAATTAAAAGTTTCACAGGGGCAAGACTGATGGGATTCAGTGCTGGGTTTCTGACCTGACAGTGGAATCCCTCAGGTGGTAGTTTGATAAACTTAACCTTCCAAATGATGCTTTATAACTCCTGAAAGAAATCTTCTGCTCCAAGGATACAGATTAATTTTAATCTAAGGTCTGGCTGGAATTCATGTAAGATTTTGAATGTGAAATCATGTAGAATATCAATCCTTGTTACTGAAGTCAGAGTGAAAAATTTTTAGAGCTCTTTGTGTTGTGTTTTTCCAAACATCTGAGCCATAGAGAGGTCATATTATGTAGGCACGGGGCAGATCAGTTCTAGAGCACTTAAGGCAGTTTAGCAAAAATGCTTCTACTGGTGAATTTTCCATGCATCATTGAAACCATTTAGTATTTCCAGTGTAATTTTCTGGATCTTTATTTGAACATTGGAAATTACATTGACACTTGCTTGTTAGTTTTTCTCTCTCACATGCTTTGCACTTCCTTTGCACAAAACTGATTGGCACTGCCCTCTCTTAATTTACTGGGGGAGATGGCGAGGGAGGCAGAGATGGGGAAGGGGAAGGATGTTGGGAAACTGCACCAAAGTGAAGCCATTTTTATAGACTCTTAGAGTTTCCTATGGTAAAAACACCTGCAATAATCTAAAGGTAACAAAACTAAGGGTCAGTCTCATAAAAATGCTAAACTTTCTAGTAAGGAAACCAACAAGTTTATATCCAGAATAGAATAGAATAGAATAGAATAGAATAGAATAGAATGGAATGGAATGGAATGGAATGGAATGGAATGGAATGGAATTGAATTGAATTGAATTGAATTGAATTGAATTGAATTGAATTGAATTGAATTGAATTTCAGTCAAAAGGGACCTACAATGATCATCTAGCCCAACTGCCTGACTATTTCAGGGCTGACCAAAAGTTAAAGCATGTTATTGAGGGTATTGTCCAAATGCCACTTGACTATGTCCAAATGACAGGCTTGAGGTATTGACCACCTCTGTAGGAAGTCTCTTCCAGTGTTTGACCACCCTCTCAGTAAAGAAAAGTTTCCTAACGTCCGGTCTGAACCTTGTGGGCACAGATTTGAGCCATTTCCAGGCATCCTGTCACTGGATCCCAGGGAGAAGAGCTCAGCTCCTCCCTCTCCACTTCCCCTCCTCTGGAAGCTGTGGAGAGCAATGGGGTCACCCCTCAGCCTCCTCTTCTCCAAACTAGACAAACCCCAAGTCCTCAGCCGCTCCTCACGGGACATGCCTTCCAGCCCTTCCACCAGCTTGGTTGCCCTCCTCTGGATGCATTTGAGGACCTTAATATCCTTCTTCAACTGTGGGACCCAGAACTGCACACAGTATTCAAGGTGAGGCTGCACCATCACTGAATACAGCAGGACAATCACCTCTTTTGCCCGGCTGGTTATCCTGTGTTTGATGCCCCCAAGATGCGGTTTGCCCTCTTGGCTGCCAGGGCACACTGCTGACCCACGTTGAGCCTGCTGTCAACCAGCACCCCAGATCCCTTCTGCAGGGCTGCTCCACAGCCACTCCTCTCCCCATTTATACTTGTGCCCGGCATTACTCCATCCCAGGTGCCAAGGCAGCATTTGTTCTCATTAAATTTCATGCCACTGATGATTGCTTAATGCTCCAATCAATCTAGATCCTTCTGCAAGGCCACTTGTACCTGGAGAGAGTCAACAGCACCTCACAGTTTGGTATTATCAGCATTGCTAATGGTGTATTAAATTCCTACATTCAAATCATTGACAAGTATATTGAACAGAACTGGCCCTAGAACTGAGCCCTGAGGAACGCTGCTGGTGACCAGTCACCAGCCTGGTGTAGCCCCATTCACTGCAATCCTTTGAATTCTGCCCTTCAGCCAGTTCTTCACCCAGACCACAATGAACCTGCTTACCTCACAGCTGGACAAGTTGTCCAGAAGGATGCTGTGAGAGACAGTATCAAAAGCCTTACTAGAATGTAGAAAAGGTACATCCACCACCTTCCCTTCATCCACTAGATGGGTGACCTTATCATATAAGGATATCACATAAGTTAAACAGGATTTTCCCTTTGTGAACCTGTGTTGATTGTGCCTGATGATTTCTGGGTCTTCCCTCATGCCCACTGGTCTAGTCAAAGGTGTCCCTGCTAGATGAACTAGATGATCTTTAAGGTCCTTTCCAACCCAAACCAGTCTATGATTCTATGGTTCTATGAAATTGGACTAACACTGGCTATAGCTTCCAACCAGCATGGACCTCTCCAGACTCCCACAACCTTCGGTAGATGGTCGAGACGGGTCCTGCCATAACACCTGCTAGCTCCCTCAGTACCCTGGGATGAATCCCACCAAGCTCCATGGACTTCTGAACATTCAGCTGATACAGCTGGTTCCTGACAATTTCAGTGTCCACAAATGTAAAGTCGCTGTTCCCACACTCGTGGTCCTCTAACGCAGGGGACTGGGCAGCCCACAGTCTGTCAGTTTTATTAAAGACAGGCAAAAAATGCGTTGAATGCCTCTGCTTTTTCTTCATCCCTATTAGTCAAGTGACCATCTTCAACAAGTATTGGTCTGGTGTTTTCTTGAGACCTCCTCTTGCTATTAACATACTTTTAAAAGGCTTTCTTGTTGTCTTACACACACTGGCCAGTTTCAACTCTAATTTAGCTTTGACATTTTGTGTCTTCTCCCTGCATATACGAAATACAGCTCTGTAATCTTCCTGCAAAGCCTGACCTTGCTTCCAGAGATCAAAAAATTTCTATTTCCTCTTGAGTGCCATGAGGAGTTCACTGTTCAGCTGTCCTGGTTTCAGCTGGGATAGAGTTAATTGTCTTCCTAGTAGCTGGTATGGTGCTATGGTTTTGAGTTAGGTATGAGAAGAATGTTGATAACTGATGTTTCCAGTTGTTGCTAAGTAGTGTTACATACTAAGTCAAGGATTTTTCAGCTTCTCATGCCCAGCCAGTAAGAAGGCTGGAGGGACACAAGAAGTTGGCACAGGACACAGCCAGGGCAGCTGACCAAAAGTGGCCAATGGGGTATTCCGTACCATGGGATGTCATGCCTATTATATAAACTGGGGGGAGTGGGGGCTGAGGGATCACGGCTCAGGGACTAATGGGGTGACGATCACAGGTGGTGAGCAATTGCATTTTACATCACTTGTATATTCCAATGCTTTCATTATTACTATTATCATTTTATTAGTGTTATCATTATTAGTTTCTTCTTTTTATATTCTGTTAAACCGTTCTTATCTCATCCCACGAGTTTTACTTCTTTTCCTGATTTTCTCCACTATCCCACTGGATGAGCGGGGAGGTGAGTGAGCGGCTGCAAGGTGCTTGGTTGCTGACTGGGGTTAAACCACATCAGCCTAGGTGGTCTTCTACCCTGCTTGCTTGACTTATGACATAATTTAATATAAGATCATCTTTCAATACAGACACAGTTAAATAGGTCCCCAAAACTGTGAAAATCAAATGGTGTTTTGCCCCCAAATCAAATCAAGTAATGTTTTGCCATAGTAACAATCATATTGAAATCTATTTTACTTAGTTTGCAAGTTTAGCTATATAGCCTTCTGATAAAGTTATGTCTTTATTTAGGGTTTTAGTCAGGTTATCCTTCTGTGAAAATTCAAGAGTCAAACCCCATAATTGAACACATATTGAAAATATGAATTTATTGGGGAAATGTGTTGGGAATTAAGAATTTCACTTATCTCAAGGAGTTTAGAAAAACACTCCTGAGTGTTGCACAGTCCAGAAATACCATGTTATGACAAAACTGGATGGGAAGCTTGCTTGTGAATTATGGTAGAACGGCAGAAGCATGCTGGGCCCATAACCACAGGTCAATGGATCATAGCCGTCCTCTGCTATCAGAGGGGACACAGCTGGGACATCTGACCCCAACTGACCCCAGGGATATTCCAGACCATATGGCTTTGTGCTCAGCATATAAAGGCGGGGGGAAGAAGAAGGAAGGGTGGGACGTTCGGAGTGATGGTGTTTGTCTTCCCAAGTAACTGTTAGGCATGATGGAGCCCGGCTTTCCTGGAGATGGCTGAACAACTGCCTGCCCATGGGAAGTGCTGAATGAATTCCTTGGTTTGCTTTGCTTCTGTGTGTGTCTTTTGCTTTAACTATTAAACTGTCTTTATCTTAACCCATGCATTTTCTCACTCTTATCCTTCCAATTCTTTCCCCATCCTACCAGTGGGGAGTGAGTGAGTGGCTGTGTGGTGCTTAGTTGCTGGCTGGGGTTAAACCACAACAGTCTGTCAGACCCCATGATCCCTTTTTAGAAATGAATGCTGCCTATTTCAAATGTTTACAAGGTACCTTTTATTCCTTGTTTCTCACATCTGGAAATTAACGCACAAAAACAAGTTCCTTACTGTTCAACAAAATTCTTCTATTTCTGCCATAATGATTCATAGGCAAAATATCCAGTCTCACTTCACTAGCCAACCAGAATGTAATTACTTTACAACAGTTGTCTAACAACAAACAAACCAACCTCATATGTCTAGCTATAAAAAGCAGCACTGTGCTTCAAGAAAAAAATGTAAGTTAGCATAAAAAGGCTCACTAAACTAAAAAGAGTCCTTTCAATACAAATAGCACTGAAATAAGCTACAAAGTCAGTATCATACTCCCATCAATAAACCATTTCACATAAGCAGACTTTAAAAATCAAACCTTGGAAGGTAGTGGTTAACTGTTAATGAAAACTTTAATAAATTGCTATTGACTTAATTTTAAATAGTGTTCAGATTAATGGAGTATGATGTGCTATGCAAATGTGTTCCTCATTTCCAGCTTTGTTTAATGGGTTTAATAGGTAACTGCTTAAGATTACAACTGATTTAGCACTCAAGGTGCAGTGCTAGGATACTTTTTGCTTCACAGAAAGGTCAGTAGGAGGAATTCCATATTTCCATACATGATGCCTTGGTGCCTTTGAAATCACTGGGAACTTGGCTTCAGTAGTGCCACGATATGAACTAAGCCGCTGGCCAAGTGCACTTGAATAGGAGGAGGTCAAGTGTTTTCACTGAGGGCAGCTGCAGATCTATTTGCTGAAGTAATGTTATCCCAGTGACAGGTAACTTATCCATTTCCTCTCAGGGAGAAGAAAGATCTATTAATGCTGGATCCTTCTGTATCATATGAAATCAGCTTCTGCATTGCATAGACAAATACGATTTCTGCACTGGGAAGTCAGTTTCAGCCTCCACATGCTATGCCACAGATGGCAAACAAGGTAGTCAAGACTGCAGCTTTTTACCCATTAGGGTCTTCTTCCTGACAGGTTAATAGTCACTTGTCCCAATAACTGGCTTGGTGGTCCTTCTCTGCTGATGGATAATGAAGCTATTACCAGGGGTCACACTGGCCTCAAACACCCATAGGTGACATAAAAGGAGATTTCTCTGTATGTAAATGAACTAAATGTTTCACACAAAGCTGACAGGTGGTTATTTTTTCTGGTATATGAAGAATGAAACTGTTGTCTCCCTGTTAACATCTTGGCGGGAGAGAGAGTTGGCTTTTTTTTTTTTTTTTTTTTTTTTTTTTTTTTTTTTTATCCTGTGAAGATTTCTTGGATTTTATCTATGGACAACATCTTTTTCCTTCTTTTCCTTTGTTTCTCCAGCAGCTTGTGCTTGATGCTCTACATCAGAAAACACAGAAGCTGTCCCTGCTTATGAGAGTTTGCTATAGGAAGTGAGATGCAGCAGATGGAAAAAGACAGACTGATGGAACACTTTGACAACACCAGTCAACCTGACAGTTGGTAGTCTCAGATCACCAGCATCCTAACAACTGTTTTCAAGCTTCTTGTAAGCACTGCAGCAAATGAAAATTTTAAAAGCACATTTTGAAGGAGGAAGATAAGTTTAATTTGCAGTTATCTATGGAAACATATTAGCTTATAGAGGGCAGACACACAATAACAGTATAGGCAATCAAGGTCAGCACCACATTCACTTCTACCTGAATGTCATACACAAGTTTATGCAGCCATACATCTTATTTTACATCAGTCAAGTGAAATTCACAATCCATATTTTAGAGAAGTCTATATGAGTGCAAGCTCCCTTCTCTCTCACTTCTCAAGAAAAAATCCCTTACTAGCATAGTTTTGAAAGTCTTGGTATAAAAAGAAAATGTCAAATTTTGCATTCCTTTTTCAGCATTGTAAGAATGCATTATTTCAAGAAGAGTCAAGAATGTACATATCTGCCCATTTTACAGCAGGTGATGTCAGAATAAAGAGGTCATGCACTATACTCAGCCTGGGGAAAAATTAGCAAGTTACAGTGTGTGAGTTCAACATGTCTCTGGGATGGTAGAATTCCAGAGCTAGAGTTGTCAGGTGGCTCAGGTATTAACATTTTTAGATGAGAAGTGAAGGGTGTTTCCTCTTCAGAGAAATCTGGACTTCAAAAGCTGATGGATGCATACAGATAATCTCCTCCTAACCCAAGGAACCACGAAGAAAGAAAGTGAAGTATGTGCTTTATAAGCCTACCTAGATATTCATCTTGGAGAGGACTGCTCACCCTGCTGCAGGTTCACTGATAAGTGTTTCACTTCTGCTGTAGTGCAATTTCTTTGTTGCAGTGCAGCAGCATCGCTTAGTGCCACATTTTCTCCCTTTTTTTTTTTTCTCCAATGAAAATGGCAATGCATGAAAACAACAGAAGTGAGAAGCTATCCTGTGGCTCTCATGTAGTATGTTTGTACAAGAGTTGGGGAGGAACTTAGCACAATGTTCATTCTTGACATTCATTTCTCCAGTCTGTGGAAAATGATTGTTCAAATCCCAGGGTAAACCACCTCTAAAGTAAGACAAGGAGATAGGCTCATGGCCTGTCATGTCCCAGCCAGTATGCTTCTCTGTGACAGACTAAAATACGTGTTGTACCTCTGGAGCAGGAGGTGAGAGGCAGGATGTCATTTGGTAAAACAGGCAGACTGTGATTCTTGCCGGGATACTATGACGCCAAATCTTTTCTGCTATGGGCTTCTATTTTTGTCATGAACTATCTTCTCTTCTGTAAACTACCACAGAAATTTTGTGCAAAAAAAATTTGCGAAAGCACTGATATTATGGCAAATTGTTCAGGTAGTGCTCACAATGAACTGAATAGCTCTGTACTTTCAACAGTGACTAGAGAATTTCTATATAACAATTTTTAAATCTCCAGCTTGAAAACCAGCCTACTTTATGGATGTTGAATTGCATAGCACTAATATTTCACATTCCCAAACCAGAAACAACTAAACCCTGCTTTTGAAATCTGCAGGCTGTTGTGTTTTTGTAAATAACTGCACATATTTTATCATTGCATATTTAAGTATTTAGTTTGATACTTGTAATTGCACACACACCTGCATACATATACAGAGAAAGAAATAGATACATAACCTATCATGACAGATGCCATTCTTACCTCCAGAGTCATTGTGGTTTTGTAAAGATGGAGGGAAAAGATAAGAAAAAAGACATATATGCTCCTTGGCCTGTAGACAATGGACAATAATAGAGTTTCTTTAATCAATTTTCTTTCTCCATAAATTCCAAATCTGTCTCAACTCTAGTACATTTTATACTTGGCTACTCTCATACAGTTTCTTTTTAGGCAGCTCTTTATTATGCCTTTGCAGTCTCTTATCCTGCAATTACTAATGCCTTATAATTTTATAAGGCAGCTGTTTTCATTCTGGACATTTGACACTACAGGCAGGACTTTAATACATATCCTCAGCTCCCAGGTCTTGCAGTCACCTCCATCTAGATGTAGAAAAGCAGCTTGAAAATTCTGTTATGTATTCATGGGTTTTCTTTCTTCCAGAGCTCTAATCTGCGTTACCAGGGAAAGAGAGATGTGACTTCCACAGGGCAGCCAGAGGCACTCTGATGGTGAGTGGCAAGTACATGGGGAGGGCATGTTCGTTATCAAGTTCTTACACTTGGTGTGGTAATAAGCTTCACATTTGCACTAGCTGGTGTGTAGAAAGGAGAGAAACGTGGTCATTTCTTTTCTTTGCTTCAACATGCATCTTCGGGGCATTTGTACTTCAGTCCTGGAACCCCTATGAAGGCAGAGAGCCTGCCCCAGGTCTTACAGTTGGAGTTTGGCTCAGATCATACCTATCTTCTTGGCCACTGGCCTATGTCTCAGGTCTGAATGCCCACTGACTGTACCAACAGGAATTTCATGCTCCAAAAGCATTCAGATAAGCTGTCATTGCCTCCTGCGTAGCATAATGCACTGTTTTCCATCTCTTTCCCAGCTAATGCAGCTTTGCTGTGTGACTAGCATTCCACTCCAAATCATGGTCGATTTTTGGGGAGTCCTGGATTTGCGTTATTTTACTAACTTTTGAGGAGATGGGTATTTGCATAACTCCCCTAAAATAATTTCCTTATATATTCTCATATATTCATCTTCAATATTTCATCAAACTATATTGTTTTGAATAAGATAGACAAAAGAGGGAGGTAGCTGATTAGATGTAAAGTTCTGAATCGCTCTGGTGGCAGAATACGAAGTGCTAATGAAGCCTTGGTTGACTTTGTTCCTCACAGCTGTAATATGCCTCAGCAAAAACTGCAGAAAAGTAGCAACCAAATGAAATAAAGTTCTTTAAAACCTATCCTTCTGTTTAAAGTAAGCCACTAAGTAGGTTCATTTTGCAGTGGTTATTTGGCTCTAAAATGTCTTATGCTTGAAGTAATTTCTTATCTTGTAAAAATATATAATGGTTCATGATCAATGAGTATTGCGTAGTAAAGTGGAAGGAGCATTCAGATAGATAAAGTATGTAATGATACTGTTCTAGACAGAGGCCTGGAGATTTCTCAGTTCTGATCTCTGGTCTGTTATCAGCTTGACTCTACATACTTTCTCATTTACAAAATGTTTACTTAGAACTATCACAAATTGAACTAATTTTGCTGAGTAAATTGCTAGTAGGGAATAACCTGTTTGAATAAACAAGGGCTTTGTTTTCTATTCTGTTTCCTACTCTATTCAGGAGGATGGTTTTTTTAATATATATATATTGGTTTGTTCCAAATTATTTTCCTTAATTTGTCATTATCCTTGATACATGCATGTGGCAGGTTTTAGGGGAGCATTCAGCATCCCGAAATTCTGCGTTTAAGATATTAGCGCATAAAGCCCACTGTAAAGTTGGCAAGACTTTGATTTTCTTCCCTCACTGAGTACAGCTCTTGCTGTCTAATACCTAATGAGAATATTCATAGCTATTGCAGGATCAATATTGGTCATCTGTTATTTATTTCCTAATGTTTGCATACAGTTCATTATCTCTCTATACAGTTCTGTGGTCTGATTCTTTGTAAATATATGCTTGAATGGACATAAATTGTACAATCACAGGCGTAGTAAATCTAGCAAGTTTTCAGTTAAGATTCATGAGTATTCACCCTCTCTTAATTACTGAATGTCCAGTGCTAATTATTTTTGTTCTTGGTGCTTTGCTGCTTCAGTTATAGATATATTTGAAGGTCTGAATCAAATAACACATGCAGCTGCTCTCAGATGTACTATTTTGAGAACAATCTGAATTCATTTGCTACTAGACATTTAACTGGCTTCTCCCCTCCATGAGCTACTCATTTGAACTACAGTAATCACATAGTAATCATAATCTCCTATTGAGATAAAGATAAATGTAAATACTGAAGCAGTATATAACACCTTAACTCCATTTCACTATTCCTCATATATTAGAGCTACCAGAGGATATAGCTGTTCGTAATATTTTATGGAAATTAAAGTGAGTGTAAATTGCTGAAATACTGCACATGGGCAAAATGTCAGATTTGTTGCATTATTAGGGGATTTGCATTAGTTCTGAATCATAGAAAACAATAGCTGCTAAGTTAATTGCTAGGAGACTGCAAATGTTCCCTGGAGAATTCAAGCCTTACTGTCATGTTGAGACATTTGTCCCTGGATATTTCAATTATGAACATTATTGCTACTTAAAAAATGATGATCTTCTATCATTTTTTTAGTTTTGATTTATTAAATCCTTTATCTGTATTCAGACAATTTTGAGGATATTTCTCCATCAAAATTATCCAACTACTATATTGGGGATTTTAGAAGTAGCTACAGTTTTGACTTCTTAGTGTGAGTCAAAATATATTTCATTATTTGCAGACGTTGATGTGATTATTTCAAAAACACGATTGATAAAGATTCAGATTGATAAAGCATGGGTTTAACAGAAGTATTTTGAAGGCATTTCTACCAACAGACATCATGAGAAAAATGTTGTTTTAATAGAGGATTGCTTTAGGTTGCCATCTTGTGGTGCAAAGCCGGTTGTTGAAAGGAAAGGAGAAACTGATCTTGCTGTTGACAGTAATATTCTATTCTTTAGGTAAGGTTAAAAGGATTTGTAATCTGAAGATACATGTACTTCAACCAAAGAGAAATAATCCCTGGATGAAGATTCAAGTGCAGATTCATATGATTAATCATATAAATACCCAATATTGTCATGGGTTCTCTAGATTACCTTACCTTTACTGTTTATCTACTATAAACCAAATGTTTTCTTTGTCATGACTGTTTTCTAGTTCTTCATAATGTCTAGTATAAATATTAAAAGCTCTTAGAAACCAGATGGAAATCCAAATTCAAATTCGGCATACCCGCATTTTCCTTTTGGCATATATTCATGGAAGCCTGAAGTTTTAAAAAATCAAGCCTTACATGTTCTGGAGAGCAGGAACAAAGACTATTCTTACACACACCTTGCTGCTATCAATAGATTTCTGCTGTCTTATAAATTAATTTAGTCCCACAAAAAAAATTATTTACCAACTGCTCTAACAATAGCCTTGGAGAGTGGCATAAACCAGTCCCACAATTTTGTCCCCACTCAGCCAGTTTTGCTTATACATGAATGATAAAAGATATAAGAATAGCAAGATTTACTCTGTGAAGCGAAATTACTGTTTCTCAGTAACCAAGGAGGCTGTAGGCATTGCTTTCCCAACAAACCTATAAAATCTGGGGAGTGTTTGTACAATATTGATTTTTTTTTCTTTAAAACAGTGTGCTGAAGAGACAAGAGGGGTAGACTATGTGTGTGTAAATAATATAACCTTAAACATCAACAAATCTCTTCTTCCAGTAGAAATTTTTTTTTGAGTAAGATAGATATGTGCCTTTGTTCACCTGGGACTTCACAATTGCTGTTAATTTTACTAGAGGGGTTGCTCACAGCTCAGAAATAAGCATAGCTGCCAGCCTTTAAGATAGGTAGCTATGCTATAGTGTTATGTATGAGTGGTGTGCACCATGTGGAGGAAAAAGTTGTCTAGAGAAAGAGCCTAGCTTTGGCCTTCACAGTCCTTGAAAAACAACTTTCAGACCTTTCTGAAAATGAACATGTTGCTGTTTGGAGAGAGTTTTATGAACCTGGAGCGGTAGAGGAATACGCTTTTCCACCTGGGGGTGGAGGTCCCAGAGGACGGCATGATCACGTACAAGGTGGAGGTCTCTGTCCTTTTGTCCCCCATTCCAGGCGTCCTCCACAAGCAACCTATGCCGTGTGGCTGCCCCAAGTAAGGTCTTCTAAGAGTTACGTGTGTGTCACTGCCAATCACTGTGTGAAAGCCTCATGAGATAAAAAACAAGCTTTGTTCTCCATTAAATGTGAAACCATTGGTGCTATGAAAGAAAGGGAAGAAATCAGAGGAAGGCCTGGTAGCGTTCTATAAGAAGGAAGGCCAATTGGAAGAGGGTTCAGCTTGCTCCTTTTTGGGAGGCTGCAGCAAATGCTGTGCAGTTGGGTCCTGACAGGTCTAGGGAAAGGAATCATTAAGACAGATTGAGACAGCGTCAGGTAGCAGCTGTTGTGCACAGCCTGCTATCCCCCAAGCACTGTCAGATTTATGAATGGAAATTCATGTGGTAGCTAATGCTGCTGAGGCATGTGGCTTTAAACTTTCCCTCAAAAGGAAAATAGATGTAATAGTACTAAAAGACTGTGGGTGTAGAAAGGGATTTGAGACAGCTCTGCTGCCTGCAGGTGGACCAGATGGATAGCACTGTGAGGCTGACAGTTTCTGAGGTTTCTGGGTTTGTTTTTTTTGTTGTTCTTGTGGTTGGTTTAGATGGAATACAGAGAAGCCAGTGTTCTCACTCACTGGATATTACAGAGCTTGAAGCAATCCAGAATCTCTGCAATATACCAGTTCCAATTCTCCATTAGTATTGTCTTCATGATTTATCACTGGGATTCCTTTATGATTGGTGTCACAAACTATGTTACTTGCACGGTAGCTCAGGAAGTATCTAACCATTGAAAACCTGTAAGAACTTATCCATAATTGTTCCTGTTAACATGGAAAGCCTAGAAATTAACAAAAGCTCTGAGCAATTGGTTTAAGGTGGTCTTAATACAGGCAAGAAATTTTGCAGCTTATTTCTCTCTCACATTTCCCTTAAGTCTTCAAGTCTGGGCAGTTTCTTCACTCATTCCTTCATGGCTCTGCTTATATGGAAAGCCCCTCCCAACATTTAGACATGCATTTAGTAGTAATTTTACCTCCAAGATCCATAAAGTGATGTTCTAGACAGTTATCATGCTCATGAGCATGCTCTTTCTGCCCATCATTCTCCCGCTGCTTTTTGCAAGATAAGACTTAGTGATTTTCCTTGTCAAAGGCAAGGAAAATACTTCAAGATTTAAGTACAAGAACAGCATAAAATAATTTATTCTCTGATCCCTGAGGCCTTTCTTTTAACAACCTTATTTATTCTTCTTTACTTCTTATTAATCTAAATTTTTGGTTTTGTCTGGAGAACTGAGACAGGGAGATAAAGGACACGGTTTCCAGAGGAGGTGGAAAAGATGCAGGACAGCATATCCTTACTATATGCAAAATGGAGAGGGACATCTTCTATCTGAGGCTGAGATGGATCTTTTTCCCAGGTCTGAGAAAGACTTCACCTCTTACTTGTCTCTGAGTATTGCCATAAAACAAGAAATGTAAGGCTAGTGATTTGCACCCAGTCCAGTAGCTGTAACCAGTGCAGTAGCTGAGCTTTAAATCGAAATTAGAGCACTTGAATATTGTACAAGCACAGATGTGTTGAAATCCCAAGAGCTATAACATAAAATGTTGAGATCATTAGAATAGAATAGAATAGAATAGCATAGAATAATTCAGTTAGAAGGGACCTACAATGATCATCTAGCCCAACTGCCTGACTATTTCAGAGTTGACCAAAAGTTAAAGCATGTTATTGAGGGCATTGTCCAAATGCCTCTTGAAAACTGACAGGCTTGGGGAATCGATCACCTCTGTATGAAGCCTGTTCCAGTGTTTGACCACCCTCCCAGTAAAGAAATGTTTCCTAATGTCGTCTGAACCTCCCCTGACTCAACTTAGAACCATTCCCATGAGTCCTGTCACTGCATCCCAGGAAGAAATCAGCACCTCCCTCTCCCCTTCTTCAATGCATTACCGATGCATCTAACAGGGAAGAGGGCATCTTTTCTGCTACTCTGCAGCTAACAAGCCTTTTCTCTCCCAGAGAGAAAAAAAAAGTGGTTAATGTGAACTGGAGGAGGAAAGAAGTTTATCCCCAACACACACAGATGCACATAGGCTAAAACATTATTGAATTCTTTCATTGCATCCTAGACTTAGTTCATGACAGTGG
The DNA here is from genome assembly GCA_026212715.1 of Elanus axillaris. Lineage (NCBI taxonomy): Eukaryota > Metazoa > Chordata > Aves > Accipitriformes > Accipitridae > Elanus > Elanus axillaris. The sequence continues at coordinate 23,502,185 of JANZLQ010000079.1, read as the reverse complement.
GGATCATGACCAGTCTCCTATGAAATGTGCTACAGGAGCTTAATGACTCCAGTGAGCCAGAAGCCCTGAAAACATGCTATATAAAAGATGGCAAGTTGATTCCGGGAACTGCTATGACTCAGTCATAGCTTCTTAGGAAGAGTGATGCTTACTGACTCAGCAGTGCTACACCTTTTGTTACTTTACTCCCATCAACTGCAGTCCCAAAATTACCTTAACCAAAAAAAAAGAAAAAAAGATATAGTACCAAAAAAGTGGCATAGCACTATCTGTCTTTGGCAATGCTTTTGTTTAGCAGATGAATGTTCACAGAGTTCCCCTGAGAAGAAAAGCTGTTTTTACTTTATGCTTTTTGATACTTTCACTTTTTGATACACAAAAGGAGAACATAAGTGGAAGAGAAAATATTAAAGAATGTAGCAGATGTGTACCTGGCTGCAAGTAAAATGTCTGTTACTAAGCTCTTACTGATGGTATGGTATGACTAACTAAATAGTAATTACATACATGCATTCTCCAAAAGTGTATCAAAACCAATCCAAGAAGGTTAATCTGAAAGTTTATTGTGATACTTTATTCTGTACTGCAACTATCAACCACTAATAAAAAGGTGTAATCTGATTTTGTAAGATTTACATCAGGAGCCATAAAAGGCTTCTTACACACACGGAGCTACCACATTAGAGTTACAAAAGTGAGGAGAAAGCTCAAGCTCAAACCTAACTTGACACAGTTTGCATTATTTGTTCTTTTTGTATATAGAGTGGGTTTTCCCATCCATATCTCACATTCTGTTGCTTTTTTCTAACTGCTTTCTACATTTATAATGCCATATTGTTCTACATTATGTGTTTTAAGATAGTTCTCCCTCACTAATTAAAATAACTGCCCCTGTTAAAATATTACTGCTTTAAGTAAAATGAATAGTCTGCTGATTACAATAATTCATTATAATGCCAGACCAAAGGGAGCATAACCTTTTAAAGTCTGAAGTAAAAGTAGCAATGGTAGTACTTAAACTCTTTCTTGACAGCCTCTGCTCTAGCAAGGCTTTCCCATCACTCACTTCAACAACATGCAAAACAAATGTGCCTTTGGTACCTGGCAAACATATAAACGTCCAGGCTTTGCAACCTGCAATAAAGCTGAGTGACTGTTGAGAATTAATGAATACCAGCTATGCTTGTACAGTATGACTCACAGTGAGGAACAATATCATAATCTAGTTTCTCAATTACTAAGTAAAATAATTAGGTGGTGGAGAAGGCACTTTTTACAGCTGTGCTTCAGTTGCACAACAAGGGAGCTCAGTGGCATCTTATGATGGGACGGATGTGTGCCAAGGCAATGTTGCACCTGTGTGCTTAGAATCAGAAAGCTGAATGTGAAACTTCTCTACCTGAGTGACAGTGTTGAGTCTCTACCATCCCGACTTGTGCCTAGTATAGCCATTACCTGAAATATTGTAAAGCTTCCACTATCATGATCAGGTTAAGGGTTAAAAAATAGAAATCCTATGTAATGGATTAAACAAAGGAACTATTGCACTGAAAGACTCCTTGTTCATTGTATCTCACTGTAATGATACACTTAATCATGGTTGTTGAGACACCGTTTGCCCTTTATGCTTCCTTGACTGAGTGGACTCCCAACTTCTGCTGTCTGAGTCATTTTGGTAAAGTGTCTTGGTTCTACTTCACCAGCTGAGTAGCAGACAGTCAGGATAGTGGTCTTCGTTGGGGACTATGTGCCTGAGTACTATTCACAGAAGTGGAATCATACTTCTAAAAAAAGACTTAATGGTATCCAAAAAAAATATGAAAACAGTGTATTACAGTTTTCTTTTTGCTCTGGTAGCATTAAAGTAATGTTGCTTCTCTCGTAGTTTCCACTGTGATTTATCTAGAATAAAGATGATTTTCAATAGCAGATGCCCATTGAAAGACAGAAGAGAGGCAAAAGGAAGGTAGAGACACTGGGAAACAATTAAATTCTTCCAGTGACATGTCTTTGCTGACCATTCTTTTGAATCCTTGATGTAAAAATACCTAATGGACAATTTATCTAACTGGATGAATGAGTATAGAGTGTTATACTTAAAACTGAAGAAAGAGCAAGCGAAGCAACACCTTGGATATTGTCAGGGCATAGCATGGGCCAGATGCCCCAGGAGAAGTGGGGGCTCCACAGGGCAGAGAGAGCAGGAGGTGGTGGGACAGGTCCTGGCTGGTGAGGTCCTGCCCTGCCCACCCCAGTCTGAAAATTGGACTATGAACAGCATATTGCTACTTAGGCCACTGAAACCATGAGGGAGAGAAATCTCTCCTTATGTTTGCTTATCTTGGCATAATGGCTTTGCTCCTTTGCTTCAACTTATGTGTCCAAAAAGAAGAAAGAGAGAGAAAATGACAGACGTTGGCCACTATGTTCTTGTTAACAGTTAGGGACAGTTCACTTTGCATGTGATGGATGTTTAACAATTACTAATCTTTAAACTGCAGTGGTGCAGCTGGAGAGGAAAGAGGAAGCTACTTAGAAGATAAATGAATATGGCAGTTAATTAAAGATATATAGTTTCCACTTGAAGAAGCTCTGTGCTTTTAAGGAGGAATTGTAGGTGAGGGAGAGGAGAGCTTGAAGAACCATAAGGAAAGAACTTTGAAAAAGGGGGAAGTACAATTTCTCAGTGGTGTAAAGGAGAGGAATGGCAAAATACATCCCTATTCCACTGAGCAAGGGCACTGAATGTATATGAGTGAGATCACAGTTTAGAGGCAGGTTTTGTGTTGCTTTATACAGTTCATCTTAATGAAAAAAAGAAAAATAGGTAATTTGGCAAAAAGTGAGGAGGAAAAGCTGCTGAAGTGAAACAGAATGAGAGGAGCTTCATTGAAATTCCACTGTACTATGGGACCAGATGCTCTGCCCAGAAGTAAACAGAAATTTTGCTAGTGAGTTCAAAAAAAGCAGGATCCTGCCCATAGTATTAGGCAAAAATTAGATTAGATTAGATTAGATTAGATTAGATTAGATTAGATTAGATTAGATTAGATTAGATTAGATTAGATTAAAAAGGGTTTTTTTCTCCCCTCTAACAAGAGAACAAAACCAAGTGCTTGGTGACTAATGGTTTTGACAGACTACTTCACATGTCAGCATCTAATAAACATTTTACAAAAAGCCAAAGAAGAAAAAGACAATTTATTGGAAATAATTCTTTCCCACTTAGGAGTAAAATACCACTGCTTTTCTAGACCCTGTTGTAGTTTCTGCCAGGCAGAACTATATGCATATTATCTCTGTCAAAGAAAAATATTCTGAGCACAGTCATCCAATTAAACAAATTACCTACTAGTCACTTGGATGTCAGGAAATTGAGGCAAGCTCAATAAAGATATGTCATGTAGAAAGACGTGTCATCTAAAGAAGTGGATCCCAGCGCTTCTTACTTTCCCTTTGCTTGTTCAATTCTTCAGACCCAAAAGTAATTGTAGGAAATAAGCTTTTTGTCTATATTTCTAGATGTTATGCTGACCTAGATGCAGGCCTGGGTTTAATCTGTTGTAACCCAGTGAGATGTTGAAAGTCTGGAAAAAAACCATCACCCCTGTTCCTTTGTGTGTTTGAGACACTGCAGAGCAGCGGACCCTATCTGAGGGAGCTGCTGGATGTGCAGGTTTAGCTGTGCTCTGCAGGTACATAGCACATGGCTGAAGAGGAACAAGTGGCAATTTTTACTTCCTTGTGTCATTAGGATCAATCAAGCCAAAGGGTTGTGGGGGGGGGTTATTTTGCTTTGGTTTGCTTTTTCTTAGTCTTGCAGAATAACATTAAAAAACAAAACAACACACTACAGAAGAGAATAAAAATAAGCCAAGCAGATTTTTGTTTGGCTAGGATGGAAAATTATTTTAATAAACTATCTTTTCCTCCTGATTTGCCTTCACACCATTTTTTCAGTAACACACTGAGGCACTCTGTCAAAATTACTATCTTCTTTGATTTCAGTTTTACCCTTTGTTTGAGGGAAAAGAAACAACTGAGAAAGTTGGCACATCTCTGCATATTATGGTGTCAGCAGAACCTCCACCAGATACACGTGCACATCAGTCAGCACAGAAATAACTGTATGTGTGGGAGAGGAAAATGCACTACCCATCTGGCTCTGAGATTTTATCTATTCAAGTTTTTTAAAATGCAAAATGTATTTAACATACGACCAAAGGAGCCTTTTCTTTTCTTCTCTTTTTTTCTTTTTTACTCCACTTCTCCACTGCCTTACTCCGAATGAAATGCCTTACAGCAATGAGGACCAAGCTGGCATTGCTCAGTGCTTCTGTCTCAGCTGTTGCTGGAGATGCAGTGATTAGTCATCAGGTGCTTCCAAGCTCAACAGTAAACACTGGGGCAAGTCTCCTCTCACAGGTACTAGGGGAGCTTAAAGACAGAGGGAAAAGCACTCCAGAAACAAGAATCTTTCTCCCAAATGGCAGAAGAGATCACAGGCCCCAGGGGAAAAGGGGGTAGGATGAGAGCAGCAGGAGAAGCTGCTGTTTGGTTGTTGGATGATGCCCAAAAGAATACCAGTCCCCAGACTACTCTTCATTGTAGAGCTAAAGTAGGATTGCACTGTAGACTAAAAAGAGAACTAAATAAACTGCTTTTGACGAAAATTTACTCGTAAAACAGCTGTTCAGTATATTTATTTGTTTAGAAATTAATAGTGTCATCTGTCTCTAAAGCAACTTAGTGTTATGTATCAGTAAGAAAAATCAGTAAGAAATCAACGGAATACAGCAGAGTCCTTATTTATTAACAAGCAAGCCATGTTTCTTACCATGAAATTTAATGAAAAGTCTGCCCAAACAAATAACATGCACTGTGCCCATGGCCTGGCAAATACAATCTCTGTTGAGCTGTTGGTATATAGGTCAGGCACTGAGCAAGAAATTGCTCCATGACTGGATTTCACAAAATCACTGGGCAGCTCCACCAATAGTGTGTTGTTTATATGTTGTATAAAAAGACAGTTTAGGGCTGATCCTGTAACTACCCTGACTGAGTAGTGTTTTGGAAGACATTTTTCCTAGGTTTGTAATTTTTGTTGTACATTCATGCCTTAGCTTAAGTTCAAGTTCTCCATAAAGATTGTACTAAAAACAATGTATAGCAGAAGTCTAACCTTGAGTAGCACTGTAACAAGGAGGAACAGCTGCATTTTACCCTTTAGGATAGATGAGCATTGGATAATGCAGGATGGAGGCCACAAGCTATGGTGCTGAAGCTGTGACAGAACTCAGATCCATTTGAAGGTTGAACACAGTAAAATTGCCTTCATGTTTATATCAATATGTTACGTACAACTAACGAGAGCTAGATTCCCTGCCCTGTTGATGCAACAGTATCTCGGGTTGTAGTTCAAATATTTTTAATAGACTAGAGAATTCCCAGAGGATAACAGAAAAAGGTAATTTTAATTTCATATACCCCCAAGTGTCTCACTTCCCAATCACAGAAAAGGATGATAGGGGTTAAGAGTGAAAGGACAGCAAGGGATGTTGTATTTGGGTGGAGCATCTCTGCATTTTCTGTAGATTTTGGGCTGAATGCTAAGCTGATTTAAAATATCACAGCATCTTTGACTTGTGTGCGTTTCTTCACCTCTACCAGATTCTCCACACTGCTCTGACAATGCTGGCAATGTGAAAGGAATATAACCATGTGGCCGCCCTATTACTCCAGTTCCAGCTCCAGGTGCTGGTGTCACAAGTACATCAGGAGAAAGGGACACACCTCAACTGCTGACATGCCAAAGTGATCCTTAGATGCTGCAAACACTTCCAGAGGGCTGTGGCTGTCAGACCCAGCTAAAATAAGGCTGGAGTTCAGCTGTGATGGCTGGTAGTTCCAGTTAAATTAAGTTATTGAGAAATGGGATAACAGTGAAAGCTATAGCTGGCAGTCCTCATTTCAGTTACCCATGATTAGGCTATATACGGAATGTTTCTGAACTTGAAATTCATGTCTGTTCAGCTATGACGGTCTGGGAATCTGTCTTCATGAAAGTGCTTGCTCACCAGGTTAGCAAGCTGCTGAGCCTGCACACTCTTTCCAGAACACAGGTTACTCCTGTTGTTAGAAGCCATTAACTTTTGGATCTCAAAGCAGCTTCATACAGTTTTCCAAACTACTACAGAGAGTTTCTGGGTTATACTCTCCCTTATTTATGCAGGATACTGTAGTCATGCTTCATCTCCAATCTGACACACTGTAGTTTTGAGGCACACGAAGGAAAAAAAGCAGCTTTATCTATTGTATTTATTTAGTACATTTATTATGTAGTGTGGTGGGGTGACCATGGCTGGATGCCAGGTGCCCACCAAAGCCGTTCTATCACTCCCCCCTCCTTCGCTGGACAGGGGAGAGAAAAAAATATAACAAAGGGCTTGTGGGTCGAGATAAGGACAGGAGAGATC
>JANZLQ010000079.1:23476544-23495609 GCA_026212715.1 Elanus axillaris | reverse complement strand
ACCCGCCCCCCCACTACCGCTACCAAAACCTTGCCACAGAAACCCAATACATGTAGTTATCTCTTCACACAGTATTTTACCTTCCCTGAAAAGGGTTCAGATTTTAGGATTAGTTGCACTGAAGGAACATTAAGGAGAGAAAAAATTCTCTGATCATATTGTAGTACGACCTTTAATATGCTAGTCTGATGAGAAATCATTTGGATAGTTATTGTTTCAGGTAGTCGTCATATTTGGTATTGACCATCAAATGATGATATGGAGAAGGAACAGTGGGAGTACCTCTTGGCCTCTCTTTATTATAAGAGTAAGAGATCATCTACAAAATGAAAGTGATTTCTTAATTGTAATTATGGTATTAATTTGTTAGTGCCTTTCATCTTCAAGAGACTAGAAATGTGAACTTAGCTGGTGTACCCTGAACTCTGAAAGATAGAAGAAAATCATCGCAGAACAGAAAAGTGAGTAAGACATAGACAGTAGCTAATTCTCATGACTGAAAATTCCACCTTCACCAAGGTCATCATTACTTCTGTGTATAATCTTCTTCCCTCTGTAAACAAAACTGTCATATAGCACCATGTGTTTGGACTATATTTTCAACTTTGATACATTTTATGCATATACCATCCCAACTTTGTTTAAGCACTGTATTGTTCACAGAGATCTAGTAATTACATACTTGGCCAACAAGTAGAATGTGCACATATTGTCTCTAGAAATGTGACTGAGTAGGGTAACTATTTCTGAACTTTCATTATATTCAGAAGGAGAAAGCTTTTTTTTGATGAAAAAGGTTTTTCTGACACTTTTAGTGTCAATTCTAAAATGTTTTTGCATAACAAAATAACACTGGAGACTTCAGTCATACACATAGAATTGTAACTCACTTGTATTCACTCTGGGCAAATGAAATGGCTAATACTTTGGGTACATAACTTTTTTATTGTGTGGCTGAAATGTCAACACTATTACTAGTCCTCCTGGGATAAAATGTCTGTTTGCTAATATTGTTGAAATCCTTAAAGTTACCTTTGTGTGTGGAAGGACTACATGATTGGCCTATAAAATCTTTATTTAAACACTTTGTACAGTACTGAATGATCTCATTTTATTTTGATTGCTGGTTACCCTCCTAGGAACAAAAATCCTAGAGCACCTGATTCAAATTACATTCAAAACGCACTTTAATCTCAAGAAGGATATTTCCTTATTTAAATGCTTACTCGTAACTTGATAATGCACTGGACTGAGACGACACACAGACAAGGCTGTCTAAATGCAAAGCATATAAGTGTTTCATCATAAAGATCAGGCTTGATTCAGACAGATTAATTTTCCTCAGAACATATTTTGCTGAACCTTTTCAGGCATTGAATTTATGGGATCAGGGTAATCTGTAGCATTATTAAATGTGTCACCACCATGAGATGATCTCTATCTGTCTCTGCACACAGGAGGAGAACAGAGTGTATGGAGAGGTAGGAACAGTATCTGAAAAGACAGGGTGTGCAGCTTTTTCCCCTCCATCCCCGGGGGATGCTGCATTGTATGGTGTGTCTGTACAGGCATGCTGGGCCCAATGGGTGGGAAAGAGAGCTAAGAGAGCATGCTGGCCAGTGTCCAGCCCATGTAGTGGGGGTGGGTCAGAGGAGTTGATGGAACTTTTGAATTTGAATGTATGCAAGGATTTGCTGCACCATTTGCCTCACCTGCAGAACAAAAAGAAAATGAAAAAAAATCCCTGAAATGAGATATATCATAATAAGCTGCTTGGAATGAGATGACGGCAAAAAATTATCTGGGCCACAATCCATCTACAGAGGACTATAAATAAATCATTCAGAGTTTAATTCTGCTTTCCATAGCTTGCTTCTGTGTCAATGCACAGTGGTTTTTATAAACACATGCAGTACAACCTATCTTCAAAAGACCAAAATCATCCCTCATTTCAGAAGCATGTTGGCTTCATAAAGGAGACAAATACAAACTCTGTATTTCAGAGAGAGAGAGGAGGATCTTTTCTCTTCCCATTTATTTAAGTGTACTTTTCCATAACAAAAACACAAGCCCTCTAGCGTCATGTTTCTCTTCGTGTTCATCTCAATTTGGTAAGGATGTCCTTGCCTATTTTTTAATTACTTTTCTCCTCTAAGTTAAAACATCAAGTGAGATGCCCATAAGGCATATTTTTCTTGGCCATAATTTGGATATAGTAATTGAAGCTGTTAGCTTCAAAATGTCATGTAATATTATAATCAGGCACTTTTTATGTACATAACATAATTGCTCTTTCTTGGAAGTAAATAGGATGTCGTATCCTGTCAATTTTACTTTAAAATACCAATGACAAACTATTTACTGAATATTATAAATCTTTATGCATTCCTTTACCAGTCAGTCAGAATTCATTTTATTTGCCTATCAATCCTTGTAATGATAAGCAGATGGAAGAAAGCATGCTTTTCTGTGTTTGTATGTCAATCATTCTTAGCGTCATTCAGATCTCTTTAATTTTGTGATGTGTTTATTAATATTGTTTTGCAGGTACATCAGTTCAATTAAGAAAGTTAATAACTGTACAACTCATTTTTACAATTTCTTTCAGGTTCTACACATTTTAGTTTCTTTCAGAAAAGCTTTCTACTAGCATCACCATATCATTACAGCAGTGTCATCACTTCTGTTATAAATCCCATTTTTCCAGCATTTATATCAGCTGTAAAAATTCCTTCTGTGTCGAGAATTTGCATATAAGTTCTCATCTGCTTTTTGGAAAAAAGAGGTTGAGTACGTGTGTGTTTGTGTGTCCCTTTTCTTACGCACTAAAGGTGAGAAGTACAGTTAAATGTTTACTTTTCTATTTTTAATTTTTTATAGAGTTCTTCCTGGAGTTCATAAAAGAACTCTGGACACAAATCAAATCCACAGGAGCTTACTCTCTGCAGTTAATGCAAAATCTGTTATTATCATAGCTGTCCTCCCTTTTCCTTCCTGATTGTTTTGCCTGCACATTTGCAGAGGACCTGAGATAAATTTAAGAAAGGACTTACACACCTAAATGAGGAATTAGCAATATCATGATTGCTAACAGAAGATGTGCAGTTTGCTGTCTTCTGGTTGAAAAGGGTGAAGAACACTTTGCTCTCTCATTCCTGCTGGCTACTGCAAGCATGAAGTCATTAATGAAAGGCGGAGAGCACGACCACTTTCCATGGCAGGCACTTAAAAAGGTGTAAGCTTATACCCACTGGACAACTCCGGCTCAGGTAGGTGTACCAAGGGTCAATTTCCTAAGCTTTAGAGAGAGGGGAGTTTGCACACATACCCTTGTATCAAGCTCAGCCAAAGGAAATAATGAAAGCTTCCTCTTCAGCACACAGATTTTTTTCACTGTATTGATGTGCTGTTTATCCACTGCGTAGGGTCTTGGGCACCCAGCTGTGAATTTTATATTCCAATCTTGGGGCTGGATATCTAAAAATAAGGGCTTCAGGCTTCAGCATTGCAATGTCTAAATTCTGCATTGAAACTGAACTGAGGAACTGTGTCATGTTGCCGTCTTTGAGCATAGATTCAGCATTTCCATTAAGATGATTTCTACATGACAAGATAGTTCATCTTGTTCAACATGCTAAGAAAGTCCCTTATGTTTGGTGTAGGGTTGGCATACTGAGTTCCTCCTTGCCTGAGATTCTGTGTCTCTGTGAAAGTTTCCATTACACAGTCTTTTTGAGGCAGGAAGCCTAGCCAAGTGTCCTTAAAGCACATCAGTGCAGCATATTGACAACAGTCAAAGGAGACATAAATTATGTCAGAAGGAAATCTCTTGCCATAGTCCTAATCTGCAAGCCTTTACCTTGGATTTGAACTTTGAAACTCTTTCTTTAGGACAGTATGTAATTTTGCAGATCCACCAGCAATCATCCCATGTTCTGCTAGAAATCTTTGGAAGAATGGGACATGCCCAGAATACCATTAGTTCCATCATCCTCAGTTAATGGATGAGCCACTGTCACCAGGGGTAGCAGGGAGCAACTATGGGACTCTTGAATCAATACCTAGAGTCGAGAATGCATTTTAGACCACAAAAACAACAGAACAGGCAGAGGTGAGAACTGAATTGTCGTCTCCAGGGGCTGGGGGGAGTTAGGCAGCCTAAAAGCTAAGGTGATTGATGAATCCATGTCAGTAAAGAACAATTACTGTCCTTAAACCACACAGTGTGAATGTGAACGCAAACTGAACTGGAAAGTTGACTTTGTCAGAAAAATTGTTTTATGTTCCTTCTGTATCCTTTCACCAATGTAGTTGACCCATAAGAAATTATACAGCACATTTTCTATGTATCTGTGTATATACACATGTATTAGTGTGGATCAATGCACATGTTTATGTATTTTTCTTTATAAAAGACTCACAGTAGAGAACTCCACAAAACATTAAGAACATAATATTTAGACTTGTGGGTCAAAAAAGACAGAACTAAAATCATAGTTACATACAGAAATGCATTGGGGTAAAGAGAGAGAAATCTTTCAATATTTCAATTTTCCTAGCAGATGGTAGAAAGTACTTAGACATGATGACTCTTCCTAGATGTGCTAGCATATGCTGCGGAATTGCCCATACAGAAAAGCCTTGCTCATTGCAAATCTCCCAGGAGCTATCACAAACAAAGCACATCAATTAACATTTGCTTATTATGTGACTGTGTGTATGTGGCAATTTTCTATTTTCCTCTCATACAGTAGGGCCACAATTTAGTCTGGATGACAGATATGCCAGATGAAAGACTCAGCGCTTAAGGTTCTGCTCTTTTCCTTTTATTTTTAAACAGGCATACTTATCTCTTTGCTTTCTCTATTTATTTTTTTTTAATATTTCATAGCTATCCAAATGTTTGAAGCTTGTTGCTAAACCCATGTCTGTAGCAGTTTTGTTGGCCTGATCTCAGAGTTTGTGAGAGATAGTACAAGCAATGCAGGCAGCTGCCTGGCCCAGCATTATAGCTCAGTGAACCCTGGTACAGGTCAGACTTTCAAGTAGTTTCTAGCATTATATCAGCAGCTTACAGGCATGTAAATGATGCTTACTTGAGACTTGCACCTGCAAGAAGGCATGTGTCTTCGGAAAGGCATAATCCAACTCAAAGGCGATTAATGTATCCCAGAAGGCTAGAGCCAGCTGGTATAAAGTACAACAGAAACTGCACACAAGGGTCTGTAGAAGCAGCCCTGTTAGGAGCACAGGAATAGAAGGGACAACTGGGGTCATCTAATTCCCACATTCCCAGGCAACTGTGCAAAAGATTGAAATGAATCCACAGGGCATCTTGACCTTGAACCTTGTGGCAGTGTCATAGGAGACCCTCATGGGCCAGCAGAATGTGGACCATTACAAGAGCAACATTACAAGGGGAAAAAATCTAGAGCTGTTTCTTGAAATATTGAAACTTTGCAGTAAGCATATCTAAAAGTCATGTTTTATGTCTGCAGAGGATTGTTATTTCAGTAAGGAAATGGATAAGTCATTGCCATAGCAAGGTTGTTGGTTTAATTTCCTTCCTGAACATTGAACATTAGTTGCAGTAGTCCCTCTGTGTCTCCTCTACATGCAAACAGCACACTGTGTATCCTTTCTGGGACTCCACTTGCACTGCAATCTCTGTCTCTTCTTCAGAGAACAGGTGGTGAAAAACAAAATCAGTAAAATGTTGTATAAAGCCCAATATTTCAGCATACAACTTGCATCTGCATGCCACGTCTGAACAATACAAAGTGCTTACTACCATTGTGGTTTAAAATTTTCTTTCAGATATTTTCTGCCAATAAAATGTTTATCAGGTGAATAGTGGCGTGTTGGTCGTATATTTACACTTTAGCTGTGTCCGCTACAAAAAACAACTGTGATGCTCAGAGAAATGCAATCGCTAGGTGGTAATAGGCACAATGATTTTTTTGCTGCTTTGGATCTCTGTGGTCCATCTTTCTGAGACACTTCTTACAAGTAACATATTTCTTAACCCTTAGCAATGCTTTCTGCAAGGAAAAGCTGGGTGTGAGAGAGGACTGTTTCATACAGTGCACATCAATAAAGGTGGAAAAATTCCATCCAGTGATGTCACTGACTCTGAAAGTTCCTCTAAAGCACTGATGGAACATTGATGATAGCACAGCTTCTGCACTGAGTAATGTAATTAAGAGCTTTGACTAGTGTTGGTAGAGCTAAATATTGTTTCAAGCCTGTAGAAGGCATATGTTCTTTTGTGTGTCATTTTTCCACAAGCTACTATTTTGAGGACATAAAGATGAACAAGAACTTGCCAATGCACTAGGAGTTGCACAGTCTTGCAAGAAAGAAAGAATTTAAAAAAAAAAACAGTTGGTGTAGATGATAGGGAGAGGGACATGTTTTTTTTTTTCTTTCCTTTATAGATTTCTCTCATCCTTTCCATTTCCTTGCCATGGGGAGGATCCTAGTGTTCCCAAAACGTTATTTCCATCAACACTTCACTTAAAAACACCCAAAACAACACAGCTGGAAGGCAGACTGAAGAGGGAAACAGCCAGATAAGACGGAAGCCTGGAGATTTCTTCGAAAAAGAATTCTCTAGTTTTATTAATCAGGAGAAAGTTAGAACTCTGTGTTAACAGAGCTTAACATCTACTTCATCTAACTAATTGGATAAACTACTTTGCAGTGCCTACTCATTCCCAGCTCTAGAAACACTTTTACTCAGGGATGAAGTTTGCTGACTACAGAATAGCAGAATCCCCTTTACTGAGCTGCCTGATACACAAACACGTTTCCACATGCTGAGAGGAAAGGAGCCATTAAAATATCACAAACCCCCATGCTGAGTACAGGTATGGGAACTTCAGGAAATGCAGGCAGTGCACTAAGTCAAGTGCCTGTAATTTCAGCTCTTTCACCTTCCATGAACTCACTAAATTGCTTTGCCTCTCTGACAAACCTTAGTGCTTTCCCCGTTTGAGCAGAGCAAGTATTTCCAGGAAGGGGAAAAGAAAGTTTAAAAAAAAAATTCTTACCACTATACATGAAGACAACAAAAATATACTTCAGTTTAGGCTTGCATTATTTCCTTGGAATTTCATGAGATCCAGACATAGGATTCCTGCCTTATATTACCCTATGAAGAAAGAAATTATATTAGCCAATGTCTTCCTCTTCATAGAAAATGGTGTGGACAGTAGCCTAAAATGGATGCCTTCAGGTTGTCAGAAATCCACAGGCCTTCAAAGGGATGGTACATGTATGTGTCCATTGACTCTCCACAGCAGTCATAATATCCTTCAAAAATAGCCTTGGGAGCCAGTCATGCCAAACCCAACATGACTCCAAAGCACTTTATCATCCTTGGGAGTAGATTCAGTCAAGATCTCATCATGAACTGAATGCATTAATTCCATTTATATGCCTAAATATTTTTATGACGTGTACATTTCAGGATATGAAAAAAGACTGTCATGCTAAAGTTTGAAAATTACTCTTGTAAGCTGAAAGAAGTGCTTATCTCATGGAAAGTGTTTTTTCTATACTTCAGAAAGCACTGGAATGCTTGTTATATCTTCTGTTTACTGCCTACGAGCTGTCTCCAGCTAGTCATTTCAACACCACTAATGAGTTCAGAACTAGGAGGGGAATAGACAATAATCCAGTGGGGGAAGTATCAAAATTATATAATGAATCAAGAAGTCTTATACTGAATGGACTATGAACTGGATCAGAAAAAATAACTTTCAATGAAGGTGAAAGAGTGAAGATACCAAAGCCCCTGTAGGAGCTGTACCCAGCTTTCCGTAATCATTTTGCCATGTGAAAAACACCCAGAGAGAAAAATCTTTTGGCACCAATATGGGTAGGGGTGGGTAGCAACCAAGAGTCTCTCTCTTGTCTCTACAAGCCTGGCTCAAATGCCTTTATAACCATGTTCTCAGAACTTGCATCATGGGATCAAATTTTTAGGTCCTAGCTTAATGTAAATTTCTTTCTGCTGAGTGTGGATAGCTGGGAAACATTAGAGAAATAAGATATTTCAAGAATCAACATCTTAATAAAACATCCCAGAATGCCCAAAGGCTTCTTCTCCATTACTCCCTATTGACCAAATTAGTAATTTAGGTTGTGAAGGAGTGATGTCTTTGATGACACGTTGCAGGACAATGTAAGATTCTGCTGGGGACAGATGTGCATGTGCATTCCTCCTGCCTTCAGCTGATGTATTTGAAACATTTCTTGCCCATACAGAGAAGGTCCTGCAAGTCCAAAAGAAGGTAGAGGTAATGCTAAACAGAGCCAGTTCATTCCTGTGTGTCTAAAGACATTACATAAGTCTTACTTGGCTGGGGTTTGGAAACTCTCCTATTCTCAGAAATATTCTTATTGTACTCTGAAACAAAGAAAAGCAGTACACTTGTTACACTTGGTGTGTATAATACAGGGAGGGAACAATCTCCATCATCTTTTAGAACTGAAAGAAACTATTCAGGAAAGTCTGATGTTCTTGCTCTGAATACAAAGTGTTTTTCTGAATTCCAAATCATTTTACTATGTTGGTGGCAAAACCTGCAGGCTTTGTCCTTTTTGAGCTTTAGTATTTCAGTGACTGTCTATGCGTCGGAATCTACCTGCATTTTAACAAGAAAGGAATTTACTAATATTTAAGGACATATAGAAAATAAAAAAATTCAGGATAAAATACGAGGAGGACATGGTCCTTCTAAATGTACACCTAACACATAAATGAAGCAAAACAGGCACTAATGTGCAGCAGTGACCGTGGAGGTCAGCAAATGTAATACGAACTAACAGTTCCCCTGTACAAATCTGAAGGCAGGCTGGACAGTTTAGTTGTCTCTTTCATATTATGTAACAGACCAAAATGATCTGTCTCCTAGTTCAATGTTGTTTAAGATTTTGAGCTAATACTAATATGCTAATTTTTTATAATACATGAAAAGTCAGAATTTAAAAAACAGCAGTCAGTGGCTCCTTTGACTTGATTCTTTAAAATTACTGCTGCATTTGCACTGCCTTTTAGGCATAGCACAGTGATGTGAAGTTCCCAAGATATCACACAGCAAGCAAGTAGAGCTGGCATTGCAAATAATTTCTATGTCGTAGTTTAGAGATCTAGCCAAAGACACCATGTAATTTTGGGAGTCTGATATTCCCATCTTCTCTGACAGGCTAACCTCTCTGGATAGGCCCTGTTTCCCAGTTCACTAAGTGTTACAACACATCACAGGAACTAAATACAACCCTTCCTATACCCTCCATTAGGAAACGTGACAAGGGAAATGTTGTGTTTTGCTTTATTGAACTAAAAACCATTTCTTTTTTTTAAAAGTGTCATTCTAATTGTCTTTGAAATGAAGCATAATAATGGTTTTGGTTTTATTTTCTAAATGCCAACTTCAACATTTTTTGCAGGTTCAAAATATTCCTGCATATCATTTAGATTTTTACAGAAAAGACATTTTCAGTAGAAAAACTGTTCTAGTGGGATATTTCCAAAGTATGGGAGTTGTGGATAAAAATTTTAGCAACATAGAAAATGTTGGAGGCCTCTATGAACAGGATAAGAAATTGCTATTATATATCTAGACAGTTGTCTTTCTGTAATATGGGTTGCTTCAGTTATTTGCTCCATCTTTCCCCTCTTCTTGGATTTCCGTGTAATGCACCTGATGGGCCTATTTGGAGAAGCTTATGGTGGCAGTCTCAATAACAGTGATGTTACAGATTTCTTTGGAGTTTTAAAAGCGTGGCAAAGGTGTATCTGCAACAATTTTAAAAGAAACTCCACTGCGTATACTGGCAGAAACTTTAAAGCTCCTACTACAGTCTGTTTGACAGGTCTGCAGACCTAT
The DNA here is from genome assembly GCA_026212715.1 of Elanus axillaris. Lineage (NCBI taxonomy): Eukaryota > Metazoa > Chordata > Aves > Accipitriformes > Accipitridae > Elanus > Elanus axillaris. The sequence continues at coordinate 23,485,713 of JANZLQ010000079.1, read as the reverse complement.
TACAGCTCTGAACAGCATTGTTGATTGGCAGTAGGAAGCCCCTTGTTTTAGCAGTTCAGCTCATCATTATTTTGCAACAAGCCTGAAGAAACATATTTATCAATCAACTTAAATGAGAAGATACATTTATATTCTGTCACTAGGTAAGTGTTATTTGGGGAAAATTTTCTCCTTTCAAAGATTTTAACAAAATCTCATTGTAACTCCCTGCAGAAGTTGAAAATATTATTTTAAGAGAAACAATTTTCCTGCCATAGGGACAAGTTTAACCTACTGTATGTGGACACATTTCAGTAACAGAAGCAGCTGCTCATTCCAGGTCTGAATTAAACATGTAGAAGTGTTCATTATTCATCTTCAGGAAGCAGTTGAAGTCATGTCTGTAGCTTTGACCTAACATATACCAGAGACCAACCACTGGTTTATAGCCCGTTAAACTGCAGGAAAAGCAAGAGGCCATCTTCAGCTTTTGTTCCAGCTCCCAGCACTGTGGACATAAACCCAGATTCCGAGGAAATGCCCCCACATCAGAAGGACTCTGTGGTGCCCTCCACGGGTGTCTGGGGAACAGCAGGGGGTGCACAGGCTGCACAATGCTCCTTACAGCCTATGGTGGCACTGTGCATCCTCAAGTGCAATCTACTGGGTGCTGAAAGGCATGTGAAGAGGTTCTTGATTTTGCCTCAAACCCAACCATTAGACTCCTTATTGTTCCGGGCTGCTACTAGTAATGCAAGACTGTCACCTACCAATGTTCAAATAGCCCTAGCCTCAGCGTTTGCTGCCTGCTCTTGCTCCTTCTAAATTAGCTATTACCATTCTGGAAAAGAACTTTCTGTCTCTAGGGAGATTTCTCTGGAAATGTTCTGCTCATTGCCAAGCAGCAGTCAAGAAAGAAAATAGGAATTATTAGGAAAAGAACAGAGAAGGAAGTGGAAAGCATCTCTATGCTACAATAAATATATGATGTGCCTACATCATGAATACTTAGTGTCACTCTGGTAATCTTCATTTCAGAATCAGAAAGTTATAATAGAACTACAAAGTATTTGAAAAAAAAAGAAATAAAAAAGAAAACACCAAAATAGATCAGCAGATGCATGGAACAGCATTTGTATGAGGGTACACGTTGGGCTAGGAGACTTCAACCAGGGTAGGAGGCAACAAGATATATGACAGGGGTCTATAAAATCTTGAATAGTTTGAAGAAGGTGAGTAAGAAGTGATTATTCACTATTTCTTATAATGCAAGAGCTAAGGGTCACCCAATCAATCATGAAGTTTAAAACACTCAGTGGAAATACTTTATCACTTAATGCATGAATTATGGAATTTAGTGCTGTAGAGTGTTGTGGAGGTCAGTAGTGTAACTGGGTTCAGAAATAGATTAGAAAAATTTATAGAGGAAAGCTCCATTAAACACCATCATCTGGATGCCTGATCAAGAGGTCCTTAAGCCAGTGACTGCCATAAGAGAGAAGGATATACGAGGAGAAAGACTGCTCTGTGCTTCCCTTATTCTTTTGTAAGTTCCTCATTCTCCCCTTACAGGCTACAGGCTGCCAGGGAAATGCTGGGTGGCTGGACTAGTTGGGAGGATTTGTTCTTTTTTGTTTACAGTTCTCCCGGTCACTATACATACTCCTTTTTCAGGGGCAAAGTTGTATCTTGTAGCTCTGTTGGACAAAGGCAAGTATCCAAGAACACTTGGCAAATGGAAGACAAATTTCTTCTTTTTTCTCTGCTATCCATGAGTTGAATGCTGAATCTCTCCGTACTATTTCCATCTTGGTTAAATAGATCAGACATTCTTATCTAATTTCCTAAGGTAATAGGAATGGGCAGTGCATTAAGACATAATCTGTCTTCTCTACTGATTGTGCTTTCAGCAAGTTTATTTTCCTTAACTGTAACTCACCTCATTTCACAAAAAAGATTATGCCATTTAAAGCACGTTAAAAAAAAAAATAAAAAATTAAGTATTTAAATTCTACTGATACTTTCTTTTTTTTTTTTTCCTTTTGTGGAAAGAGGGAGAAAGTTGTCTGTCCATAGCCTTCAGTTATGACTATATATGGGCTTTTCTGTTCAATTATTATTATGTTCTGATAGATATCCAAATATATCTACTTTGGTCTTCATATATTCCCATTCAGTTAAATGCAGTGTTGTCATAGAGGCATTTATGGAAGCTTTTCCCTCCTCTACACCTAATCAGAGTCTCAATTTTCTACCTGATGGAATCAAAAGAGTTAATTCAAGTGGAGAAAGACAAACAGTAACTTGTATAATACTGGTTTTGCCTCACATGTAAGAGAAAAATTGTTTGGCTGAGTATGCTAGTGATACGGAAATTTTGAATGTTGTCTCGTTTCATATATTTTGCTGAATCCAAGCCTCTGTAACATAGATGTTTGAAAATTTACAGTGACATGAGTACTGTGTCCAGCTCTGGGCTGCCCAGTACAAGAGAGATATGGTCATACTGGAGAGTCCAATGAAGGGCCACAAAGATGATTAAGGGATTGGAGCATCTCTCCTATAAGGACAGTCTGAGAGAACTGGAACTGTTTGGCCTGCAGGAAAGAAGGCTCACAGGGGACCTCATCAATGTGTGCAAATATCTGAAGGGAGAGTGCAGAGGAGATGGCGCCAGGTTCTTTTCAGTGGTGCCCAGTGGCAGGACAAGATGCAATGGGCATCAACTGCACAGAAGGCTCCATGTAAGCATCAGCAAACACTTTTTGACTGTGAAGGTGGCCAAGTGGTGGCACAGGCTGCCCAGGCAGGTAGTGGAATCTCCTTCTTTGGAGATATTCAAAGCCATCTTTTAAGAGAGACATGTGATCTTTTTAGCAGCCAGTCCATTTTTTGCTGCTTCCCATACCTGAAAAAAGAGGACCTTAAAATTATACCTGTTGTGCCCTGATATCCAGTGTTGCAGTATTCCCTTAACTTCTCTGTAAAGTGATGCAGACATCAGTAGATGCAATTAACAATATGCAAATGAACAATAAAGGAGCGCTTACTTCCACATAAAAGTAATTTTTTTTTTCAGTCCTATACTTATTCTCAGATTCATCCATATGGCTCCATGGATTCTATCCATCCAGATCTCAACCTCTTCCTTTAACATACTGTTATAGTTTCTGTTCACAATTTTAGCTGATTGTGACATGCATTTTGGTGAAATAAGATGTTTTCTTAAGCTGAAATATGTCAGTTCATGTTAAATGCTTTTTGAGGGGACTTTATAGCTGGCCTGTGACATGGTAGACCTGAGGTCAAATCCTCGCTCTGTTTAATTTGAAATTTTCCAGAATGGAAAATTTTGAGGCAGAGAGTTAAGCCTGACATCTTAGGTCAGTACCCTAACCATGAAACTATAAAGTGTGACAAACATACAGTGTTCCCTTGTACAATTTCATTTTCATAAAGAAGCTTAGAAAGTGTTTTTTAATCCCCTGAAGAATAAATCCCAACTATGGATTGACAAGGTTACCACAGACATGGGACTCATCTTCCAGTCAATGCAATTTTAGTATCAAGAATTTCCTTTTTAAACATTTACTTTTATAATATTTTCACACTTCATTTCCTACTTTGAGAAGAAGAATGGTCTGTGATTTAAGCATTTAATTGGGACTCAAGAGCCTGTGTTAATTTCCTGATTTTCCAAAACCTTCCCTTGTGCCTTGCCCAGGCCACATCACTGATCTCCGTGGGCCTCTGCTCCCCATCTCTAAGTTGGAGTATAAGAATTTTTTTCTGTCTTGACTTCTGTTATGAAAAGGCATAAGAAATTATTCTTGTCCTTTACCCAGTGCCAGTAAAGACTGGTTCAAGTGTTGCGTCCAGATTTAGGCAACTACACTTAAAGAAAAATTGGGCCAGTTGGAAAATGCTTCATGAAGAGTGGAAAGAATTATCAGAGATACTAAAAAAGACTATGATCAAGTCTTTAATAAACTGCAGTTCTTTAACCTAAGGAGAAGCAAAGAACAAATTGTTTTCTCTGCCTTATGGTGGACATGATATGAAATAATGTTTTTAAATTTCAGAAAGATTTAGGCTAGGTGCTAAGGATTATGTTAGGTCTTAGGTGTTAAGGACTAGGTTTAGTGAAGGCCTTGGGAAACTTCCCAAAGAAGGTTGTAAAGCTCAGGTTTTTAAAAACTTGCTAGGCTAGCATCTGTTTGGAATTACATAGCATTGCACACCTCCCATAATTTTACTTATACACACCAGGTAGTATTACTGGTTAATACAGGTTATTGGAGAACGCTTCTTCATTACTGACTCCTACATTAGTATCCTCTAAACTGTAATGGTAGCTAAATAAGGGCATGCCTATAAATATCACAGAGAGTACTGACAAGGGGATAGCCAGCTTGTGAAAGGGAATGATGCAGTTTTTAGTTGACTTCAAGATGTTATTAGTATGAACCATAAGTTTAAATATCCCAAACAGTATGTTTGCAGTGTTCCTAAAATGTGTGAGTAGAAAGGGAAATTACCTAATTTGGTTGGCTCAGAGTTTTCTTTTACCTCATATGAAACTGGCAGGTGTTTCAGAGATTCTTAGCTGGTTTTCCCCAAAACTTACAACTTTGGGCTGTACTTGCAGAAAGAAGACCAGGCCAGGAGGATATGTAATTTCTTTGTAATACAGATAAAACTTTGGAATCATTTAGATGAAAAATTGTCCCTGTGCTCATTTATTGTTAATTTACCCAAGAAGGAAAGTCCTTAGCCCTTCTTCCCAGCAAACTGAGCCACTTAAAAGATGTTAATATCTCCTGGGCCTGACCCAAATGGTTCCCACTACCTAGATAAATGGTTAGTGATTTATTCCATACTTGGCTAAAACTTAAGAATTTAATGTGCTATGAAGCACAACATCCCTTCCCAACGAGCTGGTACATATTGGAATCCCGTAGCAAGCTTTTTCATGTATAAACCTGTTTTGTGTGTGTTACATACAAATATTTCTCTTCCTGTGGGCCTGTACTCTTGCCAGCTCAAGGGCACCCGGATTAGAATGAACTTTCCAAGTACCACTGTGTGGAAGGTGATACACAGCCCCATAGACCTGTGGCCAGCAGAGGTTCAGCATTGATTTCAAGGGTGGCTAAGTCAGACCTTAGGAAACACTTTTGTGTGTGTGAATTTTCTGTCTGAGCAGAAATTTATGTAATGGTCTTTTTACTCCTGTCTGTCCACCTGCCGTTATGAATATCAATAAAAAGTAAAGATAAAGATATCAGCAGTTAATTGCTTGACAGTTAACTGTTAAGACAATCTCTTCATTAATTTAGTGTTATTTTTTTAATAACATGGTCGTCTGTTAAAAATGCAACTGAACTCTCAGGGGATTTAAAATCCAGTGTAGTCTCTCCTACAAAGCAAATTAAAATAGGTCACCTAAGCTGTAACCATTTTACACTAATCATTAAATAAAATATATCTATGTTTTAACAAGAATCCAAATAGGGTAATGGCATGTATACAACCAACCAGCATCCTTGGCAGTCATGACTTAGAAGATATTCCTTTAATTGAAACTACCTGAATTTTTCATTTAAAAAAAAAAAAAAGTCAATAGATGAACTTCAATCAGCATACCGAAGGGGTCATCTCCTCAGCCGTGAGCATACCTCAGCCACTATTACAGCACAGAGGACTCTGCTGTCCTTTTCCCCATGCTTGTTTTCCTGTGAGGCTTTCCGTACTGCATGCAGTAATACTTCTCAACTCACATCTGCACTGAGTTCATTGCAGATCATAGCTAAACTGTAAACTAGTCCATAGTGAATAACCCAGAATAGCTCCACACCTGCGAATGATTCCATTTTGCTGCATGAAACGCAACAATTTTGCTATCAGCTGAATACATTTCAGGGAGTAACAAAGAAATAGAAACCTTTCATTAAATGAAAGACATTTTTTTTTTCTATGATACCAGCAAAATGTGCTTTCAGATCTTTGTGGGCAGAGTTGCAAAAAAATTTGGCTTAGTGATTTGAGACCTCCTACAGAGGATATTTAATTTTGAAACAGAAGAATCAAATCTCTCAGCTCGTCGATTTTGTTGGCATAAGCTATTGAAAATGAGTTTGTCCAAGAAAACTGTGTTATGTATGTGTGGAACAGAGGAGGAAAGACTCAGAGGGAGATTAGATGATACTTATGCCTGTTGTTAATGGAAAGCAGTCTCCATTCCAGTTTCTAAGCTCACAAAAAGATTTCATTGGAAATTATCTCTTTTACCTGTTCTTCAGCTGTTATGGAAAAAAACAGCAATTCCTCTCTTTTGTTTAAAACAGAGAAATCGGGTGAATTGTAAGAGTACTCTGTATATCAAAAGCATTTAAAAAGTTTAAGCAGAGCAGTCATCCTTAAACACCTTCTGATATTTCCTTACAAAACAGTAACTAGTGGGGGGTTTTGAGATTTCCTTCAAGCTGGTAAAGAGAATATTTTGCATATGAACATGCAGCTATTAGTCATCTAACAGCTTGAGCCTGCACCATGCTAAAATGTCTTCTGAAAGATGCTCGGCATTGTTAATTGCTATTGAAAGCACCCTGACTACGGCTGACTTTTAGTGATTCATAAGAGTGAACACAGCACCTTTCTGGATGACTGTTTTAGAAGCTGTTAGTGAAGGCCACTGTGTAATCATGTTTGACTTAAACAAAGGGCCTAGAGGATTTTTTCGTGTTTACATATGAAGTATCCAGAATTAGAGACATAAACTGAGAAAGTTATTGGTTCTTGTTCAAATTTAGAGGAACTTGGAACACACACCCTATTTAAATATAAAACATACATAGCTTACATCTAGAGGAGATAAAATTTCCATACATAATCTTTTGCACATCAGCCCAGGAAAATAGTCTATCCATGCAAAAGAAAAATTAAATTATGAGAAAAAACACTTACTTATGTATGCAAACACTATTACTAAATCATTCTGACTAACTCCAACAAACACTGTTTCAGGTTTTCTTAACTTAGTCATTTGGGGACTGAGCAGTATTGTATATGTATTTCTATTCAGAGTGCTCTAAATAAGGTAGGAGTACTTTGTTCCAGCAGAAAGCTATCAATTTCCAAGAAACAGCTCTGTTACCCAACTGTTTGTGATCATGTGTGGCTTGAGGGACAGCCTAAGAAAATTTAAAGCTAGCATGCAGAAGTATGAATATAATTACCAAGATTTTTATAGCATTATATGTTGCCAGTGTCAGACTAGTAGAATTTGGCTCAGAACTTTTAACCAAAATATGTAATGAATTGAAGATAACTAATGTACTTTAAAAATTATAAAAGACACTATATCGAGCCTAATAAGATCTTAACTAATTTTTACTGAAGACCTTTAAAACCAGACCTATAACTACAGGTATTGGATATTAAATATAAAAATGATAGAATTATAAAAAGTTGCAGTTAATTTGTTCCTTCAGTCATAAAATTCTGAACTAAATGCACAGAAAACAGAGTAGCAAACAGAAGAAATAAAGAAAAGAATTACAAAGTGATAGATAATCATAGGTAGGGATCACAAAACAATCATTGGAAAATTAATTAGTTGACAACTAGCTATCACACAAAGCATAAGAATGAGCAATGTATGACATGATTTGTACACAATCCAGTCCTGTTCCTACTGAATTATACATAGACAATATGATGCGAGGTATTCCATAGCTTTCAATAAACTATTATCATACCAAAAATAATGGACAAAAACAGCTGTTGAGAAAAATAAAGTAATTTTGACAATAGAGGAGACAATAAATTTATTTAGAAAAATGTTTGGGTTTAAGTGGAGGTACTGCTGACGAAATGCAGCAGAGAGGCAGAAGTTCATTCCAGATGGCAGGAACTGCAAAGAAGCCTGTCCACCCACGGTCTTATACTTCATGAGGGAACAGACAGGAGATGGAGTACTGAATCTGAGGAGGGAGTTGAACAAAAATTAGGAGAAACATGGTCTATTAAGAGTTTGGATCAACTCTGTACAGATTTCAAATTCTGGGAAGGAAACTTTACACTCAATCTCAAAATGCATGGGAAATGATGGCCGTACTTAAAAGCTCTCTTAAACTGATGAGGGAGGTTTCAGCCAAACGTAATAGACTGGACAAAATGCATCTTTCAAAGTTACTACTAGGAAGTTGGCAGGGGGAGCAGCAGAGGAAGAAGGATGGCACAAATGTTGGCTTACTAAAGTGATAAGCTTTACAAGTCTGATAACAATGCTGAATGTCCATGCATTTCTTCTGCTGTTTTACTAACTGCAGCTTATGTTTTCTGGGAATTTTTTTATTTCCTGTTATGAACACAGAAAGAGTTTCTTTTCTTGGATTAGAAAGGTTGTGCTGCTTTGAGACAGTGTGAAACGCAGCCGATTATATCTATGGCTAACACAAAAGATATGTGAAACTGAGCTTGTGTTGCTGTACATATTAACAAAATATAATTAAATTCAATTGTTTTGCAGACTTTAATATCTTTGTGAAGATTATCATTATATTCATTTTCATAAAAAAAGAAACAAATTTGCTTCAATGAACAGCAATATTTTAGAAGCATGACAGAAAAGCCATAAATCTGAATGTGATTTGCTTTAAAATCTACTAGAGTGACTGCAAATCATAAAAACATTCAGTCAACTATGTTCCAGCAAATCACAATTCCTTTTAAAAGCCATTGATGATTTAATAAGAGAGCCATATGGCTCTTCTCTTGTTGATTTAAACTCAGCTACAGGTTTCTTGAAGAATATTTGTGAAGAGAACCTATCATGCTCAAATGTCACACAGCTAATTCATCCACCCCAATCTGTTTATAAAGACAGATGGCAATATGTTGGATTGTCATAAAAAAAAAGCGGACTGCAGTTTAATAACCATATCTAGACATTTGCTTAGAAACTTGACTGTTCCAGAACTGCTACTCATCCAGGTTCCCTAGAGCATCAAATGGCAATCTTCTGTTCTCCTGTTGGTGACCTAGCAGCAGCTATCAAAAATGGTGTTCTAAATATATTGAAAGGAAATATACCTCTGAAAGCTCAGCAAGTGATATTCCAGCAAAGATATAAAAAGCTTAGTAACAGGAGTCCTGACAGTTGGGGGGGGGGGGGGGGGGCGACTTG
>JANZLQ010000079.1:23449865-23460637 GCA_026212715.1 Elanus axillaris | reverse complement strand
ATGAAGACCATGGTGAGGCAGGTTGTCCCCCTGCAGCCCAAGGAGGTCCACGGTGGAGCAGATCTCCACCTGCAGCCTGGGGAGGACCCTACACCGGAGCAGGTGGGACCCCAAAGGAGGCTGTGACCCCGTGGGAAGCCCGTGCTGGAGCAGGCTCCTGGCAGGACCTGTGAACCTGTGGAGAGAGAAGCCCACAGAGCAGGTTTTCTGGCAGGACTTGTGACCTAGTAGGGGACCCACGCTGGAGCAGTGTGCTCCTGAAGGACTGCACGTCGTGGAAGGGACCCACACTGGAGCAGCTCGTGAAGAACTGCAGCCCGTGGGAAGAACCCACGCTGGAGAAGTTCGTGGAGGACTGTCTCCTGTTGGAGGGACCCCACGCTGGAGCAGGGGAAGAGTGTGATGAGTCCTGCCCCTGAGGAGGATGAAGCAGCAGAGACAACCTGTGATGAACTGATCCCAACCCCCATTCCCTGTCCCCCTGTGCCGCTGGGGAGGGGTAGGTAGAGAAGTCAGAAGTGAAATTGTGCCCGGGAAGAAGGGAGGGGTGGAGGGAAGGTGTTGTGAGATTTGGGAGTATTTCTCATTACCCTACTCTGTTTGATTTGTAATAAATTTAGTTAATTTTCCCCAAGCTGAGTCTGTTTTGCCCTTGATAGTAACTGGTGAGTGGTCTCTCTTGTCCTTATTTAGAACCATGAGCCCTTTGTTATATTTTCTCTCCCTTGTTCAGCTGAGGAGGGGAGTGATAGAACGGCTTTGATGCGCACCTGGCATCCAGCCAGGGTCAACCCATCACACACTGAAAGCCCAGACTTCCTATTTGGCTTTGTTTCCATAAGAACAAAAATAAAAAAATAATGAGGATCTGATTTAAAATATTTAAGGAGGGAAAACGGAATAGAAAAAAGACAATCCTGTCTTCCAAAATCCTTGCCTCAGTTTAAGAACATGTATCCTTTGGATATATCATTTGCTTACAGACTGGGTTATTTCTTTCAGACAAAATAAAGGAAACAAAATGAAGTAAAATCAACATTTGAGTGAGATTTCTTATTTCCAGTGCTGCGTTTTGCTGGAGCTTTCACAGTTAAATCAAAATGTTAGAAATCAACATCCCTCATCACTGGGATGCTGAAATTAGTTGTGAAGTCAATATCTTCTATCTTTCTGTAAACAGATCATCTTATAAGGGAATATGTACATAAAAATTGTTCTGCAGAGTTTTTTAATTGCTTTAAATATTTTTTCATACAGTAACTCTGTTAAACAACAGAGAGTTAAAGCTTGACATTATATGTTTGATGATTAATTGAACAGAAAGCATATAGGAAAACATTCCAGTGAAAAATTATTTTTAATCATTCTAGATTAGGTTTTGGTTTAGTTCACAAGTATAGAACACAAAGAAATCAAAGCTTAATGAATTTCCCTGAAGAACAGTACATTTCACTTCTGCTTTTTAAGTACTCAGAAAATAAAGGCCACTTAAAAGTACAGGAACAAAGTTCCTATCGATAACAAATTTAATTTAATAAAAACAATCTGGGATGAGGTTTGTATGTGCTTCAAGCAAAAAAAGATAGCAGGAATTTATTGATATATTGGAGGCATACAAAGTACTAACAGTGTATCTGATTTTATTGCTGAGATTATAAATCTTCTTCATAGGATACATAAGTGTGATTAACATTTAAATACAAAAGTTGTTACTGTAAGAATTATGCCACAACAGTGGACAATCCCTAGCAGTTTGTGTGGTGGAGTTCTTCCTTATACAGCAGAAGATGCTTCATGCAGTTGAGGAGATTTGTTGCATGCAGAAACCCAAAAAGACTATGCCAAAGAAAGTGTCCAGTCTCAGACCTCAGACCCTTCTTCTTGGAGCTCTGATGATACTGATAGGATAGTTTATGATTCAAAGGAAACTAAAAAAAAAAAAAAGGAAGGAAATCACACACATTGATAAGATCTTTATTTTGTCTTTATACTTGAATTTTAATCACTGTAGCATTCTAAATGCTAGTGGTTTTTTTTTGAACAAAATATTGCAAAAGAATGTGATGTCATTCATATTGTGTCTCAAAAAAGCCTGCCCACTCGGTTTCTTCAGGATTGTTCTCTTCCTGCTTTGTCTAGCATGATGTTTCATCTTCCTATGGGCAAGTTTCTGTTATAGAGTATGTGTTACTAGTCCACCCAGTATGGAATCTTGCTTACCCAGATATGAACTTCATGAAAATAAAATTTTAAGGCAGGGTTGGTTAAGATCTGTTACTAATTCTTTACTATTAAGAGCAGTACAAGTGCTGCTGCTGTTTCATGCAATGACATAGTGTAGTTATGCATCAGCAGTGCAGATCAGCCACTTTTCAAGATGACTTGATCCTCAGCATCTGGAAACACATCTCCATTCTCACATCCTTGTGCTCATGCAGAGCTCTCCTCTATGCTAAACATGTACCTGTAAGATTGTATTTATGAGACTGTAGAACACAGACCAAAGCACTTTTATTTACAGCTATGTAATTCAAGGGCCAGTATTATTATTTCTTCTGTCAGAATTTTTTTACCACTTATTCTCCAAAGGATCTGCAGCAGCTCGAGAGGGGCATGCTAAGTTCACAGGCACTGCACTTAAGTAGAGGAGTATAAATAAACTAGTGTCAAACAAAACTCATCAGTGCCTGAGGATTTACATGTCCAAATGCAAAGCTCCAAGCACCTTTGAAAGGTTTTAATTCTACCAATGGAAGAAAAACTGCATTTAAAAACTAATTAAGTACATGTCTGTGGTGTTTTGTAACTACTTTCTCTTTAAGTTTATTGATATCTGTTAGATGATCTCCCACACTGGGCTCAAAAAGTCCTGCTAGCCTAGTGTCTTGCTTCTGACTATACTTACTATTCAGTCCTTGGGGTGTGCTGGAGCCCTTTGATCGCAGACGTGTGGAAATTTTCCACCAGCTTTGGTCTCAAAGAGTTGAAAATTAGTTCCAGCCCTGAAACATGGGACTGAATGTTCTTCTACAGAAAAGTATCATCAATTATTACAACTTCAGAATGTCTAATTCCTTCTTACTGTGAAACTGGCTTTGAACTGAAGTAGTTCAGAACGGCTATACATTTGCAGTCACTCTGCATGGGCAAATAAGGCAACTTCCTGCCAGCACTTCTACGATCTTGCCCTTACAGAGCTCCTATGCTGCTAGATGAGTCTGTTCATAGGAAAAGTCAACTATCTTGAACTTTCCAGTCTAAATAACTCCACAGCAGAGCTTAGGAGCTTGAGGTTCAGGCAAATAGTAAAACAGCCCCATGAACTCTACTGGTCCTCACTTTACAGGTACTTAAGTTCATGCAGCTGACAGGTTGTATTACGTCTCCTGAGAGTGGCTATATGCACGAATCAGGGACTCAGCAAATTCAGAGAACTGAATTTGGATTGAAAGTGGTTTTTTTAACTACCCAGGGCAATTCAACAGTCACTCATTCTTGCATACTGGAAGACCCTGCTCCTCAATCTGGTAAACCATGAGGAATAATTCATTACGCAGCATGCTTCCAAACATTATAAAAATTAAGCTTCATTAGTTGATTCACTTCTGTGATATGCTTTATCTATCTGTCCTGAATTTGTCTAATATTCTAAATTCTACTCAACTTTGTTACTTTTACTTAGGGATTTGTAATATGACAAAGAACAGTAGACCTTGAAATAAGGAAAACAAAAATAGGCACAGAGGAAGCTGCTGCAATCTGCTGTTGAAAAGTGTAGGTGTGTATTGTCTATAATTTATTAGCAGCAGTGTCTAGAGAATTGGTTGCACTCAAAAACATCAGACATATCTGGATTTCAGAGGAGATTCCTTCAAGTGCCAGCTACTGATGTTATTTTATTTTTAAAAATGGTTACATGTCTCAATAAAGGTTGGGAACAGACTATCACTACAGTGTGGTAGACATTCCCTGCACTTTCAGTGACTGAAAGAAGGATTTCAGATGGTGCCAGGAAGGTGCTGGTATCAGACCACTCATTTCTCCCTTGATTTCTTTCTCTAACCATCCATGTATTCAAGACATGCTTATTAATGAATAGAAGCCACTGTTACGAGAGCGTTTGCTGTTCTTTTGTCATCATACTCACTGCAGAAAATTGTTCAGAATGAATTAGTCTAATTAGGTATGATTCTATTGCTTTTGCTTGCAATCTTTTCATACATTGGATTTGCTCACAAAGGAGGTGAAGGGCGCCTATTTCCAGGCTGTTGCTGGTGCGGCAAAGACATGCCATAAAGCCCTCCAGGGTCTGCCGAGTCAGGTGTGACTCTTGGCAGAATGCCTGGCGATCTCCCACAGTGGCCAGCACACTGCGGAGTGGGCACTGCTGGACCAGCCCCACACAGCGCTGCTGGCTCAGAGTAACTTATCACCCATGGGTCACACTACTTCTGGTTTACTTTAGTCCCTGAAGCAGTGTAGAGTACAGACACACCAAGTTGCTCAAGTCCTCTTTATTCCAAACTGTTCTGCAACCACAAACCTTATCGCGTTTCCCATGCAAAAAGTGAGCTCTTTTCCTCATTGTGCAACTTGTTTATGCTGTCACTCCCTTCCTAACACAAGAGCCTTCCACAAACACTTTGCACAGCCTCCTATCCACACAGTTCAGTTATTCCCACAAAAGTATCTCCATTGATTGACGACTATTTACAAGGAAGAACAACATTTGCCTGAAAGCCTAAGTAATAGTGATCATATTACAGACACCCTTTCCTCATTGTATTGAAGATTTGAGAGTTAGTAGGGGATTAAATTTAAATTGTTTTGTTTGGATTTGTAAGCTCTCTGCAGTGAGGAATATTCACAATCTCCATCTATAGCCTTGCCCTGACATAAGGTTTGTAGGATGTGCCACATTCTCCCTCTTCCCATCTGTTTCAACCCCTTGCTTTTCTCTAAAAAACAATCCTCCTCCTCAGGAATTTAATTCTCTCTTCCTTTTTTTTTTTTTTTCCTACATTTTGGAATAAATTGGCTCTGGAGACGAGTGTTAATTTTGTCATTGTGGCTGTTTGTTCTTTTGTATATTTACCAATTATCCTCCTTCTCCCAACTACCATAGCAGTATTACATGTCTTTTCTCTGCAGGAAATGGAGGTGTAAAGGTATCAAATAACTTGTTCAAGGTCACAAAGAGAGTTCATCCAACCAAATTAAGGTTTCCTGAATATCAGGTACTTACAGAAAAGATCATCCTTCTGCTCTACGAAATAAATGCCTAAGAGTCTGCAGTCCTGAGAAGGTACTTTAGAAAATGATACAGCAAAACATATATAATTATTGTCCCTCTCTGATGCTCATTTGAAGAGTAAAACAGACCAATGTGTACAGCTTATGTACCTCTACAAAAGACACAAACTTAAGTGAAAGTTAACATAACCAGCTATATAAAAGAGAGGACATTTAAGGTTAGGTCTGTGTGACCTTCCCCAAGATACAGAGGACTGCGCTTAAAAAAGAAGCTTGGCAAGCTATTTCAGGCTGTATGTTTGAAATAGGTTTTGTCTTTTGGGGCTGTTTATTCCTCACGACAGTTTAAGCTTTTAGTGCTGTTCTTCTGTCTATAAAATAGAAATAAATATACTTGCCCTTTGTTGAGAAGCTTTGTGAGCTCCTAGGAGAAAAAATACAAGTACTAAAAATTATTAATACAGAAAACAGCATTTGTATTTAAACACTGAGAAGAAAGCCAAAATTATACTGGTCAGTTCCTGTCTGGTGTTACTACTTCCTCTTTAATTATATGTTTACATGAGTGAATGAAGACTTGTTTGCCGAAGGGACACTACTGAAGTTATAATAGCCTGTAAGCTAGGCACATAATCAGGCAGTTTTTAATGATATAATTGATAGGCCATTGTGAGTCAAATAATTATGGTATTATCATTCTGCTACTACAGATAAAGCTTGGAAAGTAGAAAAATTACTTAGAAATAACCTTGACATGATGTGATGTATCATCCCTCCTGAAGGAAGAGTTAGCAATGGAAGAAGCTGAGAAACAAGGGCATTAAGCAGTATGGTCTACATCCCTACATGTACAAGGTCATGCATATTGTAGGGTAGACACTAAAGAATCAACTCCTTTATACTTCTTCCCCAAAATACATTCTTCACAGGTATCTCCCATGGCAGCAAGGCTGTTCCAGTCCTGCCCTGCCATGGGGTGGCACTGCACTAATTCCCCAGCTTCCTCCACCCACTACATTTCTTCCATACTTTGGGTCACTGGCCTCTGCTTGCTTCAGGGTTAGTGAGAGCAAACGGGAATTTCAGAAGGGTATTATTGCCACACAAGATACCAGGAATTGCATCACTATATCACACTGAGGCTTCAGTCAAAATTCTGGATGGTATCTTTATGAAATGATCTTGTTTCACAAGTTCAGGCTGCTATCTCTGCAAAATTAAAATCTTTTCTGTGTCTATCATTTTGCTGAACTAGCAGCAATTTGTCCAGCTAAACTCAGCTTTAATACTTTTCACTGAGCTGCCAAACATGCTTATTTGATCACTGTAATCCCATCCGATGCATCATATATCATCTGATTATGTTACCCACCATGCCAAGGAGAGTCTGATCTTGTCCTTCTTCCAAGGTTACATCATATACTACTGATAATGATTCAGAAGGTACCACAGCACAGCATACGGCTTCCTCTGCCTTCAGCATGAAATGTACAGCTGAAAGGATATTTGGATATGGCTTGTATCCACAGATCACACAGGCTGAGAGTTCTTTAACAGGAAAAAAACTTTTTTTTTTTTACAAATTGTTCTGTTTGCCTTTATGTAGTGCATGAGATTTAACTTTACTGTTTTGCAGATAGAACCATTATTTTTTCCACTGCATAGATTTATAAATGTTGTGTGACCTCTTGTGGTGTAATAAAATATTACACATATGATCCATGGATAGAACAGTTTATGCAACCTGCAATCTAAATACAGCCCATCTGCCTTGATGGCTAAATTTCTATTAACCAAAGACTCTGTTGCCTATGAAACTCTCAATTAACAATGAATCACAATGTAAAAATCTCCCTTAATGGCAGTCATTTAATGAGTTCAGGTAGTTTGGATAACTCTTAATCACTAGACAATTTGATTTTCATAAACCGAAGCTTTTTTTTTTTTTTTAAATTTCTGATATGACTTTTAAATTCCACATTCAGCAGTAATATACAGATGCTGGTACTGAAAACATAACTTCATTCCTCTCATTAATGATGTTTGCCACTGAAGAAATAATTAACAAGTGTCTTGAATCTGCTTGCATGCATAGGAGATCTTTGAGAGTCTAATACACACATGTAAATAGCAAATGGGTAAAAGAAGTGTAACTATTTGCAAAATTAGTCAGTGGGTGTTATATATAAATATAAGTACTGGCATTCCTTAAGCAACACAGGAAGTTTTGAAGGTATAGTTACTATGTGTAGATGCTTTCTATAATCACACATAAAGCTTCTAAAAAAAAAAGAAAAAAAACACGTCAGGATAAGTGGTATCATTTTTTTAAATTTCTGAATCTTTGTGCCCCATATTGTGTATTACTTGTGGCCATGACAACCAATGATAGTAGCAAGACTGCAATGCCTCTGCAGTCTTACCACAGCAGCAGCCTACTGATGCACTGCATGCAGCATACACAAAGGATGCATGCTATGAAATATCATGCAAACACCTGCCATTAGGCATCTGTAGCAGCAATGCTAGCTTAATAAATACATTGGAGCTGAAATGAGAAACAACTTTATTTCTCTTTCTAATGTAGTCCAAGTTGTTCAGTCCCCTGAATAAGGTATCTAATATTTTGGAGGATTAGTCTATATGCCATTCCTAAAGCTAGGAGAAGCTTAAAGATACTGCAATGTCATTTTTTTCCCCTATGTATAACACTGTCCTCTCATTACCTGAAATACCTGGTGATACGTAAGAACACTTTCAGAAATGTCTTAACAACTAATTAACATTAATCACCTTGCAAGCAGAATTAGTTTGATTAAATTTTAAAAAATATTCACCTTTCCAAACTTATACTGCAATATCTTTCAAGATAAATCATTCAGAGATGCAAAGTAGTTTTAATTTTTCCCTTTTTCATCTACACATCTGTGTTTTCATTTCTATTGCACTTAATTTAACATGTATTAACTGTTGACTGCTTTCCTGTGTTAGTTACAGTACTTGATTTAGTTAGACATATTTTCAGGAAGACTGGTCAGTTGTACAGATAATTTACCATGCTTTACCTTTCAGTTCTGTGTAAAGGTTGAATACATGTTCTTCAGAAGATTTTGGATGACAAGAAATGTGGAAAACAAGAAGTCTTAAAAATCCAGCTTAACAAACAGACATTCAAACCCCAAAATGAAAAATCTCAAGCTTTTTGCTTATATATCAAACCATCTGATGTGTGTATGCAAATAACACCTTAAAGTTAGATTAAGAAAGCCCTAAATCTAGTTAAAGTTTACATATATTGTGCAATTATGAGCAAATTAATTATTCTTCTGTGAGTCCTCAGTTCTCTTTAGTCATATGTAGCATATTAACAGAGAAACTTTGGAACTTTTCCTGGGGACTTTCCCAAGGCCAAAGAGGAAAATAAAAATCCCCAAAGTTGCTTGCTAAAGAAATCCATACATCTTAAGGCACCACAACTCATTAAGACAAATTTACAAAAAAAAAAAAAAAAAAAAAAAAAACAGGAAAAAAGAAAGTCAATGTATTTGGGTAAAACACCAGTGGGAAAAATGTGGGTGTCCTCCACCTTGACAAACAAAGATCAAGCTATGAAGTGGGTGCTCCAGGGCCCAAACAGTTCATCAAAAAGTATGTGAAATGATAGTGTATTTTAATCATACCCATTCTGAAGCAGAAGAATCAGCTCCTGCATTGAATGGCTCATGGACCTGGATGGGTTTATTAACAGACAGATAGACAGATCAAACTAATAGATGTGTGGAAAGCCATAAAGCCTGCAAAAAGAACAAGAGAACCAATTGCCTCTACATACCCATTGTTAAGGAAACTGAAATCTTTAACATGAGTTTGAAAATCTGTGAAAATCAATCAGAATTTTAAATGTCAGAATAATTAGACACCCTCATGCAACTGGAGAAAATAACATTATTGTTTTTTTGGAACAGCAGTTGTAAATGTGTTGCAGTTGAATGTAGCTGAAGATACAATACGGACAATGTTGAATGAGTATATGGAACCGAAACAGGGACTCCAAGTAAGACCCCTGAGCAAGGTGCAGAAAGAGCAGCCTAATTCACTGTGACAGATGTATGTGACAGAGAGAATTCTGGCTGTACCTAGGAAGGTAATGGATATCTTCTATTATAAAGATCCTGGGATATTTTTCTGAGTCTCAGATCTGCACCTGTGAACACAGACAAAGCGAGAGAATTTGTTCTTGTAATAAAAGTTACAGTATCTGACTTCCTATTCATCAATTTCCAGTTAGACAGTAATGAGAGCAAAAGTTCTTATGCATTACATATTATGAATGCATATGAAATATTTACCAAGTATTTTATGCAAACTTTGTTATTTCTCTTTGATGTTTTTTTTTATTTTGCTGGGATATTACCCTTGAATGGCAACAAGTATGAATCCTTCAAAAATACAAAGTAAATACTGGTGTACATCTCTTCCCACTTCCTTCCTTTTCTTCAGTAACAATCACACTCCTGTAATACCTCTCCACGTTGCTTGGATCTCTCCAGCAAATTGCACTACAAGCTTTTGTCTCCCCACCTGCCTCTCCTTCCCTACAGGCTATGTTTTCCACTTGAAGTTACTTGTAGCCATAAATTCAAACACCCAGCAGATGATGCTGTCCTGAGCCACCCACCACACTTCTCCAGTCGCTCCATGTTATGCCGCAATCAGTATCCAGCAGCTTGGAGAACTGTAACAAGGCAAAATGAACACCCACGGGTAAGACAGAGGTTGGTCCCAAGACTGACTGCTCCTGAGCATTGGATACTTCCTTCTGCTCACTTTTTCCATCCACTATTTATAGTGCAATGAGCATTTTTTTTATTATAGTAATAATCTGTGCACATAAGGCAGAACAGCTGTAATTTTTCACTAGGCCAATAATTCTGAAGTTTGAAAATATTGAAGTTACTTGATGGGAGTAAACTTTGATAAAATGCTAATGGTAGAAGCAGCTCAGTCTGGCAGCAGGCTTTATGTAGACAATGGGATCAACCCACAAGACTTGATTTGCCTTTCACTTATACTTTTGTTTTTATAACCCTGCATTGTCATTTAACCTCAGTCGGTAACTAAGCATCATGCAGCCACTCACTAACTCCCCGCCACCCAGTGACGGGGAAGAGAGTTGGGGGGAAAAAAAGGTAAAACTTGTGGGTTGAGATAAGAACAGTTTAGTAGAACAGAAAGGAAGAAACTAGTAATGATAATAGCAACAATAATAAAATAACAATAATAACAATAAAAGGATTGGAATATACAAAACAAGTGGTCCCCAATGCAATTGCTCACCACTTGCTGACCAATTCCCGAGCAGCGATCCGCCCCACCTTGGCCAACTCCCCCCAGTTTATATACTAGACATGCCATCCCATGGTGTGGAATACCCCTTCGGAGAGTTTGGGTCAGCTGCCCTGGCTGTGTCCCCTCCCAACTTCTTGTGCCCCTCCAGCCTTCTCGCTGGCTGGGCATGA
>JANZLQ010000079.1:23416112-23449765 GCA_026212715.1 Elanus axillaris | reverse complement strand
TTCTTGTGCCCCTCCAGCCTTCTCGCTGGCTGGGCATGAGAAGCTGAAAAATCCTTGACTTAGTCTAAACATGACTTGGCAACAAGTTAAAATATCTGTGTGTTACCAACATTATTCTCATACTAAATCCAAAACATAACACTATAGCAGCTACTAGAAAGAAAACTAACCCTATCCTGGCCAAAACCAGGACACCCCACTCTCCACCTTTTTCAGATTAACAGCAATTACATAAAAGTAGATTCAAGCCTGTAATGGAAGATCTTCTGCAGTTTTCAGTTTTGCCCACCTTCATGTCAGTGACAGAAACTCTCACCAGCTTCAGTATGATCAAGACTGGGCTCTCCTGTCCCTTTTCTTGCTGTTCCTCTAACACAAAAACTCAGAATACAAATGAATTTCCTGCTTTCATATGTTAAATGGAAGAATGGGGGAACATTCCACTTCAAAGAGGCTACCTCATGTATAATACTTAAAAATAAAATAATCTGAAGAGCTCCAAACTGGTTTGGCTGCAGAATTATTAATGCTGCAAAAAGAGAAACTTTAGAAAATTAAATCTTCTTGCAGAATCCCTGGTAGATGCCTTTTATTGTAAATACGGTTTTCATAGGAAGAAGAAAAATTTGTCAAATAACCAGCTGTTTGCCCTGATGAGCCCCTCTAATACGATTTTTTAAAGCTAGGAAAGTGGAAAAATATACTAAAATGTGTGTTGATCTTGCAAGGCTGAGATAAACTCTATAGGGAAGAAACTTCAGTCCTCACAAAATGAGCAAAGACTATATACCACAAAAAAACTCCAGACACTAAGTGATTCTTCACCATTCCTGGAAATGATCTGTCCTTCCATAATGTTTACTAGCCTCGTGATCCACTGGAACCTTTACATGCTTTTCTCCTGTCACAATAAGTCTTCCACTGAATTCAGCATCAACTTATTCTGGAAATTTCAAGGCATCTTCCCATTAATTTAAATCCAGCTGGCATAAGTCATTGGCTACTCTTTTGACTGCAAAACAGTTTATCTACAGTTGTCCATTTTCCCTGTAAAACCTTCTTATAAGATGAAATTTTCCATGCATAAGCAATGCTGAAAAGTGAATGTCCTTTTAACAGTTTGAGTGAAATTAATTCAGGCTGCATGAACACATGCTACAAATACTTTCTGTATCTATATGTGTACAGAGGGAGGTACTTTATTCTCTATATTTTACTACTCAAAATAGATTACTTAGAATTGTCTGAACTTCAAACTTGACAGGTCTGAAAATTTTTCTTCCAGAAATGAGTGGGGACAGTGTTTCTGTTTATTCCTAAGGACAAACAGGAAATAACAGTGCTTCCCTTGTTTAACCTCTTGGAACATCTCACCATTTAATTTCATTGTAATCATAAGCATGCTTTTAGCCAAATGCTTTTTAGGCAGGTGAACAGGTATAGGAAAAAAAGAAGGTTCAACAACACCTTATCAATGTTTTGCCCTATTAAAAAAAAAAAGGAAAAAAAAGGCAAGCTTGGTTTAGAGTATTTTTAAGCATTCATACAAGCTATCAAAACAAGCCTTACTATGTTGTTTCTCTGTATTACAGTTATCTGCCAAAAGAGCCCTGGAGAAAGATTTAACAGAAAATAGAAAAAAGAATGATTCTGGTACTTGTGAGAAGGTAGAGAGGTAAGCATAAAGAAAGTCTTAAATTAGTTTGGAATAATTACTCAGAATTCTAAAGGAGGAAGCTCTAATTGGGATTAATCCCATGTGTGCTTGGATGTGCATCTATCCACAGCACCATTCTTTCTTCTGAATATGTAGTTTTCTGCCTGATTAATTTAAAAAAATGTATCCTGACACTCTGTATCTTGGTTATGGATAGTGCAGGTGCAAGAATAAAGAGTTCAAATAATTTATCAAGAAACACCATCATTAAAGGCAAGATAAAATCCATGTAAACAGTAGCACGCATTTTAGATTGCTCTGCCAAATACTCTGTCAAAGAGGAAATTTTTTTCCAGTATTCATTTGGGATTCCAGGAAAATGAGTGTTTAGCACTGTAGATAATAAACATATAACATGAGTGAATAGGAGCAAAAAATTAAAGTACAGAAATGAAAGTACTTTAGCAAATTGACTGGATTCCACTCACTTTCTAAAGGTGTAAATCCAAAGCATCTACATAGTTTTTGTAAAATCAGTATACATTTTTCAATACCCATGAGTATGACATTTACTGGAAAATTAATGACAATTTTTAAAAGTGCATAACCTTTGCAAACTTGAGTTTCCTTGAATGTAAGTGTGATTTCTATGCTGTATCATAGCAGGTTTTAAACAAAATAGACTCTGCAATGACAAGTAAAGCAGAGAGACATGTTCTGAATTGATCAGAGCATGGTCCAAAGAAATTAAAAGGATCACTAAGGCTTCTACAGAAGAAACAAAATCGCAAATGAATTCATTAAACTCAATCTTGAATGCATTGTGAGTTTATAGTAGATACATTATAGGGTATATATTGTAGTACCTAAATCATAAACAGGTAAAACAACAGTGTGTTTCAGAAGTGATGTTCTCTCCTTGCTAAATTGTATTGAACTATCACTGATTTTTTGTGTTAAGGTGTTACAGAGTTTTACGCAAAATTGCCTGAATTAACATGAAAGAGTTTATTGAGAAGGTATAACAAAACTTGTTTTGAAGATAATTTCATCTTTTAAAAGTTTACGTAATATCAATTTCTGCAAGATGTTCCGATTTTTCTACTACATCAGTGAAAGCAGCCATACAAAATTATGGCTGAAAAAGTAGGATAGCTTTCCATGGTTGAAAAGATAGTTAAATTGTTCTTTCAACTATTTTCTCTGTGAAAATAAGTAATGGCTTTTCTGGTTTTGGCTAATGATTTGTGTGAATCTTCTGCTCATGAAAGTGACAGATTTATAGATCTCACAGGCAAAATTTAGCCAGGCAGTTACTATGCAAATTTCTCCAACTTTGCCTGTCATTGTGCTTTAATCTTTACTTTATCTGCTTTATCTGCCAGCTTCTGTGTAGGAAAAGAAATCTCACAAATCCTGCAAGGAAGAGTGGAACCACAGCCTCACACAAATATTCCAAGTTCAGCACATCCTATCCCCCATCTTGATCATCCATATGTTATATGATGAAAGAATCAGTCTTGCTCCCAGTCAATTTCTCAACCTCCTTCACTTGTCAAAAGAAGTGCTATTATTATTTATAGCACAAGAACACCTAGAGATGTCAAGTGAGATGGGAAGTCAGGGTGCAATTTATGTCTCTAAAAGTAGATTACTAGCACTGATTCAAAGGTTTTGCTGTTTGGTAGCTGCTCACCTGAACTCCCCCTCTACCACCAAGAAACACATTTGCTGTCTTCACTCATGCAGGCAGCTGTGTTCAGATGTCCACAGGAAGATATGGGTCTGGACTGCTTCCTTTGCACAGATCCTCCATGCACACCCATGCTATTCTAGGCATTTAAATTATGGCCAAAACTGGTCATAATTCAACTCGTCCTTACTGGCAGCTGCAATAAGCTTTTTGGTTTTTATATAAGCATTAATTTTTGTAATGCCAGGACCCACCAGCTGGGCATCTTTCAAATAAAGCATCTCTCAAGGTGATAGCAATCTGTAAATTATGCTTGTTCATGCACCCGGCTTGGTGTCTGGATCAGCAACAATGTAAGTAGCAACAACAAAGAAGAGGGAAACCTACTAGACTTTCATGGAAACTCCAGATCAGATAAAAAAGAGACAAGCAGGAAAGACTATATAGAGTTTGGTGGGAGACAGTACTTGGGGAAAGAGGAAGTTTCCATTTAGCAGTGAACCCATCTGGGCTAGCATGAAGCATATCAGGTCCCAGGACAATTTAAAAAAGCCCAGTCTAGTGCACAGGATCAGAGAATACAGAGGCAGTAAAGGCAGGCTGGGGGTGGCATCCCAAAGCATGCCCCCATATTTGCCAAGCATCACAGTATTGTCATATACCTCTTGCAAGACGAGAAAGACCACATGGACACCACACTTCAGGGCACCCTCATGCTTGACCTTTAGGTACCATTAGCTGTTTCTGTAGACCAAAAGGCTGAGGGAGGGCAGCCACCGCACAGAAGAATGAGGGAAAACTGGCCTAGGGATAGCCAAGTGAACAGCAACTGCCTTGGATCTTGATGGAGATCCTGGAGTGGGGCAGATTAATCCACGATTACACCAAGAGACCAGATTTCCAGCATCACAGTCACCAAAGGCAGGACAGGAGCTCATCGGGTGCAAGATATTGTTGCATACTGCAGCCCTGATCCAGGGACCTCTGACTGTGCAGATAAGAATTATCTCAGCAGAGGAAAGCACGGATAGGTAAGCCTGATGGAAATAGAAAAGGATTTGATGTGGACTGAAAAAGTGATGCGGGATGTAAATGAAAGTTATAACAGAAAAGGAGAAGAAACAATCTAGAATTTATGATTGCCATGTTTATCTCATTGGTCATTTGCTGTGCTCTCTTTTGGACAGTCCCTCTCCTGGAAATGGAGCATATGGAAGGCCTGGCACCACCCCAGGCACTTTGATGCAGTCTTGGCAGGCCCTTGTTCAGGGATAGTGTGGGTAAAGGCTTTTCCTTTCTGATCTTATCTTGCTTTGCTTCACAAGCATGCCTTGCTACTACTGCCTGACAAGCAGAGGTAGTAGTAGCATCAGCAGGAGCTGCAGTGGCAGCATCAGTTCCTTCAGAGTTGATGTTTATAGTTTCAGCTTGGGCCAGTGTCATGGGTGTGTTAATAATAGGAATTTCACCAACAGGGCTGAGTTTCTGCAATGCAACTCTGAAGAGCCTTGCTTGACCCCGACTCCCGGAAGGGCGGACATATTGCCTCAAACAAGAAGACATTGTATACCAGCACTCCTCTTTAAATGATTGCTAGAAATAACAAGCTCTTGGGAAATGAATCTATGAAGTATAGAGCTTGGACACAGCTTTGAATTTCTGTTAGTGTGAGAACTTACTGGAAACACAACATGGTGAACACTGATAGATGGTCTAGGCAGAGACAGACACCTACAGCTTATAGGCAAATCTTTAAACTGAATCACTTCCATGGAAGACTTTCCCATGCTGATCTAATTACTTGGCCTGGGAAATGTAAAGCAGAAAGGTTGCTCTGCAGCTGTGCTCCTCTCTAGTACCCAGGGCTCCACTGGTAACAAGCTGAGCAAGAGGGAGAAGTGTTTCGTTGGGAACCTGTAGACTGCTAGACTTTTCAGGAAATGTGGCTCAGGAGAGTCCCTAGGCTGAGAACAGAGCCATGGAAATTGGGTGCTGGTAGGCTGAATTCCCACACATCATACAGCACCCTTTGATGACTGAGAGGCTGCGAGCTGGAAGAATTCACAACAGATAGGAGAATGCTTGACCTCTCCCCACACTATCCTAGGAAAGACAGAGAGAAAGTCCAATATTTGAAGTGGATGAGATATTCATCAGTTTCCTACCTGCCTTTGCCAGAACTTGGGGAAGGCTCATTTTCTAGCACAACTAGGACAATCCAGTGGCAGCTTGCTATGAGTGGTGCAGTGTTGCCTGCATCAAAACTTAACCTGGACTATGATCTAGTGTGTTATCAGTTGGTCAAAGGCCAATTCAAGGGCTGAAGAAGGAGGACAGCTGAGGAAAAGAATATGGGAATGTTGAGAGGTGTTGGCATTTCCTGGTATGAGACAAGATTTCACTGTTAGGTCCAAGAAAATTTCTGTATTACAGCAGAAATGTGTCAAGATTGGCTCTGACCTTCCAGTAAGTCACTTGAATGATACTGTACTTCTTCATAACATTGGAAGGGGAAGGAGAGGCTCCTTCCGCTATGAGAGATGGGACATTTTATATATGCTTAGGTATGTTGTGAGGGAGGCTTTGGCATATTTGCTGACCCTCCATTTCTTGTCCTAGCCTTTCTCTTTAAACTGTGAATAGCTGAGAGAATGTAAGTAGGTAGCTCTGCTCTTATTTCTGGTGTAGTCCTAGCTATTGCATTTAAGTCCCCTTCTGTCCTATGTCCTTGACATAGCTTGGTCCCTTCCGCACCTAAGTCCTCTAAACATGGCTATATCTATATTAGTAAGTGGATTCAGCCCAGTAGGAATAGATCCGTAAAGCAGATTAGCTGCTTCTGAGTACCATGTGTCCACTACATGCATTTCAAGTGGCTGGGTATGTGCACAGGTACCTTGATACAGCACTGTGAAGAAGAATCACTATAAACAGCACAGTTGTCCCGATTTCCCCCACTGCATAAATGAGACAGATGAATTGCGACTCTATAGAAGCACATTTTTAAGAGAGACTTTTATCTTGAGTATGGATGTCTACTCTTAGTCAGGTAAATTGTACCCCCAGAGTTGGAATCACAGTGGAAACTTACAGTACAGTCCTTAGTATCACTACTTTATGTTTGTGAATATTGTATTACCTCTTTGGAGATGATCTGCAAAATTCTTATGGTCCTTTCCTCAAAAAAATTATCCTTGATTTCAAAATTATTCTAAAGCTTTCCCACTCCACAGCCAGTGAAATGAATATTAAGTTATTTACTGCAAGATGAAAGTTAGTTCTTGTGTCTTCAGATCAGCATTCTCTGCTTCAGAGGATTCCTGAAGAGCAGAATATTTTACAACTGTATGTTCCCTTGTAGTCATGCAGCCTGAGACATTCATGCAGTTCCCACCAGTCAACAAGTGGCTAAACCAGGGATTGATGGGTCAGTGATATCATAGTGCCTTACTGTTATTTTTTAAATATATAATACATCTTATTAGGCAGGTGATAAGACCTGCTTTTTAGTTTGTTTTGAGGACTCACTTGATTTTAAAATTGACTTGACAGGCAACATGATCCACGTGCTATCAACATAAAGTTTCTTTCTTCCTCAATAGGATTTAAAAAAGTAGACATGCGAGACCTACATAAAAGTCTGGGTTTCAGTACCCTAAAAATATCCACAGATTTCTACCAGTACTAAAGTGGAATGCTAAGTAAAAAGAAATCTCTAAATTCTTAGGGTTAATTCCAAATCAACATATATTCTAACAGATATTCTAACAATAATATGTACTTTGTTAAACTGGCAGCCCAGGTTTTGCATTTTCATCATGAAAATTTGTAGCTGTCAATATCAATACCTTTTGAATGATGTACAATATAGCAGATCAACGCTCCAAGTACAGACCTCTTTGGAGTTCCATTTTACCAGAGAATGACCCTGCACCTGAGACTAAAATAACACAGAGCACTATTTCTCCTACAAAATAAAAAACAAGCGACTTTGCTTTGTCCTACACATCAGGTTTGTGGACTGTACATCATAGATATTGCATTCACATTCATTCATCATTCCTGCTTCCTTTCTGCAGGACTAATTCACTTTTTTTTTTTAATCTGCACTTCAGCTGCCAAAAAAACTAAAGCATATATGAAGCCTGTTTAAAATTACTTAATAAAGCTTCACTTACATAAATCTTATTCCACCTAAAGCTCTATGTGTAAGTAAAGGTCTTTTAGTGTACAGGTGAGTGCACAGCTTTTCCTCTTATCTGATATTACCAAGCATGATTCAGAGTGTTTGAGAGTTCCTCCACAAACAGCATAGCAGGAAGCCTTCCTTTTTTTGGATTTATAACTGTACCTCCTAGCCACTTCCTCTACACTTTTAGTACACTCAGCATTATCATATTGCCCTTGCCTTTTCTTCTTCCTCACAGTATTTCCCTGTTTCTTCTCATGTCCCTACCTCCTTGACTGACTCATGGTCAGCATGTGCCAGTTTTGGTTTGGAGCTGACAAAGTGCTGAGTGATTACCTAGTATGCGCATCTTGACTGAGCATCTGATTCCTGCCTCTTAAAATGGATAGGGCTCTGAATTAAAACTGCCTCTCCCTCAGCGCACACTGTAGAGCACTGGTTCCTCTTCTCCAGCCACCTACTGATTTTCACAAAACTTTAGCAGCTTCATGTTACGAAACATCAAGTTTGACTTACAGTAAGCCATTGCAACTAGAAGTTTCTTGAGGGGACAGACAGATACACATAATCACTACATAATCATTTATTGCTTGGAAAACCAAGCCAAAAAATAGTTAACATTTTTATTTTAAAACATCTATTAATATTCTGTGTTTTTTCTAATAAGATTAATTAAGAAGAAGTATGAATAAGAAGTTATTTAAAGCTTTTCAGTTTGAAAACATTAAATTACATTTCAATAATATTAGCTGTTATTTCTGAGACAGGTTATAAAGCAATTATGCATAAAAAAGTGTAAGATGAAAGGTGCTTAAATGGAAATGATTTTGCAATTTGACAAATTAAATTTAAAAAGAGAAGGTTCAAACAGAAAATGTAGCTACTTTGTTGATAATATCAGTATATTTTTCTAAAGTTTTGTTCTTCAAGTAGGAATAGAAGCCATTTTCATACTGGCTTTATTCCAAATTTCGTAGTTGAGAGCAAGCAAGTTAGCTTTCACAGCTTAGTTAGAAAGGCTCAGAGTAATTAACAGAAATATAATTTAAGAAAATTGTACCTTCTTGAATATTACATTTGCACTGAGACAGTATAATTGCTTCATTCCAGGCTACTGCAAGATTCACGTGTTCCCCAGATCCTAAAGTGCTACGACCTAATTTTCTCTGTTTGGAAGGAAAAGGGTAAAAGGCTAAAGAAAATTTTTGGTTCATTTAGCTGATGGAACGTCTTTCTTACAGGCAAAACCCAACTTTGTTTGAAAGAAAAGTGCATATTTTAGAGACAACATTAAATGAGCTCGCTGATGCAGAACTCAAGAGTAGGAATTAATGAGGCATCAGTGTTAAACCTCTAGAGTGAGCACTTAAGTAAGAACAGGCATTCATACCTATAATTATAGTCTTATTACCCATTTTAAACACATACCAACAAAAACAATTATTTACCACCTCCGTTAACAGATCTGTAACTCCAGCCAAATTGTGCAAGGATACTACTGTGACAATCAATCTAACAATAAAATTGCTGGGAAATCTGAAAATGCATTACCCTGCACTATTTTGGGGTTTTGTCATTCGCATTTTCATAGATCAAATCACTTTTTTCTCAAGAGACATCCACTTATGAAGTGTTTTATAACCACATGGAGTGTTTAATAGCCAAAATGCTGGCACATTCTGGTCATTAAATGAGGAAAATATGTAATAATTAGATCTGTTAACATTTTGCATATATTCAGCAATTCCTACAAAAAAAATAGATGAGCCAGAACATTCCTTCCTTTCTACTACCCTTCTAGAAGTAATGCGGGGGGAGGGGTGTGTGACACCATCAGCTGGCTTCATGCAGCAGTAATTCCACCATTAAGGAATTAAAAGCCTCTCCTTTCTCAGCATTGGTGTAGTTAATGAGAAAGCAGCAGTTTTGGACACAAAAGATAGGATCAGCTGCAATGGCAGACTAACCTGGGTAAAATCACCCCAGAAAGGGGCAGAAAAGTTCTTACCAACTAATTTGTCTGCACAAGACCCTCAGGAAGCTTTTCTTGCTGGTGATTCTAAGAAAGAGATCTGACAGTGAGGAGTCGGGGTGATTGCTGGAGGAGGACAGTTTCACAGCTGTACTGTATCTTATTTTCAAACCTCTCTATAGTAACAAGATGCATAGTTGTCTAGGACTTACTTGCTTTTTCTTACCTGTAAGGCAACAAAATTCAATTTTGCCTACACTGCTGAAATGGTGTGAGCCACTTCTGACTTGAGACTGCAGAATTAACCTTGCCAGTAAATGTACTAAGCTGAAGCTGTTTTTTTCATCAGTACATTTCAGTTCACTAAAGGGGGCTTCTACTTTATTACTGAATGGGTTGTAAAGCATTCTTCTGGTGCTGAAATGAATCCAGGCTTAATTTGGACAAAAATGGATTGCTAAACTCAAGCCCAAAAGCAGCCAAACCTCACTAAGATGCCCACTCTAGGGTGCCAATTATAAGAGTTTTTTGAGCTCTGTTAGCCAATGCACTTTTCCTGCCAAGTTTAAGAACCGCAGCACAACGGATAACCCTCAAAATGAAAGTCCATAACTTGCAGATAGGGCTTTAAGTGTGTTTTATAGTTTCTACATTTTCCATTTGCAATGTAGGAAAAATTATATTAGCACCACAACCTTCTCTTTGGGCCTTACTAAATGCCAAATGTATTGCTTTCATAATACCTTTCCAATTTGAATGACCACTTTGTTTCTATGTATTGTCTATTTTTGGCTTAGGAAGCCCACAAGGAATCATTTTGGGTTGCAGAATATGGTGTTTATTGTTTTCTCCTTTCAAAACAGTTGCTAAGATTTTAATGGAGAGAATAAAATAAAACATAAAATTCATCAAAGCAGTATTACAGCTAAACTGCTCCTCATAATATTGCTTAAAATTCTCTTGCATAAATTTAGATTTATGCAACTATAAGCTTGTTAAAATCTGTATATTTTCCTGCTATGTTTTAAAGTATTATGGAAGCATTAGGACTGGGATCTCAGACACAAGATCAGCCTTTTGACTATGTGTAAGCCATTTGCTAATTTGACATCCCATTACTATGCTGTGTAAGATAAACACTATTAAATCACACTTACACTTTCCAGTAGTCCCTGTCATACTCCATGATCACTAACAGCAAGGTTGAAAAAGCTTCTGCTTTTAGGAAAACCCCACTCAGGCAGTGGTTTCACAGCAGCTTAAGCCAGTCACCTTAGCATGGTACCATGCTCTTAAACAGTGGTCTGGGCCCAGCCCCACCATGGCACTGAGCACATGCGATCGTACCGTAACTCAGCTCTGGAAGCTTACGCGTTTGGAAACTAATTCCACCAAAGCAGAGGGAAAAAAGTGATGTCTATTCACAGAGGTCAGCTCCCTCAAGCCCGTGGTCCCACAGATGGTGGTGGAGAGTGGCAAAGGGCACACACAGAAGGACTGACTGTACATGGCCACTGAAGCTGCCTTGCTGCTGCACCCTTTAGTGCCCTTGGGGAGAAACGTGGGCTTCAAGACCTGGGGTAAACTCCTGACCCTGCTGCCATCAGTCTCACCTCCTCTCCACCCCCAGGTGGTCTTTGGTGTTTGCAAGAAGGGTTCTGCCTTGATGGAGCTTAGGAGGAGAAATTATGCATTACCTGACAGTTTAGCAACAAAACAGTAGGCTGCATTTTAGAACATCCTCTGTTTGCTACCGATGTTATATTACTGCAAGTTACTGGGTAAATAATGCAGTGAGAAACACACAAACCCTAATACACCTGATAATCAGGCACAGCCTCAGTTAGTTTTAGTTTGAAGCCAAACTACACATGGCTTCATAATATAATAGAGTTTTGCCCGTGCCAGGCATTGTATAACTGCAGGGAGGTGATATGCTGGCCAAGAGCAAGCTGCCTCTGGAACCAGAGTCTGTTTGGGCCTTAACCCTCTGTCACTGCGCTCCTTTTGAGCCCCTAGTTACTGTCTCTTGCGCTGCTCTGCACAATGCAGCTCACATAGCACCAAGCCAGGCACCACTTAATATTGTTGTGCTTTGCACAGTGGAGATATATCCCAGGAGGTTTTCCATTGATTTGACTGGGCTTTAGATGATTCTTGTAAAAACTACAATAAACTTCAGAAGCTGGCAATTCTAATTATGCCTGCAGGAAGATTTCCTCTGATATGCAGGCACAATAATAGCAAGCCTCACAGAATAAAAACTGTAAAAGATTTTTTTTTTTAGGGAACAATGTCGCCGTATGCGTACATACCACTATGCAAGATAACAGCTTGATTTGGTTTCATTTATGTCACTGCTTTTACTGTCTCAGTATTTTAATTATTAAAACTTTAAACTTTTGTTTCTACTTCTATAGAAAGAGTTGATGGATGTGGAAAAACCACAGGGGGAAATAAATAAATAATGTATATCATTTATATATAGCGGCAGATAGCAGAGAAGTTGATTTGTTCTTTCAGTACATATTATGCATCTGGCAAGCATTTCTCTAGCTGGTTCTTATTTTCTGGACTTTCTGAAAGATTGGACTCCTGAATGAATTAATTTGTGATTTCCAAGTTATACCCTGGAAAATATAAAAAATAAGGAAAAAATATGAAAACATAAGTGCAGCTTTACTTTTCATTTCTTTTTTGAATTAATTGCAGTGCTTTTCATTTATGTTAAGAATGTATTACTATCATGTAATCTATTGAATAAGATTTTAATTGAGATACAACTTTCATAATGATGTACTGAACAATCTATTTCTTCACAAAATATTTTGCTTGTAAACTGCTGCAAGGCTGAGCTGAAAAATTAACAAAGAATCAGCTTGTTGCTGAGTTCCTAGATGCATACTATTTTCTATCATATAGGAAATCCTGTTTCTCAGGTAGAAATGTTACCACTGCTCCCATAAACTAGGATTTCACCCCTTTTTCTTGATATGGTACTGGTCATATACAAACTTGTAAATTGTCTCTTCCCGCTGTAAGATCACCATATAGTGGGGTGTTCTAGTGGGGCAGTTAAAACTGCATAATGGTTCAAAACACTGACCTTTGAGCCTGCAGCTGGTCAGAAACACCACCACTGGCAGTCCTGCAAATAGCTTTTTTTGCTTTATGACGTTGACTCTGAAACCTAATGACCTAACTAAAGTAATAACACCATGATTTCATTTTGCTAGATGCCTGTTGGCAGACCTCAGAACCCAGAGCCCACCCACAGTTCCCAGCCATATGCTCTGCCTGCTTCCCTCATGATTTACGAGTACCCAGGAGGTGTGCTATCAAAAGACTCTTCACATTTTCACAGGACTGGCTATGTGCTCATTTAGCTCCCCTGTTTGCCTCACTGTGGGGCTGGGTGGATGCTGATGCTGCCACAGGGGAGGTGGCAGGAGGGCAAGACGGGAGGTGGAAGGTGGAGAAGGAAGGACTGTGAGACTACTTTGCTGTGGTAGCTGGTCCTCAGCCACATTGCAAAGCATGACTTCCTCCCCAGCACTGGGGCCTTTACCAGGCTATTTCCTTTACCTTGAAAGGCTCCAAGTGGTTTAGGTGGCCTCTTTTAGCTGCCACATCCATAGGTTTCCTCCTCTGACATCAATGCATAGTCAATGAGAGATTTTGTGTCTCATTAAATATTACACTGAATGGACAATAAATGTAATTGTAATTTCATCCCATGTTAAAAAATAAAAATAAAAAAGAGCGCTGTATATCTTGTAGTGCTTTGCTTCATATTTAATTCAATTAAAGCCTGCATTTTAAATGCAAATGAAATGGCCAAACAATTTCCAGTCCACTGAACCAATATCCTGTGGAGTTTAGGCCCAGCTTGTACAGAGGGCTTTGATAATAACCAGAAGGTACATTTTGAAGCAATGTTCTGGAATCAGAAATTAAATAAAGTGGTGAATTAAAACTAACATCAGTAAGTGAAGACGGGCAAGAAATCATCAGCCAGTGGCAGAAGGTGAGATACA
This sequence comes from Elanus axillaris, assembly GCA_026212715.1. Taxonomy (NCBI): domain Eukaryota; kingdom Metazoa; phylum Chordata; class Aves; order Accipitriformes; family Accipitridae; genus Elanus; species Elanus axillaris. Next base: position 23,436,217 of record JANZLQ010000079.1, on the reverse strand, counting down.
TACGAGGCAAAAGCTGCTACAAAAGAGGCATGTAATACGTAACTTAGGATACAGTGACTTACACAGAAACCTAGTTTAGTCCCTGGACATGCCCAGGGCTGGGGACACAGGAGATGGCACCAGGCTGACGCCGCTCCCCTGTGCCACTGTGGTACACTGAGAGCAGCTCAGCTGCTCAGAGCAGAGACTTCTAGGTCCCTACAATTCCTTATTACCCATTGTTCACCACTGCAGCAGAGCCAGTGTATGATTTGAGGCAAGTCCGCACTGCAGATGAGGAAGGTGGTTTCATCACCTGTACAGCAAACCTAGCTAGCTTTAATGTCTTTTGCCAGCATGCCAGTGAGGGGTCAGCAGCACGGGCTGGTCCTGGGAAATCAGAAGGATGTTCTGTCCTACCACTCAAGCCCGAGCCAATGCACGTCCCCTGCCATTTCTGCTCAAACTAGCTCAGCTCTGCCTGCACAGATGGTGATCATGCCTCTGCAGCCTAGGCACACTCTTCAAACAAGTCTACGGGTGTATCGATGCGCTAGCAACAAAATAAGATATACTGGATAGATCCAAAAAGTCATTGAGCCTTTCCCATGACCCAGCCATATTTACTGTCGTGTAATGGCTTCAGGGTGAGTAAAGTTTATCATCTGTTTTCCATCTCTGATTTTCAAGATTTAGTAATACATAATACATGTCAGAAATAGAAAATGTTGAATGATTAGATATGGCATTTCAGGTTTCCTCAGGCTATGTAAAAATTAAATCAAAGTATGCTGTACTTTTCCCATAGTCAGAGGGAAGTCCCAAGGCAAAATCATCCTCTCTAATCTACTTTTCTATTCCTAGTATGTGTTTTACAAATAACTTTTGCCTTATCAATTATTTTACAGATACTAACAGCAGCCTGTGATGTATTATTGAAAAGAAAGAAGACTGCTCATTTGTAGCCTTATGTGTAGAAAGTGAACTGCTTAATTGGATGCTTCTCACAGGCTGCCACAACTCAATTTAATGAATATTTAATGACAATATAATGTAGCTATTTTTAACCAATAGCTGACTGCTGCAAAAAAAGGAAAGCTTCACTAATACAGGCATTGGAATTCAATACAGTGTGCTGCAGCCAAAAAAAGTCACAAAACTGAAAACACGAGCAAGCACCTACAAAGCAAGAAAAGTCACCTAAAATTATTATTAAATATATATTTTTTTTAGTATGAGGACCAGCCACAGAAATATTAATGGTACTAAAAAAACTCTATAATAGCTCAATTTTAAATTAGGATTTATTAAGAATCACATCATGTTTATGACCCAGTGGTATGATGATATAATGGTTTATCAGACATATTCCATCACAGTTGTTTAACTACATGTTTCTTAGAAGAAAAGTGAGGTGGTTACCAAAATTAGAACAGCCAGAGCTTTATTTCTGCATCCTTTTAATTTCATTTTCTTCTCCCTGTCATCTTGTATTTCATCTTCTTTCCAAATTGCCCACTCTTTCTTTTCACTTTCTTTCTGGATTTGATTATATTACCAGCTAAAGACTGCTGCTTTTTTCAACCCAGGCCTGGAAAGACATACCACTGAAAAGCTCCAGACTGTTTGCAGAAAAATATGTGACCCCACAAGTCAAAATGCCATTAGCAACAGCCCACAAGTCCAAATGCCATTAGTAACAGCTGGATAGATACTGTGCAGCTCATCCAGGAGGAGGTGATGTCTGGAGGAGATAACTGGATCTCAGGACTGTCTGTCCTTACAGCCATTCTTTTACCCCACATGCATGAAATACCTCTGTTTCATTTCCGTACCTGCTTCAGTCTCCATTTTTCCTTCCTGCACCACAACACGCTGGGTTTTTTTAAGTCAGTCTTGACTCATTCATCTGGGGTGATCAGCAGGAGTCAGCTGCCCATATCTTCCTTCCTCCCTTCTGAAAGGCATAGCTAATGAATCTAATGCAAATAGAACATTGGCTCATAAATACTGCAAAAATGACCTAGGGCTAACATGGTTGTCAAGCAACCAATTCCCTCCTAATCATTTCAGCTAGGGATGGAGATAGGTTAGTGTTGATCTGGCAAGTCTTTTCTGAACACAGGAATTGCTAACCTGCTCTACTATTATGTGTGGCCTGGTGTCATGTCTCTAATAGCAAACTGCAATCAGGTATTTCGGAAGTGTAAAAATGTTGACAATTAGGAAATTATTCATTCACTGGCAATTTTTTTTCTAACTCTTAATTTGCTGTGATTGGCATAATATGCCCTGTATGTATTTATTCTAATGCAAAGATTAATGTTGTCTCAAGACAAAGATATTTCCAACAATGAGTTTCACAGACTTACCTGTGTTCTGTACCTTCTAAAACTCCTTAATTTAGATGTAATTCTATGCAATTACTTTAGATCTGTTTGTTTCTCTCCTTACCATTCATTATGAAAAATGCTAATTTAAAGTGCACAGTATACAATCACGGTCACTACTTTCTATACTCCCTTTTTTTTAATCTAAGCCAACAAATCTTTTCTGTTTGTTGACACTTAACATACATATGATATTATCACTTAGAGAAATTACTACCGGAACTAAGTACAGTATTTCAGATGAGGAATTCTCTATATATCCTGCTAAATACGGAGGGGAGATTTCCACTGAGCATAAATAACCACTCATTTTTTCCTTCTTTATTAAATTAATTTAAAACCCAAGACTGTGGAACAGTGGTAGAACTATTTTTCGATTTTGATTTTATAAGGATATTTCTTCTAAACAATAACAGCATTTGAAACTATATCTCAAACTCTTTTTTATTTTTTCCATTAGGATTTTAACACATTTTATGTTATTTCAGATTACTCCTTTCAGCATGCCTTATTTTACCACCATTTCTTATCTACTCATCTAACTCCACTGGGTCTGAGTTTCTTCACAGCTTTCTTTGGTTTTGTCTAACTGACATAATTGTGTGCTGTCTGCAAAATCTGTCTTCTCACTGTTCATATACTTTTATTCAGTGATTGAGAAATACATTACACAACATCACTTCTAGTTTGCCACAAAAGGACTTCTGTAATGCTGGAAAGAATCCAGGAACCATTGCTTTGTTTGCAATCTCCTAGCCAGTTTCTTATCCAGGACAGACATACACCTCTGATCCTGTGAGCAGCTCATTTCCAGAAGATGATCTTACTGGATGCTTTTGTCAAAGGTTTTTGAGTCAATAATTACAGCTGGTAGTTCTCAGTTGTCCACAATTTGGATGGCTTAAAAGCCATTATCTGCAACTATAAAGGTATGTTTTTTCTCTGCAGAAATAGGGATGATTTAGATTTTGTATTTTATATTTTATCATTGTTTCAAAATATATATATGATGGTTCAAAGGAGGCTCATTGAAATAAATTTTAGCCTAGTACCTTTAAAAATAATATTTTACCGTCTTGAAAAATCTGTACTAGTTCTGTTGAGATTACTCTGTCTTTTTAATAATTCTTCTATATTTTTCATGAATTCTTGGATGATTGTCATGCAGGATTAAATAATAAAAAAAAATTCCACAAGGTTTCAGTCACTCTTTCCCAAATTGTAATAGAAGTGTTTCCCCTTTTTTCTATTATGTATGCTACCTGCAGTACTAGCTGCAAAGAGCCAGAGCCGCCACTCTTTGGTTCAGTTTTGGCCCACTCTTTCCATAGAGATGGAGCCATAATGGCATGACTCCATACAAAATGCTTCAGAGGCAAATTCTGCTGGAGAGTGAAATTGATGTCACCCCAGGTATAGCACTTTTCTGAAGGCTTGCTGCACTATTCCATTTCTGAGTTAACTGCCAGAGCCAGTTGTCCTACAGGCAGCAAATGGACTACAAGAGGAGCCCTGCTGTCTGGTCAATATGTTCCCAAGCAGCCATGCTGCCAATTTGTTCATTTTTGACACAGAATTGCTATGAAAACCCATACTATGATTTGAGGAAAAAATAAATCATATAATATCAGTTCTATGTTAAAACAGTTGTTCTGTTTTGTTATCTTCCTATGTTAATAGAAACAAAAATTATTTAGACCTGCAGGCTCGTGGATTCTCTTTCTGTACAGAATTCTTAGCTCCCTCGAGTTACTTGACTTTCATGTTATGTCTGATGGGATTGGATCCTCTAAACTTGTATATACTATCTGGCTCTTTGCGTAATCCAACATTTTTCATTTCTGAAAAATTAGCTTTACTGGAGCAAGAGAAGTTCTGAGCTAATGAGTTCAGATCAAAATGAAAGGAGCCCAGGTCCTTGGATGCCAGATTTGAGCAAATGAAAAATAATCAACATAGGTGGAAGAATTTTCCAGGCCAAAGACCTTGTCGGATGATTATCAGTGATCTCAAGCCATTTAGAACTTAGCATGGTTAGATAACAAGAGATTTATACTGGTTTGTTGGCGTGAAGGTTTAGACAGCTGAATGTCCATCCAGACACAGTCATGCACTCATTCCAACATAGTAGTCATGAATACCAGACATGGTATATTCAATAAAAGAATTAAATCTGCTAGCTTTTCAAATTGGAAGAAAAATAAGAGTATGCTATTATTTTATTGAACATACCATGTCTAGTATAGTTAGTATTAATTCCAGGTTTTATAATCATTTGTGTAAACTCTCAAAAAAAATGGTAGAGGAGAAAAGGAAATCTCTCTATTTTGTACCTTACAGCTAGCCTAATTTTGCTTTTAGTAAGGACATGCCCTTTATTTTCAAGTTCTAAAGAACCACATAGTAGAGATATTTAGCAGGTAATGCATTAGTTAAATCAGAAGCTCTTTGCAGGAATATTCTATTGGAATGAGCAATTTAACCACATGTTGTTCAACCAACTTAATAAAATAATCTTACATACATTTATTTAAATTCACTTACTTAGGCTTTCCTTTTTTGATTTTATGTAAAGAACTTTCAAAATACTCTTTGAGAAATCTCTTTTGTATTCCTTCATATTGCTTATTAGACAGTGCCTCAACTATGTAAACCACTGAAAATTTAATAATTGACATCTTCTAATGCTGTGGTTGATTTAAAAAAAAAAAGAATTACAAACTATATTACAGTCCTCTGAATTGTTTTTCTGAAATGTGCCCTAATAGCATGAGAAATTTCCATTCAAAATTGATATTTAAAAATGCCAATATGCTACTATATTCCCATTCTTCTTACAAGTTATAGTTTTGAAAAGACATGATTATAATTAGTGATATATGTGTGACAGAGCAAATCATTTCCCCTCTCTATTTTATATAGTTTATTTTTAGGTAAAAGAAAATCAAATATATATCCTTTTTAATGCCATAGGGATTGAGGGTTTGAGGAAGCAGGTATTGGCTATGTTAACTACGTTTTTTAAAACACTGGGTGTACCTTGGATGAGAAAATGCTGTATGCTATGTGTGCAAAGTGAACTTCTATATATTTAAAATGCATTGTAATTGAATCTTTTTGTAATCATTGGCATACAAATAGTCACAATTATTTTCTTACAGAATATTTGAACAGAACAGGAACTCTGTGTCAGCATAACTTTAAAGATCATGTGCACAAAGGGGCCTCTTTCTGGTATTTATATTTGCCCCAGCTGTATATTCCTGTCCAAAATTGTGCATATATCTGATAAACTGCATCCACATAAACATATTTAATCTATTGTAGTTGAAAATTGCTATGATCAGGCAAATGTAGGTGCATCTCAGACACCAGATATCCATTAATGTAGATATAATAAAGATACCAGTCATCTAACAGAGCTGGTGTTTCAGCTTCTGAGCTGACTACTTTATGCTTGCTTTCCATATCCATGGATTTGACTTGAATCAACAGAAGACATAAAATTAAATGTGAAACTAGGACTTAAACACACCCTGGTCTGGGACAGATTCAGCAAAAACTAATCTAGTTTCTATTAAATCAGAATTTTGGAAGCAAAAATTTCACTGAATTATTCCCTGCTAAAAAGAGCATCAACTGAGCACAGAGATAAAGAGTATATTTAAAAGAAATGCTCCCACATATTTAACCCTGACTTTCTTGGATCTATACTATTTAAATGAATCAAATACCAAAATAATCTAAAGTCCTTATCTGACCTTATTTTGTCTTATTGTTTTTGAAGGTGTGTATACACAAATGCTACTAGATAAATTCGGGAAAGATTACTTCAAGAGAACACCCTAACACAGTGACTAGCAGGCTCTACATTGCCATTAAAAAGAAGTGGCGTCTTCTAGCCATGGACCATGTAGAGCTGGTAGACAATTACCACACACTGGGTGTGACTCAGAGAAGCAGCAGCAAGGAAATGACTCTGAGGGTAGGACTATTAGTAGGGAAGCAAAATGATAGCAAGTATCAAAAGCCTGAAAAGACAATAATCAGAGTCCAGAAGAATAAGCTTTGGGAAGAAAGCATGGCAAAATGTTTTTTTTTGGACTGACTCTCTACTGAGTTTGTTATATATTGACAAAAATATTGTCTATGCTGTTCAGGTTTTACAGAAACAGAAGTCCCTACTCACAATAAAATCTACAAGCATAAATCCAAGGAAAAACAAACTAAAAAATAAAACAACAAAAATTCTATTGGATTTGCCTAAATAATTTGGATCATATGTCCACATACATAAATTGTATCATCTTCACATGAGTAGTGATTGATATCCAATTTGCACTGAGTTTAAGATTTAAGGCTTGCCTATTACTCAATATCAACCAATCCTGCACATAACTGCCAAGGCAAACAGAGGAGAAAAAAAAAATAAATTTGAGGTGAATAGGTGGGAAGAAAGCTGCTGGACAACTTCTGGCTTAGTTTTCAGTCTTTTCATGGCTTGTTGATATTTAGTCACTATTAGTACTATTTGCAAATTTCGCCTATTATATACTAATTGTACATTCTGTAGAATACAAAATATTCACAGAAATCTAGGGACTGCTTTACATCCCTGTTATACCATTGGCCAAATTAAAAAAAAAAAAAGGCCATTGGAGCCATCATGAATAAAACTCCCTTTTGCTATCTTAAAATAAGTCACTAATTTACTTATGCAAAAAGATTTTACTGAGAATAAAAATAAATAACTAACTCTTTGTACTTTCATCTGTCCTTCTGGAAACAAAAGTCTTCAAGCTTTGGTTCACTTAGTCTAATGATTGAGTATCTGTTTACAGTGGAAGCCTGGTGAAATTGGTCATAGCTTTTTGTACACATCTGTTAAGTGTTAAGACTGTAATCATTGAGGGGAGTGTTACGACAACATGCAGTTTACAATATGGTATTCAAAACTAATAAAAAGAATTTAAAGTGAATTTGACATATGAAACAGAAAAACCTATACATCAGATCAGAAACTTTTATAATACATTTTTATGCCTGGCCATGATCAACCTTACACAAATTTATAATATCACATTGCGTTTGAGGAAATAAGGGCACTAACAGCAAAGCTGGAAGTAGCCTGAAAGAAAAGCAATTTTCAGAATATGTTGTTCACAACTCATCAGCAACTAAAATAGCACACAGAGTTATATAATATCTTGGACACCATATATTACACAGAGTGCCTTGCATCACTGAAAATATATCATAAGAGATACTGTAAGACTCTGTTTCTAGTCAATCAAATTAAAATATTGACACTCATTTAAAAATCAGGACAATTATTTACTATAATGCTGAGGTGGCTTTAATTGAGAGCATAAATTAACCTGTTATCCTGAACAGCTTTCCTAAGAAACAATTATTTTTAAATGTGATCTTAGGGATAAGTATAAAGAAACAATTATATTCTCTGAGTCTTAGAGCCTTGTGTTTAACACTAGTAAAAAGCAAAAACCTATTTAGGCTTTGACATAAAAAAAAGGTTTTGATAAAACAGCCTTTTGCACAACAATGTGCTGTATTAAAACAGAACTGAAAGGCAGAATCAAATGTTTAGTGGTTTATAAAATTACAATGAATACTGTATCATACTTAAGAGACATCCTTCCAGACTAATGGAGATTTGCGCATTTAGGGATTAAATTGCAACAAGAGTGTTAGACTTCCTTGTTGCAAAAATGGGAAACTCCTAATCTTTCTACATACAAAGCTAAATTTCTGCAGCCAAGCTCAGTTATGTTCTGATCAGTGCCTTCAGTACTTCCTACCAAACAGGTAAGGACCTACTTGATTTATGTGTTGATATGGTAGCTGCAGGACTTTATGCACAAGTGAGAGGGCAACAGACCAGCCTTATGATTGGCAGTAAAACTGTTTGGGAAGCAGATGTAGGTCTTGTCCAGAAGAGTCATAGGTGAGGTCCCTTTGTCCTTCTTACACTTTGAAAAGGCTATGCCTGAAAAGTATTCTTGAGCTACCCTGTACGGTTATCCTTTCCCAAATAGAAAAGCATTTGTGATTGAGGCATTTTTAAAAGTTAAATATTTTTAAAAATTTAACAGTAACTGACATTTAACACCGACCTCTTGGTATTTTAATCTTCTTTTTTGACAATGGCTAAGTATTTTCAGCTTGGATACATATTGCAATTATTATCCAACAAGTGCAGTCTATACTTCTCAGTCTAGTTTTGGGATGTTCTTTTTTTGTTTCAGAACCAATACTCTCTGAACTTCATGAAATACTCTTAAAGCTCTTGGATGACATTACACTACAGCTTCAGAAACCAAGGGAATCTGTCAGTTCACATATAGTAAGGCAACTTATTATGGCTAATTATGAAGATACACAATGTGAAGGCAACTCATTATAGTGTCAAGACACTGTCAATGTGCAAGCATCACCCTTTTAAAATTAGAAAATAAACAGAAATAGATAGTAACATAAATAACCACTGTCCAAGCTTTTGGCACTTCAGAGGTTTTAAACTGCTTACAGAAGTTTTAACTATCACATACAAATAAACATTTTGATAAGGTTACCACAGAATCCCAGAGCCATCCTCTTTTGGCCAGAGTCAGCACATGAACAGCACAGTCCCAAAGCCTGCTCACTGGCTGTGAGGTAGCCAACTGTGGGAGAAAATCCTTCACCACTTACCCTCAGAGATGCTGCCAATTTGCTGTGATGAGTGTGCTAGGAGAAGCAAATGGGCAATACACACTTCTGCATTGTATGCCCTTAACAAATGCATCTGTGATTTGAGCATGAGCGTTGTCAATAACATAGGGAGCATTTCAGGCAATTGGTGGTCATCAGTCAGAGCTGTACTAAGTGCAGTTTGGGTTTATTTCCAGGATTCTGCCTGGTATGACAGGATTCCTTTAGAAGTGAATACAAAAACCCTGCTTGACTTGATCGTGGTTTCCCTGTTGGATGATTAAAATAGTAATTTATAGAGACAGCCTAACCCGGTTCCGACTGCACTTGGTAAAAGTTCTAAAAATCTTAAAAGTTTTTTAAAAAATCATTACGTTACTGGGGGAGGGGAGGACGATGCTTCGAAACATGCTGGATTACACCATGATGGCTAGGACTATAAAATGGTAGTTGCATAGGGAGGAGCAGTTATGACTTTGTTACATTCAATGGGAATTAAAAAGGAGACACTTAACTGGTAATGGCTATACTTCTTCCTTTGAAAAAGTATCTTAATCACTGAGGAAAATAGTGAGTGGAACTGACTGAAAGAAAAAATTTCAGCAGAAAAACATGAGTGAATGTGAGGGTCATCAAAGGAAAAAGAATCAACTGCCTCTATTCCTCCAAAAATGTAAAGTGGGAAAATAGTGAAAGACCAATGAAATTACAAGTGAGCATAAAAGCAGAAATGAGGAATTTTTTTAAGTATGCAACTTGGGAAACAGGGAAATAGATAGCTATCATCAAAAGGTAAAAGTTAGAAAGTGACTAGAAGGATACAAATAAGTAAGAGAGGTGACCAACATTGTAATAAAAAACTTAAGTGCCAGGGGAGATGAAAATTACTCAGTCACCTATTTTCCAATGTAACATTCTTTGGTCAAATACGGGTATTTTATAGTGACTTTTCATTTCCTTCTTGATTTTATACCAGAAAGCAAATCAAAATGTAAATAACTGGAGCAAGTATAGAGTGCTGACTGATGCACTACATAAATACTGTGCAGTGTGCACAAGAGTGCATTGTGTACCAGTTAGCAGGACTTACTGCTAATAAATTTAATATAAATATACTGAAATGAAGAAGTCTTTGAGATATAAACTACCAACTTACCTAGCTGCAGCTAGAAGAAAAGCAGGAGCAATAATATTAGCACAGAAAAGGACACTTAACCTGCATTTTCTGATTTTCTCATTGTCCTGATGAGGAATCAAACTCAGCCTACACTAAAAGGAAAAAAATGTAGAAGTTTTTAAAATATATAAAACCTATGCTAAAAACAATTTTTTTTTTCTTGTAAAAGATTGTACTAGATTGCTAAACATACTTTTGTTTCACCTCAGGCACCATAATGATCTGTCAACCTAAAATGTCCAAAATCAAAATGTTGTTCTTTTCTTACTTAAAAATTTAAACATCATAAGTCTATAGTATTTATTTAATTTCTATACAGATAGATGGATAGATATTTACATGCTAAAGAATTAAGACCCACACTCTTATACTAAGGTAAAAGTAACTTTGCATTGCTGTACTTGTGCAATGACTCTGTAAAGCCTTTATGACCTATACTGTTGAATACGTAGAAGGTTATATAAATATGCACTTACACTGCTTCAATTTTCAGAAACCTTATCTAGGAATTAAAAAAAAAATCTTGGTAAGCAAAATTAACTCTACACATACAAGATTTGAACATGCTAATAAAAGAAATCAGGATACTCCAAGGTTAATTTGGTTTTTTTTCTTCTTCTACCTTTCATGCCTATGTAATGCAGGGATAACATCAACTCAATAGTCTCACATTCCAAAGTCTAAGCTCAACTTGTCATACCAGAAGTGCCATTTCAGGTTTTAACTAAGATTTTCCTTTGTTCTGCTGGTTTGTGTTAGTCTCCTACACATGTAGTTCTTAGTTCAAGAAAAACTGTGGAGTTTAGGTGATTATTTCCAGTAACACTAATAGGACTTACACTCACTTAATCTCTGTGCAGTATGTCTTTTGTTTCAAGCTCACCTTTTAAACTTTCCTTGGAATACTACTCTGCACTTAATTATTAAGGTTCCTTGTGATCAAATGTTTCCAGTTTTTAAAAAACCCACCAACAACACTACAGGAAAAGTCAAAGAAAACTCACCAAACTTGCCTCTGTATCCTTCTTTTTCAGAAGGAAAGAAAAAAAATGACAAGATTGTCACACTGCAGAGTGAAGAGCAACTCAGCTCCCCAAGAGGTGTTGCTCTCTCAAAATCCCTTCAAGTTTCCTAAATGCCATCAGTGCTTTTAGTTCTCTAAAAATAGACCAGATACATATTTGATGTTTGACTGCTGCTTTTAGTCCTGGGAGAGTAGCTCCCACAAAAGTCTAGGTCCAATGAACTAGAATAACCCACAGAATCACAGTAGTGAGAATGGCATTACTATAATGTTACAGTGGGCTGCATTAAAGAAATTTCAGTAATTTCTGATACATAGCAAATAATGCTGATGTACAGTCAAGGCAACATTAGTCTAAATACTCCAAAGTTCAGACCATGCAGTGCCACTAAAATAACAGTTGTCTACTATTACAGCTAGGTCTACAGTGTTTTAAGTTTTCAGAAAGCCACTCATAAAGCTTAACCCCAAAGGGCACTGAGCACATTGTACACAAGCTATAAACTGCCTGTGTTTTATCTCAGAAGAAAAGTTTTAAAAAATTCTGATCTTCTCATCATTTCAATACATGTATATTTGTAACCTTGCTAATAGGAACTGGCATTCGCAAGCTGATGCACTAAAGGCATTCTATAAATTTAAAAATCTTCATTACAAAAAGATCAAAAGTTGTTTTACATACTGTTGCACTCTATTTCTCCTCCCTTATTTCAATTACTTTTCTATTAAAAGACGTATTAAGAGTTTAAAAAAAATTACAGTACAAGAGAGCAGAGACACAACAAACTCAGAAAACCATTTTAAATTTACTTATGGGGCCTTATGTATGTATTTATTTTATTACTCTGAACAATTCCACTAATTCCAAAACGTTCTCTCACAATAATAAAAATAATTATGTCCCTAGGTATTTGCAGGAGGCCTGCAAATCTACAGACCAGTCAATCTGTTATCCTGAAGGGATTCATGAAGTTGAAGTGAACGGGACAACTCACTACATGAACCTTTTACAGATCAAATTTTAATTACCTCAGTCTGTGAATATTCAAGCACATGTATAGCTTTATATTCATGAATAGGCAAATCCTTTGCCTTCAGAAAAACTACAGGCCCATGTGAATTTATGCAAGTACGTATTTACAAAATCAGAAGTCTGTGAAGGAAGCAGAGCACAAGTTTGTTCTACACTGCCACTGGAAGAACAACTTTTCCAAGAGTTCAGGTGTCCAGTGGTTAAGTAGAGGAAGGGAGCAATAACAAGTTGCATTTATAGAGCATTACAAATGACGTGAGAAGTCCAAGGATTTGTCAGATGGAGTACTACTGAAGTCTTGGGTTTCTTTCTGAAGTAAGTCCACATTAACTAGCAAATATCTTCCCATGACAGTTGTGTTACAGTTTGACCTGGTGAGATTAAAAGCAACTACCAAATGAATTTATTTGCTTTGATCACTAGACTTAACTTTCTTACTAGGATAGTAGCATTTTAAATCTATTTAACACATAAAGCAAATAATGTTCCATCCTAAACTGATTAGAAAAATAAGATTATTAATGATAAGAAAAGTAGATGTAAAGATGCTTAAACGCTGCCCAAGTATCAGAGGAGTAACGTGGAGCTAAGGTTTCAGGTAGGCTTAGCACAGTGCCAGAGATGGAATAAAGCATGTGAATGAGCTTCTTCTGCTGAATTGCACCCACCAAAAGGAAACAGCATGAGAAAGAAGATGGTCTGAGGCTTCCCTGCTTCTGTGAAGGAAGGATGTAAAGGGAACTAGCCAAAGACAGGCTCAGGGGTTACTGGTTGGGGAGTGAAGTCAGGAGGAGTAAGGGGAGAAAACCTGAATACCAAACCCAGGTGTGCTGAAGCAGTTAGTCCACCACTACCCCTTGCATAAAGAGGGGCAGGAGGGTCATGGTCTAGATTTCCCCTTATCCATGCTTTTGGGACATGAATGATCACAGAAGCAGCTAGTAGTACTGAAGCTGGTGGCACAGGTGTTGTGCTGTGCTATGCTACATTACACTACACTACAGTGCATTCCACTAAACCTCTCCCGGGTGAGGAAGAAAGCACCTGTAGGAGATGCCCACCCATGGTGGGCCGTCTCATCCCTGCATGTGAGCTATTGGGCTTGTCGCCATGGCCAAGGTTCTGGTGGAAGCAAAGCTCACTGTGATGGGGTGCTGGCCAGGGATGGTGCCAGGCCTGAGCCCAGGTGGGCAGGGCATGGGGGGCGGAAAAGTGGGCAAACCATAAGCCTGGTGAACAGGCAAGACTCAGCTGGGGTGGGAAGCATTAAGCATTGGGGAAAGAGCTTGTAAAGGCTTATGCAGCAGGGACATCTCCAGGACATCCCTTCCTGTCCATGCAAATTCTGCTTCCTGTGGGTTTTCCCATTGCAAAGCACAAGGTGTGACCTCCTTCCATTGTGTGTCCAAAGGAGAAGGAACCTCTTCAGGGACCCAGAGGATGACAAAATGCCCAAGAAGAAGGCTGGCCAGCAGTTTTGAAGGATTTCTGCTGCATTCCTTCACACCTTTGCATGGGAAGCCATCCTTATAGAAGGATGAAATATGCCCGTTACTCCAGAGACTTTCATTATTCAGGACTGTTTCATTGTGAATTATGGAAATGTGGAAGGCACTTATAGTAAAAATAAATCCAAAATAATATATGAATCAAAGATACGTACAACAATCTTATTCATGTTATGACAAGAGGCAATGACAAATGCACTAGGCATATTAAGTGACTAGCTTCACTTTGCCTTCAGTGTCCTCATCGGGCCCAGGAAAAGCTAGTCTATATCTGCCATTTCAGCAGCGTAACCACTATAGCAGAAGGTTAATATTTTGAAATTCCCAGTGGTCCCTCTACTGTTCTCTCTGAGACTTCTATCTGCTCGTTTCCTTTCATTTCAGTGTGTTGGGTTTTTTTTCTAGCTGGAAGCTTGCCTGTGACTAATTCAGTAATAAAAAAGCCAGCAAAAATGTATCATTTGCTCTCTTCTATTGATTTGGACAGAAAATACTAGTCTGCAAGTGCTTCCATCATCCCATTCAGAAGTGTAATTTCTCTTTTTCGTTTTCAGTGACATTTTGTGTCAAGCCTATCACAAATTCACCACAGTGTTTTGAAGACAAAACTGCAGTAATAACTTTGGAAGAGCATGACACCCATATAATATCGTTAAATATGTATGACATTACCAGCTGCATTTGCTCATTGTAGCCGATACTTAACCTTTACTCTCCTTCTACAGCTTGAAAGTGTTTTTCAAATATATATTATAGCATGATCAAACAAATTTAGGTAAGGCTGACACAGACAGTTTCTTTGTTTGGCATTGATTTTTCCTACCAGAAATGCTATTAAACTTAAGCAAAAGGCATTTTTCTCAAGCACAGTTTTAGCACATCAGTTGATTGAATTCAAAAGTCTATACTAATCAGCACAGGCCTCATTGTAAATAAACATGAAATATTGTACAACTTCAGGAAGTTTCTTGCCGCAGAAACATTGCAAGCTGGAGAAGATCACATAAATTGTCACATAAATTACCCAGATATCTCCTCTTTTTGCTTTGAATATGGAGAAACCAGTGTTTCCCTCACTATGCTTGAAGCTTTATAAATGATAGTTTGGAAACTGGAGTTCATAAGGTGTCAGAGATGGTGCCTGGGTCCTAAAGACGACTTCCTCCCCTTCATCCAGTAATCTGTCTAAATTTTCTGTAGACTCTGCTTGGCAATGGTTATTTTCCTCCAGAATGTTTATAAAAAGGAAATAATGATACAACCTGAACAAAAGCCTTAAATGGGGCAGGTAAGCATTGTCATTACCAATTGTTTCCACGTGGCACCACATATGGAGAATTTTCAGGGTTGTCACTTACCCTGCAAATTCTTGCTTCATCCATTAACCATTTTCATCAAATCCTTCTTATCCACAATGTGCCCTCATCGGTCAACCCATCAACCTTGGTATAAATTAACCAGGTTGTGCCCTGATTGCTTCTGTCTGTTGGGAGAACAATTTGTGGTGGAAGTCACTACTCCTGACTTTGGATGTGGGAGGAAAAACAGGACAGCTACAAAACCTTCCCAAGACACTGCATCAAGAGACATCTCATCTTATGCAACAACTTCCACTGCAAGCAATCCTTAACCTCCTCATTTAAACCCTAGAAGAGACTGTATTAGCATACCCAAACATTACTCAAAGACTTCTGACTTCTCTGGACCACTCTTCTGATGTTTCTGCTAGTGTTTCTACTACTTAGAGACTCAAAGTCCTGATACTTGCCAGAGAGAGCCTTGGAAGAGAGGAAACGGATTTTCACAGAAGAAGGACCTTCTGAGTGACTGGTTGTAAAGACAAGTTTCTCAATGTTCTTCTACCAGCCAAGGTAAAATTTCCAGTCTCCATTAGGTCTCCCCTACCAGGGCTATTCCTTTGACAGAGATGCTTCAAATAGTCTAGCATGTATGCAGATTGAGCAGTAGGAAAGCATGTGATGCAATAAACTGCACAGCTTTCAGAAAGGGGAGAGCGGATTTGACATTGGCTGTGTTAGCCCTGGGAGGCAGCCTTACATACTCTTTAAGAGGGCAAGAGGGGGGAAGAACACAGAGTAGGGAGCTAGGCATATTTCACTGAAACATACAACCACCTCCATTAACCTGTGTTTCCTCTGTGAAAGCTTCCTTTCACTAACAGGCCAAACTCCTACACCCAAGAATTTTGTTTTTCACAGAGCATTTCAGACCTGCTCAAGGGGTGAGCATATTAATGCTTCACCTAGCAGCTTGTTAAAAAACTTGTTAAAAGCTTGTTAAAAGAGCTAGATTTTCTACATATTTGTTTAAAAAATAATTGCTTGGTACTTTAACTAGTTGTAGAATCATAGAATATCTTGAGTTGGAAAGGACCTGTTTTAGAGTGTTTTCAAGGATTACTGAGAAAGGTAAACACACATACACTGACTACAAGGAAAAAAGCAAGTGTTTTATTAGCTACAGACATGCGTTAAACTAAGGGTATTTCTGCAAAGCATTCCAACCTGAGCAAAACAATTAACATACCAACCCAAGGACCTTGAAGAAGATGAACCATCCATACATACTTGTGCCATCTTGCACAGTGAGCTCAGTCCAGCAGCTGGTAGGTGCCAGCTTTATGTGGGCGTCCCCACGGAGGCAACGGTGACCTCGCCATCCACCAGCCCACTGCTTTTCGGGAAATCCTGGTCTTTATACATTTGCAGAGGAATGGGTGTCGACTCTCGTGGCCCATGAGTGCCGAAACACGCCTCAGTTGCAACATGGGGAGCCTATAGCATATGTGCTCACTGGCCAGATGTGCTGCAAGTGCCATAGCCATCCCATCTATTGGTTCATGGGCTTTGTTCACATGATATATTACCATAATCCATAAGTCATGTCAACCATGCTCTAGCCAATAGCAGGATTTTTACAAGGTAAGAAAAATCATATGCTGTCCCTAGTAGCTTAATTCCTCCATTGCTGCACGTCCTCCCCTAACATTGCTCAACTTTTTTACTCCCATGGTCAGCATTTCAAACAATAGACAATAAACCATCTGTTTCTTGCACTGACTGCATTTTTCAGTTATCCATTTCTTACCTAGTGTTTCATCCACAGACCAAAATTCCTTCTTTTAATTCTTCCTTACACAGGACCCATAAGGGTCCTCGAGTCCAACTCCTTGCTCCTTGCAGGACTACCTAAAACTAAACTATATGACTAAAAGCGTTGTCCAGACTCTCCTTGAACTCTGACAGGCTTGGTGCTGTGACCACTTCCCTGGGGAGCCTGTTCCAGGGACCGACCACCCACTCAGTGAAGAACCTTTTCCTAATGACCAATCTGAATTTCCCCTGATGCAGCTTCATTCCATCTCCTCGTGTCCTATCGCTGGTCACCAGACAGAGGAGATCAGCAGATCCCCTCCACTGCCCCCCTTGAGGAAGCTGTAGACTGCGAGGAGGTCACCCCTCAGCCTTCTCTTCTCCAGGCTGAACAAGCCAGCTGACCTCAGCCGCTCCTCCTGCCCTGCCCTCGAGGCCTTTCTCCATCTTGGTCATCCTCCTCTGGACACACTCTAATAGTTTGATATCCTTCTTATATGCATCCTGCTTTCAGGGTGTCTCTAAACAGGATAAGGCTGCCTGAACAAAGTGACAAAAAAAGAACAGTTTACACAAGTGGAAGTGGGTTGTTAGGAATCACAGGTGGAGGACTGGGAATATTGTAACAGATGGCTATTGAGCCATCAGCATCCCCTCTGCACAACCCCCAAAAAAAAGCAACCTTGTTAACATGATATGACCCAGATTGCTTTAAATTGATTTTTTTTTACATCAGATGTTGGCTGTCCTGTGAGAGGGCACAATGGCAGGTAGGACCAGGGATTTACCTCTCCATGGCAAGGGTAGGGAATCTCCACAGGGAGCAGGTTGGTGGGTGTGTGGTAGGTACATAAAGTATCTTGTGCAGGAACAATGTTCCCTGTTGATGTTTCGCCTGACCATGTACTCTTGCAGGCAAGCTATAGGCAGCACTGCAGTCTCTGTGGACTTTGCACCAGGGACGGGCAGTGTGCAGAAGGGGCAGAGGTTAGGACTGCATACAGAATTACCCCAGGTCAAGGTAACAGTGTGTGCCCCCACTGGAAAGGGCTTATTTTGAGGAACAGTGCCACTGCTCCAGAGCAGCTGGCTGGCGAAGATGACAAGCAGACACAATTTGAGGGAATGGCCACCAAAGCTCACAGGGACATGGAGCAGTCCTCAGCGCTTGTGGTTGAGCAGACCAGAATCTGATGTGGTAACTTTAGTCTGGAAAGTAAAAACATACATAGTTTAACATTAAATGCATGCTCCAATTCTATATGTTTTAAGGAAGTAAAAGTACATGATAGAGACAGCTGCTGCAAAAAGCTGTATTTGGAGCTTGAAAGCAGGGCAGAAGGGATTGAAGTTTTGTCTTTTAACGTTACAGGACATCTCTCATCATCTTACTGTGAGACTTTGAGAAGATCTAATCTCTTTGCCAGCTTTTCTGTTCATAACGTGAGTGTGATCACATTTAACAGCCTCAGTGTGATATTACAAAGATAGTTAACAGCTATAAAACACTAAGCACTGTATGAAATCTGAATGAATTAATAGAACAAACATCTCAACTAATTATTTGAGTAAATAACATGGAAAAGAGGATTCCCTAAGGTACTTCGTTCATCTTGGTAGCTGTACTGGGATACTTTTCAGCTGTCATTTGTTTTGACAGATTGTGAGCTCCTTGGGAGAGGAGCTGTGTCTGTCCTCAGCACTGCCACAGAAGCATGCTACACAGTGGAAATAATGTCATGAATTATCTCTGTCAGGGCTATTGGGAGTGTACTAACTTTCACACCTGAGCATCTTTGTGAGTATCTGTCTGTGTTCCTGGTCCCAGGAACTCCATGATGTGAGGAAGTGCTCCTCTGTTGGTCCCATACAAGGACACAGGATGATGAAATACCAGGAACTGTGGCACCACAAAGAAACCCCAGAAATCCCAAGGCCCAAGACTGCACCGAGGTGGCACACCTCAGACACCTTTGCATTGACAAGCCATCCACAGGAGGCCAGCAGATGTGACACAAAACCTAGAGTATGCCCTGTGCCCTTCTGAACTGATGGGCCCAACAGGATACCCTGGGGCACCCAAAGCAGCCGAAGTGTCAGTGTTTACCACTACATGCCCATGTTTAGCACTCCCTGTCCATGTTTGAGCATTCACATCCTGTCGCACAGTCCATCCTGAAAATGACGACAGAAAATATGACCTTTTGGAGAGTTACTGGTATCAGGGAATGTGGCAGCAATCATCTTTATTTTCAGCTGCTTAGATGCTGGTGTCAGGCCCAAAAGCCTATAAAAGATGAGGGTTAGCTTCATTTTGAAAGTAGAAATCCCAAGAAACTGCCAACAAAATCAGGCTCCTGCATTTCAGATTCAAACTAGACAGATTCATTACCTTCTCAAGGGTAAACTCACCCTGCAGATCTCTGCCCTTTGCTCTGTCATCACCCACAGCCTCCTTTCTGTCACACTGCTATTTTCTTGCAGTACTTGCTATTATCACTAGTATTTATTATTTATGAAGAGCTGATGGCATGCTCCAAGCTGGGTGGATGTGGAGAAGAGTGTGCACACTCTCTTCTTAAGAGACAGGGAGTGTGTTAAAGACTGCCTAACAGTACTTCCATGTACAGTTTTCCTATCTGTTGCCCACAGCCTATGCTGACAACATTCCTTAAACTACAAAACCCCCATAGCAGGCAAGAAAGACAGATAAGTCTAACTCCTCATGCATTTTTAACAATGCTAAGAGTTAGTATAGCAGCAGGGTACCCGTAATAAAAGAAGCAGTCCTTCCAAAACAAACTGGAACAACCAGACCTGGAGCCCAGTTCCCAGCAGCTCCCTGGGCTGATGCTCTGGGAGATGATTGACTGCTGGATCAGCTGTCTGTATTTCAACTAAGTGCAAATGAAACAGGCTAAAGCTGAAGTAACTGCCAACAGAATTATTTGGGAAGTGGTCTGCGGCTCATGTGACCTGTGCAAACCCCAGCAGCTGCGTCCCCCTTTAGCAAGTGCCACATTAATACACAGGCATGTAACCCTATCGAGTGTTACATTACGTGTGTCATGGTGGTGCTGCTGTTCAGCAAATGTGAAAGCTGTGCCAGCATTGGCAAGAACAGAGACCTGCCGCTGTGCAAATGTATTGACTTGTGCAGGGGCGGGGGG
>JANZLQ010000079.1:23370759-23398693 GCA_026212715.1 Elanus axillaris | reverse complement strand
CCGCCCGGGTTTGCTGGCGCTGACCGCCGCCGCGGCGGGCCCGGAGGCGCCTTGGGGCCGCGGACCGGCGATGCAGAAGCGCCAGAAAATAAAGTCCCTTAGAAGAAGGAGAACCCGGTCCATCGCCTGTTGCACTCCGGCACCCGCTTCTCTGTGTAGCACCGCGTAGTTACAGGCGAACACGGCTGAGAGTGCCAGAACGCACCCTGCAGCTTCTAGTTAAGCAGCGTGTGGTCAGCTCCCCATTGCCCATGTAAAGGGTATCCTGCAGAAATACTCCGTCTTCTGTAAGGGCGGGAAGTACCTTCGGGTCTGTTACTTAGTGTTGATGTTTCAGACTTTGTGTCTTCTGGCAGCTTTATTTTTCTCTTGAAAAAGTGCAAGGGGTGTGGCATGAGCCACATAAACACACACACCCCTTCGGGCATGAATGTGAAGGAACCGTGGAACTGGTAGAATTTGAGGAAGAAACAGTGTTCAGGTCTTCCCCAGTAATTGTTGGGAAGCTGAGCAGAAACCCTCAGAAGTACAGTATTATTTTATGTCTTTGTGCAATTGAGGTGAATTAAGAGAAACTTGCTAAATCTAGGCTACAGAACACTGTCTCCTTTAATTAAAAGGATGTTCTGGAGCAGTTCATGTACATTTGAATATCAAAGTTTTATGAAAGACTAATTTATTTAAAATTGAATTCTATTAATGGGTGAGTCTCCCTGGTTTTTAGCCTGTAGCGCAGTGTTTATGTTCAGGTCATAATGAGTACAACTCTTACCTAGACTTTCATCCATGCAAGCACTACTTAAAGCACTACCTAAATTTTCTGAAATACTTAGACTCTACCTTTTTGTTGTTGTTCTGTCTACTCATGGAGAGTATGTTGATTCTGCATTTTAGAGGACTGATAAGGAGTTGCTGTATCACTGAGTCCAGTTCCTGCAAGTGGAGAGAGTCTTATAATTCCTTGTAGGAGGGCTGCCACGTCTGTGTGGAGCTCCACTGAAGTTACTGGCATTACCCATGCTTACAGCCGGCTTGCACACTGTAGATTATAGGAGTGAGCATTAAGTTTCAGTTGCCTTTACAGTTATGATTCTCTTCTTAAAATCTCTTCTGATAATTCCCAATGTGTAAATGTCTGTCTGGTAGCAGACGACACAGAATTGAACCCACTACTCTTTTTGCAGTTTTAACAGTTCTCTAGTAAGTAATGTTTGCAAAGGAGTGGAGATAAATAACTGGCTTGAAAATTTGCATCATGTTGATGTTTGTTATGTCATCAGTGGCATTTTGTGTTACTTATCCCAAAGTTTCTCTCTTTACTGTTTTTTAGTTTAAACTTAATTTCACCTCACATACCTAAATTTGTGTTTCAGAATTACTGTAAACTGTCATGCATGCTAACTTTTTCAGTGGTTGTTCTGCATTCACTTTGTCTCTTTGGGTTTTTTTAATTTTTTCTTCCCCTGTAGCTGTTTTAAGACAAGAATAATTTTATTTATAAAAGTATGTACAAACCGAAATGCAGTCCAAAGTGCAAGTATTCCTGGGGGAATATTTTTTTTTTATATATCCTCTCTTGCTGAGTTGCCATAAATGTTGTGGTTTAGTGCTTGTAACTTTCTGAAGCAAGTACAGTGTAAAATTAGTTTTTCAGATAGTCTGCATGGCATTTTCTCCCACTTTGTGATTATTTGTGATTTTTTGTGATTATCACTGCTGTATAATCTTTTTATTTTTTTCAGAGCAGTTGAACAGATTTGCAGGCTTTGGTATCGGCCTTGCAAGGTAGGAGTTGTGTAATAAAGCTATATTTGTCTTATGATCCCTATGTACCCTTTTGTGTTGTGTTTTTATGCTGGTAGACTTAGCAGTTGGAATGCCTTTAGAAACCTACTGCCTGAAATCCATGTAGGTTTCTGTTCTGTTTAACTGAAGTTTTCTCAAAATTCCTTAATCAGTAGTGAATATAAGAATCAGTTTTTCATACGGTGTGCCCAGGATATGTGTACCCTATCAGAGCAATTTAAAAATAACACCAGCAAACTGTTTTCATATTTGCCACTTGTATTAAAATGTTTAGGTAGTGTGGATGTTTCCTAAGAAAGTGAAAATGTCTTCAAATATATTATCAAAGTATCCTGGAATAGTTAATCTAGCCAAGTGGTCCAAGAATAATTTTATTCTTTATTATGGTGACGCTGATTATTGATAGCATTTTTGAGAAAGTGGTGGGCTTTAACATGCTTAACATCATTTTCAGAGCTTAAATTGTTAAGTGTAAGGATGATGGTAAGCTTGGGATTTTTTGTAGGATGCCTGTTCAATCACACTCATCTGATTAGGTTTTTCTTTGTAATGTACTGATGCAACTTGTGAAAGGGTGGGAGGTGGGTTGTTTTTTTGCTTGGAAAAAGTTAGGACTATGAAAAGTTTTACTCCTTGTTGACCTGAATGTGAGACTTCTTAAGAGAAAAGTGCTTCTTTCTTCAGAACTTGAGAGTCCTTGTGTCACTTACCGAGTTAGACCAATATGGGAAGCTCTGTCAGCTGAGGTTCTTACAGTGTATTCTGCTTAAAGAGGACCTTTAACTTGACCACCAGCCTGTCCTGCTCCTTACCCCATTGTTATCACCCTTGATGCCCGTCAGAACCTCTTTTAACCTGTTCAACTCACTAAAACAGAAGACAAAGTCAATGAAAGAGCTGGATTATTTTTTGCTGTTTCAGTTAGGTTGATTTACCTGGGAGCTGACTAGTTGCGAAAGCCAGCAGTCACCAGGTAACTGGGCCAGTGAGCGAAGGGATAAAGAAGGACTAGGAATGACCTTTTTTGGCAAGTAGCGAGTTGCTTAAATCGGATCATCCCATCTATTAAACTTCCTGTCCTTCTCCCACTGCTTCCCTTGCAGTGGCTGAGCTTGCTTATTCAGACCCCTTGATGAACCTGTTAAAATAGAGTTGATGGGGGCGAGAGGGGGAAGACCTAGTCCCCACAAAGATGTAAAGAGTCATTTGGTTTCTTTCCAACCTTAACAAGCTCAGTGAGCTCAGGAGAGTACCAGCAAAGGAGTGGAGCCGTAGGCCAGGAACATGTTGATCTCCTTCAGGAGCAGAGAGATGTTAGGGGGGTTCACTTGTCCTTTTGAACTATATGCTTTGATTTAATCAAGCATGACAAACGTTTCCACATCCTGAGCACCATGACCACTAGGACTAAAATGAGCTTGTGGTTTTGAGAAAGAGAGCTGATCAACATGGTATTATTGCTGAGAGCAAGTCTCACTGCTTCTGCTTTTGCTTTTGTACTCGATCACTTGTCAGACACACATGGTTCAAATCAGAAATCTTGTAGAAAACACCCAAAGAAAAGGTTAGGTTTTGTGAGGCTAGTTGAGTTGGCTACCAGGAAGGCTTAATAGGTAACAGCTGGAGTATAGGAAAAATTTCACCTCTTTTGGTAGTAGCAGACTTCTCACTAGCTTAATAGTTGTGAAACTGCAGGCTCAGTACTTTTCTGTGCAATTAGTACTTGTTTATCCAGAGTAAAATCCCCGTAAGAGACCTAGCCAGGGTGATCTTGTAGGTCAGTGGTCAGAGCTGTTACTTGGGGTGCTTAGACAAAGCCTGGAGGTTTTGCTTTTCTAATCCACATCCCAGGTTTGAACCACATACAGGTAAGTACTCTGAAGGCTCAGGCACTTTGAGATGAAATGAAAAGTTTCTCTGTGTGGCTGTGACCAGGAGTACTAGTTTAGAAGTGAGAGAACTTTCTTATGCAATCTTTCTTTGATTGAAATACCATTTCTAGTGGTGGAGGGAGATTGGATCCTCTGGTCCTCCTCCTAAGGAGAATCTTGATTAATAATGTGGTATGCGGAATTAACATAAAAATGGAAACTAATCCTTTCATAATTCTGTCTCTGGCCTGTTCTGTTCCCTCATATTTTGCAGAGGGAAAGTTGTTTTGTCTATAAAAATACATATATTATATATATATATAGGGTCTTAGTGAGTGTATATGTTAGGTTTTTTGATATTTGTTCCTTTATAGTATTGGCAGGCTATTAGGTATCCATCCAAAATGCCTTATTAATACACTAGATAATGTATTTTTTTTCCAAATACTGATCTAATGTTGTTAGAGAAAAATAACAAGCCTTTTCTAATAAATTTATGATGGCTTCCCATGCTTTAAATATACTTTTTTTTTTTTTTAAAAAAAGCCTATTTACAGAAAATGTGTTGGCACATCCTTGCATTGTTCTACGTCGTCAGTGTCAGGTATGTCTTTTATATTACCTCTTCCAGTCAGGGCTCCTGTATACTGTGATACCCTTGTATTTTCATACTCTGTAGAGTATAAGGAAGCTTTACAATTCTTAGGGAGATGCTGCTACATTAACATGTTTTTATTTGTAGCATACCTGTTTTTCATTTTGAAATTTAACCTATCTTGAACATTTTTGTTTATCATTTTTGGGCAGTGGAAAATGAATTACAGCAAGTAAGTGTTCAGAGTCTGTGGAGCAACTTCCAGATTGCCATTTACAAGCAGGATGCTTTGTTTCTGATGTTTTCTGGTTTATGCTTGTTTTATTGTTTACATTTTCAGCATACAAATACATAAAAGTTCTGCCCATTTCCCTAAATTTTAGTGAGAATTTATTTGTGTTTTGGTCACTTCAGCTGACCTTTACAGAGATAAAGTCCTTATTTTGGAAGTGTTTTTTCCTTTAGAATTGTAGCATCTGTAGTGTTTATAAAAACTGCCATTATTTATATTTTTTAACAGGTTAATTATCATGCTCGGAATTATCATCTCACTCCATTTACTATTGTCAATATTATGTACAGCATCAATAAGACACAGGTCAGTATTTGGTGTCAGGCTGTATCTTAGCAGTGAAGGTTACCATAGCACATATGTACATTGATATCTTCAACTCTTTATGTAACTGGCAGTTAAAAACATGGCCATTGTAAGACTTTGTTATCTTTATGGTTGCAGAAATGTGTCAAGGAGGTCACTGTGAATTTTTTTTTAAGTAGTATAGTATTTAATGGGAAAGATTTGCGGATGTTAGAAAACAAAAGATCCCTAAAACGAATTTTTTTCATTAGCATTCTAAAAAAATAATTACTGTTTATATGGATAAAAAAAAGAGATTATCCAAGTGACTACTTCCAAAGATAGTATTGCATGCATTTCCAATGCTGCATGAGAATGGCAATCCTGAAACTCAGATCAGAAGACAGTAAGAAAAGACTTTCTGAATTTTACAGATGTGGTTTAACATTTCGAGCTCATTTTGTCCATAGAAAATGGTATTAAGTTTATAGTACAGAGTATTAACAGTGAGAGATATGCCTCCAGAATTGTTGACAACTTTGAAATTATTGAAGAGCAGAAGTTTCTTCATTTCTTCAGAGTTGAAAAGTTAGTTGTCCCCTGAATTTGGTAATTGTGATGCTTAATGGTAGAATCGTATCCTTGTGCAGTCTGAATTTGCTGAAATTTTATAAAAATTAGCAAGAAGAAAAGATTTTTGAGTTTTATGTTGCATGTATCAAAATATGTTGCATATTTCAAAACACAGGGTCCAAGAGCTCTCTGGAAGGGAATGGGCAGCACTTTCATTGTTCAAGGCATAAGCCTGGGAACAGAAGGCATCATCAGCGAATTTACACCTTTGCCAAGGTATTGCATGGGTTTTTTACTGCTTCTAACAAAGTAATCATCAGTTGTTGACTTACACTGAAAGTGTTAGAAATGTAAGGCTGTTTGAAAAATTTTACTTGATTAGAACAGTCAGACATTGAATAGGTGTTTTCAGCACAGTGTGAATGTCTTGGCAAAGACAACCTTGTAATTAATAAACACGAGGACTCTTTCTGGGAGCTCTGTATGTTTGGTATGTCTGCCTACTGGTCTGAGTATAGGAATAACATAGGAAATAGGTCTTCAGTATAATTCCACTCTAATAAAAGAATTCCTAAGTTTCTTTTTGTATTTTGGTTCATATTGTGTGGTACTAGCAAATACCATGTGTAAAGTAAAAAGTCCTAGTTTCATTAGTATAAATGCAGAAAACTTACATGGCTAATTTGAAGAGAAAACCATTCTATTTCACTGTATCCATATTCAGCTATAGTAGTTCAGTAATTATTTTTTTTTTTTGAGTTGTGACTCTGCCTGCTTTTTATGCTGAACTGTAACTCCAGGATTATGGTAAAACATTGTGCTGCCTTTCTGCTTTGAGATACAAGTCTGATCAAGAATTTTTGTCTGAAGACTTTTTATCAATGTTTTGTTTTATAACAGTCCAGAGCTGACAGTAAGGGCTGACAAGTATAATAATACATGTTGTAAGTTTTGTTACAGACATTTTAAGAGTAAGCAGGTTGTGTGAGAGGGTTTATAATATAAAGTTATTAAAGCGTCTAGTGAATTGCAAGGAGATGGTGAGATAATCAAAAGTTCAGAAAAAATACTTAACAGTTGCAGGGCACACACTGAAACCAGTAAAATGATAAGGACCTGTCTTGGAAAATATATTAGGGAGACAGGCAGGTAGTTTGGTTTAAGGCTGGTGAAGTTTGAATGGACCAGTGACCTTGAGAATCATGTTAGCTTTCAGAAGAGACAAGTGCCTATTTTTAATGTGTACAGAGACCAAGTTCTTAAGTGACACGGAAACTGGCTTGGTTTTAAAGATAAGAAATGTAGGCAGGCTGAATCTTAACTACTATTATCATGTATGCATGCATAGTAATAAAAGTAAGTCTTTGCAGGTTCTGGCATTCATCAAAAATATTAGCAAAAGCATTTCATATTTCAGTTGTGTGGAGTGTGTATTTTTGATTTTTGGTCAAGATTTTTGGTCAGCTCTGTCTTGCATGTAACTGAAATTCCCAGGCATACACTTTCCTCCAAGTGTGACTCATTGTTCGTGTTTTTAATTATTGCTGTGGGGGATGCTTAAGTTCATGAGATGTGATACAGTGTTTGTATTGTTATAGTTCTGATTTCTGTCTAATGTGAGCAAGGTTTTTCTTCTTGTGGGCCAGTTGCTCAGTAGTTTGAAAAGTAAGCTGGTGCTGCTGCCAAAAGAATCAATCTTTTCTGCTAGTACCTGCTCATTCCTTCCTCACCTCAGTGATACCATCCTCGTGCCAATATAGTATGTGAACAGTCACAAGGAACTTGGATTGGGGAAGTCATCTGGCTAAAATGGCTGTCTTGTACATGCATGACCCTATGCAGTTTTCTACTGGATGCTCTCCCTTTTTAATGGTAGCATGCATGTTTGGGCTGTCACAGTGAGGTGAAGATTATTGCTTATAGCAGCAGTGCCAGCAAATCTGGTTTAAAAGGTTATTTAACTACATTATCAAGTGTCAAAGGAGTCAAGGAAGTGAGATGTCTGTTCCAATTCTATATCATAACATTATAAAAGAATCCCCCTGTTTTAGTAGAGCAGCCCAGAAATGGGTGTTGACATTTTTGTGGCAAGTTGAATGTGGTTCTGTACTAGACAAACTTACTCTGTTAATTGTCCTTCCACTGCAAGAATACTTACAGCTGGTGGATTGACAAGTTAGGCTTTCACACATTAGTTTAGCTTTTCCACATCTTTAAAGTGTTACGGCTTAGTGGATGTGATTCAAGCGTCTGAAACACGTAATGGTAGATGATCTTTCCTTCTTCTTTAGTGACTGACCTATATATTTAGAAAAGTGATAGCTACTAGTAACACAAAATTCGTCAGAAAAAGTAGAGAGTATCCTTTCTTGGATTAGAGTTGTAATACAAGCAGTGAGTGAGTAGATTCCTGGACAAGAATTGAAACTGAATACTTCGTAGCTTGTTATTAAAAACGCATAGTCTAGTGTGTCCAGCATTTCAAACAGAAATATCTTTACCTCATAGCTAGAGTATTTGAATGTTACCTTGAGCTAGATGGGATTACATTTTCTGCCAAGTGGAGTGTAGTTAACATTTACTCTTCATATTTTGAAGTGTATAACTAGAAAATACTACTTTAATGGGATGTTTTTTAAGTCACCTTTGTGTTGAACACATGGGTTTTGTCTTGTTTTACCAGGATATGATAAAGATTGGTCATATGCTGAAAGACTTAAGTCTGTACAGAATTACTGTGCAGCTTCTAGTCTGACCTACTGTACTTGATTTGGTCCATGTCAAACCATGTCAGAATGTGATTTCGGTTTTCAGGAAAGCAACAACAACTGGGTAAACATAACTCTCAAAGAACAGAAAAAGCATAACCAAACCAAAACATAATAAGAAATATATGTTGATAACAGAAAACTACTGAGATTTTGCAAAAATCCAATATTCCCTGAAAATGGCTTTAAGAGTTGGTACATAAGGACACAAAATAAATGCAAAACACTAAAGCCAGTAGATGTGAGAGCTACGAACACCTTATTAATAATTGAAAGCTTTTTTGACATAATATCTAACAGGCCCAAATAACTTCTAAAAGTTAAGCATGATTTATTAAATGTGTAGCTGATGTGTCTTTCCCCTATGGGAAACCCTGCAATGTAAACCGATAGTTGAACACCAACATGAAAACTGGATGTTGATGCCCGTGGAAGAAATGCTTGAGAATAACATGTTCTTGTCCATATTAAGGTAAATACTTGTCTTTTTAGGGAGCTTTCACATAAATGGAGCCTCAAGCAGATTGGTGGACACCTTCTACTCAAAGGGTAAGTATAGCATGTGTTATTACCTTATGTCTTCTTATCTAAACATTAACAAAACTACTAAATGTACATTAGTTTAACCTGCAGCTATGGTTACTTGACAGGGTGCCAGTAGTAATTTTCAGATTTTTATTTTTTTGAATAATCTTGATTGCATACACTACTTTCAGAGATTATTTTTTCTCAGTAGGTCCCTGTGCCTTTATGGAGCCTGACTAACTTGAAGGATTAGATTCTTTTAATAATTAAATTATGGTATCTGAGAGACCTGAATCAGACTGGACATACGGAAATAGAATTTAACAGAACTTCAGACTGAAGTTTATCTCAACTTGTTGATGCACATTTTAATAATTGAGCTATCATTTGTTAATTTTCTCTCAGGCATGTCTTGGTAGCTATCTTTATCAACTTTCAGGTGCATATTTGGCTAAAATTATAGTATTGTCCTGACCTTAATTCTTATTTTATTAATTTTTACAGTTTAACACATGTGATAGCAATGCCTTTTTATTCTGCGAGCCTGATTGAAACTGTACAGGTAACTTACATATACTTACAACGTTTTAAAAGAGACTGTTATTCTCTTTATGGATTAGGTTATGTGGAGAAGTGAATCTTTGGCTTTGGATTCAGGTTTATGTTGCAGTAGTTGGATTTGTTTTGCCTGAGACTGTATGACTTACTAACTGAGATAAAAACTGTTTACTCTGGTGGATATATTAGTTGTACTATCTTAAGTCTAAATCTAGAATTAGAAAGGACATTTAATATGGATAGTTGGAATATATTGGCTCTGAAATAAGGACAAGTTAAATCTATATGTTCTAGCAGATAAACTATAAAGAAGTTTTACTCATGTAAAGGGTTTAAAAAGGTTGCTAGGCCAGCTGTTGCAGTGACCCCTTCCCCTATAAAAACCGTAAAGCTTTTCCAGTAATGCAGCTTTGTTTTGCTAAAATACTGAACTCTGCTATTTCAGGACTACTTTCAGCCAGTCAACTTTTTACTTTTAAGTTTTCATCTTGTCCTTCCTTAGCCATGAAAATAAATATCTGGACCTGTCATTTAAGATATGGCTTAACTTGTTCTGTAACTGTACAGAGTAACTCATAGCATGGTATTGCAGATTGCCTTTCAGTTAGTTGTTGCATCTCTTTCTGAAGAAAGAGTCAGGGTTTAGCTATGCAGAAGGGGTCCAGGGTAATTCTTCCAGCGATCTCTGTATAATGAGTTGCTCTTAATTAACATGATAGTATCTTTGTGCAGGTAATGGAACTTTTACTGTAATGTGAGCTTTTGTGTGGAGGGTGGTGCAGGATAGTCACTCTAATGTCATTCAGTCATCAAAATAATAATTTTCATTCATAGTATAGGCAAGTTGTAAGTACAGTCAAGACTGATTTAGATCCAGCTGTTTAAACCTACAGTTAACTGCTAGTGTATTTCTACAAAATAATGCTTTTTCTGTGGAGAAGAGGCAAACAAGGCTGAATTCTAGTTTCTTAGTTTCAGCATGTACTTTAGAGGCAGGTGCTCTTAAGGGACAGGATTCTGCTCTGTGCAGAGGATCCAAACTTAAAGGAGCCAGAAGTTACTACAAAGGCTGTTCTGTCTGAACTGGCCACATTATGGACTAACAGGACAGGTGAGATTAAACATCTATGCATGTGAGCGTGTAGATAGATTCCCAACAACAAACTCGCATTCTCTAAAGTTGCTCTGTATTTAAGAAACCCTCTTCTTCTCTTCTGTTGAATTACTTGGAAAATAATGTTCCATAAATCCTGCCTGAGTCTGTGGAAGCCTTGGGAAGATTTAACTGGTCTCATATTGAGAAGCTGACTTAGGAAACTCTTCTGTCCTGGGGAATGGCTTTACCCTGAGCATGCCGTAATCCTAGAACTAGAAACAGTGGTAGAACAGTGTTCATGTTTCTTGAGTTCATAGCAGGCCACAGAATTGAATGTTTTATTCAGGTATCTTACTGCTTGTATTTTTGTCTGAAAGGATGAAAGGTCTGTGTTGTTGGACATGGGAACATTTACCAACAAACAATAAAAGAGAACATGATCTAGACACTGTCTTCTGTTGGCAAAATAAGTAGTAAAGTTTCTTTGCTAGCTAATAGGAGAACAGTCAAAAAGCCAAAACAGCATCTTCCACAGCCTTTTAGACAGGTGATCACCTCTGTAAAGCATTGCTTATGAAAATAACTCCACTGAGATCCAAGAGTTTTAGGCATATTAGGTTCAGCTCTGTGCAAGTATTTTACTGAATAGCTGTACATATGCTGTATGAAATGTATTTTTCAGTTCCTGGAAACATCATAATGAGCTTTCTTATTAGAAACACAAAGGAGGTAATGATAGCATTTGTGAAGATTTTATTTATGCTGTATTAATCAGTGCAGGGAGGCAACTTGGCTTATCAAGTTTACATTATACTCCTGTGCTGCAAAAGGACAATGACCAATAACAAACAGTAAAAGTTAAAGATTGTGGGATTTGTTACCAGCAGTTTTATATTAACTTTGATTGCCTTAATTCTGATAAACCGTACTGTTCAACAGTATTAGTTTAACACGCTTCTCCAAGTAAATATATTTCATCAAAATAACTGTAAATGGTAGAAACTTACAGCTGTGACATTACTGGTTTTGTCTCTAACATTTTAAACCATGTGGTGGCGTGTTTGACAAAAGCAAGCAGTTTTGAAGTGCAGTGACTATAATGGTATGGGGGAGAAGAGGATTCAGTAGGGATTATGATGCTTAACTTGTACTTAGAGTCTGGAACAACGTTATATTCTCAAGTATTTGAACTAGTTTCTCTTCTGCGCAGACTGACCATGAAGGCTTTGCAGGCTTTTAGTCCTTCCCTAGAGTATTGAGGAATGTTCTGGTGGTTTGTCCTGGCATGAGGTCATGACAAAGCCAGCATGGACTTGGAAATTTGGGCACTGAGAACTCCCAAATCTTGAATTTTGGATGTAACAGAGATAATAAAACACTGAGTTTGTGTAAGCATTAGAAGGGGAATCAATGTCTTTAGCTTAATCCTACAGTCATAGGTGGAAATATAACAAAGTAGGTAACTACTAAGTGAATTCTTTATTTTCACTGCATGAACAAAATAATTATGTCTTTTCTAAGAGACAGCATGGGTAAAGAGTGCTATTTTACATGCTTATAATGGAATGGAAATGTCCAGAGCTGAACCTATTAAATTCAAATTAAAAATGGTATTTCAGCTCAGCTTTAGTTATGGAGGTCTTTATTATGCACATTCAAGTTCAAAGACTAGAGTTACAGTTGTTAAAGGAAACGACTTTTAAATACTTCCTGGCATTTTGCTCTTGAAGTAGGCATTTTCAATGCATGACTGTTTGGCAGACTCATACTACTCAGTAGTAGGCTGGAAGTTTAATTCCTTTGGTAGTAACACAAATAACTGGAATGTACATTAAATAAAGACTCTTTAAGATGTGTTCATTTTTTAAAAGCGATTTACTATCAAGTGTATTAGAGCAAAGAATTCATACCAGTATAGCTGTGTAGATACAATTGCATTGCAAATGCTTAACTCTCTTGTAAAGTTCAGCAGTGATAAAGCGTCAGAGTGGATGTCAGTGTGGTTTTGAAATGGGCAGCACAAGTTGTAACTATTCCTTTGTGCTTGTAGAGTGAAATAATTCGAGATAATCCTGGCATCCTGGACTGCGTGAAAGAAGGAATCGGCAGAGTTGTGGGCATGGGCGTACCCCATAGCAAGCGTCTCCTTCCTCTGATGGTCCTGACTTTTCCAACTGCTCTACATGGAGTTCTTCATTATGTCATCAGTTCCATTGTTCAGAAGCTTGTTTTGTTTGTTCTGAAAAGGGATAATTCCCACAACCTTCCAACTGAGAGCTCCACTTCTGTGCAGACCATGCTGGATGCATATTTTCCAGAACTTATTGCTAGCTTTGCTGCTAGCCTTTGTGCTGATGTCATGCTTTACCCACTGGAGACAGTTTTACACCGGCTTCATATTCAAGGGACACGCACAATAATTGATAATACAGACCTTGGCTATGAAGTGCTCCCGATCAATACTCAGTATGAGGGCATGAGAGACTGCATAAATACTATAAAACGGGAAGAAGGAATGCCAGGTTTTTATAAAGGATTTGGAGCTGTTATAGTACAGTATACCTTGCATGTGGCAGTGTTACAGCTTACCAAAATTATTTACTCAACACTGCTTCAAAATGTTTCTTAATCTGTTCAGGTGTGGACTTAGCACCATGGACATGATTGACTTACCTAATTATTATTTAAAATGACGTAGAAAATGACATTTGAAGAATCCACTCCATGGATTCTCCTTACACTGTAAAAGAACTTGTTTTAAAAATGGGGATATAGATTCCTAAGTGTAATTAAAAAAAGTACTGTTTAAACTTAAAATTATAGACACAAATTGAATATATAATGTGCAGTCATACAGAAGGGAATCAGATTTTAAATGTGGTTGGAGTGAGGATTTACCTTTCCTCTTGCCAGTTAACTGACTTAAGGGAATGGATATGAATTCTTAATATCTGTTTTGTAAACATCACATAGGACATTTGGGTTGGACTGTTAGCCAGTTCAGAGGAATTTGTTTTCCTAAGTTGTAAGAACTTGCAAGTGGGAGACTGAGTTTACTTGTCTTTTAAAGATGTTTCCAACTTTACTGTTAATGGAGCTGTGAGCAAAATAGAAACTGTAAAAGTAACTTAAGTAGACATAAATGTCATAATTTACAGGTACACAGAAGTCTTCTTACTTTGCTGCAGTGTGGCAGAAGACAACAAAGGAATCTTGCTTTGTAAAAAATAACAAAAACTTGGGTTTGGGCAAAGTTGCACAGAATGCAAATTGGGCTGTCTTGCGGTTTGTTTGCAAGGCTTATAGTAACTGAAGTGTGTGAATAAAGCAAATTAGAAACTGATGTGTGCATGTGTAAGTGCCATTTTTAGTTGACTTTCTACTCAACTTCAGGTTTTAATTTTACTCTGGTACTTCATATAAGAGTAGAATAATCTTAATGTCTGTAGTATCAGTGTTCAAAGTGTGTAGAAAGTATAAAAAAATTAATTGGCTATTTCTAGAGTTTCTCTTTTGTTGGATCAGGGAGTTATGTACACAACTATCTACTTACTGTTTAGCACTGATGTCCTTCATTTAAAGTCTGCTGGATCAGATATTTTGTGGAGCAGAATTAAGTCTGTTTATGTGCAAGCAAACTACTGAAATGTACCATTTTTGCTCTCTTCCCCTAGTAAATCAAGACTTTCAGCCTGAAAATGATTCTGACCATTCTAAATAAGTTATTCCTTCTTGGTTTCGTCAGTAAATATCATGAAAGTTGAGGGGGGGGGTGATTTTCACAAATAAAACAAGCATGTGCAGTGTCACTTTTAATTTGTATGAGAGGCTGCTGCCTTTTTCACACTTTCATGTGGCAAGTCTATATTTGTGAATACTGTAAATCAATGTGCATTTTGATCATTAATAATTGTAGTTATCACTTATGGAAGGTAGTCATGGCAAAATGATGCAAAGGTGTTGCTGTTCATAAGTTCTGACTAAATAATTTGCAGGTCTACTTTGCTATTACTAATCTAACTTCTGTGTATTAAAAATGTGTAGGTGTTGAAATGGAAAGCATGGTGAACTTGGGAGCTGGTTTTATTTTGAAATTGTTAATTGAAAATTTAGTGTATAGAATGGAAGCAATGAAATAAAATGAGAATCCGCTGTAAATATTTTGAAGTAAATCACTGAGGAGGCATGTAAAGGAATCCCGATTTGTGTGTTATATTTCACTACTTAGACTTCAGAGGGGCTTTTTTGAGTTCTTCAGCTGTTCTAAATGCAAGAACTTGGGTAAAATATCCAATTCCTGGTTTATATTTTTAAATTTTCTATGAGTATGAAGAGAGCCATATCAGAGAATCATCCAAATTGGAAGGGATCTTGGCAGGTCGCCTAGTCCAAATTCCTGCTCTAAGCAAGGACAACACTGACTTCAGACCAGAGTGTGCAGGCCCTTGTCCAGTCAAGTTTTTAATTCCAACTTCTAATAAGTAAAACCAGCCTTTTCAAAGGTGTTGAATTCAACTGAAGCCAACTATTCCATTGAAGTATTAGTTGCCTTGAAGCAGTAACTATGTGCATGTTAAGAGACGAACACTTGCAGATGTATTGGTGATATTGGACAGTAATGTATTTCTATGAGTAAAATTTTAGGGAAGGTGTTTTGTCATACAAAATGGAGTATGTGTCTTTATATTCTGCAAGAGGGATGATAGTGAGTTCTCAGAACAGCGCTAGATATCGTGCTAGAATGTTAATTTGTGTCAAACACTCTTGCTTTCGTTGCTGACAGTTCTACAGATCTGTTCTATGCCAGAGTCTCAGATCTGTAACTTTAAGCAAGGTGAGAAAAAATTGTCAGCTTAACAGCAAGTATTCTGCAGTGGAAAAGCTACTGCTTTGGGCCATTCTTTTTTGGTCCTCTTCCCATCAGTTAGAATGAACATCTTTTGATTCTTCATGTATACTTGCTTTACCTTCCGAAAGAAATAGTACTTCGCTTTGTCCAGAGTTGCTATTTTTGCCCATGCAAAAAGTAAATGAATGTGGGGTGGAAAAAAATCTTTTTTTAACCTTTTTAACTACAAGCGCACTGTTAATGTGTTTCTGATTTTCATATGGATCTTAAATCTAGGTACTTGATTTTTAGCTCAAATGAGTGTTCAACGAGTGGCTTTAGCAGGCTGTACCACTCATAACTACAAAGTACTGATTTGCTGTACAAAGGAAGTTTTTCTGGAAAATGGAAAATTCTTATGCACTCTATTCTTCCTGTAACAAACTTAATTACTTTTTTAACATTGTTTTTCTGGTTTTTTTTTTTTTCATTTTTGAAGAAGAGAGCTGATTGCAAGAAGATAAATGTTACTGAAGACAGACTTAGTGTAATGTTCCCACCCAATGAAGAACTACTTGGCTTCTTACCCATGCCTCTTAAAAGGAAAGCCTTGATGTGCAATAACTGACAATAGACCAGGCAGGAAACTTTGAGATATGAGGCCAGCTGGAAACCATTGCAATTATCTGCCTGTTTGTTTCATGGACTGCCTTACAGATCAGATTGGCCTTTTGGTTGCGTTAGAATATTGCTTCTAGATCTAGTGCTGTTGTGAATACTGCACTCTTCAGCAAGGTCCGTCTATGTTCATTCCTTTTAACAGATCTGCTTTGGGGCAGTTGTAGCTCTGGGTCCTATCTGTAATGCTTGAGATGTGCAGTGTGTTTTAGATTTATGCAGAATTTGTAAGACTCACTATCAAATTATATGCTTTTCTTAGCTCTTTGAATTTAGTAGCAAGTTCAAAGCAAGTTTGTCTGCTAATGCCCTTCTTGCTGCTTGTTCCATCTGAGATGGTCATTCAGTTGGATACACACTTTCAGCTACAAACATAATCAATGCACATGATGTAAATGAGGCCTGTCTCTGATTTAGTATACAAGTGCTTTCTGTGCTCCAAGATTTTTGTTGGTATAATTCAGGACTAGCAGTGGTCACTTTCAAACTATTTACCCTTTCAGTGATATCTGAGGAGAAGAGGTCATGCACTGAATTTTTCAACTAAATGGTTGTTGCTAAGAGATTTGATAGCAGCATACAATGGCAGCATTCCCTCACCAGTATGGGATGAGAGGTGGTAGCAAAATGTTAAGAAACCATTTGTCTAGTTTTGTTTTAGAAGATGTAATACATGTCTCCAGGAGGGGTAGAAGAAGGTAAGATCTGTATTTAATCAAGAACTGGTGGTGGTTTTAAAAGCAAATCTGATTTTAAGGAGTTAGATAAAACTGTATTCTCACTTTTATTTCTTTTTGATAGAATAAAGATAATTTGCCCTTTACCTTCAGTACTCCAGCTTCTCCACAGACAGTCTGGCAAATTGTGAACAAAATTTGAGGGTGGGAAAGATGCAGTATTGAAAATGGAATGTAGAAATTGCCCAAAAATGCAAATGAGCAGAAGTCAATGATTAGTGTTCTCATTTGCAACAAATTAATAAAATAAGGTAGAAATGTCCAAATGTTAATATTTATGGAGAGTTTCATTTGGAAGTCTGTTTCTGACTTTATCTTTTAAAAGGTGTTTTTAAAGATAAGTTAAAATCACAAAACATGTTCAGCTCAACGTACCCTTTTTTTCACCTGATACTTGGAAACTAACTCAACTAAAAAGCAGTTATTCTTTCAGCTTTTTCA
This sequence comes from Elanus axillaris, assembly GCA_026212715.1. Classification (NCBI taxonomy): domain Eukaryota; kingdom Metazoa; phylum Chordata; class Aves; order Accipitriformes; family Accipitridae; genus Elanus; species Elanus axillaris. The sequence goes on along the minus strand of JANZLQ010000079.1, from coordinate 23,381,640 downwards.
ATAGGAAAAGAAAAGCTGTCTACATCTTCCCTTCAAATCAAGGCACCCTTTCTTTGGATGTAAATACCATCAAACAGCAGTCTAGTACTGCACTTACAGTTTGGTTTTGGGGGGGTGGTATTAAAAATACTAATGAGTTGGCTGCAGTACATGTTGTATGTAGCACTTTGGTCTGGGTGAGACACGGTATCACTCTTCTCTTGTTTTCAAAGTGTAGGGACAGAATGTGACTTGCACCCACCAAAGTAATAAAAGAAGGAGTGGTTTAGCTGTTACCTGAAATTTTGAGTCTTGCTCTTATTTCATAGCTTTAAGCTTGACACTATGGCAAGTCCAGAACAAAAGGACTTGTTGGACAGGACTTGACTCTGTTCTGCATAGGTGATTCATATCTTTGCCCAAACTGAATTTGTAGAGCCAACAGGCTTATAAATTGGTGTTACTGATTCTTGGGTTTAGGGTACCTCCAGAAAAGAAAAACTAAGTAGATTTACTGCAACAGCAAGTGTAACACTCTCCAAAGTTTTTGATCCCTGAAATGGAATCCTGAATGTATGCATGTAGTATTTGAGCCTTCAAGCATGTTTTGTCAGAAGAAGCACCAATATGCACAGTTGCCTTCATTCCCAGCTCCTAGCTGCTATCAGCTCTCTTCATTATTATTCAAAATGAGTGTGACACCTTTGATGTCCATACAGACCACTGATGTGATTTATGGTCTCTACTGGTACAGGTATCAGTTTAAACCTGTTGAAAAATACAAGCACAGGCAGGATTTTCAGACTCTTACCCATGGCCTAACTTTATGTATGCAAAATGAGGCCGAAGAAAAAAACAAAGGCAATGGGAAGGATGATTCTTGAAACTAAGTAGGCGCTTACCGATGTGAGCACCTTGACAAGGAGGCACATGTTGCTTTAACAGCTACTTGAGCACAGTGGCGGGAAGGAGTCAACTTCTCATGTAGCTACTTGTGTTTCAGGAGCTTAAAAATGCCTACAGTGTTTTCTTTCAAGGGTAGAGGGTTTTTTTTCTTTCCATTACAAGGAAAAAACTGGCAAAAAAGCTGGTGTGATGCAGATAACTGTTGCATAACCATTCTGACATGCTTTGAAATGTACTAAATTACATGCACTTTGGCTAATACAATTTCTTTTAATAAGAAGTAGCTACTCATCACCTTTTTAAATCCTGCTTTTACCAGGAAAATGAATGTGTCATGTCTTCTTTGGCTGTTTAATTTCATTGATTTGTCAATATAATGTATCCTGTAGAAACTCACACGTGTTTTTCCCTCTAATAGTTTTGTGTCTAGTAAGTGCTCTCTAATAATGGTGTTTCCTCAGCATAATACCCTTCAATCTTCATAAGACTACTGTTGAAAAATGGTTCCAATTACTCCATAAAAGGAAAATAATTGTATATTTGAATATGGTTTCAACATTTTTCTCAATGGAAATGCTAAACAGACATTTTAGGTCACAAAGGAAATACTGCTGACATGTAACAAGTTAAAAAATTTTGAACATCCTAAAAATACCTGTGTGAGCTTGTTCTGTTAATAAATACAGTATTAGGAAAACCATACAGAGTACAATATAAAAAGTTGGAATCATATTTAGGGGCTAATTGGAGAGCTCTGTAACTGATGCTCCTTGGGAAACTAGAGCTTCTGCTGCCACAGTAGGACAGCCTTAAGGATTGCAGTCCTCTCATACCCGGAGGCAAAATGGAACACAAAGCATGATGATTCTGCTCTGACGCATGCTTTCCTCTCTCTTCTCTGTTAGCTGCAAGTTTCCAGTTATCTATCAGGTTCTTTTCCCCCTCTATCAGATAAAATGTCCATAGCTACTTCTCAAATCTTCAAATTCTGTGCAGATTGTGCAGAGAGTTACCAAGTCAGGATCGTTCCAGGTTTAATAATCATTAGGAGAATGATGTTGGGGCACAAGCGGGATTTCCTGATAATGTTACAGAGCTGTGTAATGTGGAGGACGAGGTGGGATATGCTAACACTACTCTCCCAGTGAGGCAGACCTACCAAAGGAATGAGAATATACCTTTTCTAGAGTTTGTACAAACTCTACATTTTCTCCCTCGTCCTTCCTGCATGCTCTACGTAGCCAGGTATTTGGGGGCAGTATTCTCCATACAGCCTAGATGCAGTCATTTGTCATTAGTGATGTGAGACCTGTTCTTTTCCACAGGAATCACCTTTGTTTCCTTTCTCCGTAGAAGTGTACAGGCTGGCTTAGTATAGTATTTTGTCAACAGCTTGAATTTTTAGGAAAAAAATGGAAGCTTTAATTTTGATCCTTATAATTAAGATCCCACAATAATGTCTATATAGTAAGCCTCAGATTTCTCAAACTACACCTGACTTTACATCTTTCTTCTTTTAGAAGGAGTATTTTCTACTTGACAGGAGACAGTTTCCACAGAGTTTCTCATCTTTTTTTTAGGGTTCCTCTTTTATGTTTGTTGTGATTTCAGCCCAGCCAATCTCAGGACAATGTTCTGCCTGGTTTTATACACCATTTTGTGCCTCTTTTTGTAATAATTGTCTACCCTCTCTTAGCCGTTCCACCTACTTCTCATCTGTTTTTTTCCTTCTCCTTTGTTTTTACATCTGCCTTTTCTGTCTTTGTCCTTTATGTCTCTCGAGTGAAATCCCCAGCCCCCGTTATCTTCTTCCTCTTTCCTTAGCTGAAGGTCATTCTGGGGACTTAACACTGTGCATAATGCTGCCCATTGCATGCTATGGAGTATTTGCCAATATTTATCACCAGAAGATACAAATTGGACTTTACATTGAGACTGTAATTTATGCCATGCATTGGTGAATTCACAAGGTGATTAATCTTCCCTTAATGCTTCAGATGGAGGAGATTGAAAGGTAGCTCAGTCAGTCTGAAATGTCCTGTTGGCAGTTCTTGTTATATTTTTGCATACGTACATACATACATTAGAACTATAACAGAAAATATTTAGTAATATAGTAACTGTGTAGGAATAGGTGTGCAGATCTTGAAACACAGAACGTTTGTTTCTCATTCATTGTAGTTCTTGAGGCAATTTTCTAAAAGGTGCCTAACTGTATTTGTAGCGCTTGTCTGCAATGATTTTTACTTTAATAGCTGAAGCAAAAGAGCTGGTCATTAGGAAGGAACTGGCATTTTGAGAACTGGCGTATAGCTATCATAGGAACAGATTCATGCCTGGCTTTATAAAAATGTGGCTGTGGCATAGCGATATTTGCTGTGCCTCAGTGATGAAAATAAAAGTTCTTGTTTGCCAGAAGTTGTTGCACTTAGATTTGACTCCTAAGATCAATAGAAGGATGAGCAGTTACTTTTTGTGTAACTGCACCTGTAAAAAACAAGCATGTAGTTAAGAGGAGCTAGAAGACTAAGTATTTTTTTGGTCCCCAGTTGCTTTTTGAAGTCTGTGTGTCTTTCTTGTGGGGGCATCTTTGTTAATGACTGTATTTAGTATAGACTCTACTTTGGCATACTGCTGCTTGCAGTGTAAGGTTGTTTCTGTTCTTGGCTTTGCTGAGGCAGTTTTTTCTGTCTTCCATGTCCATTTCTTTTTTTCCCACTGGAGTTCTGGCTTAGCACTTTGCAGCTGGCTACTCTTCAAGCACCAGAAGCAATATGTCACCATTAATGGAGTGCTTTGTCCAGGCTAAATCACTACTTGAGAATTACCAGAAGGGCTATAATAGTATAATCAAACCAGCTAACCAGGCAAAGCAGAGCAACATCATAATGCTGCTACACTGATAAATTTGGGGCAATTCTGTTTCCGATTAATCATGAAATGGCTGTTAGTAATCAGATTTAAAAGTAATGTAGCCTTGGTGATTGATTACATAACAAGTTATCAGTGCTGAAATTGAGAATACAGAATACAATTCAAGAAAAAAAAAAGCCATGTTTATGCAACAACTATACAACAGGGTAATTTTGCTTGTGGGAAAAAGAAAGTGGTATTGTTCATGTACCTCCTGCTCTGCCTTGTGACATTAACATGAGGTTGTTTTTTTTGCATCCACTACTTGCATGGTACTGCTTGCTCACTCCTCCAGATATGCATATGTCTTCCTAAATCCTCTTCTCTTCCACTCTTTCATTTATTCTGTTCCCATTAATCTGTGGATTATATGGATTGGGAGCCTTGAAACAAGTAGTTTGAAAACAGCACAGGTGTAATTTCTTTGATAAACCTGCTGAGGTGGTTCAAAACATCATTGACTTTTCAACATGTTCCTAAAATCCACAAATTCTTTGAGATATGAAAAGAACAGTAGAATGCCTGGTTTCCATTTAGATTTTCAACAACCTCCCCCCACCTCCAAAAAAAAAAAGAAAGTCCTTATTGGGATTCTGCTGATTAGTAAGACTGGAGAGGATACATGACTGGAAATAGGTTTTTACTTGCACAAACACACCCACACCAACCTTTGATGTTTCCTGAGCTTCAAGATGCCTGCTCAAAGGCAATAAAGGCTAAATTATGATCTCCAAAACTAGAATAACATTAAAAAAGAAAAAAATTCTCCACTGAAGAATGGTGCATTTGTGCATGTCATGAAGATTTGGAAATAGGATTATATGTTAGTTCTGTGAGCCCCTGTGTTTTATAACAAAGTAGCTAAACCACTACATCAAGATCTTGCAAGACTTGCTTAAACTTTAGGTTTAATAGAAATGCCTGGAAAAATGATGACTATATATTGATAGCGTAGCATTCTGTGGTGGGCTGACCTTGGCTGACTGCAAGGTGCCTACCCAGCCACTCTATCATTCCTCCTTCTCAACAGGGTGGGGGGGAAAAAATATGACAAAAAGCTTGTGGGTCATGATAAGGACAGGGGGATCACCCACCAATTACCATCATGGGCAAACCAGACTCAACTTGGGGAAATTAATTTAGTTTATTGCTAATTAATCAGAGCAGGATAATGAGAAACAAGAACAAATCTAAAAGCACCTTCCCCCATTCCTCCCTTCTTCCCAGGGTCAACTTCACTGCCAATTTCTCCACCTCCTTTCCCTGAGCAGTGCAGGGGGTGGGGAATGGGAGTTGCAGTCTGTTCATCACATGGTGTTTCTGCTGCTCCTCTCTCCTGACTCTCTTCTGCTGCTCCAGTGTGGGGTGCTTCCCATGGTAGACAGTACGTTCCTGAAATTCTCCAAAGTGGGTCGTTCCCACGGGCTGCAGTTTTTCACAAACTGCTCCAGCGTGGGTCCCTTCCACAGGCTGCAGTCCTTCAGGAGCACACTGCTCCAGTGTGTCCCCCCCACAGGGTCACAAGTCCTGCCGGAAAACCTGTTTCTCTCCATGGGCCACAGCTCCTGCCAGGAGTGTGCTCCAGTGTGGACTCTCCACAGAGTCACAGCTTCCTTCACAGTGTTTCCATCCCCTCCAGTGTAGGGTCCTCCTCAGGCTGCACTGTGGATATCTGCTCCACCGTGGTCCTCCATGGGCTCCAGAGGGACAATCTCTGTCACCATGGTCTTCACCACAATGTCTATGAGGCAGTATTCTCATATGCATTCTTGCCTGTAGCCTGGGTTACACCCAGAATTTCCTTTCAGATACAAAGTATGTTTGGTGATCAATTTTAGAGTCAATTAATGTGTCCATGCACAGCCCCACATAGCACCCTGCAAAAGCTGCCGCTTGAACCAGGTGCCAAATTTCCCATCAGACATCCTGAAACTGAAGTGAGAGCTGTCAGACTGTGACTCAGATTGACTTCAGTAAGAGAAAAAAAAATTCTGGGGAAAACCTGACTGTATTAGGAAGTCATGGTCTGCTTTTATGATCTCTGTTCGATACCCATTGATTCCCAGAGACAGTATTGTTGAACTACCTTGAACTTTCTTTAAGAGGTAAAGAATGAATTCAGACCATAGGCTGCAAGGTGTGAGATGAGTAAATCCATTGGAGGTTTTTCTGATTATCCTTTTGCATCTCTCCTGATACTGAGAAGGATATATTTCAGTATTCACACTCTTCAGAATGGCCACTGATGAACTGGGTACTCAGCTGCTTTATAGGGACATTTCCTGGATCTACATGTCTGCTCAAACTGCTTCGCATGTCCCTCCTTTTTGGTTTCTTGTGCACAATTTGACTTCCACAAGTCAGGACTGGCTCCAGACTTCACAAGGGAGTAGACAAAATTGAGAGTGGTGACTTTCACAGTAAAGTGAAGAGCAAGGATGAATTCGCAAGCAGTTGTGTTGTGGTCATCATTTACATGGTCTCTGTGCTCTCAGCTGCTTGAAGAGAGTGTGTCTGGAGAGCCACTTTGCTCCTTGTTGTAGTGACAGCTTCCTTCTATGTCCTTGTTTTCTTGATTGTCCTTATACTGGCTTCTAAAAGGAGTTTTGCAATGCTAGTCTGTTGCTCTCAGCTGAGCAGATAGGTAGTTTCACTGTCTTCTTACTAATGTGCCACTTTTTGCAGAAACACACCAGCATCAGAACTTAGAGCCGAGTACTGTTCCATATAACCACACATCTCCTCATCATGAGCTCCTGCATCAGGAGGCATCCAGCAACCAGTCATCACTTGATCATGACCCCAAGAAAATCAGCGTATGCTCATCTCCGACCAAAACAGATACATTTTCTAGCACAAAACAATTTCTGACCTATCAACCCACCTTCAAACATATGTTCACTGGGGCTTTGCATTTTCCCCACTAAGCATAGCCATAAACAAAATATTAGCTAGTTAGATGCCAACTCAAAAGTTTTGTGATTAGTGGGGGCAGGATGGAAGCTTCATTTTTTTGTTCCTTTTTTATACCTAGCACTTTGACCAAATCTGTAGGAAGTGCACTGAATAGGTAACATGCTGATGGTATGTACAGTAATCATACTAAAGCAGGGATAGGCAGCCAAGTATTTTTAGCCATGGCTTGTGGTAGAACAAATGAGAACTGCTGCAATAAGAACAGCCCTTGGGAAGGAATATTTTGTTGCTCTGGAAACACAGTCAGAGTCAATAACTAGCTGGAGAGCAGAGCTGCCAGAACGTGGGTGGGAGGGAGACACTGATACAGGAAACAGTAGAGAAAGATTTCTGTAGGTCCTTCTTTACCATCATAAGGAGCAGCAGCTGACCAATAACATGCAATTCACAAAATTTTTCCACAATGGGTGATTGTCTGGTGACAAAAGAAATATGCACCACCTGGTAGGTAATGTGTAGCATTCGTAATTTACTGTTTCAGTAGAGGAAAAAGTGGCTCTGAAATGGTTTTTCTTTCTTTTTGGTGGAGGGGAAGATGCAAGTGTGGGATGTCCTGCATGAAACATCAGTATGATAGTCTGGGTGGAAGTGAGGGAAGTACAGTTTCAGCTGCAAGAGAATGGGAGCGGAATTTGCTTTTATCTGAGAGGTGGCTTTGCATCCTGCCTCTCTACTTTTGCAATGAGTTTCTTCTCTGACATCAAGATAAATTCTTCCATAATCTGCTCCTTAAAGTGCACAGGCCAGATTAATGGTTCAGATTTTTATCTTTCCACTCTTGTTGGCATGGAAAACAGTATTCTATATCTCTGGACAAGCCATTGTGAAACAAATCAAACTAGTAACTCCTGCAGTCTTCTGACTCCTCTCTCCTTCCAGCCCAGTGCAAACATTAGTATTTTCCTTGCATGTCATTTCCCAAATATGTAAGGAGGAGCATCAGTCTATACCTATACTCAGGTGAGTTCTTCCTACTTTTCTTGAAAAACAGCTCTAGCTGTGCTTAGCACAACTATGTATTTCTGTCTTCTTGGCACAGGAATAGGCAATGTGGCTGTCTATTATACAGCTACTGTCTTTTCTCTGTGTGAGTGCATTGTTTAATCACTACTACAGAGGGAACCTGCCTTCTAGCTTTCTGTGTGGTGGCATTGCAACCCATCAACTGACAATTGCTGAGAAACCTATGCTGACCCAGCAGTTTCCTTGAGATTGTGATGGATTAGACTTTGTCATTTAACTTATTCATAAAATTTGCAAAAGCCAGGACCACTAACTCTATTATCTGTTATGTGTTTTTATTAATTTGTCCAGAATAGACATCATCCTTACTGGTCTGTAGATTCCTGGATCTTCCCTAAAGGACTCTTGAGAAAAGTATTAGTGTTTCATCTGCCGCTTTCTAATCTTCAGGTACGAAAGAAGTTTTTGAGTGGTGATGTACTGAAGCCACTTAATTCAATTATATCATTGTCTGAGTTTCTTTAAAGCTCAGTTGTAGCAGTTGTTGCTGTTTGGTTTGTTTGCTTGTTCTGTAAGCTCTCTTTTTGCTGCCTCAGTTTGAGATAGCACTTCTGATATATCTCCCCATAGAGAAATTTCTTTCTGAAAAGTCTGCAAGCCTTTCCACTGTGAACATCGTAAAACTTACCTGTCTTTTGATAAAGCCATGTTTTCTGCTACCCCTTTTACATCCTGGTGATTGGTTGGTGCTATATGTTCTCTGACAGGCTTCCTATTCCAAGTGCATTAGGGTAATGGCTGCGTATTGGTTTCTTATGCCTCCCTGTGAGATATTTCTCTATCTCCCTAGCCCACCTTACTGTGCTTTTCACATTTCTTCTATCTCTGTTTATTATGCCATCTATTCTTTGAATTGGAACTGGAGTTTTTCAAAAGACTGTTTTTAATAATTTCCTTTACCTTTACTGTGACATTTGGTCACATTGTCTCTTTTTTCCTTTCAAGTTTTTTTCTTGCTTTGTAGCATGTGGGTTTTTTCTGTGCTTCTTTCCTAGTGACAAGCAGTCATTGATCATGTTTAAAGATGATCTCTTGACATCTTGCTCAGTGGTGATGTTGACCTATAAATTTGGGGTTGCTGTGTTAATCTGTTACTTTTCCATTTTCTGCTGTATCGCTTTCCTGATCTCCCTTAGCACATTGGCATCAGTGTAATATCATGGAGGGCCACTTAGTAATGTGCAACGCACTGCTCTGCTGAGGCCAAGAACTTCAGCCCATTGGGTTTCCACATCACTCATTAACATAAACAGGCTTCTAATCCCAATTGGTCTGTTTGCCCTTTACCCAGAGCACTACACTTGCATTTTCAGTCTTTCCTGCACACTTGATATCCCTGGTCTCACAATGCCCCATCTTTACGTTTCCAATATGATAATTATGTTGATGTCCTCATTACAAGTTAGTCATTCCAGGTCGTCCAGCTTATGTCTTAAACTTCTGACACTCATGTGGAACCTAATTTACTCTGCTCCTTCATTCTTATCTGTGTCTTTAGGTGGCTATTACCTGCATTACCCAAGGAGCAGAATTTCTATGGCAGCACCCATAGTGCATGCCTCCTGCTGAAACAGGTTGTCTTCTACATCTTCCCCACTCCTCGTTTCAAGAAGTTGTATCTAACTATCATCACTTTCAAATGAAAAAGTGTACAAGAATTTCTCTATGTGCCCACAAATACATTTATTGGTTGGAAAAATGGTAGTGGTGGGAGATCAAGGACCTAAATGAACAGGAAAGTTTCTATGGAGTAAGCAAAGGACTCCGTTTTTCTTTCATGAAGGTCAAATACATTAAAAGATTGGAGACATGAAATGGTTGCTGTGAGGAACAGGGGGATCTCCTGGTCTAGTTGGTATCCTGCAGGGAGAGATGCAGATTTAAGAACAATGTTTGGCAGAAAGCAGTAATGAAACTGTACCTGCATTATCCTCAGTAAATTTGCATTTTCAGCTCTGTGTATGTACAATGACATATACATATTGTAACTATACATGCCAGTTTTTTTATTACTTCATAGTCCTGAAGCAATCTGTGAACTTACAGATCAAGATGATGAGACTGAAGGACAGGATACTTGTGAAAGAATATGTCAAAACATCAGGACGGATCCCTGTAGACACCGATGTATAACTTTTCTTTAGAGTTTTGTTACAGCAAATGGAATCACAATAGTAATGAATAAGAAAGAGATGCTCACATCTCAATTTTACACAGGATTTCTGGCCCATACGCTGGCAAAGCATACAGTTTACAAGAACTGCTCAGTCAAAACACGTAGAAATGACTTGCAAGAGGAGTATATGAAAGAAAACCCACCAATAACTGCTAGAAATTCCTCACATTTGATTCATTTTTTAACTGTGCATTTAAAAAAAAATATTTCTGATTTATTAAAGTGGTTCTATCTGATTCTGTTTGACTGTGTTGTCTGACTTGGACAACATAGTCCAAGATTTCTAGGAAAAAACTTTTATGAGATAACTTTCTTCTAACTTGGAGAAGCAAATAACTCATTAGTGTGTTACAATATTGTAAAATTATTTTAATGTTCCTAAATAAGCTGATGAAAAAATTAAAAACAAACAGTTAATAGTGGATTGATTAATGTTAAGGCAACGTGATTTTGTGAGTTTCTTACTTAGTGAAGTCCATATGATTCCCAAGGCAAAATTTCAAATGTAGATGCTACAGAAATCATCAGTATGTTATTGAATTTATAAGATAGTTGACGTGTTCCCCACTACTCCCCTCCCCGCTATTCTGAAAGACTTACTGAGTTAGCACCATATTGACTGATGCAGATGATATTATATAAATTAGAAGCTGGAACCACCCTGAGAATCACCATAAAAAATTGTCCTGGTTTCAGCTGGGATAGAGTTAATTGTCTTCCTAGTAGCTGGCATGGTGCTATGTCTTGAGTTAGGTATGAGAAAAATGTTGATAACACTGATGTTTTCAACTGTTGCTAAGTAATGTTTGGTATAAAGTCAAGGATTTTTCGGCTTCTCATGCCCAGCCAGCAAGAAGGCTGGAGGGGCACAAGAAGCTGGGAGGGGACACAGCCAGGGCAGCTGACCC
>JANZLQ010000079.1:23327736-23363757 GCA_026212715.1 Elanus axillaris | reverse complement strand
ACGGGCTGCAGGGGAATCTCTGCTCCGGCGCCTGGAGCATCTCCTCCCCCTCCTTCTGCACTGACCTGGGTGTCTGCAGGGTTCTTTCTCTTACATGTTCTCACTCCAGTCTTGCTGTTGTGCAGCTTCTTTTTAGCCTTTCTTAAACATGTTCTCCCAGAGGCGCTACCATTGTTGCTGATGGGCCCAGTTTTGGCCAGCAGTGAATCTGCCTTGGAGACAGCTGGCTGGCAGTGGCTCTATCAGACACAGTGGAAGGTTCTAGCAGTTTCTCAGGGAAGATACCTATGTAGCCACCCCACTACCAAAACCTTGTCATATAAACAAGCTTGCAGACTCCTTGTTTGAATGTATTTTTTAAGTTTTCTTTCAGAATCGGGACTGAGAGATCAGAAATATCATGCTTTGGTGCTGAGAAATTGTCTCTCCAAGGCAGGTGGGCATTTCCTTTCCTTCATTCACTATATGAGTTAATTTGAGCATGTTGTGATTGCTTGATTTTTTACCTACAGTTTCCATAGCACATTACTGTGATAGGCATGTGAACAAAAACCCATGCCTCAAATCCTGACCTGCTCGTATCCAATATTCAAGTATCTTTTTAACCTCATCAATACCCTTTTCTCATCTGCTGAAAACTCTTTTGTGTTAACTGGTAGCTTACAGTGTCCAGATACGTGCTCAGCTGGCCAGCTGCTATTCCAGCAAGCTGCCTGCCTGGACCTCTCCCACAAAGGTCATCACCCAGCTCTGTTATGATAACACCAGCATATTGACCTTTTTTTTTTTTTTTCTCATGTATATACTAGAGATCTCCTATCCGGTTCTGTGGACAATGATTCTTGCTTTACAACATGATTCACTGAAAATAAATATGAATGTGTCACAGGTCTGTACCAAGGAAATCACCTCTTTATGCACTTCTCCTAATGAGATCATAAAATCCTCTTTCTTATTCAATGGTTCGTTGCCCTTTTTATAAATATTAGGACAACAAGACAAATTGGGTAGTCTAAACAAAGTGTCTAGTAAAAAAATGAGAATCCAAGTTTAAAATTAGGGCCAGAGACAGCATGTGTGTGTGCATATAAATATTTGCCGAAAAACTTTCACTTTTGAAATCTCAGAACTAATCTGAGTTAAGAAACTGAGAGAAAAAAAAACATGCTATTGTAATTTTGCATTTCATTGCAAATTGAAAAAACAAACAAGTCCAAACTTAGTCAGACTTAGTGCTAACACCAGCTGCTCTGAACTTCTACTAAAACAGGAATGACACACCACAATTTTCAAATTCTGCAGATGATTAGAACTGAGTCAATACATGACTGGATTCATAATGATATTGAATTACCAGATAATTAAATTTCACAGAGAAAGTAGGCAAGTAAAGAAACAATCAGTGCTGACATATTTTAATCCAAACAATGCAGAAATTCAGCTGCTGTTGAGTTTTAAACTTCCCTTAAAGGTCACACCAGCAGGAAGTCAGCAGAGCTGACAGAAGATTTTAGTGTAGCTCAGACTAGCTTAGCTCTGAAAGCAGCATTAAGACCTCTGCAGTTTCTACTCTTTATGCTTCCAGGTATCTTAGGTTTTCTACATGTGCACATTTTTCTGGCTGTAAGGTTTCCCATGTGGAAAAAGAGTCTGTTGCGCAATGCTTTTATCAGAGGACTGATTAGGTGTTGCATGTGGAGAGGTTTATTAAGTCTTTTTTAGTAGGAAATCAGACACCTATGTTATCACATAAATATGCAGACATTTATGCCTCACTATTTGCTAAGAAAAGGACTGCTCAGGTAGCTCTCAATGAAGTGGTCATTAGGAAACCAGGTGACTTGATGTCTAAGTGCTGGCAGGTTCACCCATGCACAGAGGCTGAGAGAGGAGAGACACTAGTGTAAGCTACCAGACAAGACTGTCTTCTTCTGCAATGAGACAAACACTGAAAGATGGGAATGTTAGTTTTTTCCTATTTCTGTGGGAGCCCAAGAGGACAATGCAACTTTACTTGAAACTTTAAAGTGATAATTTTAGTTTTCCACCATGGAATATTCAAATACAAGGCAGCGCACGTGTTGGGTTCCACACAAGTGTTCACCTTTGGGTTGCAATTTGGCAGCCTTCACCCACAGTCAGTTTGGGTAGTTCCCTCAACTAAGCAGCCTTTACCATGCATAGCCACAAAGCTGCAAGCAACAAACCCCAAGCACTTCAAAGAGCAGAAGGAAACTAGAGGTTTTGGAAGCCATCTCAGTAGCCTTCTCTGGGTATTGGCTGGAAAGTTAATGAGATCATTTAAAAGACAGAGAAATCATTCCTAATCACAAAACTAGTTGTGGGCAATACCTTAAAAATAAACCCTCAGCTTTAGGACTTTGCTAAATCATAAACAGAGTGCCCATAGCCTCAGAACTATGGGAGAAACAAATATAGACAAAAAAATTAATGTTCTCCTGAGACTGAATAATTGTCGCTTCCCTCCCAATACTTTTTAGAACCTCTCTTACAAAAAGTTAATACCTGGAACTGGTGATTTTTTACAAAAGAACAACCAGACAGGTGAAACATATTGGGGTGGTAGCAGTAAAGAGGAGGGGCACTTTATTTAGAGAGCTGGGCAGTCTGGAAAGAAAAAGAGAAATTAGCCATATCAATGCATAAGAAATGTTGACTATTTTTTTAGGCTGCTACGAGACCCATATTTGAAAACAGGCTTCCAAAGTGGTTTTGGCTTGGAAAAATTTTGTGAGTGGTTGTTTTCCTGTTTATTCTGCCACAGTGCATCTATGAGCTATTCTTGAGAAGAAACATTTGTGTTGTACACCATTTTGTGCAGTCATATTTGTAATGGATTTCATGAAGGAACATTTTTTTTAAAAGTTTTTCTGCAGTGAGACATGAATTTCATAAAGTATACAGCTGATAGTCCTGTTCCAAAAGAAAAATAGCACATTATTTTTCCCACTGGTAAGGAGAATAACATTTGGTTTACATTAGGAAGAGAGAAAGTTTAGAAAATGTTTATCATACATCTGAAAATAATTATTGACTTTGCTGTGATGAGAAGTCCCTTGGCTGGGGTCTCAAGGTAGATCTGTCAGCATTTAGCTCTTAAAGTGAGCAAGTGCTCTGATGCCTCCAAGCTTGATTTTGCTATAACTGAAGCTAGAGAAAATTTTAATTAGTGATGTCTTGGAGTGTGATGGACTGAAAGAGGAGGTTTTGCAGGTGAATCTTCACACTTGCACCCTGGGCCCTTGAGGGGCAGGCCGCTCCTGACCCATCTATCCTTACATCCCACAGGGATTTATTCCCCTTATTGCAGCTTACCACTGCTGCCTCCCATGCTCTCCCTGCTTTCTACTGAGCAGGGTCTGCCTCCACCACCTCTGTAATGTCGTCATGGATGTGGGAAAGCGGTGTGAGCTCCTGGCAGGGCTTCTCCTTGCTGGGGTGTGCCCGTCCCACTCCCTCAGCTGCCCCTTGCAGGGCTCGGGTTCCCACCTACCGCAGTCGCCCACTCATGTGCCTCTTCAAACCTGTCCCTGCAGATTCAGGCCAGACTCCTTATTTACGTGTCTGCATATTTTATACAGTCATTGTGTAAGGTTTAGTTTGGGGTTTTTTTAGTTGTCAGGGAAAGCAGGGTCATTTTTCCCCAAGTTTATGCTTCTGAAGAGTGACTCTGCTGAGACAGAAGTTGTATGACTTCAAGGTAGGTCACACACCTGACTTGTCCCAGGAAGGTAAAATAATGTGCTTCAAAAATCAAAAAACATAAGAACCAACTACCGGGGAACTCTCCTTCATGTATCAAGACATTCCCTTTCCTCTGGTGGTTTGTTAAATATTTTGTTTCCCTCTTCCTTTCTTCCTGCCTTTTGCTTCCATAGCTGAGTAATACTAACTTTCTAGATGACAGTCAATTTTTCCATTTCCTTGGCTTATGGGATCCTGTATTGCAAGGCCAGCCTGGATGCAGTGCATTGTATTAAGCCAGACAGCCTGAAAGCAGCCTTCACACTCCCACAGCCTCTCAAAGCAAGGTTCCCTCTCTCCTTTGGGGCTAAGAGGAATGACTATAGCAGCAGTGTTAACAAATGGCTCACCCAGGTTTGCTGATCACCTGCTGGCTGCGGCACTTGCTAAAAAGATGAGGAAGGTGGGTTTAAACTGCAGCTGATGAGAAGTGAATGCTTAGCCCCTGTGCTTTCTCCTCTGTTTTAACAGTATATATTTGCTTTCTGCACCTTGCAGGGAGGTTGATTTAATGTTTGCTATGGTAGCAACTCTAGGGGTCCAAATCCTATGTGGAGACGGAGGATTACTTACTTTGTAGATGTGAATAAGTGTTAGGTACTTTTCTGTTGGCTGAGTCCAAGATGTTCCTGGACCAACAAAGAAATCTGGGTTTAGATGCATTTATAGCAAAATTTGGAGTGCCTGTGGAGCTCACATGCCCCCAAGTTAGTCAGCAGCTAAATGTAGGTTTTGTGAACAGCAACACTTTACTTAGGTATCTAAAGTCCATTTTTGATCTGCAGGTGAGCTGTTTGAACTAAATGTTTGCATTATATCAATTAGGAGAAAAGGTTTCCCTTGAAATACATACCCCAATGTTGATATCCACCTGCTTACACTTCTTACAATTTGAGTATTATTTCTTCCTCAGCTTGAAAATGACTGTTCCTTAAAAAGAAGCATTTGATTAACTGTATCTACAGACACCTTGCAAAAAAATAAAGCTGGAGGCTGGCAGGGCTGTAAAAGAATTAGTTTAGTACACCAGCAAGCAACTGGTTGGGGAGCTCCCTCTGTTCTGGCTCCTGAGCACAAACCACAGTGTTGCTAGGTGAGAGGATTGGCTTATGTCTTATAGGCTATACATTTTGAACCAGGATAATATGCTTTGTTGATTTAATCTTGGTTTGTTTTTTATTAAATAGAGTGTGGATGGTTAAACTAGATTAGTTTAATTTGATCAAAATCATCGAGGATCCAATTCTTTTCCAGAGGCCAGATATCAGCCAAACCATCTAAGAGCCTGATAGGCCCAACTTACCTCCCCCAGAGAGACATACTATTATGGTGAGTGTTTATAGGGCATGGGAAAACTGTGCAGGGTCTTTTGTTGGTTCTGCTGACTTTTAATGCAGCTTACCAATTTAAAAAAAAAAAAAAAAAGAAGAAGCAGGTGCCATGCAATTAGCCAATGCTCTCAGGACAGATAAAGTGGAGACTATCAAAAGTCAAAACCCCTGGGAGGGAAGGAAGAGGTTAATTATTGCACATAGCAACATGTAGTAGCACAACTTTCACAGAAATGGAAAGCTTTCAGTAGCCTGTTTTTTCTCCTCAGCAAATCAGGATGCAAATGGGATTTCAAAGTCCTTTCAATGTACTTGGTTAATTATTCTCTTCATCACACTTCCGGCATTAAGGGTATGACTGTTGGGCTTATTACTCATAATCCTCTATGTACTTTTAAACCAGGGCAGAAATATACATTTCTTCATTGGCCGTGAAGCACACAGGTCCACTTGGACATGTTTCAACATTTAATAAAAGGTCTAGTGACAAAATAATGAGTATTGTATGAGAAATTCCTTTTAAGACTCCAGCATCCTGAAATGATGGGTGTAACAGTTTGTACTTTAAAAACAAGATCAAAGTATTCTTCCAACAGAAATAATCTCTCTAATGGAAGCTTATATAAACTTTGAATGTTTGTGCGTTTGGGTTTTGTTTGGTGTTTGTTTGGTTTTTTTTTTTTTTTGTTTAGCTCATATTTGTTAATTCAAATCTAAGTAACAGCAAGCTTTCTCTCACTGAAATTAGAAATTCATTCTGGTAATGTATGCCAAAAGCGTAGACTGACGCTACCCTCTTAATTGGTTGCACTCTTCTGATTGTGGCCTTCAGCACAAGTATCAAAAAACTTGAAGAAGTGTAGGGAACAGTGTACTGTGTGAAATGAGGCAAGTGTGAAATAGCAAACGTATTTGACTTTAGGGTATGGATTTATTCATGACTTATTCTCATACAGAAAAGTCATCTAGGAGCTTCTAATAACATATAGCACTATGAAGTTGTTTTATGCAAGGCTGACAGGCTATAATTAAGAAATAAACGTTATTATACTGTTTTGATTTTTGTGTTGTATAACTCAGAAGAAAAGGATAGCTTTATCCAGACGAGGTAGAATGAACACAGTTCTCCTTGCATAAATACACTTATCAGGAATATTTACAGGCATTGACCTTTACAATCCAGATTGTTTTAAGAAGAAATATTTAAGATGGTTTGGACACGGTGACCTGTATTCATAATTTTAATCTGTGTAGACTTTAGGTTCACAGGGAGTTTAATGACGCTTAGCTTTTTTTTACTGCAGATGTTATGAAAAATGCAAGTTTAAAGAAAACCATGTCAAAATGTGTTGATTTGCTTCCAGAGTTAAGATCTTGCATAAAGTTTGTTAGTCAGTGCTAAAACTAGCCAGCATACCTCCAAGTTTTCTACAAAAATTATAACATAATAGAGTATGAAGAGTATTACATAAGGGTATCATGAATGAAAGCTACAATATAAAATATTTTCCATTTTGATACAGCTAGATTTAAAAGCAACCTCCCAAAATACTCTAGTCCTTCTTCCTTACTAGGAAAGTGGACATTGACAACTGCTGCATAATCATCAGCAAAACCCACTTGTACCTAAGGTTTGAGGAGGGAAAAAAAAAGAATCAGGTAAAAGGAATCAAAATCCATGTTCTGTTCCAAAACTGTAAGTATCTTTTTAAATTAAGCTAAACAAATGATCTGAGAATTTGGTAACAGCAGATCTAGGTAAGATTTTTTTTCCCATGTGTTGAATGGCTTCCTTTTAATGTGAATGCTCAGAAATTCATAAGATCATAAAAGGAAACTTTTTTTACTGTGGGTATGATCAAACACTGGAACAGGTTACCCAGTGAGATTGTGGCATCTCTATTACTGGAGATATTAAAAACTCAGCTGGACGTAGCCCTAGGCAACCAGCTGTAGCTGCACACACTTTGAGCAGGGAAGTTGGACTAGATGATGTCCAAAGGTCCCTGCCAGCCTCAGCCACTATGTGATTCTGTAATAGTTAGGAAAAAAATGTATTGTCCAGTGATTGTAGCACCAAGATTGATACTGACCTTGACAGGAAAATGAGACATTTTGTTAAGGCTTGGCTGGTTTCATCTTCTTATCTACCTTAATAGGGATGAAAAACAAACACAATGCTTCTTTGGTACAGCTTTCCTCCCTCCTTATTTCCATACTCACATTAATTTCTCCATTCCTCAGACTGTTCCACCAGCGTGCAGTGATTCTCTATACTTAACCACTGATGCAACGCATCTTTTCTCTACTTACCAACTTCTTTGCAACTTTTTATTTGTAATCTGGCAGAAATGTTTAGTCTATACATAAACCAAAGGTGCAGACAGCACCATCTCGGATCTGTGGTTGCAATTCTAACAAGAATAGTTGCTGATAAAAGGTGACAAGATGATTACAGGTATGGAAATGTTTTTGTTAAAGGAGTGATGGAAGAGGCTTTGACACTTCAGTCATAAAAATGATAATTCAAGAGGACAGACAGAGATCTGCAGAATCATGCTTTGCAGGGAGAAAGTGAATAAAGATCACCTTGCTGACTGGTCTTGTCCAATGCAGGAACTAGGAGTTATCAAACAAGGTTGATAGGAGTCAGGTTTAAAGCAAATAAAAGGAGGTGGTTCTTCATACAATGGAGGCTCCTACCTGTGATATCACTCTTTGTCAAAGGATACTGTGAATAACAAAAATTCTTGTGGGTTCAAGGGCAGATTGAACAAGTACAGGAAGGAAAAATCCATTTGGGATTGCTCAATCATAGGAGTCCTTTCTCATTCAGGAAATACTGGCAATGAGTTTCCTGTCTATTTGACAAGATGTTATGCTTCCATTTACGGCCAAGAAAGACTGTGTATCAAGAAAAATGAATCTTTGGTCTGAGCCAGTCTGGCTTGTCTTACACATTGCTATACTTGGATCAGATTTTTTTGTATATATCACATAAACAAATTTCAAGTAAGATGAACTGTTGCTTAATCAGTAATAGCTTAATACTTTAAGTAAAAAAAAAAAATAATAATCCTATTACTTCTTTGTAGCAGTGGTTTAATTCCCAACAGTATTTCTAATGAAAGTGGAGAAAAAAAATCCTTCAGATTGCAATAATCTGAAAACAGAGAAATAAATATTTCCAGTTCTTTGATGATAACATCTAGATTTTCAATATCCATGGCCAGGCTTAGCTAATTATAAGCTAATTTGTATGCCAGTGTGAATACTACTAGCTGTGTTGAAAAGCGTGTGTTTGCTCATTCTCCTTAGGGCATAGGACTTACCCTATACATTTTTTGTGTGAGGATAAACTTCAGAAGTTAACCAACACCTGTCCTGATGAATGAAAGTTTCCATTGCATAAATTGACTCTTTCACAAATTAAGTTTTAAGCAATATATTAAACTGTTCAGTTTCAGTAGTTAAGGTACTTACCACCTAAAATAAAGACTACTATATTCAAATTACAGTCTGCTGTTTCTCCCGTTCATTTCTGTCCTCTGTTCACTGGAAACGCTCTTTAACTCTTTATCAGATTATAGAATTAACCAAAACCAAGTGAAAATATACACCAGATATAGGTGTATTTTCTATCCTCTGCCCCTCCACAAAGGAGTGAACCTCTGTCCCAGGCTTAGGTATTATGCTATCACAGCAACAAGGTACCATTTTGTGTAACAAATGCAGGTGAAGGACCAATATAAATAACATTGGATTAATTACTTTTCCGAGTTAATTAGCAATGGGGTCAGATGATGTTAGAGAGTGATAATGAGTTTTGCAAACTGCTGCCTTTCTCTTGTTTTCAGCTTGGTCTGTAGATCAAACTTTTGATGATTGGAGTAAAAACTTCCCATGTATTCAACAATTTTCACATCAAAAGATTAGGTTGAGCTTTAGCTGGTGTTACATAAATGTATAGTATATGTGGATGCACTAAGCTTTCTAGAAGATGCATTTGTTTGTAAAATGTACTGTAGAAATCCCACAGGTTGCTTCTCACAGAGACAGCTCTCTTGTTGACTGAGTAGGTACCCAATCATCAAACTATTTCTTGTATAACCAGGCAGTCCAAATCTTGTTCCTACAAACTGTCATTTAAAATTTCATAAAAATAATTTGTAGGCCATTTGCTAAACAAAAAATTCAACTGGAAACACATGACTTAATGAACAACAAGGAAGTGGTTCAGAGCACCAGAATTCATTTTTGTTTTCGGATGCACCAGTTAAAGTCTGAGCTCTTCAAGATGTGTACTTTCTCGTATCACAGCTTATTTCTTTATTGCTTAGCCTAATGGGGCATTGATGTTGATAGGAGGTCTGGAAGCATAATCATAAGCTAATACAAACTGTATACAGTACTAAACAGACCTTTTATGTTTATATGAGCCAAGTAAAGAGCACAGGAAGGGAGTAAGATGACTCAGATTTGTCTTAGTGCATTTTGCATTTTACCAGTAAATTAATGGTGATATTACAAAGTCTCAGAGTATTTGCTTTTAAATTGTTCTTATTGATGTTCTGTATCTCAGCATATCCTCAGTAATTTTAGCTTTATGGTATATGAATGCCTAATCCCATATTGGCAATAGGGGATCAATTGGCAATAGGAAAGATCAAGCAACTGATCCAAGTATTTTCAGCACTTTAAAAAAGGTTCACAAGTGGTACAAAATTAGTTTGTGAAATTGTAAAGCAGAAGCCAGTGAAAGCAAAAGAGTGTCCCATCTGATTTTGGCATATTCAAAAGAGAGCTGCTTCCAACTGCTGTTAAACAATGTCTGCTTCAGGTCGGTCAACTTTCGTGTTGTTGTTACTATTCATTTGTATTATGGGAGTACTCCACAGCCCTGGTCAAGCAGAGAACTATTCTGCATACAGCTGTAGTATAATAAAAAAAGACAGACAGAAAAAATCAAGAAACTAATTCAGAAACATTGGAGGAAACAGTATAGCAATGCAGGTCTGCAGCACAGACAATGCTCACATTGCAAGAGATGCTGCACTGTTGAAGAGGCATCAAACAAAGGAGAGTTTATGATGACAGTGGGAATTCGGGACAGGGATGACAGCGTAAAGCAGTCATTAGCTTCCTATTGAGCTGTCTGCATTATTTTAATCCTAAATGGCAAACCTTTGAGGCTGTTAACATAAATTTGGTATGTATTGGTGTGAATGACTGGATGATCACACGCACACTTCACTTTACCTAGGGAGATTATTTTGTCCTATCTGTATTTGTCTGAATTTCTCTGAACTCAATTTGTTTATTTTTCATCACTCTATATAATTTTTACATGCTAACTAATAGGATAAATATTTTGTGTCTCTTCAGCTGCAAAATCAGTCACAATCCTCCCTCCAATTTATTGTTGTTTGTATGCTGTTATTATGTGGTGTGGTCATCTGTATTGCTCGGATAAAATTAAGTCTAAATCATGCTTTTCTTAACTTGCAGGTTTTGGTGTTCCTTAATGCCAGGGAACATCTGCTCTGAAAACCTTTTGTTGTCTTCATTGGTAAGCTACTCCCTTTATAACATTGATCTCATGTGAAGGTAGCTTGATCCTCACTCTTACACCCCCTGATGCTTGGAACATGACTTTGAATTGCATCCTGCCCAGGAGATTGTTAGAAGCATTTAGAAAATACTATGGCTAAGATGTTAGAGTCTATATGCAGTTATTTACTGCAGTTGTCAAAAACTTGGAGTTTTCACTGACAAAATACGGAGTCCTGGCAAATTCCCACATAGGTAATTACAAGCTTTCTATCTATATTCCACACAAGAATTCAAATGAGATAATTAATGTTGTCTCTTTTAAATTAGTGCTGTGAGAAGTTAACATATGCAGAATGAATGCTGCATATTCCTTGAGGCAATTTTTCTTTTTCCCTTCTTCATTTCAAACATGTCCCTGTTGTATACTTATAATTTGTTTCATGGGTCAGGCAGAAAATTAAGGCAGTTGGGACTTTAGCTACAGTCTAATATGGGCTGTTTCCTTAGTCTACATCTGTTATGTCCTTGCTTCTAAAATACAGTGGTAGCAACAGATATCTTTTACAGATAAAACATGGGCCTTCTTTTATTTCTTTGAGGGAAGAAGGCAGGGCAAGAACAAAGGGTTGCTACATATTATGCTGTCAGAAATGCTTTTCACCTGGTCTGTTAGACAGATATGTTGGTCTAATTTTCAGAACTTAAAAATTAAGCAACTAAAGAAGTCTGAGGATGTTGCCCAATGAAGGCTCCTATTAAGGAGTAAGTGTAGATTAGAATTGGTGCATGCATATTAAACAAAGCATACACCTGAGCTTCTGAGTAGCTGTGTCCCATCCATGTAGTCAAATCTGCCCATGGGAAAAAAGGAAACCAAATCAATGGTACTTCAGTGAAATGTTGTGCTCTTGTGCATGTCTTGCAGATGTACACTGAGTGAGGTCTGTGTACTGTCTTTGTAATTCTTCTAGAAAGAACTCTCAAAGTACTGCAAGTATTGTTTGTTAATTTTTGTTCTGCTATGTGTTGCCACTTGGTGTAGGCTAAGGTAATTGGTTTTTAAAGTGCAATTTCAAGAATTTTATTATTTGCTTATGAATCTTGCATATCTACTAGAAACCAATTTTAAGTTGGAAGGTAAACAAATGCTTTGGGTGTGCATTAACATTATCATAAATTAACAGCATGACTGCAACCCTCAGAGACTGCATGACCTTCCCAGGATTGCAGTAAATGTCTCTCTGTTACAAAGTGCCAGAAGGAAAAGCAATGCCCTTTACAGACATGATTGCCAGGCGCTCTGTCTTCTTCTGCTTCAACAAAACTGAGCAGAAATGGCAAGAGAGATTGCCACGAATCTTTCCTGTCCTATTCTTTCTGCATGCTATGGACTGGACACCCCATGGTGCTGGGCACAGCAGGATGGGATCCAGCATTGGCAGACAGCAGAAAAATAGTGCTAGCAAGTGTCTGCTCAGAGCTAGCAACTAGGGAAATACTGAGAATGGAATAATTTTAAATCCCATTCCCAGGACCCGTGAGACAGAGCTGAAGGGGAACACCTCATCTCAAGTGTATGCTCACTACCTCCAACCCAGATCTGAGCTGAGCAGGGGGCACTTCCTAAAAACACAGCAAGTACACCACTTGACCCTACTCTCCATCTTCTTGTCATGCTGTTTAAAACAGCAGTTCCATTTTTGGAGCAGTAGCTGAGGGAATCATAAATGTGGGTTTACTTTCCCCTCTTCCAAGGGAAGGCAAAACTCTTTTTTCCCCATAAAAATATTCATTCGGCCATTTGAGGACTTTATAGCGGTTGTTTCCTGTGCCTCCTGGTGAAGCCATGCATCTGTGCAAAGAAAGAAAGATACATCAGACTCCTGAAACACAGCAACAAAGGACCATGGCTCTAATTTACATTGGTTTCATTTGGGAGAGAATGAGTGGGGTGTACTTGTTCCCCAGACCCAGCTTACTTAGCAATAGTAGACATCTTTCATGAAAACAGCTAGAAGACAAAATTCCCCATGATCATTCTTTCAGCTTTAAAAAGTTGCCATCCCACCTATGATCTGTGAGAAGCTGAGACTCTCAGTGTGTGTTAAGTGTGGTATACTTACCCTAATCAGTCTACATGTCTCAGGGGATTTGGCTAAGAGAACATCTTGTCTCTGGATCAAGATGAGGATTAGGCACAAGTTCAGCCAGCAGCTGCCAAGTACAGCTAAGCCTGGGACAACAGGGAGTCTGCACATAAGACACCACTCCCAGTGCTTGCAGAGGGTCTTCAGTAAAGGTGAGGGTCTAACAGAGCTGAAGCACCTCAAGGGTAAGGCGACAGGTGTTTAACATTTCACAGTCTTGACTTCAGGCATTTAAATTCTTCCTGTGTCCCATTTTATGTCTCAGGCTGTGCTAGATCACAGCCTGTGTTTCAGTGTCAGTCCAGTCTTACCCT
This sequence comes from Elanus axillaris, assembly GCA_026212715.1. Classification (NCBI taxonomy): domain Eukaryota; kingdom Metazoa; phylum Chordata; class Aves; order Accipitriformes; family Accipitridae; genus Elanus; species Elanus axillaris. Next base: position 23,350,647 of record JANZLQ010000079.1, on the reverse strand, counting down.
GCAATGAAGAAACTGAGTTGTCTTTAAGCATGACTTTAAACAGTGCAAACTTCCAGAAACACCTTTACACAAAAGTTTGTTAAAATATTTGTGCTAGAATTATCAACAGGCTAATACTGTTTAAAGTTTGCAAACCCTACAAGTTAATCCTAAGCATTATAATTATGTCCTACACACAGTTTGTACTTGTTTCTTACTGTAAGATAATTTTTTCTTACTGTAAGGCAAGTTTTTTCCAGGCTTATTTTCTAAAACTATTAATGCTCATTTAAGGATATCAAAACATGAAAACCTGATCCAAGGACAGCCTCTGAGAAACTTCTGAAACTGATATGAAGAAGACCAGACAAAATATGAATCTAAACAAGGAGTGATTCATATACTACTTGGTATATTATAATTACTTTTCTAGTGGAATGAAGTAGTCAGTCAAAATTAATAATGATTTTTTTTTAATATTCTGGTATTTGCTGAGCAAATCAAACACAGGGAAATACAGGTATTTAAGGATGGTGTTTATTGTCTTAATATTATCTGATAAAACAAGGTTACACACAGAATTGTAGTTTCTATTTAAAAGGGATAAACACTATAGACAATAACTGGAATTATTTTTTTAATACCCACAATATTTTCTGTATTTTTTTAATTAAAGAATTAGATCCTGGAATTGTAAGACTCAACTTTCAGTATTGGAGCGGTGCTCATGACTACAGAGAACAGCTTGAGAGCACACAATCAGAGAAAGACTAAGGTAAAAGGGACCTCTGGAGGCCATGCAGTCCAACTAGCTTGTAAGTTAGACCAGGTTGCTCAGGACTTAGCCCAAGTGAGTTTTGAAAATTCACAGGGGTGGAGGTTTTGCGGTGTGTGGAAGTTTTGCAGTGTCTGGGCCACCTGCCCCAGTGTTCAGCAAGCCTTATGCTTAAAAGCTTGCATTATACTCATGAGATACAGAAAAAAAACTTAGCATATCTTAGGATAAACGGAATGGTAAATGGAATGAATACAAAATTATACTATCCATTTGTTATTACTTAATAAAAAAAAAACCCAAAACACACAACTCCCCCCTCCCTCCCAAAAAAACACTCCCAAAACACACATAACACCACAACAAGACCCATGCACAGAAAGTAAAACACATGAATAATATTTAGAAAACATGGAGGCACAGGAGTAGAAGGCATCAGCAGAAGTTCATCCTCAATTCTCACAGGCATTGTGCCTCAGGATCATTTAATAACATTCTAGAAGCATTTCAATATATTATATTTAGGCCTGAGCTGTGATTTCAGGATTGAATGATTTGTGTTGGCAATGTAGTCCAACTTCATGGAGACTCTCAGTCCATGTGGCCAGCCAGGCTGGTGTAGTAAATTGTGCCTGTACACATGAATAATAATGTCTGTGATAGCAACTGCTGATCATACTGCAAGCTCAGGGCTTTGGTTCCCTTCACTTCACGTTTCCTATTTATTCTTCATCTTCTGAAGAAAGATGCACAGCAGGTGTTGAGCACTCTCATACATGTTAAATGTCCTCTCTTAAGTTCCTGCATGCTGTAATCCTAATTGTGCTTTCAGGACTTTTGAGATGACTAGCAGTCAATTTCCGAAGGGCTAAGAAGTCCAAGGTAAATCAGAAATTTCCTATTCAAGTTCTACTTAATATCTTTTTTAAAAAACGTATGAAACCATACTGCATAAAATAGATATGAGAACATTTAGCAATTAGTTCACACTTTTACCTTGCTGCTGGTCAAGTCATAGAACATACTAGGGTAGAGGGTCACTGGAGGTACCAGTCATGCCAGGAACATTTCTCTCTGCTTATCTGGAGTGATTTTGTGGGGACAGGGAACTGTGCTGAAGCACCTGAGTCTGGTCTCCCAAGAGGGCTGAATCTGGCCTCAGTAGTTTTGAAGTGAGGATAATGCCACAGTAATGTGCTAGCTTATCTCTTATGCTCCCTGTCTGGAGACTTATTTAAAAAAGTCGAGACATTATTTGGAAAGACTGATATGGCAGTGGGTAGTATTTAGTTAAATGCTACATACTACAAACTACAGAAATTTCTGCAGAGCCAAAGTGTAGCCCTAAAAAGTTTAGACTAGTTCTGGGGACCTTGCAGGGTGATTTGCACTAGAAGAGAAAATCAGTGATGTAAGCCTTAGTCTCCTCTGCATGGCCTTCCATTCTTTATAGATAATATACACAAGCCCAACTTTCCCAGAAGCAGGTAGGAGTGCAGAGTGGGCATTTTGCTTACTCAGCAGTCCTCAGTCTGCCATGGCAGCATGCTCTCTGTCTAAGAAGTTCTGCCTATGTTCACCTTGTCATCTTTCTGCCTCAAAACTCACTGCATGCAAAGCAATGTCCTAATCCCTGCACTTGCAGACATTGCTCAGACTTCGTTGTGCAGTTCAGTACTTTGTGTGGGGGTCTCCATTGTTTCCAGTCTTTTCTGTGTTCTAAATTTTATGAGATTAGCATGGCCCTTCAGCCAGAGCTACCTAATCAATACATGACTTCCAAGCAGATGATGCAGAACCAAATAGTTATATCTACAGTAACATATATGTACAGCAAGAACTTGGCTTTCAAAAAGTGCTTGAGAGAAAAAAAATTTGAATGTAGGAAGCAAGCCTGAAATATGCATTGTCTATGAACTCTCATGCACTGAAAGGTGCCCAGCAACGAGTCAGTTCCTGCAGGATGATAAATGCAGAAGCTAAAAATTTTAAAGAAGAAAATAAAAGCAGGGGAGGAAACATACCCATTTTCATATTCTTAAGGAGCAACAGGATATGACTTTCACTGAAAAGAGCGAATACAAAAGCCCTCAGAGTTGATAAATAAATAGTAATAAGAAGCCTATGAGACATTCACTAAAAGGGTTAAAGTTTGCATCTTGTTCTAAAGAGACAAGTATGCCCAAGTGAAATCAATACTCGAGTTGCTCCAAAAGCAAAACCTCTGGCAGACAGTAACCTGACCTTCTGCTATCTGTTAGGGGAAAGAATGGGACTAGACCTAAACCAGTGAAATGACAACTGATTCAGTAGGGTACATGGCCACTTACTGCTGTCACAAAAGATCTAGCCTCTAGGAGGAAAGACTACCACACATCTAATGATGACCAAGCAGCTTAGGTACCAGCAGGACTTAAACTATCTAACAGTATCACTTCCAAATTTCTCAGATGTGGAAGAAAATATCTCAAAGGAAATTACCCCCAAAATAAGCCATACAGACATTGCTTTTCCAACATTGTATCAACATATGTCTCTAGAAGCTGCTTGCTCTTCCTGAGATACTAAAGATGTGGGGGCAAGCATAGAAGTCAGTATGTTACAGCATAGTAGCAAGGTTTCAGATGAAATCTTATGGATTCACAGGATGGTTTAGGCTGGAAGGGACTTCCTGAGATCATATAGTCCAACCGCCCTGCCCGAGCAGGGTCACCTAGAGCAAGTTGCCCAGGACCATGTCCAGTAGGGGGTTTAAGATCTCTGTGAATGGAGACACTACAATCTCTCTGGGTAACCTGTGTTAGCATTTGACCACCCTCACAGTAAAAAAGTGGGGTTTGTGTGTTCAGAGGGAATATCATATGTTTTAATTTTTGCCCATTGCCTCTTGTCCTGTCAATGGGCACTGCTGGGAAGAGTCTGACTCCCTGTAAACATCTAAAATGCATGAACAATAGTTAAGTTGGGGAGAATTCAAGATCAAGCAATCCAAGAAAAAAAAATGGCTTTTCGTAACATTCATCATTCTGACAGGATAGAACTATCAGTAAGAACTGCATCCAAGATACTTCATCTGCAAGAAAATATCATCAAATCAGATTAACTAGATTATTGAGAAAAATATTCCCTTAAGAATCACCATCATAGAAAAGAGACAAGTTTTCTGAACACTAGAGCTACCATGTACCAGCCAAATATGAGTCAGGATGTTCAAAATCTACGTGCAGAAATGACGCATGTAAGAAATTGCAAGGACCCTTTTTGCTGTAAACGACGCAAATGCATCTTTGATTTGATGCCTATTCTCATTTCCAGGCAGTGTCTCCATAGAAAAAGCAACAATACACAAAGATACCTTACTTAATGCTGTGTTTTATCAAATAAAAATATTAACTTGCCCGTAGTGACATGCAATTTTCCTTGGACGATGATATCCTTCCTCCCTGTGGAAGTTCATCTGACGTTCTCTTGCCTTCTCACTTCAAACTGTATCTCACCTGTAAGCACAAACTCAACTCCCATCTGTGCATGAACAGCTCACAGATCCACTTTCTCCTCCCAATGCCTTTTAGTCCCAGCTAAATTCTGGCCCTTTTTCTCTGATGGCTCCCTGTGGATAACCAGCCATCACCTTAAATTACACAGCTAAAAAACCCACTCAGACTGTCTACTGGAGCTCTCCTCAATGCCTTCATTCTCACAGCTGGAGACATCAGCAGTGTTTTATCTGACACTTGAGACTATGGCTATGTGGTTCTCTCTGCCTGCAGCCTCTCTGTAGGGCATCCTGTCTATACTCTGTTTAAAGTCTGCAGGCTTTCTTACCAAGTGTTAAGAAGCAACCTTCAGACTGAACCATGTGGCATGGTGCCGCATGGAGCTACCTGAACTGGTTATGATCTCTGATTGTACTGGAGCCAGTCTACCAGAAGTCCTGCATGAGCTGCTGCTTATTCATGGGAAGTGGCCCATAGAAGACAGACACGCTGCCATGGTTAGGCTGTGTTCAGTGTCCTACACAACCATACAATGCACGGTCTAATTACTACAAAGGTCTGTGAAACTTTATGTTTCATTGCTCATGTTCACATGGTTTTAGATATGTATTATTGTCCCTAATAGTTATTAATATTTTTTGGTGGAGCTGTTATCACACAAACAATATCTTAGCATTTACCTAATGACTATCAAGTAAGTTGTTTTCCATTACAGAAATGTTTATGCAAATGCTAACATGCTTACACTTTATTTGTTTGTTGACAAATTTAATTAGACAAAATTTTCTTCATCTGTCCCAGAACACTACAGCTGCCCCAGACAAGTTCACACATTTAGTCTTCCAAGCCTCATCTCTTATGCAATATTTATGATGAATTTTTTTACAGACTTACATAATTACTTCTCAGAGAGACTTACAGGGCTAATGCTAGACAGAATTTGTTATAGCAGCTCATTCAAGAGAGGAAAAAATCATCAAATCTTCTTTGTATATTAATATTTTAATAAAACACAATCAAGAAATAATTCCTGTTCTGTGGGGTAAAAATAGTTCTGTCATGTAACAAAGAAAGCTTGAGTGTCCTGGGGCACCAGATCAAAAATCAAATAGATTAAATATTTGCTTATGACACAAAAGCCAGGAAATGTCACTGTAGATACAAGGTTGATGTTACAGGACTATATTGTGCATGGAATTGTGGAGAGGTTACTTTTATAGCATTGAGAAAAGAATGCCAAAACCATGTTTCTTCTCACTGCCTTCCCTAAGAGGAATAGTTCTTCTAAGACATCAAAAGAAGAGACTCTCTAGGTGGGCTTTTTTGTTGCACAAATAGTTTGATGCACTTTAAAATGACTCAATTAAACTTTAAAAATAAAAATAAAAATGAGAGGCCAGAAAACGGCACCACCACTATTTACAAAGCATCCCCAGGAACCCCTAACAAGATGTGAAAAATGAAACCAAAGTCATCCTAACAAAAGATTTTGGGGTCTGCTCTGGAGAGGTGTGAGGCCACCACTGCCCAAGCACTGTCCTGCAACAAACCCTCCAGCTTTACCAGGCTTCCTGCTTGACCACAGTGAAACACAGTGCCACTGTGAAGTGCAGCAGTCCTCTGCAACGTGGAGGTGGCAGCAGCCTTTAGCCCTCCATGTCTGGGGTTTTTCTGGTGGGAGTTCAGTGCACATTGATGACATTTGCTGGCATTTTCACTTCAGAGAAGCACAGATGTGTTTGTTTCTTCCGTTTGTTGAATTCTTCTCTGCTGATGTGACTGTGTGGTCTCTCTCTCTTTCCCTCTGACTGAGTCACGATCTAGGAGAAAGGAACATGCATCACCCAGCTATGTTTTCACAGTTAGACTTTACAGTGAAATACTGACTCATCAGTGGGACAAATGGCAAAAGTTTTCTTAACATATTAAAATATTTTGTTATATTCGGGCAAATTTTGATCAAAATATGTGTCTATGGTTTCTTCTGAATCAAACTCAGAATATGCTGGCACTCCTGCTATATTTCTTTGAGCTGGAATTTATTTGGGTTGGAATTTTCCTCTTTGGTTCAAGGCAAATATTTAGTTTATCATAGTTGTACCCTGTATTACTAATTGCCAAAAACTGTGAGACCTAAAAGAAAGACTGAATCCTTCCTGATTGCTGCCTCCATCCTATGCACTCACAACATATATGCATTACTTGTGATAATTTGGTGTTAAGCAGCACTTCCAAACTGCAAGACCAAGATGATGGCCATCAGTCAGAAGCTCCTGCTGGAAGGCACATCTCAGGACAAACTGGACAGTACTATAGGTCACCTGCTGCTGAGAAACTTCCAGCTTTTTCCCAAGCTCAAAATTCAAAGGTAATTATTTGCCTTCCAGGCCACCAGCTGGCAATTGCCTACTGCTCAGCAAGGAGGTCATCTCGTAATGCCATGGCTGCCTTCCCATGCATATGCAACTTCTTCCTGCTCTGCCCCCGTATGTCTTGCTCCTTCCTCAGCCTGTTGCTTTCCTGATGACCACCCCAGGTTTTCTCCCCTCCCATCTCCCACGCCTGCCTGTGGAATCCTCATCCTTCTAACCCTACCTGCAACAATGGTGGGAAAACAGCTCTACAGGTCCTTCCTCCCTCCATACTTTGCCAGGTTTCCTGATGGGGAAATAGAGATTGGAAGCAGAGTGGCATTTCACTCTTCTTTTACAACAGGATAACAGTAAGCTGTCAGGCCTCTCTGGTTTCTCTTGCACTTGTGGTATAACATCCATCTCTTCATGTTCCCATCCTTTCACACCAAAAGGCAGAGTGACTTTTCTGTTTGCCAGAAAAGGGAGGTCCTGCAACTTCAAGTAACTTCCAACCCTCCAAGAAACAAGCAGCTCTCAAAATCAGTCTCATTTGTATGTCATATTGTCTCTATTTTCAACATCTGATTTTTTTTTGGTCTTAGTCAGTGGTGCAGGGTAATAGATTATAAGCCTTGAGACTAAATTCATGCCACCTTTATGTCCTAACAGAAGCTTTATTAGCTGCTCCTACTGCCATAAAACCTCCTTCACACTCTTCCCTCTCCATGAGTATATATATGAAATCTCCACAGCACAGCCAATGATAATAATGTAGTTACTAAGGCAAAAGCCTTGTAATGCCCTGAGAGAGCTCTGTGTGCATGTGATGTAAGTGTGCGTGTGTGCTTGTCCTTGTCTATGTATGTACGCATATATAGGGATATAAACACAATCTCTGAATGCAATGCTGAGAAAGCAGCACAGTGGTTCATCTGACCAAAACCACACAGCTTCTGACCACTGAGCTGAAAAAGCACGTATGAATATTTGAACGGACCTAACCACTGTGATAACCTGATCTGCGTCCATTCACTGTGAAAAATGACTCAGCAAAACCTACAACTTTTGAACTAAGGACATATGGAGTACAACACTGTTAGCTCCTTCATCATTGAAAGAGAAGTCTACCATCTAACTCAGTGGTAGATGCTCCATCTCTGGAAACATTCAGGTCAATTTGGATGGGGCTCTAAGCAACCTGATCTAGTTGAAGATGTCCCTGATTATTGCAGGGGGTTTGGACTAGATGACCTTTAAAGGTCTCCACCAACCCAAACGATTCTGTGATTCTATGAAAAAAACACAGGATTTTTACCTGGCGATCTTCATGCACAACTGTTTAAAGGCAAACAATTTAGCTTCATAGCCTGGAGAGATCTCACTTTCTTGTGCTATGAGGACCTGAAACCAATGTTTAGGAGTCAGTAAGGCCCTTCCTCTTTTTTTCTTATCAGACCAAGTCATGCTGTAACAACTGTCCTTTATATTTGAGAGAATGACAACAGGAACTATCATTTATCAGCAAGAGATGCTACAGAAGCATACCACCAAGACATTTCCTATGGGTTCTAGATTTGAGGGAGTGATGGTGCTTTTTTTTTTTTTCCTGAAGATTTATATTGACTAGTCTGCATTTTAAAAAAGAGATACCATATTCAGGGACAGAGAACTTTCAGGTACAATTACACTGTTACACTGTTCTTGACATCTCATGTGCTCTGAGCTGCTGCCAAAGTTAATACATTTATGCTTTTCTTCCTTGTAAAATTTTGAGGTATTTTTCTATTATTCATAGGAGTGCATCATAAATTGTTTGTTTAGCAGAATACATGAAAAATTGCGTGAACCTACAAAATTTATGGAATGTTTTACCAGCAGCTGGAAATAGCAATTATCCGAGTCCAAAAATTGAGCCTGAGGGTGTTTTGCTCTACTTTGCTTCTCATAATGCACTTGTTTCCCAGAGTGATGACAGAAGCACCAGTTCTCTTCAATTCCTTCAGAGAACTGACCGTAGCGTGCTCCCAGAGCTGATACTGAGACAGACCAGAGCAGAGGAGAGGATGTGCTGGAGAAGATCTAAGTGTTTGGTCACCCTGCCTGAGCTCTTCAAAGCACTGATATGAGTTTCAGTTTTCAAAAATATAGAAGTCTGAACTCCTTGGATGGAAGACACCATGCCATTACAAAACATTATTCAGTTCCTTGCTGTAAAGTACCAGGATTTTTGCCTCTTATTATTACATACTTAGAACCTTATAATGCTCCTGTTTCAGAGTATGACATCCACCATAACAGGAACTGAATTAAAATTAATTTTAAATACTTTTAAAAATTGGTCTGAGAGTTGACTTACCAAGAGAGAAACGATTCATTGTCATTACACTTTCCAGGGGCCCGTGATGCTGGTGCCATGATGACCTGTGTTGCACCCAGATGCTGATCAGTATTTCCTTTAGCTGTACTTTTTGTTAATTCGATGAGATGTTGAATTGTATTGAGTTTTGATTATGACATGAGCAATAAGTGTAATTCAAATAATTAAAAACTTTCACATGCACAACCTGTAATTATAACAGCCTTTTCATTATTTTTAGTTCAACTGTCTCACAGCCTTTCTGCAAAAAAGATTATCTTACTTCTTTCTACTCTACTATTTTGTTTCCTGAATTTGTCATAATGACACTATGTGCCACTCTGTTGCCCACATGTTATGTTTCATGAACATTTCTTAAGCTATCCAGAAGACATGAAATCCCACTCCCTTGTACCCTCCCAGCTGTTCATCAGCATGGTGAGATGAACCACAGATCACAGAACTGATCCCAGTTCAACACATAATTTTTCACAGTGCTTCCTCCAAACTGATTTCTGAATCAGTTCACTATAAATAGTCTTGGAAGAAATGTCTTTAGATGTTTGTGTGGTGGGGTTTTTTCAATGGGTTTGGTTTTGGGGGTTTTTTTCAATATACCTTTAAGGCCTCCATTGACTCTCTTAGGTAATTTGCTTGTTTCTGCCTAAAATGAAAAATTTTACAGCTTCTTCCCATGTATTTCTGCAGATTTTCTGCAGAAGTTCCATGAAGTTGACTTTCTCTCCTACAATAATAGTCAAGCAGACCTGCCCTGCTAGGTGCAGAGTAAAATGAAGGCACCTGCGTTAGCCTCTGTATTTCATTAAGTAGCCACTTTCAGATACTGTGTTGTGAAATCAGTAATTAAAATATTAAACTTTAATTTTACGTTTGTAGTTCTGACAAGTCCTTTTAAGATAACAGAAATGAAATGCTGTTCAGGCTTGCACAGAGTAGGAAAGCTCATAGACCAGATATATTGCTTCCTTCCTCCTGCTCATTTCCAGAAAGGAAGTGATCTCTACCCAACTTTCTGTCTTCCAGACTGCATGACATACATTACAATAACTTTTCTCTTGTTACTCTCTGTGATAAGAAATCTGCATTATCTGTTCTTATGTTTTGTATAACTTTGTGCTTGAGTTTCCACAGAAACCATATACTGCATAACCATGATGTTGATGGTCGACTTGGAAGCTGGATTATCTCCTTTTCTCCTTTCTTGAAATTTAGACTTTTGTTTTTCTGCTTGTCAAGTAGCTACATTGATTATGGTCTACTAATCAAGCCAACTTTAACATCAACTCTCTAGGAACTATTAGCAAACGATCAGGAAAATCCATCTTCAGGTAGGATGTTCAGAAGAAAAACCCACAAAGCAAGAGAATCGAGACTTTAAATTTGTTAATCCTGTAATCAAACAGGCTTCAAAATCCAACTGGACTTTTATGCCCAGAACTGCTATTGCTTCTAAACTTACGTTAAAATTTGCCTTAATTTTTCCATTTGAAAAATAGTTCCCACTATAACCATTACTCTGGATTAGCCTACAAATACCACTAGGTCCTCAGTGAGAATAATGTAGAGTTCTGTAAGGGAAGATGCCTTTTCTGGCCAGCAAACATGCTCACATAAAGGTCTGGTAGGATAACACTATGCCTATTCCTTTTTTCATAGACCATGGATTACTATCTGTACATAGGTTGTGTTAGATTTTTTACTACACTGCTATGAATGTCTCTCCACCATTTAGCTTTTAGGAAAAGAAGCCAACAATTAAGCAGACCAAGGACTTGAGCATTAAGTGATAAAATGAAAGGTCAGTTCACATAAATGAAGGTAAACCACCCAAGGTTCAAAGAGCACAAGGATACTCTCAGTATTTCCTGTTGTTGAAGTATGGCTATACTATGGCTGTATGGTCCAAAAAAAGCACAGCTGTGTCAGTCTGGCATTGTGCCTATCCTTGCAAGTTTCCCAAAAAGTGACATGGTGGTGCTGTTTCTAGAAGTCTGCTAGAAGTCTGCATGGAGTCACACAGCTGTGCACAGTGGTGGCTTTCTGGCTCTCCCTTCCAATCATTTGGAGACCTCCACATCAAATACCAGTGTAAGCAGCAGTATAATCATAGCTCCTTGGATATAAACAGTAATGTCCAACGTAGTGTGCTTCTCTTCATGAAATAAGAATTTTCAAAAGTGCTCCTTTCCTTCCTATTTAATTTTAATCCCAGCAGCTGCAAAATGTTGAAATAATTTAATTTTATTAAAAAAACTTTTTAGAGTGTTAGGTAGTTCTTCAGTAGATTTGGAGATTGAAGCAAAGACTATTATTGTAGCTCAAGGATACTTAGAGTTTTAAGAGTGTTTTCTCATAGTTTAACCAGCACAAAAATTTGTTTGCCTGCCTTTCTTTACTTTGCATGTGTTTTTTCATCTTTTTCCATCAGTGGTCTCTCTGTTCTTTCTTAACATGTTGCAATTACTCTCTCCATCCCAGTTGGGTGAGCAGTACTACAGTCCCAATGTCATTCTCTTCCTGTTCAGGCATGGGATTTCAATCCACAAGGATTCATTATTACCAGTCCAACATACTTCTCTTGTGTGTTTCTTAACATGATGGAAAGCAGCTGCTCCAAGAGTCTGGCACAGTCTGCTGGCTCTTGGCAGTCTGGGACCTACCTTTACAGTTTCATGATGACTCCTCTCCTTACTCAGAGTATCTGAGATCATGGTTTTCTCCATATCCTTTTCTAAAACTACACACTGTGATTCACCAAGAACAGAACTAACAGATCATGTAGCAGATAAAGCAGAAAGTCTGAGCAAGTTATAATAGGACACTTACTTACTGAATTATTTACTTCTCATGTAGTTTCATGAAATTTTAGACACTGTAAATTGTTACCTCTTCAATCAGCTTGCCAGAGAACTCACAAGAAGAGAAACAAAGTTGGATTAGCTATAACAAATCGAAGCAACCTGACTCAATGTGTCTTATTCTCCCATAGAACTTACCGCAAGATGCTCAAGAGCACTACTCTTACAGGAGGGGGGAAAATCTGCTGAATTAACATTTTATTTAAATGGACTGGGTATGGGTGCATTGATCAACATAAAAATAATGAAACTTTTTAGAGGGAAAGTGGAAATAACAGGTCAAAATATAAAACACTTGCAAGCAACATGGATATATGTTACTTACTAAACCAAGTAAATGTGTATGACAGATCAAGAAGGACTGTAGACAACACATGCATGCACACACAAAAGCAACTGGGTTCAATAGCCAAAGAATGGTTATCGGTTGTAAGACAAGGAAATTTTTAACACAGGAATCAAGTCCAAATAAGAAGCAGAGTCACCAGTGAACTCTTGAGAAACTAGTCACAATACCACTACAAGGCAGACAAAGAGCAGAACAACTACATAAAGACATTAAAACAAAATAATGAATGTATTTTCATTTATTCTGGAAACTGAACGCATGCCAAGCTGTGGAGTTAACAGACCAAAAAAAAGAGGTGAAGGAATGCTCCAGTAAAAAACCCATAACAATTAAGTATTGCTTTGTTGTCTAATGCAGAGTCATACGCCAGAGCTGGTTTTGGCAGATGAAAAATCTAGAGGTTGGCTCAAAATAAAATTTCCATTTTCTCAAAAAAATGCTTTGAATGATAAACAGATCAGCAACAAACTGTCAGGTCCAGCTAGTATTAACCCAAGAATTTGAAAGGACCAAGATGTGAAATAGCTGAGATAGCAGCAGTGTGCAACTTATGGTCAAATAAGCCCTGGAACAGAAGGACTGGCAGGTGGCAAGCATGACACCAGATTCTCAAATGGACCTCCAGGAGTGGACCAGAAATCTAAAGACCAGTAAGTCTAATTGCAGTGCCATGTAAAGTTGTAACTACAGTAATAAAGGAGAGAATCTGTGGATAGCAAAGATAAAACACTATACTTGGGAAGAAACAGCGTGGCTTTTCTAAGAAGGATCATGCTTCACCAGTGTGCTAATTTACTCTGAAGCAAGCATGCATGTAAGGTGAGTCAGCTTATACAACATAGTTAGATTTACAAAAAGCTTTAGACAAGGTCTCCTGTGATAGTCTCTGAAAGAAACTAAGTAAAGCTGACTAACAACCAGCTAAATGTTGAGAAATAAGTGCCAGGTATAAACTATGAGGTTTCACAATGAAAGGACATTTTCAGTAAGATCTCTCTGGAATTCATGTTGACCCTATCATATATGACCTAGAAGAAAGGACTGAATGGTGAGATGACAACTTTTGCAGTAGTATATAATAATTGACATTTTTCAGAGCAACTTCTGGCAACGAGTCTTATGCTTAAGATTTGCACAGTACAGAGTGATAGAGTGCTAAAATGGCAGGTGACATTCAATAGTGATAAATTAAATATAACGTAGCTGTGAAGAAAAATGCCCTACCTGTGTTTTCTAGGTTAGGTATAATTGTTTAGTTCATAGATGTTGAAGCCATTAGCTCAATATGAAGAAGTATTCAAAAAGGCAAATAAAATACTGGGACCCATTAAGAAGGCAAGGTTTATGGATAAAGATAACGTCTTTCAATAGGTCACCTGGTTTTAATCTAAAACTTTCCCTTGGTGTTGTTGGCTACAATATTATTGCTACAGTAAGGTGAGTCAGAAAAGAACTGGGAAAAAAAAATATTTTGTAATTGTATAGATTCAAGAACTGCATCATTAATATCAAATCCAGTTCTGAATCCTTCGTCTGAAAAAAAGACAGATCAGAAAAGAGCTGGGGTTGGAGTTTCTGTGACAGGAGACTTAACAGCTCTTCCACCAGTAAGAAGCAACTGCAGAGGATGATTCATAAAAATCCCAAGGGGCAGGAAAAGAGGTGATTAGGGAATGAATATGCACTCTTTCTTATAATAAAAAGGGCATCAAGGTCTCAGGCAACAGATTTAAAACAGGCAATGGAAGTGTTTTTTTACAAAACACATAGCCAAGCTGTGGTATGTCACCTTAGGAGCTATGGAAACCAAGCATAGGAATGAAATCAGGTAGGGCTTAGAGCAGTTCATGCAGGATAGGTCCACTGAGGGCTATTGAATGTCACTGCCTGAAAGAAGCCTCCAGCTGAGGAAGTACTTGAACCACTGACTGTCAGAAACTGGGTTAGTAAGCCTAGGCAGCATCCATTTTCTACCTGACCTGTTTCTAGTACTCTTCTAGAAAGTATTAATTACTTGCGATAGAATAATCACAGTATTATGGACCTCAGTCTTGATTTTCTCTTTTCCCGGGTCTGTTTCAGGCCTGTGCTGGGCAAAAGCACCCTCAGAGCTTAGGTTTGGTCTTGGGCCCCTCTCTGCCATTCATAAAATGTTGGAGGTTGGTAGTAAATCTCTTGGCAAAACCATAGTTTAGCTCATCATTTATAGAGAGGAATGATTTCTGGAAATCTCATTTCTGACCTCCCACCTCCATAAATTCCCTGGAGCTCTTCCCACTACAGGAATATGCCCTCTCCTGCTTCTCCAGCTTGGCAGGTATGTGGCTCTGCTAAGACAGGACCAGGTCATCCACTCTTTCCAAATGTCCAGGAATCCCAGTATTTTTCCACCAGGAAGCACAAAGCCTGGCTGACACTGTGCTCAGAAGGGTGTACAAGCCATGGAGCAGCTTCCCTAGATGAGGGCTTGCCCTGCTACACAAAATGAGCTCTCAAAGCAGCAACAGGCACAAGGATACACAAAAGGGTTGACCCAAGTAAGAAGTAAAGCAACCCTCAACACAGTCAGTCATCCAGGACCATGGGAACAAGCTCAAAATTCAGATATGGCCATATGAATTCAGTCCATTCCCTAAGCAAATTATATACCATCATTTAAAAGTGTATAATCATAATTCATAAGAGGACTGTCAGTGTCACAGAGCATTATCTTCACACATAACTTCTCTTGACCATTCTGCTTCCCACATTCCTTACCGTTTGGGTCTTATACTAAACATTATCTTACTGCTCAGACTATTCAAGGACATTTATAGATTTGCCTTTCTTGTACTTCCAATTCTGGAGGCATTTTCCTCTAATATCAAAATTTCTTGCACTTCCATTTTAGTGATGGAATCATTCCAAGTTTGAAGATGAAAAATCAAAATAAACACCCATTTTGAAAATAAGAGGAAAAAAAACAAGATTCAGAAGGGGGAAATGTGGATCATTTCTAAAGCAAAGAAAGAAATGTTTATTAAATCTGTGAAATCCCCAAAATTTACTTCTTTTTTTTTCTAAGGAATTGAAACAGCTCTTCTCTAACATCTTTGGCATTAGAGGGAAGGAAAGTGATAAACATAATACTCATTTTTTAAGGAACCCTGGAAATTACCTTCCTTATTTTGGCCTCTATCTTCACTATCTTCACTTCATTTCAATTAAATTAAACATCTAGCCACAGTTTAACTTTTTATTTTTAGGACTGAAGCAAAAAAATGTTATTAAAACTGAGCATGATTCATCAGTGCAAGACTGCAGGAAAAAGAAAAAGCAAACAGCATAATGCGATATGTAAACTCAAATGTCATTTTCAAAGGCAAATGAAGCTGATAACCTCTCAGCTGCAAAGTTGAGCCTAGTTTCTGTTGAAGAAAAATGTTGACTATGAATGATCAGAAGTCTAGCTGACCTTTAAAAGTAATTTGAACGAATTTTGGTTGTTCAGTCCAAATACAAGAATCCTGAGGGGAAATAACATGCTCAAGAGTACAGAAAATGTCTGGAAAGAGCAAAGGAGTGATGTGTTCTCTTTCTCCCAGGTGGGGAAGATAACGACTAATGGACTTAAGCTATGCTATGGGTGGCGTAGCACAGACATCAGAAAACATCTTTTGAATAGTAACACTACAGAAGCTTGTCATGAATGGTCATGTTATTTTCATCGCTTGACATAATCAAGTGCGTGCTGACAGGCCCTCTGTCAGAAATAGTGTAAATATAGTTGATTGTTCATTGAGGAAGGGTTTAAAAGATCATGTCCTGACAGCTGTTCTAGCTCTGTGTATCTTTATGAATAATGAAGTGTGGCCACTGTTTATATTCCATTCTTAAGTACTAGATATGTGCTTCCTTCCCTCATTCACTAACTGCTAACAGATTTGTAGAAACAGCTCCCTTTGCCTCTTGTAGTCCCTGCCAGCTGTAATTCATTTGGAAACTTACCCATTAAGATTTAGTTTTTAAAAATAATCTTATTCCTTTATACATGTCTGTAGCTATGGTAAGCATCAGCTCCAGAGAGACCAAGGCAGAGTTCTTGCTATAAGTAGTACCATCAAAAAGAGGGAAGATAACCACACTACTGTCCTCGCTAGCCATTAACTTTTCTTCTCCAGACAACTTCTATCCTAGCTCCTACATTAAAATCTTCTTTGAAAAAGGCTAACTCTCTTTTTTCTAGGTAAATAATTTATTATCTACCAGGATTCAGCAATGAGGGAAAAGGCTTTCTCAGAATGGCACAGCAGTCTCAAAGGATTTCTCTGAAAATCACTCATCTAATGGGACAGATATTAACAGAGGAAGACTATAATGAGCCCACTACCTAATAGCTTTCTGGGTTTGATTATTTTTTTGGATGTTGAAGATCATATTGGTTTAATCAGAGAACTGCAGATAGTTCATGTTAATGCTGTGTTAAATACGGCTTAAGCTCTAGGCCTGTTCAGGGTTTTCCTCTGTTCCTCACAAATGTTCCTCATCCCTCACTGGAAAATAGGGTTCCCATAGGCAAGGTGGTGTTGCCTTGGGGAGATACATGAGATGGTGATTATTGGAAGATCTGTGCTATTTGGTCTGTGGTTTCCTCTTTTTTGCTCATCTTTTCTTAGCATGTAGTCAATAATGACCTCAGGAACTATGTGGGATAGGCTTTCTTCTCTCCTCTTTGTACTTATACACTGCTACATTCAAAAAAAATTGGAAGATGAGGGTAGAATAAAAAAATCTGAGTGCTTGTGCCTGGAGCCTGTATGTCATTTCTCTTTGTGGGCTAAAATGTTTATATGAAATTTAGTTGTGATTAAAGAACAGAGAACTTCATTTTTTTCTCCCACTTTCAACTCTGTTTCACCATATTACTCAGATTTATTTTATTTTATGCTTAATTAGGAGGCTGAAAATGGATGTTTCTGTTGAAGAGCAAATGTCTCTCTTTCCATTTTGATACTGTGATCTAATCAGACTTACCAAAAGTACTTCCCCAAAACAAATAGGCATAAGCATGAACTCTCTTATTTATGTGCTAATTCTGTGTAGCCTTGATAACACTAGCTTCATAGTGGATGCTTAAAAAAACTCAGTCCTTGCCATAGCTGCATATGTTGTGATGATGCTATTGCAAGTAGCCAATGGAGTTAGGTTAAATCCAGCTCAGGAACCCTTCCACCTTCTGCAGCCACCTTGGGAACTGCAGTATGATTACCTTTTAAACCAGTGCCATAGCTGCCATAGTTATATCCTCAGCTGTGTCTTAGGCACAAACTTCAAAGAATTACTTTTAGGGTGTGGCTTCTCCTCCTCTGTGGTAAACAACAAAAACCAAAACACACCAGGACTATATCTGACTGTGACTGAAAGTGTAATACATGGGTTAGGATTAGCACAATAGGCTGCAGCTACCCTGAGGTCACTATAGTCTGGATGGCTATACCCAAGTTAGCTATAAGATAACAGATAAAATACTGCCTACATAGCAGCACTGCAAGCAGCACTGAATACAGTCATTTTGCAGCCCACAGGAACAATGATCTTGCCTGTTGCATATGTATGCATTGGACATTGCATATGTAAGTGTCTTCCAGAAGATGTTATGGCAGTTCAAGTCTCCCATAAGGACCAAGGCCTGCAATCTTGAAGCTTCTTCCAGCTGTTTATGGAAGGTTTCATACAACACTACTTTTTGATGGGGTGGTTTGTAAGGGACACCCATTGTGTTGTCCTTCCCTCTGGTTCTGACTTCCAAGCTCTGAACCAGCCACTCTGTAGCAAAGCTTCATGCATTTGAGCCATTTCCCTTTATGCAGAGTACATATCCATCAATATATGCCGAGTGTGATAACATACTGCTCAGATGGTTAGCCAAACACAAATGCAACTTAACATATTAACCCCAGAAAATCAGAAATAAGTCATGAGGGAGAGGGAATGGCTTGTGTATACTTCCTTATGCTACTACTTCCATTGATTTCCACTGGATAAGAAGTTAGCCTTATTCTGACACTTTCTAAAATACAGTAGCTATTATTAGGATTAGAACAGGGCTCTTGCACCGGTTTCATTCTTACTGGTGCAAAGGAGAGAGTGTACTATGTATTCACATGGCTTTAGCCCATGTATGGCATATGTTCTTTTCTAAATTGAAAACATATGGCAAATTAATATAAAATTAAAGATAAAAAGGAAAATGATATCATGAAGAACCTTTTCAATTAGTTATATATGTACCTTATGTTGAAAACAACTTTTTCAAGAAATTAATGCATGCCTTCCTAATACCTCTTTGCTACAGGTAAGCTGAGCTATTTTATAATCTCAGGTATTTTAGAACCCATTTTGTTTCCACTCCTAGCAAACTCTGAGTTCAAATGGCATGCTTTCTTTTGCAATTGCCGTGCAACAAGCTTTGGAAGATCTATAGTCAGAGGTATTTCATAATCTGGACTCATTAGGGGCTGGTCTCGTTGCTATTCCGAACAAATGACAGCTTGAGAACGGTATGCTTTCTTTTGTAATGCCTTCCCGAGAAACTTTTAAAGACCCAGCTCTTCTTCCAAATAGCTGATTTATCTGTTGTGCAGTGCTAGCAAGCAGGGTTGAACACAGTTGTTTGAGTGATTTAGTGGCTGGGGTGTAAGATATGTTGTGATTTCTATACATACAGGGTCAGTAACATTTTCTTTCCCTTTCTGTGCAACTACAAAGCAAAAATGTCATAAGAACCTTATCTGGAATTATCTGTAGAAAATGTAATTATGTCCCCTTCACTGAAATAGAGTAATTCCCCATTAGTTTCAATCCTTGCAAGTACAAAAGTGCAAGTGTCCTTCAGAAATTAACCCAACAGGTAGGATGCAGAATTTAAATATTAGATCTAGGAAGTTCAAACTTCTCGTCTCAATTACTTTGAAAAACTTCATGAACCAACATTTTATCATGGACTTCACAACCTCACAGTCTTTTCCAGAGCCAAGAGTTGGGATACTCATAACCTTATTTCTAACAAAAGCAGCCATGTCTGGAAACTGATGGAAGGCAATGTTAGACCTTTAAATTCCTTATTTATTTCCAATATTTGGTATGATATACTTGGATGTCTGTCCCAACGTAGGAATGGGAGAATGACTAATGTGTGTTTTCTCTCCCATATAGCTGCACTCAGGCCAGTGGTTGCTCAGGCACACAGTTTTTTCTTCAAAGTTAAAAGCTAAAGGAAAGCTGAGAAATGATACTTTCCATTAACTGCATTTACTTCTAAAATCTAACTAGTGCAAGTATCATGGAAAATATTTTTTCATCCTATCCAGTTTATCTGAAACATTTCTGTGGTCAGTTACACATCAAAATAGTGTTGGGTTTGGGGTTTTTTTTTCATTTATTATGATAATTAGTGTTTCACTGTATAAACATAATCTGCATACACTTAAAGTGGTTTTGTGAACTTCTGTCAAACTTAGCAAAGCATTTACCAAAACCACAACAAATACTCTTTCTGTCAGAAAGGTATAATCTATAAGGGAGTCCTTTCTAGAGGTCAATGGAGGTTTTCAACCCCTGGAAACAGATGGAGATCTCTAATGCCAGGGATTAATTTAACCCTCTAATTTCCTGCTTTGCTTGTTTCTCACTCAATTTATTTTAAAATATTTGAAGAGGCTAAAAAAGCCAAGCTTAGAAAGTTCAGCTTAGTGTGATCAGCTCGCCAGCTCAGAATAATTTGACTGCCTGGTATTGAGTATTTCCTAAATTCAGTCCATGAAATCAAACTCACTGTTTTGAAGCTCAGATTCCCTTAGATGTTTAATGCTGACTTGGAGGTGTGCTCAGAAGCACGAAGCTGGGAAAGCTGGGGTTAGAGCCTGCCATTATTCCAAAACTGGAAAGAGGACTAAAATTTCTCCACTGTTCTTAGGGTGGCCTGATTTCCTAGGTTTACTCAAAATGCCACTGAACAGAGCTTGCTAACCAGGCCAGCATTCTTGCTGGAGGAGTGCAGAGCAGGAAGAAGCAGCAGGCAGTGTTTGAATATGCTGTTCAGGTGGGGGACCTAAGAAATTTACCCTACTGAGTCCAAAAGAAGATGGACACTTTCATCCCCCTCCAACTAGGACATTGTCTTAGCCCTAAGGCTTACGCAGGACTTGTTCCTTGAATGTCTCTGTCCTATTCCTGACAGCCTAGGTGGGTAGCTCAAGCACTTTTGATGTCTCTGTCAGAGTGAAGCACCAGGTTTTTAGGTCTGTCTTGTAACCAGGACTATGACAACTATCAAAATGAGTCAAAAAGATATAAATTAGTATATCACAAACTCAGAAGTCACCATTTTCAGAGTGTGCAGTTTCAAAATCACAGAATGACAGAATGGCTGAAGCTGGCAGGGACCTCTGGATGCCATCTGTGGTCCAACCTCCCTGTTCCAGCATGGCCATCTAAAGACTGTTGCGCAGGACTGTGTCCAGATGCCTTTTAAGTATCTTCAGGTATCTGCTGCCTCCCTGGGGTGCAGGTTAAACATGTGATGAGAAAACTTCCTACCCAGGTGTGGCCTTCAGATTATTATCCATTAATGATTTTCATGTAGTCAGCAATGAAGCTGCTGGACAATATGAGTCCAAGGACAATCAAGAGAGACTTCAGGGCCTTGGGACAACTGGTTAAGGGATCAGGAGCAAGAGCAGTGTTCTATTCTATCCTTCCACTTGCAGGGAATGATGAGAGAAGAAACAGGAAGACCCAGCAGACCAGTACATGGCTCCATGAGTGGTGTCACCAGTACAATTTTAGGGTTTTTAATAATGGGTGAGACTATACAACACCAGGCCTGCTAGCAACAGAGAGTGTACCTGTCTCAAAGCGGGGAAAGGATTTTTGCAGTTAGCAGGGCTCATTGCAAGAGCTTTAATCTAAATTTGAAGGTGGAAAGGGATAAAACCAGGCTTCCCAGACATAAGCCTGGAGGTAGCACAGTATTGTTTAAGGGACGGTATGCAAGCAAGGTCCTTCAATCTGCTCCACAATGTGCTGAGTACACTGGAGCACATTTGAAATGTCCCTGTACCAATATGTGCAGCACCCTAGCCATCTCAGCAGAGGTAGGGGATGGACATCCACACAGTACCAAAGGTGTAAGTGTTGTTGATGTGTTAGAAGCCACAGAAATACCTGAAAACAGTCACATAGGAATTAGGGCTTCTCCCCCCAAAAAGGTGGTGGGATCAATAGACCAGCTGAAGAGCAACTACACCAGTACAAGCAGCATGGGCAACAAACAGCAGGAGTTGGAAGCTGTTGTGCAGCTGGGAAACAATGATGTAATTGTAATCACAGAAACATGGTGGGATGACTCACACAACTAGAGTGCTGCAATGGATGGCTATAAACTCTTAAGAAGGGATAGACAAGGAAGGAGAGGCGGTGGGGTAGCCCTGTACGTTAGGGAGTAGTTTTACTGGCTAGAGCCTGACAATGGTGATGAAAGGGTCGAGTGTTTATGAGCAAGAGTCAGAGGAAAGGCCAACAAGACAGATATCATAGTGGGAGTCCGTTACAGATTACCCAACTTGGATAAAGAGACAGATAAAATATTCTATAAGCAGCTGGGAAGTCTCATGTATGCTAGCCCTTGTTCTCATGGGGGACTTCAACTTACCAGAGGTCTGCTGGAAATACAATACAGCAGAGAGGAAATGATCTTGGAGGTTCCTGGAGTGTGTGAAAGACAACTTCCTGACAAAGTTGGTGAGTGAGCCAACTAGGGAAGTCACCCCACTGGACCTGTTGTTTGCAAACAGAGAAGGACTTGAGGGTGATGTGATGGTTGTAAGCTGTTTTGGGCACAGTGATCAGAAATGATAGTTTTCAGTTCTTGAAGAGGTAAGGAGGAGAGTTAGCAGAACTGATACCTTGGACTTCTGGACTTTGACCCGTTTAGGGGCCTGGTTGACAGAGTCCTTTGGGAGGCAGTCCTGAAGAGCAAAGGAGTCCAGGAAGGCTGGACATTCTTCAAAAAGGAAATTTTAAAGGCACAGGAGCAGGCCATCCCCATGTGCTGAAAGATGAGCTGTCAGGGAAGAAGACCGGCCTTGCTGAACAGAAAGCTTTGGCTGAAACTCAGGAAAATAAAAGAGGTTTTCAGCTTTGGAAAAAGGGGCAGGAAATTCAGGAGGACAAGGATGTCATGAGGTTATGCAGGGAGAATATTAGAAGGGACAAAGCCCAGCTAGAACTTAATTTGGCTACTATGTTGAAAGACAATGAAAAATGTTTCTATAAATACATTACCAGCAAAAGAAAAGCTAAGAAGAATCTCCATCCTTTATTGGATCCAGAGGGAGACATAGTGACAAGGGCTGAGATGTTAGCTTAGGTACTTAATGCCTTCTGTATTAGGTTTCTGTGGCAAGGTTTTGGTAGCAGTAACCCCCCCCATTACAGGGATAGCTTCTGTGAGAAGCTGCTGGAAGCTTACCCTTTGTCTGTTAGAGCCAATACCAGCCGGTTCTAAGACGGACCCGCTGCCAGCCAAGGCTGAGCCAATCAGTGATAGTGTTAACACCTCTGTGATAACATTTTAAGAAGGGAAAAAAAGTTGGGGAACTGAGACAAACAGCGGCCGGGGAGTGAGAACATGTAAGAGAAACAACTCCGCAGGCACCAAGGTCAGTGCAGAAGGAGGGGGAG
>JANZLQ010000079.1:23312236-23324559 GCA_026212715.1 Elanus axillaris | reverse complement strand
CAGGTCAGCTGTCCTGGCTGTGCCCCCTCCCAGGTTCCTGTGAAAATTAACTCTATCCCAGCTGAACCCAGGACAAACATAAAGCTTCTCCTCTTGTCAGCCAGGAAGAGAAGGAAGTACTTTGCAATGGATGTGATGGAAGATGACTGCTCTGAAACCTGAAAATCCAGGTTTGTGTTCGAAACATGGGGGGGTGGGGAGGTGCTGTTCTTGTCCACTGCTGTGTTGGAGCTTTAGAAAGATTAAATGTGGTTTGGAAGCCTGAGAACTATGCAAACATAGGAAAAGTAGTTTAGAGAAATGCAATGCTGGCCAGAAAAGGCCACAAGAAAACATCAATGAACAAAACTGAGAAGCCAGAACAAAGCACTCTAAACCAGGAACAGCAAACCAAATCATCAAAGTTTGACAGTAAAACAGTTGGCCTTCTTTATTTGCCTTAGAGTTCATTAGTTAAACATATGCCAATTACTGAAAGAGTAGTTAGATTTGTAAATTTCACAAGAATTTGTAAAATTTGCAAGACTATCAGGTACACACAGTTAGGTCAGATATGCCAAAATGGTTTGGAAAAGATTTGAAATGGTTTGAAAATAGGGTTTTTGAAACTGACCTCCCAATAGCTCTTATGCAGACATTCCCCATGAGTGGGCATTTGTGTCTGTTCATTATGGGAGAGTTGTGTGCAAAACTTGGCCCTCTGGAATTTGTACAAAATATCAGAGCTTATGCTACTTGAGCTAAAACTGTCTGGTCTTAAATACATTTAATAGATAAGGTATTAAATACAAGGAAAGGTGTTTTATAAATGAAGTCTATACCTATTTTCTCTGCAACCATAAGTGAATGAAATAGTTCAGAAGCAGCTGGTTCACACTGGGAAAATTGCTTTAACACTGAAGACAAAGTATGACATCATCAGCACTCAGCAAGAGAAAGGGGTGAAGTATTTAAAACCCACTTTACAACTTCTGTTTTAGGGAGCTTTAGCTATCAACATTGTTGAGTGCCTGAACCAGATTGTCATTAATTTCTTGAGTGTTTCTGACAATTGGAAAATATTGAGGAGGAAAAAAGATCATAAAATATTTTATAAGGGAGGATTATGAGGGAGAGAAAGACTAAAGACATTTCAGTGTCTACAGGATTGGTTCCAAAATAAAATCTGCTGTGCAAGTACCGAGGAGAGAATGTATGTCCGTTAATAAAAAGAAGGTTCAAGCTGTGCATGACTTGCCAGCTTTCCAGGCACTTCTGAAATAGGGTTTTTATACGGGCCCATTCATAATGTCTTCTGCTGCAAAACCTTTGCACAGGGTCTCAATAGCTGCTTTAATGGCTCAAACTATTTTGATTTTACCATTTCAAAACCTGAAAATAGTCTTGGCAATTACTCTTAGCTTAATACTTGTATTTCTAAAGGAAATTGAGCAGAATGAGATGATTTCCAGTTTCTAGCTGGTAGAAATAGCCTACCAGGACATGAAATCTAAATCTGCATATAGTTATGTTTCAAAAAAAATTCAGATCAGCAAACCACTAGGAATGTCAACTTTACAGTTTAACAGAAAAAAGATGGATAGAGTTGGGATAAGGTATGATATTACAATGACGATATAGTCATTTTTTGCCACAGAGCTGCTCCTTGGTGCAAAACCAGAGGGTGACCTGCTTCAGCATCTTTCTCCGAGGTTCAGGAGAAAAAAAGGACGTTTTGAGACAGCGGGAAAACTAATGGGTTCAGGCTCCTGCTCTGACCCCCTACCATGAGATAAGAGCAGAGGCACCGGCATGTCTTTCTTTCTTTCCACACCTTCTTTCCACAGCCTCCAGGAAATGAGGTTGCGCATACATTCCTTGGAACTAAATAGAACTGCACAAAAGGAATAATTCATTCATGCCATCTATGTTTCTTCTCCTAAGAGAAACAAATCTTACCATTCAGGCAGTGGTTGTTATATAAATGAGAAATACTGCATTTCAAAATGCAAAATATGTGTTTAAAACATTTATTGGCAATTAACATCTAAAGGTTTCCATCTAAATAGGACTTATATACTGTTCAGCTCCAGCACAATGACAGTAACTTGAAAACTAAGAAACTAGAAAATACTTATAGGTAATGATGGCTCATCCTTCAGAAAATGTAACTTTTTTAAAAATGTGTTTATCTGAAAAGGTTACCACATCTAAATTCCCTAATGACTCCTAGATTTTTATTCATGAAGTTATATATATCACCATATTTTACTGGAAACAATGTACTTTAAATTTATACTCTGCAGTCTGTTTTTCCCAGTAAAATACGTTACCTTCTGGACAATATTTGTTAACATTTCTAGTATCTCTTGCTTTGATGTTACATTATTAAATCTCTATGTTGTACTTCTATTTATTAATGTTTCTTTTGCGCTATTTCACCCTGTACAACATGCTAAACTTTGCATTAATCTTTCCAAAGACTACTGTCTTGAATATTTCTGCCTGTTTTTCAGTAGCCCTCTATTTTAAGACCATGTGTGTATAGAGGATACAACAGGAGCAGGATGAATTTCAGTTTCTATTATCTTTGTTTTCTTTTGTCTTTTTATTCACTTTTTTTTTAATAGGAAAAGAGTATTTTGAACTGACAAAGCAAAAGACCTGTTATCAATCAACCTCTGACCAAACTATTCTTGTGTGAATAGTTGTATGGCACACACTGAAGGCTTGCACACAGCATGTGAAGTACCTGCTTGATGTGGAGTCTCGGACAGCAGAGTTCCTTTCAGTTCCATGAACCATGGCTTTGCTTCTTCTCCATCTTCTTCCCACAATTGGAAAATCAGACTGCGGCTCTCTTAAAGCAATGCTGGAGTTGAAAGCAGCAGCTTTGCTTTATTTCATGCTGCATAACACACAGTGACTCAAGATACAGAAGACCAGGAAAAAGTCTGGCTCAGTCTTTCAACTCATGAGCCATCAAAATGGTTGGGTTTACATAAATGTCAAAGCCAGAGGGCTTTACATTCTTTCTGGAACAGCCCTTAAATATGTGATTAAGATACTGGTTGCCAATTACAAATAGTTATAACTTTAAAATGCCAAAGTGAATTGGCTCCAGCTACTCATAATTTTTGTCAAGAGACATTAAAGGGATATGCTTGCATGAGTAAACAGGCATTTCCCAGTAGCAACCTTTCTGAACCTGCTCAGCTAGGCTGTAAGAACAGTGTTCCCCAGTTTATTTTGACATACCAGAACCCACTTCCATCAGCAGCAGGGGCTGGCTCCCAGTTTGCTCCTAGTCCCCACTGCCTATGAGCTGGCACAGAGCAACTGCAATTGAACAAATATTTGGCTTTTAATTCCCTGCAGGTCAGGGCCCTACCATCCGAGGGCAATTCCCAGTAAGGCTTCACACATCTCCTGTGGGGAAGGTGACAGAAAAAATCCCCACCGTTTCCCTTTCTTCTGCCTATAACCTCCCTGTTTTCCAATTCATTTTGAGTGAAACAGCCCCTTCGATCTGACAGCAGATGATGCAGGTTTAGTCAGCGGTACATCGCACGGGTGTTTCTGTTACGTGGCCACCCATGAGGATGCGTGCAGGCAGTCAGCACCGTGCTGCCATGTGGGTCCCGTCATGCTTCCCATGGGTCCGCAGTGGTGAGGTTTCTGTCTCTTTGCAGGGAAGAACCTTCTCCCTAGCACCGTTTAAACACAGACCTAAAGTCACTGTCTCATTTTCCTGTCCATCCCACTTACTTCACACCCTGCTTTGAATGCTGGGCACCTCCACACTGCAGCTGTCAAGACTATGCACAGACCTGAGCTTTGCTTTGCCCAACCTACCCCCTCTGCAAAATTAAACTTGTCTTGTGTTCAAGCTCTGTTTTCATGCCTCTACCACACGCTACATTTCCTAATCACACAGAACTCAGGTGGGAAGCGTTTTGCTCCAGTCAAGCCAGGACTGCAACCAACCCACACCAGCAGCAGGTCTGAACTGGTGCTTCCCACTTGAGAACGGGTGCAAAAGCCATGGTGTCCCCTACCCTCTGCCCTTCACCCAGCCTGGCTTGTGCTAACAGACGACACTGAGGAGAAAAGTGAGAGGAAAGTTAAAGGCAGAGACATGGGAGACACCTGGGTTATCTGAAAGCAGACTTTTGGACAGAGCAAGCAGGGTGGCAGCGGGGCTGAGAGAGAACATGGCTGCCTGTGGCCGGGCTGGGGCACAGGGATTAGCTCGGGCCAGCAGGCAAGGACTGCACAGAGACGTGGTGCATGCCCAGGGATTGGCAGGGACGTGAAACTTCAAACAGGAGGTAATATGCGAATAAGGCTAAATGGCTACGCACATTTTACTGGACTCCAGGTTTGTTAGCCTCACACAAGGTACAGGTTACCTTACCCAATGTAATATTCTGGTGCCTTTTGGGATAGACGTACCTTGGAGCACACTACCAGGCCAGCTAGCAAAGGAAGTTCCAGCAGGAGGGGGGTGGTCCTGGCGGGAGGCAAAAGCTCCATTTCCAGCCTCCAGTCCCCGCAAGAGAGGTGACAAAGAAGCCGCCACTTCTGGCAGGGAGGCACCAGCTCCTCACATTGCTGCTCTGGGCTCCAGGGTGGGTGGGAAGCACTGCTACCCGCCACAGGTGCGGGACGGGCAGCCTGCCTCTCTCTGCTGTTGGGCTGGCAAGGGAGGGAATGAGCCATGAACACAGGAACAAATAAATGAACCGTTGTGCTTCCAGCACAGATATTCCGCCAACTCTCTCAGGCTGACAAATAGGGTAGCACCAGACAGTGTCTTGTAAAGTGCTGCTATGTCCTGTAGCTTCCCTAGGCTGTCTTGAGACACAGGTCATTTGCAGCACCAGATGCAAATCCAAGCCTATGAGATGCAAGGAGTCCCCGACATTATTTGGCACGTTATTAAGGAAAACTTCTGGGTAGAGGCCTTACTACAAGGACTAAGTAACCCTGGGACATGCAACAACTGAGCAGCAGCATTAAGAATTGTAGTTCTGAGTGAAGGTACTTCAAGCCAGGAGTAAAGTGAGAGTTAGGCATCCTCTAGGTACTAGTTAGCAGGAATTTCCATTTGCTTTCCCTGAGGCTGTACTACATCTATCTGTTACTCTACTTGGAGATCTTTCCTGGCAAAATACCATTCAGCATTATTTACATAGAGCAGATTTCTGGCACATTCCTCTTTTTGAGAGCAGGGAAGGCAAATGCTACATTCCTTCAATAAAAAGTAAAGCATATTGTAGTTGGCTATGAAGCTGTTAAGATTATTATGAATAAGCTTAGTTCTGATCATTTCTGCAGCCCTAGAATGCAACAGCTTAATCCCATTTTGATCTGAACCTTCCCATACTGGCTAGACCTACTCCAGATTTTTACCAAATCAGCACAAAGGCACAGGCTTGTCAACACTGTGCTTCAGTCAGGAATGGCAAGATAAGAAACTGGTTTGTACCAAACTGTAATACTAAGGTTATGTTGCTGCCCATAGTGAATGTGATATCTGCTAAATTTAGAGCTTATCTTCTCATTCAGTCACATGTAATTTTAAATAATATATCTTACTAATACCTGTGAGAAAAAAATCTTACAAATTTATCTTTTTTCTTTACAGTACCCTTTAATTACACTGATAATGTCAAATTCATAGCAGTGTTTATCTGATTACATTCCTGTTAAACAGTGTGCAACTGAAATGTTCAGAAATGTTTTATAAAATCATCATTGCATAAAGTTAAAGCAAGCAACAAAGTGCATGGAAGGGCAAATATAAGAGGAGAACATGTTACTGTTGTCTTTTTAAAGATTATCAGTTGTGTATCAGAAAAAGAAATTATTATTTAGCATGAATTTCCAGTTGGATACATATCTTTCTTCAGCTTCTCTAGAAGTTGTGGATCCAGTGACTGATCAAGGACAAGGGTGTCCTTTCAGTTTCACTGATTTCAACAGCGATGAGACTGACTTTCTCAAGAATTCCGGAATTTTAATTCGCCTTGCTGGATAAGGGCCTCAGGGTTTCTCCTTTGACAAACCACTTCAATAATCCAACTGAGTTTCTGCTGAAGGAATTCTTGGATGAGACAAACCCCAGATATTTGATGAAATATTTCAGACATAGGGAACTGATGTTTCCTGATCTTTGCTAGCCAGAAAATCTTTGACAATCCTAGCTAAATGCGGTGGCTTCAAAGCTAGATTTTGAAGGTGTCATGGTTTAAGCCCAGCCAGCAACAAAGCACCATGCAGCCACTTGCTCACTCCTCTCCCCCTGGCCCTGGTGGGATGAGGAGAATATATTAAAAAAAGCTCATAGGTCAAGACAAGGACAGTGAGGGATCACTCACCAATTGTGGTCATGGGCAAGAAACACTCAACTTGGGGAAAAAACAAAATCAATTTGATTTAGTACTAATCAAATCAAAACAAGGATGATGAGAGGTAAAACCATATCTTAAAACACCTTCCTCCACCCCTCCCTCCTTCCCAGCTCAACTCCACTCCCGATTTTCTCTAGCTCCCCTAACCAGCAGCTCAGGGGACAGGGAATGGGGCTTGGGGTCAGTTCATCACACCTTGTCTCTGCTGCTCCTTCCTCCTCAGGAGAAGGAATCCTCACTCTTCCCCTGCTCCAGCATGGGGTCCCTCCCATGGGAGACAGTTCTCCATGAACTTCTCCAACATGAGTCCCTCCTAAGGGCTACAGTCCTTCACGAACTGCTCCAAAGTGAGTCCTTTCCTGGGCTGCAGTCCTTCAGGCACAGACTGCTCCAGCGTGGGCTTACCCATGGAGTCACGGCCATCTTCAGGCTTATCCCCCTGCTCTGGCGTGGGCTCCTCCCCGGGCGGCTGGTAGGCATCTGCTCCCCCGCTCCCCTCCACGGGCTGGGACGGGACAGCCTGACGTCTCCCCAAGGGCTGCAGGGGCATCCCCTCCTCCCCCGCTCCTCCTCCCCTCCTTCCTCACTGACCTTGGGACCTGCAGAGGGGTTCCTCTCACATTCCAATCTCCTCCCCCACTGCAGGTTTTTTCCCTTTCTTAAATACATTCTCCCAGAGGCACTACCACCTTCGCTGACAGGCTCAGCCTTGGCCAGAGGCAGGTCCAACTTGGAGGCAGGGAAGCTTCTAGCAGCTTCTCACAGGAGCCATCCCTCTACCACTACCAAAACCCTGCCACACAAACCCAAAACAGAAGAAGAAATCATTGAGGAGTAGAAGGTCAGCTGAGTTTCCTAACCTTGCTCTAGTGATTTAAAAAGTGTTTCTCATATGATCAGGCATATACAGTTATAAAAAAAGCCAGTTGGTATCCAATTCTGATGCAAGGCAGGTTCATTATACTCTAGCAGCATGATGAGAGTTGTTTTATTACTGCTTTGAAGTGATGTCTCCCATTTGTTCAGATTTTGCATGTACACTGGACTTGATCAAAGTACTTCCATCTGTTTCTTTTCAATTTCTCCTTAAACACTACATTTTGAAGCATAGGAAAGGTAAGTTGGAGTGTAAGTGTATTCAATTTGAGAGAGAAGAATAGAGGAGTTTAAGTGAAGTAGTACTGAAAGAAAGGGGTAAAAAAGATGGCAGCACTGTTGTAGTGACCATTCATTAACTCAGGAAATGCAGGCTACACGTCAGAGAATGTTAAACACATTAATAAGATATGAACATGCAAGGCTAAAGTACCTAAACAGCCTTAACTCAGATGAGCTGAGAGTCCTCAAAACCATGACACGGTTACAATTCTGGTATTTTAGCATTTGTGAACCAGAGTAGATGCAACTCATGTCTTAAGAAATTTATTTATAACTTCTCATGGAATCTCAGAAGATGAGGAGTAGGAGAAAGCAAGGGAGGAGTTTGACAGCAGGTAGACTCGTCTCTACCTAGGAAAGGTAAAAGCTAAAAAAATAAGCATTTAAGGGTAGACTTCAAAATTGGTCAGGGCTAGATAAGAACAGAAGGGTAAAAGATTCAGAGGTTGACACTGGAGATGTGGAGGCAGAAGTGGCTTGGACAGATGAACTGGAGATCAAAAGAGAACAGAGGATGGCCATGGGTAGGACAGCAGGGGCAAATGTGTTTACCCCACAGATGGCAGTCCCTTAAGGGCCTTAATATTAACCACAAGTGTGCTGAGTCTTTGCAGTCTTCTTCTGGCAATGAATCAGTGTGACTTCTACCAGGAATGCGTATTTTCTTCCTTCTAGGAACTGACCTGCACAGAGAATAACAGATTCCCACTGCTATGATTAGTCAGCCTGAGTGGAAAGGGCCTTATCTGGGAGTCTGGATCCTGTTAAAGCAAGGTAGCCGTCAGTCCAGCTCCTGGTGGGGAAGCTTCTTTTCCTGATGGGTGTTTGCTTTCCTAAAAAGCCAGGAAGTTAATTTTAGAAACGAATAGTCCTGAGAATAATGTTAACATCTGTATGAGATTCTTAAAAGAAAGGATGTGCCAGCTGTTGATGTTGTGGGATGTAGATGCCTTAGTGTCCAAATCTGGGGTTTTCTGTGTACCGTGTAGAAGCCACCAGCATTGGGAGGTTTGGGAGAAATGTATTCTATATTCATCTCAGGACCCAAGTGCCTGAGTCTTGCTGATGTGCTGATGGTCTAGTCAGCAGCTACCCAAATAAATACCATCAACATGGTGTTATTAGATCAAAAGGGTTAGATTTTTTTCCAATAACAGGGACATTCTCCAGTGTTTTGTTGACATGTCTTTCTCTGGGAGAAGCTGAGGAGTACCAAAGGCAACAGGTGCTACATTCTCTCAGAGCTGTTTTGTTCATTGCTAGCTAGCTACCAGCCTGCCTCAGGTGCTCCTGACAGGGATACACACATCTCTTCCAAATGGCAAGTGGAGGTCATCAGCAGCATCCAGCTGCTACTCGTGTTCGAGAAGGTAAGCTCCTAAACATGTGTAGGGGCAACCAGCCAGGCTTGTGTGTCTGGGACTGGGAAGAGCAGGGTCCAGGCATCGGATGGGAATGTGGAAAAAAACGTGGCCAACACTTTGAATTTCCATTATGTTGGAAATTATGATACTTCAAAAAAAAATGTTTATATCATTTTCTGAAATAAAACTGTTTTAACAAAAACATATGAAAACATGTAAGGCCATTGAGCTTTCATCCCCATGTCCTGTGCACGAAGGTTATCTCTAACATTGTCTTCAGCTTTGCTTAAGTACAGGTTTCTTGATGGTGACATTCACACACCCAAGCTGCTACAGGCAGGGTATTTTTGGTTAGCTGGCTGGGCGCTGTCACCAGTGATTAGACAGTGCTGGGCACCACAGAACCGTGCAATGCCTTCTGCACCTGCAGAGTGGCCAGCAGGGAACTTTTCAGCCACAGCCTGATCCATGAAAACAGAAAGCTGAGTGGTGTGTACCCAGGCAGATGGAGGATCTCCTGCATGTGTGGCTGCGGGGAAGGGTGGGTAGGTCACGGACAGGCTGCGTGCATTTGCCTTGCCCTGGGGCAGCCTGTGCTGGGCACTGAGGCTGTGACATACACTGTGCATGTCCTCAGCCATTGACTCACTTCCTTCCCACCTCCCCAGCTTCCCCCAGGTAATCACCATCTGCCCCCAGCTCTCCTTTCCAAGTACATAATTTCATAATTTAAGAAATTCCCAAATCCTACATATCCAAAGTATGATTATGTTAAACATCCTGGATATGACAGCATTTCTGTAACAGTGATGTATTTTAGGAAGGAATATATCACTCGTGTTAAAAAAAAAAAAAGCTTAAGGTTTGCCTTTCACCTACATGTACCAAGATGTAAAAATCAAAAATTGGCTCAGCAAATACAAGTCAAACTGACAAATTATAATGTCAGTAATATAATAATATTGACCAGAAATGTCTACCAAAGTCAGTGACTTCTTGTCGGCTTCAAACTCTTGCTCTCCTGGTGAGAGTCCCACCCATACAGATATCGTCTCGACCTGCAGAGAAATAGCAACATCTATTTCTCAATCCCATCTTTCTCCTGCTCAAGCACAGTCACAGATGTGAGGTCTTCAAGGCAACTAGGCAGCAGGGATTAGGGAAGAAAGTAGATGTGCTGTAAGTATGAAGCTCCAGCAGAAAAATGCCTCTTGTCACGAGTTATTTCTCATAATGGAAACCACTTCCAAACCCCTCAAATTCAGCCAGCTGCTGTCAGAAGTGAGGCCTCAGCAGTCTTACAGCTGGAGCAAATAAAAGTTAAAAATTTTGAATTGCTGCAGTTATAAAAATGAACAGATTTTTCTAAATTCCTCTCTCTCCCCCACCCAACCCACCCCAGTACACACATTAGTAATTGAACCTGTACCTCTGAAGAAGTTAAAATAGAAAACAAACTTTAAAAGATATTCGTCATAATTTGCCATTTCTGAGGTTACTGCTGGGTGGAAATTGGAGACTAGCAACTTGTTGACAGGTACTGTTGATTCAGAGAACTTCTCACACAAAAAAAGTGATTAAAGAAAAAGTGAATTCCTTTTTTTTAATAATCTTTCATTTAACCTTACTTACAAGCCTGTTTTGATTGTCAAATTGTTTTTATAGCCATATACATTTCTACTTCCTTTAAAAAACACGCTTCATTTGCTGATCTCATTATATTGCCAGTGTCTGCTGCAGCTTTGTTCTACCACTGTCTTCAGAGACACAACTTCAGAAATAAAAGCTTGTGCATGTTAACAGAGACGGAAAAGAATTTTAACCCAGTGTTATTTGCCTTAAAACAAGTTGTACCCTCTACCTATACACAGGATTACTATGTTGTGTTTAGTAAGGACAAATAAACACCTCTATTTAACTATTCGCAGGGTTGTTGTGCCCCGTTCAGTAAAGACTAATGAATTATGGAAGGTAAAACATATCATGTTCACGGTCCTGAATTCCTTCCTTAGATCAGCACTACACCAAATTCACAGCAGGAACAGGGTTTTTGTCAGTTACGCCGCTGGTTTTCAGGAGTACAATAAAACTCACTTGAAGTGACTTCCTTTATGCCAGGGAGCACCTTCGCTTATGCAGCTGTAAAACGAGAAACGCAAAATTATTTGGAAGAATTGTATTTTTATTAACTTAGTAACTTTATGAAGCCCATCAGCAACTTCAGACAAAAACCCCGGAGAAAGATGGAGGCACACGACTCTGGAAGGTAAGAAAACTCCAACAGCTTCTGGAATACGAGAACAAGACATCATTCAGGAAACGGGGATTTTGTTCTTTGGTTTGGCGACGCTGGCACAGTGATAAAGGGAAGCACCCCGATAAGACTATCTCAGGGGCTAAGGGCTACCCGAGCTCGGCTAAAGCGCAGTGCACCTGCTCTGCAACTGCATCTCAATTAGAGCAATTAAGTCATCGACTTTAAAACGTCGGGTCTGACTGGAGTTAGATTTATGCACATCCACACAGGCGAGTCACAGGAGCGATGCCACACTTCGAGTCCGCGACCGGCGGCTCTGCCGCGGAGGAGCCAGCGAAGCGCCGCGCCCCGCTCCGAAAATGAGCTGAGTCTGGGCTTAAAGCCTCGGCAGCCCGTGCCGGCTCGGCTCGGCTCGGCTCGGCTCGGCTCGGCTCGGCTCGGCTCGGCAAACCACTTCGGCGCGACCGGGGAATACCTGGTGGGGACCGTGGCAGAGCCGTCGGTGCCCGCCGCCGCCCTCGGAGGGAGGGCGCCGCAGGCCCCTCGGGGCGAGGGAGGGCAGCGGGGCCATACCTGCCCTCGCCAGACTCCCCCGCCACCCCGGGCATCCCGGTTGCCAGCGCCCGGGGCAACCTGGGCCCCGACGTCCCTCCCGGGCGTCTCGGTCCCCGGGGCAGCCGGCTGCCGTGTCGGCTTGGCTGTCCCCACGGCAGAGCAAGTGTCCCGCGTCTGCTCCCCGCAGCCTGCGCAAGCAAAGGGGCTCCCCGGGGAGAGCCGTTTGTGAGGTAGAAAGTTCCCCTTCGAAAGGAAGAGGAAGAAAGGAAAGGAGGAAAGGAAGGAAGGAAGGAAGGAAAAGAAGGAAGGAAGGAAAAGAAGGAAGGAAGGAAAAGAAGGAAGGAAGGAAAGGAAGGAAGGAAAGAAAGGAAGGAAAGAAAGAAAGGAAGGAAAGAAAGAAAGGAAGGAAAGAAAGAAAGGAAGGAAAGGAAGGAAAGAAAGAAAGGAAGGAAAGGAAGGAAAGAAAGAAAGGAAGGAAAGGAAGGAAAGGAAGGAAGGAAAGGAAGGAAGGAAAGGAAGGAAGGAAAGAAAGGAAGGAAAGAAAGGAAGGAAAGAAAGGAAGGAAAGAAAGGAAGGAAGGAAAGGAAGGAAAGG
>JANZLQ010000079.1:23252102-23308068 GCA_026212715.1 Elanus axillaris | reverse complement strand
AGGAGGAGGGCCCCGGTAGCAGGCCTCGGCGGCAAGCGCGGCTGCTCGCCGGTGAGTAGCTGGGAGGAGGGGAAGCTGCTGGTTAAACAGGCCAGAACGGGCTCATTCGGCCGTGTGGGCGGCCCTGGGGGGTTTCACTGTGCCCTGGTGGTGCAGCACAGCCCGTCGATCGGATGGAGGCGCGCCCAGGTACTGAAGCTTTTCCTTCTTTGCTAGATAAACCCAAGGCCGGCCGCGGTTTGGATAGCTGCGGCTTCGCGTTTGAGGGCTACAGCTTTGGGCGACGGCCCATTAGATTGTGTTAAAACATCTCGTGCACGGAAACAGATGAGCGTAATTCAGCTCTGCAGGATGAAAGCCCGTGATACTGACTCTCTTCTCGCTGTACCATAAAAGCAGTTTCAGCGTATAGAAAGGGTAACAAAACAGAACTGAATCGAGTGCGTACGCTGTACAGCAGAGTGCAGACAGCGTAGATCTTCCTGTGCCTTTTTGGTAGTCTTTTAGTGTTCAGTGCTCTCAGTATTCTCCACAGACTTTGAGCTAAAATGGTAATGATCATCACTGGGCAAAGATGACTGTAACTGAAGCAAAATCTGTCAGAACAGAGATAAGAGATTAACATAGTGTGGGTGTAGTGGAAATAAAGTGGAAGCAGAGACAGTGTAAAAACAAGTTTAGTAGCCCAGGCTCTGCAAGGTGTCTAAAAGTGTGCTTATTTTTCTGTGCTGTCTTTGGGTAAAGTATATAAAGAAGCAAAATTTACTTTTGCTGAATGCTTGTCTTTTGGCAAATATATTGTCCCATTCCTTTTGACTTGCTATCTGTGGGCTTTCCTGTAGGTACTGTTGTAAACCAAGATGCATAATTTTTCTGTCCTGCGAGGCATGCACGCACATTCTTGATCCAGATTGGTTCCTAGAATTCTGAATGTCTGTTTTATAGGAAATTCATTGCTACCAGTCACTAAAAATGCCTTCTTAATGTTTTCATTGCAGGTGAAGAAGCTTGGTATTGTTGCTGTGAGTAAGTATGCACAGTTTGTTTCTGAGTGGGTTTTTTGGGGGGAGGGGTAACATATCTGACATCTGCACTTGATTCTCAACTCAAAAAATGGAAAATTAATTGTATGTACTAATATATACACTGAAATTTGTTGAAAGAAGTCTCAGAAATACCAGATATCAATTTGGAAATAAGACTGCTGCTGCAACTGTAACTTAGTCTTTTCTCTTAGGGATACACCTTGTGAATCTCCTGTCTTTGTCATCTTGTTCTTCCAAGAACACCCCTAGGCCTTAAGGAGTGAGCAGTGAATAAAGCTGTTAATTCCAGATCCCTTTTTTTGTTGTTTTTGTTTCGCTAGAAGGCTGTGTTACAGGAGGAAAACAATTAACAGGAGCAGAACAGGTGTGGATAGGACTAAAAGTCTTCAGGGAGTATTAAAAACTGGCTGGACTGCTGGATACAAAGGATGTGAATTGATGGCTTACCATCCAGTTAGTAGTTGATAACAAAACGTAGCACCCTAGGTGTAAACAGCAGGGCCCATGTTGTTTAGCACCTTCACCAACAGCCTGGGTGATGAGGTGGCATGCACTCTCAATAAAAATTTGTAGACGATACTATGTTAGGAGGAGTAGCAGCTGACATCCCAGAATGGCAGAGCTTCAGTCTGGAGAGGTATTGCAAAACGCTAGGTTTGGGCCAACAGAAACCCGCCAGGTTCAGCGAGGGCAGGTGCAGAATCCTGCACCTGGGACAGAACAAGCCGGGAACTGACTGGCTGTGTGACGTCCTGCTGAAAGGGAGCTGGGGCTGCACTGGTGCCAAGTTGAACATGGACCAACAATGCAGTAACTGTGGATCAGGCAAGCCGTGTACTGAACTATGTTAGGAACATGGCCAGCAGATCAGGGAAAGCTGTTATTCTCCTGTACTTTGTGCTGGTGAGGCCATACCTGGACTGTGATACCCTGTTAGTGTGGTTCTCCCCCTCCCACCACTCCCCCCTGTTTCAGGAGGGATGCTGAGGAACGGGGGAGTGTCAGGGGCCTACAGCACACAGTATGAGAAGAGTCATTGATACAACTGGATTTGTTCAGTCTTGCAAAGGGAAAAGCATGGGGCGACCTAGAGGCAGCCTGTTGTCTGAAGGGCAGTTACAAAGGTGGCAGAGATGAATTTGTGGTTGTTAATGGTAGACAAAGTAACAAGGGGCAACAGCCACAGAATGCAGCTGGAGAGGGTTACAGTGGAGGTGAGGAAAAATGGCCCTAAGAGGGAACTGTAGTACAGTGTAGAGCTTGAGCGATCTCCCTCCCCAGAAGTTTTCAAGATATAAGTAGGCATAGCTGCAGTTAACCTGATTCAATACTGGTGATAATCCAGCTTCAGGAGGAGCTGGGTGGGAGGTTGAACTAGATGATTTCCAAAGGTCCCTTCCAGCTAGCGTTTAGATGATTCAGTGAGATGCACACCGTCTTGAAAAGTATGTTTTTTACTTCTGTAAACCACAAAGTTTTTACACAGACCTCATAAAGCAAAATATTCTTCATTAACAGAGCACATATAAACTTGAGAATAAATAACTGTCATGCAACTGGGACTAGATTTAGAAGATCAGTGAATAGTGACAGCTGTAAGCACATTAATATAACTTCTGGTTTCAGCTTACGAAATCATAAAAATGTTGCATGTTCTGTAAAATCCTTTTCAGTGGGCTACCTCTTACAGACATAACCATTTAAGCTTTCTGAGAAATTGAGATGTTTACATACAAAATTGTGATTGAGAAAATAAATTACGTGCCCCTCAGTGTGGTGTTGTTGGTTTATTGATGTTATGTGATTAGTGCTCTGAGCTTTTTGATTGGGGTGTGCCTAAAACTGTCTTGGCCTAAGCAGACTTCCATACAACTCGCGTGGGGTACCAGCTATCTGTAACCTGATTATAGACCTAAATCATTTCAGAGGCTCTATGGGAAGATGTCTAATGTGTTCAAACGAAACCTCTCATACAGTGCAACCTTTTTTATATTCTTAGTTCAGTTCTTCCCACTGAAGCTGTGCTGCAGAACAGCAAAGGGTACAGGATTCTTTCTGATAATAATTCATAATACAAAGCAACATCATGGGGAGGGCTGCTGTGTCATGACCTAAGTTTGCATCATACGTACACTCCTACAGTGACTGATTTTTGAGCTGGTGTTTCTCTGTACAATTGTTAAGCTCTGTGATTTGCATTTTTACATACCCCTAGACTGAGAGTATTTTCCTCTAGAGTACGTTTCTCAGTTTTCTGCCATTTGGGACCACACCAGCAGCTTCTCAGTGTGGTCTGGAGCTTTGACTGTTTTACCGTTTCAGCTAGTAAAGTTGCAGATCACAATAGTAGATACTCTTTCTGAACCAGTCACAAGGTAGGGGGTGAGATGTATTCTTAGAGCAGTAAATTCCTTGTGCTTTTAGCTGTAATTGGGAAGTGGTTGCAGGAGGGGGTCACTAGCTCCAGGTTTGCAGAATGGCTTAACCTAATAGGCATTGCTAATTCTGAGATTTGTTATCTGTTTCCAGTCCAGTGGGCTGGGGGCCTTAGACAGTCTGCAGAAGTGTTAGGTTGGGATAACTTCTTCGTAAGCCCTCACAGAGCTGACATGAGCCTTTACTTACTGCGATAATTCGGTAATTTATTATTCGGTGTTTTTCAAAACAACCACCCTGTGATCTATCAAATCTGATGTTACTTGTGGTTTTGTTGCTGGTGTGATCTTATATATGGTAATACTTGCGTTCATCTGAAATGTGTGCATTTCTCTAAGAAATTCAACAGAACATTCAGTGGGAGAGCTTTCTTGGTGGGTCACCATGATAAATAAATGCACTGTCAGGCTTTTTTCTCTTGTTACAAACCTGGAACTTGTTGAACTTTTCTTCTGTTTGATTAACAGGTAATGCTTTGCCACAAGACATTACATGTTTGGCAGCGGACCGCATGTTGATATTTGCTTCAAATGACAATATTCTCCATGCTTTTGCTAGGAACAAAGAGGTTTTTTATTATTTTACTTATTACTTATTAGTACAAAACAGTTGTGTAGTGTTTGTGTTTTCAAGACACTTAATTTTCTACAAATATCTATTTTTGTAGATGTTTATTTGTGTACTTCAATTGCAGGGAAGCAAAAACTGTAGAGGGAGGAATAAAAAGCTTAAAATATGAGAACGTAAGAAAAATTCTGCAATGGCTGACCTGCGTTTTATGTATTAATAATAATAATAATGAAGTAGTTACTTAAAGATCAGAAATAATTTAATTCCTGCAAATTTAATTTATTAAAATTAAACTAAATAAAATATTTAGTTACAATATTTTTGCCAGTACTTTTAAATACCAGAGAAAATTAACTATCTTCCACTTAGTCGTGTGACCTTTCCATGTATTCTGTTTAAACTTGTTGCTGACTTGTGTTAGCTGTCCTCAAGTATTATGTTCACATGGTATGTTAGATGAACAGCTTATATTGAAAACATTTCTCTTTTGAAATTCTAGGTGGTTCATACCTATGAAGGTCACAAGGCAAGGATACACCTTCTGCAGCCTTTTGGTGATCATGTTATCTCTGTGGATGTTGATAATGTTCTTATTGTCTGGGATATACAGTCAGAAGGTGAGAGACACTTTATTTTTGTTATTACTTTATAAGATAGCATTATTAAACAGTAATTTTTAAAAAGGGGTGTTTTTAAATGTGCATTTTCAGAAGTAGTTTTTTCTTATAAAAGGGGGGAAAATCATTAAATGATAGTGCTACGTAAACAGTAATCTGAAGTCCTAATCCTGCAATAATTTTTCATTAATGGATCCTGCACCACATGTAGAGACCCAGTGAGGTTCCATACAGGCGTAAAAAGATATGCTTTTACAGAAATTGCATTTTAGTGTTCCATTTTCTGGTAAAGACTGTGGTACAGCAGCTTTGGCACCGAATCTGAAATCCTATAGTTCCTTGTTACTTACTAGTCTGGGTAAGACTAAATTCTTACGAATGATCTTTTGATTGTGTCCATTTTCTCATGCCATTGTAAAGTGCCTTACGAAATCCTGCTTCAGTGCCCTGGATTTTTTTCTTTAGAAAGCATTCTCATGGGTGTCACCAGTGTCATTCTGTGGATGCTGGGTCTCGAAAGTGGCTGCAGACAGGCTTTTGAGTTTTGAAGTTGCTATAACAAACAAGAAGCATGCTAATCAGTTGAGGTGTTTTGCTCAGGCAGGAGCAGGAATCCTTCAGAAAGATATAAATCACTACACTTTTGCCAGCATTGTTGTGCTAGGTAAGCTTACAGGGAAAAATACACCTTGGAGCCAACAGATGTTATAACATAAACAAGTTTAGTCTGTCCTGTTACACATTAGCTAATCCTTTAATGCAAGAAACACCAGTTATGGGATTTATACAGAGTAAACATCAATTCTGCCTTTACATTTGCCAAGGCATGACAAGCCTGCAGATTTGTAGGGATAGCCACACTAACAGTGTTTCTTACTTTTTTTGCAGAGGAGTATCTTCAAGTGGATTTTGATAAGGCCACTTTTGCAGTTTCTGCAGTTCTGCATCCCAGCACCTATTTGAATAAAATTCTCCTTGGGAGTGAGCAAGGGAGCTTGCAGCTGTGGAATCTACGATCCAAGTAAGATTCTTAATAACTTGGATATACTTCATGCTCCAAGCAGTTTAATATACAAC
Source organism: Elanus axillaris (assembly GCA_026212715.1). Classification (NCBI taxonomy): domain Eukaryota; kingdom Metazoa; phylum Chordata; class Aves; order Accipitriformes; family Accipitridae; genus Elanus; species Elanus axillaris. The sequence continues at coordinate 23,302,322 of JANZLQ010000079.1, read as the reverse complement.
AAATAATACTTCTAAGTACAGTAGGTTTTGAACATGGAATCTTTTACTGAGTCCTTTGGCACAAGTTTTCAGTTGGTCTACCTCCAGGAACAAAGAATGCTGCTGCCTTCAAGTTGCATGTTGTTTACTCTCCCTGCAAAATGTAAGGGATTGTTCAGGAATTTTTTTAATTAAGTATTTTTTTTACTAATTTCTTGGAATCACATACCTTTCCCATGAAAATAATAAAAATAATAGTAAATGCATGTTCAGGCCTTCCTTCTTACAGGCTTAATTTTTTGGTTGTTGTGGGTCCAGGGAAGTGCTGGCAGGTAGTGTGGAGGTAATTACTAGCTTTTAACCCTTATACTCAAGTAAGATGTGTGTAGACATGTAGTTGTCTTTGAGCACATCCCAATACAGCACCATCTGTAATGGCAGTATTTCATGCCTACCATGATCAGCTGCATTTTTAACTTGTGAAAGTTACAGCCACCGTTAACTTCCCTGCATGTTACTGTGTATACTGCAAGTAGGCGTTAACTCAGCTTGCATAGTTCAGTGTTTTATTCTCATAACTATTGTATATTTTCAGTGGTATCACTGCTAATTTTTCTGTTCCATATTGTAAGGTTTTGGAGATGCCGTATATGCTGTGCTATATAAATCAGGAAGTATGAATGACCTAAAAATACAGAAAAGTAAATGTCTCTACTCAAAGTAGTCTTATGTCTCTTTGATGCCTGTAGTAGCATCTGAGATGCAATACATCCTAGATGACAAAAAGTCTTCCTTAGATGGCGTAGTTTCTCTTTTAATTGTGTAAAAACTTAATGGGGCTGTTACTGCTTTTTTAGCAATGTTGCTGCATTAAGCACTTTCCATTTTTGACTGTTTTTTCTCTACATAGATTATTTTATTGATATGTATGGGCACAATTAGACAAAAAAATAAATCGGTAGAACTGAGGGGAAGGTTTGATGGTCTCTGGCAAGAAAGGGCAGTGAGAGGTGGTAACACATGGCTGCTCGCAGTCTTTTAAGAATGACAGCCTCTATCTGTGGTGATGGAATAATTTTTTAATCATGTCTGTTCTTAAATACTGTCTTCCTAATTTCACCCTTAAGTACTGCATGACTGCCTTGTTGGTGAACAGTCTTGCTTCACATTTTGGCTCTTAGCATTTCTGAAAGAAACAAGATGGGGTGTGCTTGTATTATGTGTTAGTGTCTTCAATTAGGGGAGGTACTCTGCAAATGAAGGATTTCTTTTTATTAGGAGTTGGACCAAGACTCGCTTTTTTTGTTGATGGTAAGAATTCTGAAAAGGTGTTCAGAGCAGGAATGTATGGGGAGCAACTGATGGAGAAGGGGGTCTTCCTATTCATGTTCCGTAACTATGTCACCTTTTAGGTATTAATGCATGACACTAACTTGTTCAATAAAAATTAACCGTAAGTTTTGTTCTTAACCTCATTTACTAGTAGTACAGGGTTTTTCTTTCCATTTAATTGATTTATAAGGACAGAAAGCCAAAATGCTTTCCTGTGTAATTGCATATAAAGCATTAATTTTGTTGCGGAAAATCTGCAAGGTTGATTGATTTATGTTTTTTTGTTTGTTTGTTTTCCAGCAAACTCTTATACTCATTTCCAGGATGGCACTTAGCGGTCACAACTCTTGAACAAGTTAGTATTTTTGGTATCTTATTTTCTCACATAACTGGTCAAGAATAGCAGGCAAAATATCGTTGCTTAAAATTACAGCAATGAAGATGACTTGTATTCTCTCAGGTAATTTTAATAACCCTTTCGAGCATTTTAGACATTGAAGAGAGATAGACTTGAAGTTTTATTATCTGCCCTTCCTCTAGTCCTAGTTCTGTTGCATTTAGCATCTTAGCTGTTTGGTGTTCATTACATCTGTAGTGTTTATTCACTGAATGATGTAACGAATCCTCAGAAACTGTTTGTTTGAAAGATGCATGTGTATTGTGTAACTTCTGTTACACTGGTAGCTTTTTGCTAAATTTATTTTGCTTTGGAGGTTAATAAAGTGTAGATTTTGCTGATTCAAGAAAATATTTTGTAATTTTTTGCTGTATTTTTGTAGATATAAAACTTCAGTGAAACATGTTGGTAGCACTGATGACAACTTTGAAAATGGTCTGCAGTTGTCCTGGATAAAACTTGCAAATATGGGGGGTCTGTGTCAGGGTGTATTTATAATGATCCACCAGAACTACTGAAAACTCAGTGAGGTGTTTTTCGAAGGATTTCCAGCTTCTGGAAACAGAGTTGTTTCATCAAATGGAGACTAAACACAAAATCTTGGATCTCTCATTTTTTTGTGTGTTAAGGTAATACAGATGTCACATGAGATGCCTTATTTGTTTCTTTTCCATTTGTCCTGGATTTATATACATTGTCTTGTATGTACTGGTATTAGTAGTGTAGCAGCAAGCTTTTTCTTTTTCATTTCAGTTGCTGTTTGGTTTTTCTTGCAGGCTCCAGCAGTGGATGTTGTTGCAGTCGGTCTTATATCTGGTCATATCATTGTACATAATATTAAGTTTGATGAAACTCTGATGAAATTTCAACAAGACTGGGGTCCTATCACAGCAATATCTTTTCGTACAGGTAAGTCGTAGCATTTTTAGTGAAAATGTATAAAATCACTAAAACTCAGTAGAAGGTAGGAAAATATGTTTTGATAAAGCATTTCAAAATCAAAATTGGGGCTGAGATGTTTAGTTTTTGAAGGCTGCAGATAATCTAGAAAAGTTACCATTAAGTAAGGGAGATCATACATCTTCATCATACTGCCTGTGTTGTAGCATTTTCTTGTGTAGTGACTCAGTGTACAGGAAGTGTGACATATAGTAAGTACTCCTTTTTCAAAGAAAAGTAAGACAGTTCATATTTACAATGTGCCAAGAACTAACTAACACAGTATGCAGTTACCAGTTAGTGCAGAGTAATCAAATCAGTACACTGTAAGTTAGCATCCAAACCTACTTGTCATTAGTGTCTTCCCCCTCCAAAACAAAGTTAGAATGTTAATAGTTGGATGACTACTGAATGGATGTGACTGGGGAGCTCCGTTTATATTCACAGCTTTTTTTTTTGTGTAATGAGCATGCACTAATTACTAAAGCTAGTTACTTTAATGTTGATCATGCCTACAGAGCTGTTGATACTGAATGTAATCTCTCATTTGAAAAGACAAATTTGGAAATCTTAACAGAACATAGATTGATACAGACCTTGCTGAAGAAGAATGCTACTGGAGAGACTTGTGGAAAGACTTCTTAGAAGTGCAAAGAGTGCCTTTTCATGTCAGCCATTATCTCAAAACCTTAACAAAGTTAAATAACTTCCACTGCCTGCTTGAAGGTGTGGCTTTCAGAAGTTCTTTAATCTCTCTCTCTTCCTGTCTTCATAGTTAGGAAATTTAGTGTAAATATAACCTAGCTGTTTTGAACTTGGGTACTCAGGTTAGTCTTTGATTAAAGTGCTCTTGATTTAAATTAAAATGAGCTTTGCATTTACTTAACTGTGAAGCTTTACAAAAAAAAGAAAACCCTAGGCCTGTGTGGTTTAGTTATTTATGATGTGTGTAACTGCAAATTGGAAAGTGGCTTTTCCTTTTGTTGGTTACCAGTTATGCAGGATATTTGCTGGAATTTTATCTTGATATGGTAAGTTTTAAAACTTAGGCAAATATTTGTAGTATGGTTTTTTGAAGTTAGTATGACGTGTCTACCTCCTTAATATTAGACGGGATAGAACAAATAGAAGATAATTAGAAATTCTGTGAGCTGATGTTTTAATTATTTCTTAGAATGATGGAATAAACATGTAATCAACATCTGGAATTTGTTTTTGCAAGCTCTGGAGTCAAAAAGGATTTAAAAGAGGATTTTAAAAAAGGACTAGTAACTTCTAGAGTGGTGATACAGTAGCTCTCACATCCTGAAGTGTGAAGGCTAGTAAGTTTGGGGAAGAATCTGGGGTGGAGAATAACTTTTGAAAATGGTACAGATACAGTATCTCTTGTGCTTTCAAGCAAAACTTCTAGCATCAGCTGCTGGATTTGGATATCTTTGTTGTTTTTTGCTATGAAAACAATGCCATTTTTATTATCAGTGAACTTTGTTTCTTTTCTGCTTGAAATACTAGAATACTTCAGTTAGAAAACATCCTATTTTTAGAATCAGCTTGAGAGAATTTTTTTCTTGTGGTGGTAGCCTTTTCTTCCGTCAGTTTTAAGATGTGAGAAGTCAATGAGTTGAATGTCAATAAGCAAATATTTTGACTTTTTTTTTTTGAGTAGATGGACACCCAGTAATGGCAGCTGGTAGCCCAATTGGACACATTGCTTTGTGGGATCTAGAAGAGAAGAAACTAATGTGTCAGATGCAAGATGCCCATTCCACAGCAATAGCTGGTATGTCATTTGTCCCTGGAGAGCCGCTTCTTATTACTAATGGTGCTGATAATGCTATACGGGTAAGTTACAATAGCAGCTGCTATGTGCTGTTACTTTTTTTTTTCTCTTGTAGTCCTCCAAAGTGTAAATGTTTAGTTTGGATTGAAGTAGCAGTTCTCAAATGAAACAAATATGACAAAAGTTACTGAAGTCGCTGGCTTTCAGCTGATCTCTAGTGGGGCAGTTTAAGGATTTGCTACCATGATGTAATTGCTTCATTTATTGCTTCATGATAGCCTTGAAGAATAAAGCTTTGGATCCACTTATCCAGAAACATGCTTTATATCCTGGTGCACTATCTTAAAACTTGATCTATTTTATAATGTTCTGGGTCATGAGTAGTTGCTGTTGATAAGTCCCTTGTGCTGCATGTCCTCTGATGCCATTAGCCTTTGGTGGAGGAGTGGAATGAATAGCAGAAAACTGTCAGCTGCTGTGGTGGAAACTTCCAGAGTTCTAGGATTAAGGATGAAAGCCAATGTGAGAAGTTTGCTGTACCAGCTCCCAGCTAATCTGCTTCTACTTACTGGCAGGGCAATGTTCATCAGCTTTGTTTTTCTGCTTTTTGGGGGAGGCAGGTGTGGATTTTTGATGGACCTGGTGGTACAGGACGTGTATTGAGAAGCCGAATGGGACATAGTGCACCACCAACAAAAATCAGATACCATGGACAAAATGGAGAGCAAATTCTTAGTGCAGGTATGAATTGTCATTCTTCTTATTCAGTCTGATTTCTTGCTGTGAGAAAGAAAACATGCAGAGCTAAGTGTCTTTGTTTTATTAATACAATAGATTATATTTCTTGTGTTGTGTATGTGTATTTATGAAACCCAGTCATTAGTGTAGACAGTATCATTTATTACTGTATCAAACTGTTTCACAGTTTCCCTAGAGGAACATGTATCAGCAGGTAGGCTGAAAATTAGTTACGAGCAGAGGAGCTTAGGAGCTCTTTTGTCATCCATATTTATGTCTGATGAATAAAAATTGTTGCATTATCTCCTAAAGAACTGTCAGCTGGACAAAATGAAAACCTCTATAAACCAAGGAAATTCTGTTGTGACAGGGAAAAACTAAGCAACATAATGCATTTAGTAACTTAGACGAGCCACTCCACTTTTCCCATTAGTTTGAGCAAGTTTTGTGGGTTGCAATGTCTTTGTAATTTGTTACAGCTCAGTTATGTCTGTAATAAATATTCCCAAGGTCACTTGTTACTAGGGTGTTAATCTAAAAGTGTAAAAATGCGTAAGTGACTACTTTTCCTTAGAAGCTAGCATATTTAAAAATGTGTACATAGACTGCTTAGGAAAGGAAGTACTAGATCAGACTATTTTGTGGCCCAGAACACTTCAGTAGTGGAATAATAGTGACTATTCACCTAATCTTTCATTACTCTGAAGTAATGAAATTGTCTATATGGGCAACACTGAAAAACATTACATTTTGATGAAAGTAACACCTAATACAGCCAGCAATACACTGTGCTAAAATGACCTATGCTAATATCTTGCTGGTCATTCAACTAGTAACTTGGGTTCAAGTAACTAGTTACTTGACAGTAATTCAGCTCACACCAGGTGAAGCACAGTAATGCTCAGGAGCTGCTTAACAAATCCTCATGTTTGCTTTTGCAGTTTACTGCTTTAACTTCACTGAAACATACAGAGAGGGCACAGAAACAACTACTAAAGTGAAAAGGGTCTCGAGCTTTGAGATCTCATTTATCTGCAGTCTAAGGAGACTGACTCTCTGTGTTCCGTTCTGAACCAGTGGTAAAACTTTGTACAACAGGAGTGCAGTAGTAGCAATGCTGTGGGGAGCCTTTCAAGTGCTACTGATTTCCTTACAACAGGCATCTCCACAAATCAGCTTTGTAAAATTTCACCAGTGTCACTGGCTTTCATCCTGCTTAACATTTCTCCCAATTCCCAGTATATAAGTCCTGCCTTACTTCTGTATCAGAGCAGCAAGGAAGGGTTGCTTCAATACTATAATTGTTCCATTGTCTTTCAGATTCTCTAAGTTCACTTTGACTAATTTTCTGTTTCTTTACTTGTTTGGCCTAGTAAAAATGTTTTGTGATTCTTCTGATTTTTAAAAATCATCTGTGCCTTTAATTTTACATACATTGTGCAATTTCATTTTCTGTTAGTTTCTGGTTCTGCCTTATCCACATCTCCCTCACAAAGTGGACCTGTTTGCTAGTTTCAAATTTGAACCTTCTGTCCCCCTATTAAATTAAATTATTATCAGTTTTGTGAACATTGGTCACTGGGTAGAGGAGGGAAGTCCCATTAGTGTCCTGGTTTACAGGAAAGATGGACAACTCAGCTTTTGCCATTTTTGTTTGGGTTAGCTTACTGGCTAACCTAGGTGTAGTTCTTAACCAGCCACAGCACGTGTTGGTTAGGCAAAGGACAAAGAAAGGAATATTGTAGTTGGTGAGAGAGTATATGGGGGTCATGGGAAAGTTTTGGAAGTATTATTGAGGTATTTGAAGGATGTAACAGTTTATTTAAGATTTTAGTCATAGAAAGCAGGGAACAGCTAGATATTGTAGTGGAGAAGGGAGGGGGTATAGAGCAATTGAACATGGAGAAGATGTCTGTAAAAGAGGTGTCATTCTGATCATGTGCAGGGCAAAATAGCAGGAATGGGATATAGGCCATGGAAAGTTAGGCTCCATTAGTTCTGCTGCTTATAGTGTATCTGTATTTTTTCTTGGACCAGAATTTTTAGTAAACACTTTTATTGTGGTGTTTGAAGTTAGTGTCATACCTTCTGCTTTTCTTGCTCAGATAGCTTATGTGTAAACAGAAAGCTGATTTTTGCCCTTTGCTGCTCTCTGCTAATATTTTGTCAGGTCAAGATGGAACACTGCAGTCTTTTTCAACAGTGCATGAAAAGTTCAATAAAAGCTTAGGACGTGGTAAGTATTTCAGTGAAAGTACAAATATTGGTGAAAAAAAGCCCTAAAAAGTATTTAGGTAAACAGAAGCTAAAACAGGCCTTATTTTCACTTTAACTGTTGCATGAAAACTATTCATATCAGTTGCTCTGCAAACTCAGTCCTTCCTGATGTATAAAAAGTGTACTCTCAGATTTGTTTGTACTTAAGAAAATTAATTTCTGTAGCCGGGCAGCATATGGTATTTCACTGTGGGAAACATTGGGGCTGATTTTTGTGTTGAAAATGTGTAAAGCAGTAGCTGACATTTCAGCATGCATAATTACAACTGTTTACCTCATTCCCCTTCTATTCAGCTGACTAAATTATTAGTTAATTCATATTTCTTGACTCTAGTTCCTTTGATTTAATGTATAATTTAATTTAAAAACCACATCTTCCACACAATGCCATGGTTAAGGGACACTTTCAAGTATAGTTCAGAGAGCAAGGCTCAAAAAGACTAAAATAATTCTTATTTTTAAATATCTGTATGTTGATATATATGTATTGAGATAGATTTGAATAGAAATATATAGATTAATTGATTGTATATATCCTTTGGGCATAAATTTGAAATTTCTGGCCCTGGTTATTGAAAGGTTTGGGTGTTACATATTGCTTTATGTAGTGATGTGTATGACCATGGTTTTAGCTGTGATGGGTGGACCTCTGCCTCAGGTTGTAAGCACAAGATCCTGCAACAAATGGGTTGAGTAGTACATCTGTGAATGTAATAGGCTAGTGATGGGCTCAGCATCACATGAATTTTGACAGGAACTCTAATAATGTTCTTAGCTCTTCAAACCCTAGGTAACAGCAATGCTGTGTTCATGTAAGCCAAATTTTTCTAGGTTTTATAGGAACTTTACATTTAGTAAACAATTCTTTTTAAATGACTATTCTCGGGTATAGCTGTGAGACTGAGATGCTTAACTTTTTTTTTAAGGTTCAATTAACAAAAAGAAGTCAAAAAAGAAAGGTCTTAAGCTGGATACAATGGCACTTCCACCAATTACAGTGTTTGCTTCAGGTAAGTAGTCTTTGAGATACATTACATAGCTCATCATGTCTTCATTTTGTCTTTTAACCCTCAAGACACTACTGTTTTGAAAGCCTATGCTGTATCAAGATGAAATTATTGATTCTGTGGCCCTTCATAAGCTCCTGAGTGGCAGTTTAAAATGACACTTTACTTGGTAAACTTTTCTGTTATTTCAAAAAAGAGCATTTTATTTCAAATGTCTTTGTGTTTAACTGGCTCTTGGCTTGAAAATCTCCAGCACGGGAGCCAGAATCTTCTGATGTAGATACTCTTCCAGGCTGGAGAATCAGCAATAAGGGAGCTGAAGATCTTTGTCAGCTGAGGAAATCTTAGTTATAGTGGTTGATTTTGACTCTCCAGTTCCTTTATTAGAGTTGCTTTTTAAAGTCAAATATCAATTACTCTGTTCATTTGTAATTCAGTATGCAAATAGTGAACCTAACTTTTTGAAGCAGAATTGCAATTATCTTTGCTTCATCAAAATGTGTTTCTTTAAACTAATGACCTCTTCTTTAAACTTGAAGTCTTTTTTGTTTTAAGTCTAGCTATTCTTTGGTCTTCCAAGAGTGGTTGATTGTTTCATATGTTGAAAGGTTTGGATTTACAATTTTGTGTAGCGGTTTGACTACATATGGTATTTATATTTGGAGATTTCAGTGATATAGACTATCTGTACATACTTGTTGCAAATATGTGAGTGTGTATGTATACATATGCACTTTTAAAATTGATATTGGACCTGCCTGATTGATGTAAGAACTATCTTAAATGTGTCTGGAGACATGAGAAAACAATTATTTAAGTACATTTTAGAGTGTTTCTTTTTTGCTATCTTGTCTTTTGTTTGGTGAAGTGAACCAGTTTGTATCCAGTTGTTCTATTCTTTGGAGTTCTAGAAGTACCCAATTTCAAGCTCTCAATTTTTTAAAACGTTGTGAATTCCAGAAAAAAAACAAACTTGCTCATTATTTAGATCCCCGCATACCATATTTTACTACAAAGTTTGGACACTGAGCTTTTGAGGAATGATTTTCCTGCAAATGCAGGAAAGTCTTTTGATATGTGAAGCAGACTTAGCTCTTAAACCCTGCTTTAATTTGTTAATGTAGTGGCTTCTGCTGCTTCAGCAGCTGAAGAAACAGTTAAGAGACTCAGCTGGAGGTGTGTACCGATTGAGCAGTTTAAACCATTTAAGTTTAAATAAGCTTTTTAAATCACATAGACTCAAATATACAAAGACATGAAATATACCAAAAAAATGTTTGTGGTTTTGTTACCATTTTAGTACACTAGCATATGCACAATGGTTTGCCAGGTGTTTTTTATGCTTTGCCATGTGTTTTTTATGAATGGTAGCCTTTTGACTCTCCAACAATGAAACTAAATATGAACTGTTCTGCCTAAAGATATTTCAAAGTACTCTTTCTTATGATACCAGAAGAGCTTACTTGACTTTAGAATGATTGATTGTTACTAAAAGGAATATATGTTACATTGCAGAAGTGGCACATCAGAGTGACTGGGATAATATTGTTGCCTGCCATCAAGGGTATATAACCTGTACGACCTGGAACTATCAGAAAACTTCCATGGGAGCTCATAAACTGAGGCCAGAAGAATTTAGCAAACACAAACCTATTGATATATATGCAACAGTAAGTTTATTTAGGATGACGTTTCTCCAGCATTACAGTATATGCTATTTTGGTTTATGTTTGTACAGAAGCAATATTTAGGATGAAAAAAACACTATCTAGACATGTTTTAGTTGCTTTGAAAAGTGCCTTCTGCCAGCTCAGTGTGTCCTACTAGCTGTTTTGTAATGCATATGCTCTTAAGGAAAAATGCTGCATATGTATGTTTTCCTTAAAACAACCAGGTTAGGTGCAGATTTTATTTTCTGACTCAGGTGTTTGGTGTTTTTAATCCGTCAATGTGATGTAGAGTTGACTATATGCCTGTGACGATAAACTTGCTCTGTGATTGCAAATTACCGAAGTCAGTGATTTTTTGGCAATACAGAAAACTGTATTTCCAAATTGCAGGCAGGATATTCCCTCTAAAATGCTTTACAACTTGAGCTGGACACAACGAAAGTCAAACACTCAATGAAAAAGATTATAAATGTTTACTGAGGCTTATGGGCTTGCAAGATAGGTAGCTGCTGTAGCATACTTCATGTGCTACATGTTCATACTACTACTGTATCTTGTGATAAATCATTTTTCTGACCTTAGGCTTAGTAGCTGAGTGATAGACAAGATCAGTTCAATTGTACATACATTGTTTTCTTTTAACTACTAGATTCTTTGGAGTTTATCTTTCCAAAGACATCTAGACCATTGTTTCTTTGTTTCTTACTATTTAAACTCTGTGTGAACTTAACCTGTTTTGGGATGCCATTGGCAATATAGGCATTGAAAGAAGCATGCAGTCAGCATGCTTAGACTTTTTCTTAGGGACTGAATTTGTGGATGTCTTGATTATACAGGTTACTTATTTAGGTTACAGTGTTGACAGTATTAGATATGACTTCTGATGGGTGTCACCAAGTCAGTATTTCATTACACTACATAAGGATATTCACTACCATATTTATTACTTGCTGACTATTTGCTTATTTTAAGAGCTCCTCTCTACTTTTTTGAGATGTAATTTGTTGTTTGTTTTGTGCAGTTTTCCTTGAAGGAAGTCCAATAAAAATATACTAGTATTTTGTATTCCTGATATGTTATGTATCTTCTAACAACTTTGCTAATTAGATATACACTTAAAGAATTGTTTTCATAGGTTGTTTTGGTTTTTTTTCCCCCCTTGAAAGGCAGTTGACATTACCTCATGTGGGAACTTTGCTGTAATTGGGCTGTCAACTGGACGGGTAGATGTATATAACATGCAGTCTGGCATTCACAGAGGGCGTTATGGCAAAGAAAGAGGTAAGAATTGCTACACTTCTAAAATACTGACTCTTAACAGAACAGCAACAACTTGGTGTTCTGTCTTCTAGGAAATTTATCATAGAATCATTTAGGTTGGAAAAGACCTTTAAGATCATCGAGTCCAACCACCAACCTCACACCACCCTGTCCACTAAACCATGTCCTGAAGTGCCTTCTCTATGTGATTTTTTTTAAACACCTCCAGGGATGGTGACACCACCATGTCCCTGGGCAGCCTTTTGCAATGCCTGACAACCCTTTCAGTAAAGAAAATTTTCCTAATATGCAATCTAAACCTCCTGTATTGGGTCTGGCTGAAATGGAATTAATTCTCCCCATAGCAGCCATCATGGTGCCACAGAAACCCAATACACCTCCCCTGCCACAACTTGAGGCCATTTCTTCTTTCCTATCACTAATTACTTGACAGAAGACACCAGCACCCACCTCACTACAACCTCCTTTCAGGTATTTATAAAGAGTCAAAATGTCTCCCCTCAGCCTTCTTTTCTCCAGACTAAACAATTCCAGTTCCCCCTGACGCTCCTTATAAGACTTGTTCTCTAGACTTTTCACCAGCTTTGTTGCTCTTCTCTGGACATGCTCCAGCACCTTGATGTCTTTCTTGTAGTGAGGGGTCCAAAACTGAACACAGTATTTGAGGTGTGGCCTCACCAGTGTCAAGGACAGGGGGATGATCACTTCCCTGCTCCTGCTGGCCACACTATTTCTGTTACAAGCCAGGATGCTATTGGCCTTCTTGGCCACTTGGGCACACTGCTGGCTCATATTCAGCTGGCTGTCAACCAGCACACCCAGGTCCTTTTCTGCCAGGCGGCTTTCTAGCCACCCTTCCCCAAGCCTGTAGCATTGATCCAGCCTGTCCAGATCTCTCTGTAGAGCCTTCCTACCCTTGGGCAGATCAGCCCTCCCTCCCAGCTTGGTGTTGTCTGCAGTTATTGAGGGTGCACTCAATCCCCTTATCCAGATTATTGATAAAATGCTAAACAGAACTGGCCCCAATACTGAGCCCTGGGGAATGCCACTTGTGACTGGCTACCGAATGGATTTAACTTCTTTCACCACAACCCTCTGGGCTTTTCCATCCAGCCAGTTTTTTACCCAGCAAAGAGTGATTTAGCATGGCTTTGGAGTTGAATTTGGGAATCTTTCCCATTTCTTTAATTACCCTACAATGTCCTATCTTGCACTGTAATCAGAAGTAATTTGGAACCTGCTCTGAAGGACAGTATCCCTGCTAGTTTTAACAGCTCTGATGTTAGCATATGTTTGGTTTTAATTAACACATAATTGTCAGTTACCAAAATGGTTAGCACTAAAATGAGATCCTGTGGCCTCAGCTCTTTTTGAGATAATCACATTTCCAGTACCTGGCTTCTTATTACAGGGTTCTATCTCTGAGGTATATTTTTCCCTCCTGTTTTGTGCTCCTTGCTTAAAAATGAAAGAATACTTGACATGCATAGGAAATGGAAATCCTAAGCAAATCCTCTTCTTTGCATGTGCTGCTATTTTCAGTAGCTGCAAACTTAGGACTTAATGTGGGTGACAGTGTTCAGACTTTTCCTTTTAATGGTTGCATACAGGTATTTCATGTCATGTATTCTGATGTATGTTTGCTGTTGCTCTGTAAGTCTGCAATTTATAATAGGGCCCTCGTGATATGTATTTTTTCTTGTTGTAGAAACAAGGAAAGTGTCCTGATGAACCCTTAAACCTTACTGGGTTTCTAAAAGCCATCTAGTGTAGCAAACACAAAGTGGTCTCCTAATAACATCATTGCTTGATAGTGGGATGAATTTTTTAAGTTTGGTTACTGGCCAGTAGTCTTAGGCATAGATTAAGAAATAAAATTGATCCCAAACCAGAGGAGCTATGCTTTATCTTTAAACTGCAGTGGAAAGTACCCCAGGAAAACTCTCAGACGTTGGGCCAGAACTGTAGCTCTAAATTCTGTCTGGAGTAGTCAGCGTGCCTGGAGGCATTCCTTAAGTGATTCAAAAAGTCCCTCAAATCTTGCATTCAAAGAAAGCCCCCCTCCCAAACTGAAAGCAGAAATAAAAGCTAATATTCAGCTTCAATTACTCACAACTTTTGTATTGCATTCTAGCTGCTTACTTGAAAGAAATTTGGTTTCTGTACTGATAAAGAAACTTGCAATATTTGAGCAGACTTGTCAAGTGGCTTTAGAATTGTTTGTCACATGCTTACTGCTTATTTAGTGTGGTTAGGTAAAGACATACAGAACAGTGTTTGGCATGCTGCTGATTTCTATGCTATGTTTAAGTTCTTAAACAACTTTCTTTTCCCTTGATTTGCAGCGCATGAGGGGGCCATTAGAGGGGTAGCAGTGGATGGATTAAACCAGCTGATAATCACAGCTGGTAGTGAAGGATTAATTAAATTTTGGAAATTCAAAACTAAAGATCTAGTTTACACCACTGAGCTTGCTTCTTCCCCAAATGGAATTCTGCTTCACAGAGACAGGTAAAGTGAAGCTGTTTCATGTGCTTATTGTTTTGCTGTAAGTACGTAAGTCCAGGGTGCCAATCAAATACTCTTACAAAGTTTAAATTTCTGATGCTTTGAAATACAACTGACTATGAGTTGACAAAACAAAATGGCTCCCAGACATTTTATTAGCCTGAAGGAATGTAATGCTGTTTATCTGAGATTATCTTGTGTTAAAAGATTTTGGGGGCAATGTTAGAATGTTGTTTTTATTTTTTGTCTCTTGAGTATTTACTATCATGTGTGATAATGATTCTTGACAGTGGTATTCTGGGAATTGCCTTTGATGACTTCAGTATTAGTGTTTTGGATATAGAAACCAGGAAGATTGTCAGGAGATTCTCAGGACACCATGGACGGATTAATGACATGGTAATTGTTAACTCATTTTCTGTAACAGGTGACATACAGATACCTAATTAATTTTGAAGGTGCTGGATTTCTCTGTGCGTGTTAAGTCACTGAATATTGTGTTCAGCTGTGAATAGTAAAGTTGTATTTGAGCTCTACAGCAGTTTTGGCAGTGTTAGTTTTCAAGGTAAAATGTATAGTATTTAAATGGCCATGTATTTTTAGTGTGCTTTGGGATTTTACTATAACTTGGCAACAACAAGCTTATTTTGGGCGTAACAAAAAAACATTATGAATAATGAAAACCACACTGAGGAGCAAAGTTGTGCAACACTCTTAACTGTATATATATAAAAGATAAGCCAGGTAAATAAAAGGTGTAAACGTGTCGGAGATTATGCAATGCACTGATAATTCCTTATTTCACATCTTGTGTAATAGTGCTTTGTAGTGCTCATTGAAATAGTTTTTAGCTTCTGATTTAATTCTAAGTGCTAGTAAGTAAGTATTTATTTGATTTCTTCAGTTTTAAGCTCAGTGGTTTTCATAATTGACAAAAAAGCAAGGGCCAAAGTGCTTTTACTAACAGCCAGATGTATCCTGTGTCTTATATTTAAACCTGTTCTGAAATAGTTTCCATTTTTGTCTGTTTCTCACTTTTAATAAGGTGGTGTCAGTTCTGGTTTATGACCAGACCATTTCATCCTGATGTTAGAGAGTAGTCTAATCTTGAACTGTGTTAAACAGGCCCTCCTGTAGGGACTGACTTGTTAATTATGCCTTTAAATGAACTATTTCAGACTTTCAGTCCTGATGGTCGTTGGCTGATAACTTCATCAATGGACTGTTCCATTAAGACTTGGGACCTTCCCTCTGGATGGTGAGTCAGTTCAAAAACATATTGCAGAAATTTATTATAATCCCCTTTCTGTCTGTTAAGTGGTAAAAAGCCTTTTAGCTTGATTTTCTGTCACCCAGTTGTACTATGTGATACTCAGTTTTACATGGTGTAACAACTTGGTACCCAGTATTTTGTTTGTATGTGATACTAGCAATGTGCCTTTTCCTGGGTATACAGAACAACAATGTCCTGAAGATCTAATGATGAAACCTGGAGTTTTCATGTAGTGAATGAGTATGAATTTGTTCTTTGTCTGGAAGCAGCACTGTCATCTAAATGTCAAGAGATTGTTTAAGGTGAATTGCTGTGTGATAGGCTGAAGTATTCATAGAGTCATAGAATGGTTTGAGTTGGAAGCGGCCTTCAAAGATGTAGCCCAGCCTCCCTGCCATGGGCAGGGTACATCTTTCACTAGACCAGGTTGCTCACAGCCCCATCCAACCTGACCTTGAACACTTCCAGTGATGGGCCATCCACAGTATCTCTGGGCAGCCTGTTCCAGGGCCTCACCATTCTCACAGTAAAAAGTTTTTTCCTTATGTCCAACCTAAACCTACCCCCTTTCAGCTGTAAATCATTGCCCCTTGTCCTGTCACTACAGGCCTGTTAAAAAGCCTGTCTCACTCAGTCTCTTATAAGCCCCCTTTAAGTATTGAAAGGCTACAAGGAGGTCTCCCCAGAGCCTTCTCTTCTCCAAGGTGAACAGCTCCAATTCTCTCATTCTCTCAGCCTTTCTGTGTAGGAAATTAGTTTCAGCCCTCTGATCATTTTCTTGGACCAGATGCAATTTCATGTCTGTCCTGTGCGGGGGGCCCCAGAGATGGATGCAGTACTCCAGTTGGCTGTGTAAATAGAAGGCTGTTCTCATACTCATTTTAGCAACACAACAGGCTTTACTTCAGGTGTATTTTTCATTTGTGCGTGCTTCCAATTGCCAAAACCACTCTTTTATGGTTTGCTGTGAGTAGTCTTCTCCCAAAATGAAATTTGGCCAAGAAGTACACAAGTACACACAAGAAGTTCAGGAGCCTAGAAAAAACAGGCTGAAAAGTAACTGAGTTTTGTCAGTGCATTCTTTTAGCAGCACATCAGGTAGATTTTTAGTAATTTGAAGTAGTGCTATGCAGTGTGCAGCTCTAGTCATACATGGGAATGAATGGTTTCATTTGGATTGATTATTTACCAAACCACATCAACAAAAGTAATTTTGTATACTGTAAAAGTTTTCATTTTACTACAAAAAGTGCGTTGAATCTCAACAAACAATTGACCTATTCTTAAATGATGAATGACACTAGTCTAAAATGGGACAGGAGGGACAGTAACTGTCTTCTTTCCAGTATAAATGGGAGGAAAATTAACTCTGTTTGGACTTCCTCTTTCTAGCCCTCTTTCCATTCCAGAATGATGTTCCTACAAAAAATTGCAGCATTAATTATAAAACTTTAGAAATGTTACTTTTATCTTTAATTTATTTAATAACTAACACTTCACAATATGAATCCATACATACTGTTGTTTTAAAAGTAATCTAACACTAGTTCTTGTTTGCACGTAACACATAAGTAAATATTTTGTGTCTTCTCTCCTAAGTAACTGCAAGAAATTCTGGTAAAGCTGAAATGTAGGCAGGTACATGACAAACCCTGTTTTTGAAAGTAGTTAGGTTAAATTTTTCATCCAGAATTTAAAGGAAAGGTTTTCCCATAACTGTAGGGAGAGGAGTGTGTTGAAAAGGAAGAACAGCTTTTAATAAAAAGACAGATGCTTGATTAACTTCTACTGTGGTATGTTTGCTCACAAATAGAAGAAATTAATTACTAACTGTGCATTCTAAAGAGTCAGCTTTGATACTGTCCTTCTGAAAGGATGGAACACATGTTTTTAGATGACTAAGTCCTATATTACAAAAAATACCAACTGACTAATATATGTGATGCCATTTACTTATTGAACATCTGTATTTACTTGGGAATGCTGCTTAACTGTCCTTACATAATGTAAGTATTCCTAGTGCATGTTTTTTAAGTAGGGCTTTTTGAGAAACATGTTGAAACTGTAAGCTCAGCTATTTTATACTTGGTGTTGTCTCACTTTTGCAGTTAGGCAGGAAATGTAAGGGTGAATGCATTCAGTCCCCAGGCAGGATTCATTTAGGAATTACTGTACATTTTGTGTAAAAATTGCAAGCATGTCTCTCCTTGCCCCATAGTGGATTGATTTGCCTCCCTGTCCCATCCTCCCCACCCGCAAATCTGTAATTTTAAGCATGATTTAAATTCAGTAAGTAGAAAAATTTAATTTCATGTTAACTTTGTTGCAGTTGTTCCTTACAGTTGCTTTATTGAACAGTATTCTCTCAGTTACTGATAAATATTGTGGTAAAAGGATAGGTTTGAAACTAGAAACAGTATTTATGGTAAATTTTCTAGGCATTATGCACTGTGTGCAAAATGTATCAGTGTAACTGATACATATTGTGGCATTTATGGGTTTAGTGTTTGTATATTTTATGTTTAAAGTCATGAATTATGTGGCTCTTACCTGATTACTTTTTGCTTGTAAAGCATGTCCAACAGCATGCAGAAGGAATAAAACATTCCATTCAGGTTAAAAAATAGCTTTTATTTTTGACATGGTTTGTCAAACCGTCACAGGAGTGCTCAGTACCTAAGAAATACATGTCCACAAGATTTTACACCTTAAACTGCTTTGTTACATCAGTATTTTTTTTTATGGTTAGTGAACACAACAGGGTTGTAGAACTAGTTGCTCTTATCACTTCTCACTTTTGCTTTTGGTCTGTAAACAAGAACAAAGTATTCAAGCTCTCTATTTATTCTTTTTGTTTCTCTCAATGAACTAGTTGTCAAACTTAACTGCTTCTTACAATTTGAAGTAACTGAAATTTATACTTCAAAAAATGACAAGCAGTGCTATGAACCTGGGGTTGAGTGGACGTCCGCTAGCATGTCCATCATCCAGGACTTGTGGATCATTCAGAGCTCGAAAGTGGCTTTAGGACTATTAGGTTCTAGTATTACCCAGGTGTATATGAAGTATCTTGAGAGAGGGAATTGACAATTAATGGTAGAGCATTAAAAGATTAGCTCAGAGCAGCATAGGGCTCATTGGAAATATGAAATTTATGGCCCCTGCAAAGGTTAGTGTTAGGCATAAGGAGGTGAATGTGAACAGATGATGGTTCATCGTATTTTCTACAGAATATGGATGTCTAAGGAGGTAGCTAGCTGATTTTGGAGAATTTCATAGAGGTGGGTGGTTTGCTGCACAATGCCATATATTTGCTAAGTTTATATGTCATATCTGAATACTTCTGATATATTAGTTCATATACATATTTCAGTCTGCTGCTTGCATTCAGTCTCTGTTGTGTTTTTTTTTCTCCTTAGCCTCATAGATTGTTTTTTGGTAGACTCTGCAGCTGTGAGCCTTGCTATGTCTCCTACAGGAGATTTTCTAGCTTCAGCACATGTGGATGATCTTGGAATTTATTTGTGGTGAGTATGTAATGTATCTATTTCTACACAGAATTTCAGATGGAGAAGAATTCTTTTAACCACCTTTGTTGCAAACAGAGAATTGTATCATCTGCAGGGTTTTGTCTTCTCTGGTTCTTATTAAGACAGGTGTTCTGCATTGTTGTGGTTCATAAATCTTGAAATCTCTTGCAGTTAAGATATTTATTCTGATAATTAAATGATCTTTTTTTCCTAAATGTTTCTTTCTTACTCTGAAGCATTTTTATTATGCCATTCCTAAAGCTTTTCTTTGACTCTACTTTTTTTTTTTTTAACTGCTTTTGAAATGCCAATGCTCATGTAGTGTTACTTTCTGAAGGGGTTTTCTTCTTGCCCTGGTATACAACATTGTCTGAGATTTCTGAGTATAATTTGGAAGCTGTGATTATTTCTGTTTATTAATGATAGATCAGCACAGATGTAAAATGTGTTTTGGTTCAATTTCCTCCTGATATGATTTTAAAGCAGGTGACTGGTTAGGTCCAGTACTGAAGTAACACACCTTTTAAGTGGTTTGTTTGGGTTTTTTTCCTTTTGATTGATAGACCTTTCAGGTTACATTTGTTACCTGTAGTTTTGCCTGAGGGGTGTTCAGTTGTTAGACCTTTCTATGCTTAAGTAAAAGTGCTTCATTGTGAATAATGACAAATTTTTTTACCTAGCCCTGGTTTATATTGACAGAAAAAAATAATTTGCCAGAATGACTTGGGCGCATGTTCCAAACCTCAAGAAAATTTGCGAAGAGTACTACTCTGAAATTCTGTGAAAGCAGGATGAGTCATATATATTTGCATAATGTATTGTACATACCAAGTACAAAGCAAGCTCTTTAGATAGGCAATTTTGCAATTTCAAGTAAATACAGTAACTGGCAATGATTGAAATAATCATACTTGATAATGCCATATGTATTAAACATTCTTGGCAATAATCCTTCAGCATAACTTTTATGTTTCAGGCTTTCAGATGATGTGTATTCTACGTTTCATTTCTTGTGTATCTGGTAGATGAGGAAAACTAATCTTGAACAGAACCTGTTGAATTACCATAGTGCAGTAATATTAGACTGTAGTAAAGATTACATCTAAAATAGTTGTTCCCATTCACCTGAAAATTGTTTTTTAAATGCCTGTCTTATTCTTCAGGTCAAACCGTTCTCTGTATTCACTTGTCTCTTTACGGCCTCTGCCAGCAGATTATGAACCTTCAATGGTGACACGCCCTAGCACCTGCCCTGTGCAAGGTAATCTTCAGGTGAAAGAGTATTTTATTTCAGTTTGGTATTATATTTCAAATAGAAGATGGTTTGCTTCCTCAGTAAAAACTCACTGCATCTTAGTATTCTTTCTCTGAGCTGTTCCTATTCTGCTGGCTTTGACATACTTACTCATAGGCTAATATTATTTACTAAAATCTAGTCATGTTTCTAAGTTTAGACATAAAGAATTACATTGTTATGATCTCCACATCTTCAAGGACATTTTGTAGCTAATAAAAACATCTGTGCTATTTGCTGGCTTTCTTTAATCCCAGACTTGTGTAAATAGCTTCTGCTTTGACATCTGTGAGGCCAGTTTGAAATAAATGTTACTGTTTGGCATTGGGAAGGGGATTATTCTTTGTCCCACTTCCCTCCAACTTTTCTGTCTGCCTGTATGCCACCGTAGTTTCACTGCTGTATATTGTCTTGTTGGCAAAATAATTCAGTTCAGCTGACGTACCGTGTATCTGGGCTAGATTCTCAGTGAAAGAAAGGCCTAAATTGCATTTTTGGTATTTAATAGAAATGGTTGTGCTTCTGAAGGCCTCTAGATGGAGATCTTGTCTGCCCAAGTTTAGCAGCGTCTACATTAGATCTCCAACTGGAGAGGAAACACACCTAGCTATTCACCATGTAAAAGAGTGAGGAACATACTAGATGATGACTGCTTTATTAAGCACACACTCATTTTAGATATTTAAACTGGGGAGACAGGATTTAATCCAAAAACTTTGAATATTTTAATCCTATAAACTAATCCTGGCTGAACGCTTTAATTCACTTTATGTCTTCAGCAAATGTAAACTTCCTGCTTAGATGCTCAAAGCTTTTAATGGTTTACATTTTTTTGTTGTTGTTTTAGGCTTTTCTATCACATTTGTGGGTTTAGCCATGTATATTTTGCAAAAAGGAAAGGAAAGTAGAGGTATTTGGTCAAGACTACATAGGAAGTCTAGAGAAAACCTAATGACAGGCTGCATATCTTTTGTTGTGTGATGCTGTGCTTTAAGGTTGAGCTTCATTTTTATGTGCCATTTCAGTCATACCTATGAAGAGGTTGTGAATAACATGCATATTTAAATGTAAAGATTTTGCAGATTTTAACTCGGAACTAAAATCGTCATGCATATATTTTAAAACAGTTAACAAAATTTTAAAAGTAATCCATTGTTCTTCATTTAGGATTTCTATAAATTGCTTTTATATCATTGCAGCCAAAGCGGATAAATCTCGTTAGTCTTCAAAATCTTGTTTATCCAATTCTGTATTTTAGCCATAAGTGTTTTCAATTTAAATTTAATATTTCATAGGGTTAATAAAGATTGTTTCTGTAGCTTTTCAGCTATATGGTATGGTAGCACCCATTAATATAGCTGTTATGCATGTGTTTCTCAAAAATTGCAAAATAAATAATCCTGTTGTTTTGATTTTTAAACAAATAAATGTGAAATATGTATGTTCATAAAAGATATCTGTTCTTGAAAGATGTGGATGTGGCAGGAGATGAAGAAACATCTGATGAAATGGTAGAGTATGTCTCACCTGAGCAGCTGGGAGAGCAGCTGGTAACCCTTTCCTCATTACCGGAATCAAGGTGGAAGAATCTCCTCAGTCTTGATGTTATCAAGGTAATGATATTAGGTACACCATTGCTTATCTACTGTAGTATTTGGATTGTATTTTTTAAGAGGGACATAAGGGCTATTTCTCCTGTAATGTAAAACAGACAATTGTCTTAACCATTCTCTTGGACATTCAAGAAGTCTTGAGAAGGAGGAAATATTTCATAACTTTTGGCATTATTATTTCTGCAACATGCAAAAGAGATGTCTGAAGGCAGATATTTTGATGTCAATGCAGCTGGTAAGTGCCTGTGAAGCTGTGCTAGGTTATGCCTCCAAATCACTGTTGGACATTCACATAACAAGAAAAAGAGGGAATATGCAAAAAATAGTAGTATACAGCCAGATATATTTGCCCTTGTTCTACAAGCTGCATTTACCTAATTGCAAAATTTGATCCTACTTTTCAGGTGTTTTTCAAGATTTTGCAGTAGAATACTATATGGTGCTTTTCACAATTTCTGGGATTTGGGAGAGGGGCAGTTTTTCTTCTAGATAGTAGCTTCCTATTTAGTGGTAAAACATTTTACTTGCATATTTACTTTCAGTTAGTCCTTGCAGTTTTCATAATACTTAAAAAATAAAACTCCTGACAGAAAATTCCCACATGTTCTTACTATGATGATGATGATTTTAATTCAACTATCTAATTAACAGAAAAAAAATAAACCAAGAGAGCCACCAAAAGTTCCCAAGTCAGCCCCTTTCTTCATCCCAACAGTTCCTGGTCTTATACCCCGATACATTGCTCCAGAGGAAGAAAATGATACACAGGTAAGACCAAGAATCAATATAATAATGTTTATATAGTGTATTTTAAAAGAAAATTCTTAAATGCTTTTTAGTGCTGAGTGAAATCTTGCTAAAGACTTCAAAGTACCAGTTTTAACACATTTACATTAATACTTTCTGAAAGTCTTTCATTCTGTCAGTAGGAAAAGAATCTAATGGAGATGTAAAAATATGTTTGCATATTCATGTACATTCTTTTATACTTTCATGGTCTAGTCAAAGGTCGTAAACCTTGGAGTACTGGCACAGAAATCTGATTTCTACATTCATCTTGAAGAAGCCCTGAGCACTAATGAATGTAAGTCAAGAAAACATTTCACTAAAAATGTAGATGCTGATAATATTTTGATATATGTTTGATTTCTAATGCCAGAATTGTATGTAACATTTGTGAGGAAAAAAAATACGCATAGCACAGTAGCAAAGGCAAAGAGAATGACCTGTTATGTATAAAGCTGGCTAATACATAGACAGCCAATCTAGATCAAAGATCCATTGGTACTCCAGCTTGCCTACAGCATGGAGCCCAGTTCTGGCTAAAACCCGCATAGAGAAAGAAGGTAACATTCCCAAGATTGTTAAACTTTTTTGGAGATTGTGATGATCTCACCCAGAAGAGGTGCTATGTATTATTTCTAGGGTAAGAAAGGAAGGGAATGATCTGCTAAGCAATAGTCATGATTTACCAAAACATGAAAAACATCATTTGCCTAGCAAGTTCTGTTTTCAAGGGCTACTTCACCAAACATTCAGCAAACATAGAGCTTTAATTGATTGCTTTATAATTTAAAGCTTAAGAAGAAATAATTGATATAAAAAGAAGTTGCTGGATTTCTTTTAACATTCAGTTTGTTTTGAAATTCCATCACTTAAGTTGCCTGTGGAATGTACCTGCTGTTTTCCGTGTTTAACTTGTGATGCTACAGAATCATTGAAAGTTTAGGTTTTTGGAAATGATTGCTAATATAGCTGGCTTGGAAATGTAAATGGACAGTCACTGATAGCTTGTTGACAAGGCAGTTCTTCCGGGAGTTTTTCTACCTCTTCTTAAACTTTTTTAGATTATCAGCTTACTCAATTGCAGTTAAAACGTTTTGTGCATAGAACTTTCTTACCTATCACAAACAAGGTGTGAATTTTATGCTGTGTTTTTAGTATTGCAATTGGTAGTGTTCTATTAAGCTGCTTCAGAGCTGCTCAGAGAAGAGTGAAATATCAGGTGAAATTTAAAAACCTAACCAAGCACCTAGAGGCTGGCTGTACCTGGGAGCAAGTGCATTCCATGGTACATTGCAGTAATGGTCCTATGGGCCTCCCTCAGGCCACCTCTCTGCTGTAATGCAGGTGTGCTCCAGGGTCTGGGCTGTAATCCCAGTCCAGGGAGCCTGTTGATCCTGACTCAGGAAAATGCTGGTATGTATCAAAGCTCTGTGCTTGCTAGTTTACAAGCATCTCTTCTAAAGGTGACTAGGCTATGCAAATAAATAGTATTATACTCTAATAATATGGCTTACCATTGGGATGGAGACGGGGTTTCATACCTCACATCAGGACTGAACACAGATTGAACTGGGCACCCTTTCCATATTGTATATGTACCAACCTCAAAGTGTGTTCCATGCTTGGTTTTTTAATGTCATGGTACAAAAATTATTTAATGCATCTCTTTAGTACTGTTAATGTCATAGTTACATTTAAAACTAACTAATGATTTTCGTAGTAATCAAATACAGATGGAAGCAGATTTATACTACTGAAGGAATATTAGCCAATGCCCGATACCATTATTTACCATGATAAAAGAGTAGTAAAAAGTTGTTCTTCTTAGCAATTTCTTGGCAAAAGAAATACTAATTAGAGGACATTTAAAAAATGTTTTTACCAACAGCTGTCTTTGCAGCCATACGTATTTTTATTTCTGCATTTTTAAAGCATATGGATGGAATTCTCAAAGATCAGGTGGGATTGTAGAAATCCTGAGGAAGAACATTTATGAAGAGGAGGAGCGAGTTTGTAAATTGCATGTATTTCTGTCAGGGAAAAGGTTTCCACTGCCCCTGCCAGGTCACAGGAAAAGCAGGAGGAATTAATTTTACAAAAGTAATAACTAGGTGATCACCAGGTGATCCTCAGTTTAGCTTAATGTCAGTAAGAGATTCCTAGTGAAAGTAGAACCCTGTCTCTTCTAGAAGGTATTTGCAGTAATAGCTTGAAGTCCTGAGTGTATAGATTCTTATTGCTGAGATGTAAAATTACAATGTTAACATGGTTAATAAGAAATTTTATTCTGCTTAAAAGACAGAAATGGGAAAAAAAAATGATACAAAGATGTTACTTGTATTTTTCAAGGTGAATTTACAGATAAAATGCAACTGTCTTGTTAGATACCTGCTTCTCTGTAGTATGTAATGGTACAGTAAATTAAAGGCAGGATGGCGTTTTGTGGAAAATGAAGAAATAAGGAAACGGCGGAAGCTTGAAACATACAGTCACTGCTTAAGAATTTTGGAATAGACCTGTCCACATGAAAGATTTTAAGGTTCTTTTCTGCAGATGTTACTGATAATGTATCCCTCAATTCTTAACACAGATACAGCTCCACTTAACTTACTGAAAAGCTTGGGACCATCTAACGTTGAGATAGAACTGAGGGGTTTGGCCCCTGAAGGTGGTGGCTCAATGGAGGTAATGCTAAGCTTTTTAAGAATGATTGGGATGATGCTGAACAAGAAGTACAACTTTGAACTTGCTCAAGCATACCTTGCACTATTTTTAAAGGTAAGTTTTCTTATAAAATTCTGTATTAGCCCTATTTAAAATTATGGTTTTACAGTAAAACGATGTAAATTGTCTCCTTGAAAGAATTATCTTAAGTGGGTTTTTTTGGGGGTGGTTTTAAAATGACTGACTGAATGTATTGGGTAATTTGGCAACTCATCAGGTCAGAGACAAGAAAAACTTGCTAAAACCAGATATTGTGAAGAGGACCATGCCAGGCAGGTTTTATTCTAGTATTCTTTACTTAAAGTTGGTTTTAATTTTTGTAACATACCTAACTTTTTAATGGTTGTTAATTGCTAAGCTAAGATATGCTATGCCTTCAGTAAGAAAAGAACAATGCACAATATTTGGGCAAGTACAATAGGCATTTTGTTAGACTTATCACTAGACACAGCAAGCCTGACTTTCATCTTCCATGTCAGTGGGCTGCCTTTCTTTTGTCAAGTGTTAAGCATCACAGAGCTAATGAAATTATTCCCAGGTGTGTGGAATTTAGAAAGTTATTGTGATAAAATACAGTAGCAGTACTCTTAGAGAGAAGGTGGTTCTACAGAAGGTTGAAACCCTTCTGATGTACAAATGCTTACCATGGCAAGACACTCTGATTTATGAAACTGTGGGAAAGCAAATAATTACAGTTTACTAGTAAAAAAGTTGTTATAAACATTCAGACGCATGTAATACTGTCTATTTAACTGAATATTTCTTAATAGCAATATTGCAGGGATTGGTTTTCAAATCTGAGTGTAATGCTGGACAAGTGAGACTTGCTTGTTTCCTTTTGTTGGGGTTAAATAGAATACGTGGGGCAGGTTCCACAAGAATAAGTAGTGCAGATGAATAGAAGTAGATCTGTAGAGTGAAACAGTTAGGGTTGAGGTCTTGATATTCATTCACCAGTGGCTTTTTATCATGTCTATTTATTATTAGTCTGGTCCTATGGACAGGATATGATTAATAGTTGCAGTATTATATGTTAGAATTAATCTTTCTGTTTAGTTTCATACAAAAGAAACTTAGCTGTTGCAGAGTAGATTAGGGGACAACTAGGTAATTTTCTTCAGAAAGAAGATCTGAACTGCAGTAGAATAATATAAACTCACCCTGTGATACATGAACACTAGTATCTTTTGTTGTAGGTTCCAAGTAAAAGAGCTCTGAGCTTAGCAAGACTCCTAGATTTAAGTTGTAGCCAGGACAATAACTATTCCATCTGTTAAGCGGTAATAATATATTACCTTTCTACAAGACTAAGAGATTTCTTTTCTTTATGGTCTACCAAGGTTACTGTTTATTACATAGAAAGACATTATCAGTATAGGCTGTGCTGGCATCATTCTTGGTTTATGCAACACTGATAATTAAAATAATAATCCTGATTGACCTCAGGGCATCTGCTTAACCTTTCTAGTCTAAAGAGGAATTTGTGATGCAGGTTGGAAAGAGGAGAAAGTTACCCTCTAGAGAAGTGTATGATTAGGATAGATTCAGCAGCAGCCTCAGAAGAAGATCTAGTAAAGCAGTAACACATTTAAGACGCTTTGCTGCCTTATCCGATCTAATATATATGTCGGAATTAAATGGCTTGTAAAAGACTAGCAAAAGGGAGGCAGCATTAAATGGAGGGAATTAATTGGAGGAAGAGACTCCTTCCTTTATGTGGGACATTCCTGAAAGCAAAGTATTGGAATTGAATGAGGAAACTGATCTTTTAATTTTTTTTTATTATCTGTATTTGTTTCACTAACTGCTTGTTTTAATTTTCAGTTACATCTTAAGATTCTCTCATCAGAGCCAAACCTATTGGAAGAAGTATCCAGATTGTCAACACAACTTGAGGAAACTTGGATTTATTTGCAGACTCTCTTTAATCAGAGTCTGTGTGTGTTAACATATATGAAAAGTGCTTTGCTATAAAATACTTAAGGGTTTTGTATGCATGAAGTTCCCCTCGAAATAATACTACAAATTATGAACAAAAATACTGGATTCCAAGAATTATACTGGGACTTCTGATGCTGTATTTTTTTTACATCTGTGTATGGTAAAGTTGTGTAGAATGTGCATAACTTGAGTATTTTTGTTCCCTGCAGTTGGAGCAAAAATTAATATTTGCAGCTCAAATATTCATGTTGTATTAGTTTGTGCTATCGATGAACAGTGGGACAGCTACAGGTAACGTAGCTAGTTACCTTATGTTTTCATGACCAAAAATGTTAATCAGCATGAAGAAATCACTTGCAAAAAAAAAGTGGGAATGTAATTTCTGTGGAGGAAACCCAAACCTATATTTTGCTTAATAAACAATTATTGTTGATGCAAAAATAAAACGTCTGAATTCTTAAAAAAATTATTAACACTAGTGTAAAGGAAATGAATATAAAAATTTCATTCCTCTGCAATCAGAGTGCTTCTGTAAAGCTTGTAAAAATTAGTTTTCTTCTCTGTTTGGCAAGCTATGTTCACTATTTTGCCTCAGACACCTATTTCTGAAAGCAAAGGTTTATAGCTGCACTAAGAATAAGAGAACTTGGAAAAAAAAAAACTAAACCAAAAAAACCCACCCATTTTTTATAACCGTGTTTCTTGCTCTAATTTTAGAGGTTCAATTTCTTAGAAAAATTAGTATATTCTTAAGGAGATAAAGATTACTGGAATAAAAGCTTTGAGTTGTGGGAAATCTTTAACTGAGGTGTTATTTTTATGAATTGATATTTAGGTTTCACATAATAAGGTTTGGGCAGGTTTTGGGAACTCAGGCATGGGATTATCTTTAAACTTAAAATTTGCTGTTTGAGAGTACTGCCTCACAGTGGAAGAATCTTCTGAACAAGGCCTTTGCTGTAGTTCACATGCTTCAGACACAGACTAACAGTAACTAATGCAAATGTATGCAATTTTTTGTGAGCAAACTTGAAAGATGGGTGTCATGGTTTAAACCCAGCTGGCAATTAAGCACCACACAGCTGCTCACTCCCTCCACAGCCCCCACTGAGATGGGGGAGAAAGTCGGGGTGAGGGGGAGTAAAACTTGTGGGTTGAGATAAAGACAGTTTAATAGGACAGAAAAGGAAGGGAAAATAATAATAATAGAATATACAAAATAAGCAATGCACAATACAGTCACTCGCCACCCACTGACCAATGCCCAGCCCGTTCCCAAGCCACGGTGCCCCCTGGCAAAATCCCCCAAGTTTATATACTGGGCATGACATCATATGATATGGAATACCCCTTTGGCTCGTTTGGGTTGGCTGTCCTGGCTGTGTCCTCTCACAACACCTTGTGCACTCCCAGCCTCTGCTGGCAGGGCGGTATGAGAAGCTGAGAAGTCATTAACTTAGTATAAAAACTGCTTAGAAACAACTGAAACTGACTAGTTACCAACATTCTTCTCATCCTAAATCCAAAACACAACACTATAACAGCTACTAAGAAGAAAATAACTTTATTCCAGCCAAAACCAGGACACTGAATTAATTGCATTTGGCATAAGACTGAAAGAATAGTGTGATTTTGTTGTTGTATATATGTGATTATTTTTTTAATGCCACCACTTTTTAGTCATATCCTGGAAAAAGTTACCTGCACACACGTACATGCAATGTGGAGTATGGAATAGAATACTCCCTGAAACAAGCAGCAATTCCACATGTATCATCACATCAGCATCCTTTTGGCTACTCAAATTTGCAAGAAAAGTCATCAGGCTTAGCAAAGGAATGCAGAGGTGATGGGAAGTCAGCTTTTACAGCTTCTCTGTGTTCTGGCTGTTCTTTATCCGTAACTCATATTAAAGCTTGGAGAGAACAGAGAAATACCATGGAAGTTTACAGACTCTGGCATTCTAGCCAATTAAGACTGAGAGTGTGGAGTCTGTGGGATTTATGTACACTTGAGGGTTTTTTATGAAGTTTACTACTGAGATTTAAGAAAATCTGTTGTACCATAGAATAATTAGCTTCTGGTGATACCTAACTCCTAATTTCTTGAATGGATCTGAAGCAGTCCCAAATCTCTCAAACTTCAGTGTTAGTATATAATAAACATCTGAGCTTATAGGTGTTACTGTAACTAATTTAGAAGATCTTAAGAGAAAAAATTTTTGAACCAAGACATTAGAATATTAAAAGATTAGTAAGTCAGTAGTTCCAGGTCTGCCTCAGTAGAAGGAGCAGTGGATCAGAAGAAAGATCTGTCAAGCCTAGTGTCCTGTCCCCAGCTGGAGCAAGGAATAGATGCAAAGGGTCTAGCAAATAGGTCATGTATAAAGTGATCCTTTCTCAAGCACATCACACCAGCTTTCAGCAGACAGCTATTTAGGTACTTCATGACCCAGCTGTATTCTTAACAGTTGTGCTTAATATTCTGTGACAGACCTGTTCGTTCTCTGTGAGTTCATCTAATCTCTTTTGGAACCCATTATCCTTCACAACATCCTGTAGTAATGGGACCTACTATTTAATTAAATACTAAGGGAAATAACATATTTGTGTTTGTATACTCCAGACCTGCTATATTCTAATGTATGCCACTGCTACTTCTTGAATATGAGAAATAATAATTGTGCTCTAGTCTTCATGCTTCACAGAGCAGCTGTGAAATGGTTTCTACCTGTGAAGGAGATACTTCATTTTACTGAGTGTACATGTGTTTTTTCACTGACATACAAGAACTTTTTTGGGCACAGATGTTTAAATCTCTATGTACAAGTTTTGCCTACAAAACTTGGAAGATATGTAGAGGGTGGTGGTTTTTTCTTTCTTTTTTTTTTTCTGGACTACTTGATGTAATCTGGAGAAAAAAGACATACTTTTTGCCAAACAGGCCATTCTTCTGAAAGCAGAACCAGCAAGCTAATTTTTGCGAACAATTGATGTATAATGCTGTTGACATAATATTTGCAGTCTGGATGTTCTCATTAAATATGTTAATGCAGTTTCTTACATCCTACACAAATGTGTTTTAAATCTGCCTGGAAGACTTCAATTGTTTCATTCAGAAAATAGTCTTTAGATGTTTGATATCCCACCTCCTTTATTCTTTTGTCTTTTCCTCAAAATTCCTAGTAATCAGTGCTATTTCAGGAGAGTGACTATTCTTAAAGCTGGTTCCAGTCTTACACCAACAGCTATGATTGCTTCTTGTTCTTAGCCTTTTATTTTGTCCTTTTTCTCCCTGCATCAAAATGATGAGCAACTTTTTGCCATTAATAACTTCTTCAGAAATAAAAAATAGTCTCCACTTGCTAGTGGATATAAGTGGATATTTCACCTGCTACTATGTGTATTATTCCTTCATCCAAGACATCAAGGACAATATCTTGTGATACTAGTCAAAAGTTGTTGATTACAAGTGGTAAGACACATTACAATTGCATTTGATATGTTGGGTTTCGTGTTGTCTATAAGAAATCACTTTAGCCTATTGGCATCGTAATGGCATATGCAGTAGATTGCAAGAAAAATCATTAGCCGTGTTAAGGGATATACTTGTTAACCCTAGGTTTTCTTCTAAGCAGGACAACTAAAGATTTTACCATTCTTAAACAATGCCAGGCTCGTTTTAGGCTAGCTTTGACTAGCAACTTGTTACAATTCTCCACGTTACTTTGTGTCACAGCACTCCTCCCAGCTTCTTCTGAAGTCTGTTATTTACCTGTGCCTGCCTGTGTTCCTGTGCTCCATTTCACCATGATTTTCTCTGCTCTTTTGTTTCTAAGCATACCTGCTCCCCTGTTCCCTGAATTTGTTTCTGGTTGGGTTCAAACTCTAAACAGTGAAGGTTGCTCCTCTCTGAGCTATAAGCCTTCACTGCAATCTTTACTTTCCTTTTTCTTTCAAGTAAAAATAGAGGTATATGAGGAAAAATATGCAAATGTGAAGAGAGAGATGCAAATGTTTACGCGTTGTTCAGTAGCCAGCATAGACCACTAACTTGAAGCACTTGAACGCTGTATGTTTCAAATTTAACCCTTCTTCAAAAGAAGTGTTAGGAAAGGTCTCAAGTCTGTGCAAATTGTAATAATGCAATTGTCATTGTCCCAGAGTAAGGAAACTGGAAGGTACTTATTTGTATTCTGTGAAGTAGAAAAGCCAAAGTATTTCTTGGCATATTTGAACTCTGTTGATGAGCTGTGCTGAAGGAGTTTAGCGTTGTTTAAAGATCACCAATATATAAGTAGTTCCTCCTTTTGGCCATTGACATCAGCAGATGTTTCCTGAGCATGGTATCTTATTTAGCTTATCAGTATTTTCAGCACATCACCAGTTGTAAAACTTGTGCTTCTTAGGAATTACTTGATGAAAAATTATCTTTTAAAAAAATAATTTCCCTTTTTAGAGATGAGGAATCCAATCAGTGCTTTACTTGATGTCGGTGCAAGGAGTCTGCTTTACTTTTTTGATGGGTTTGCAGTATGTGTTAGAGGAGAATAAAGTACTGTCATTAAATGCCCTTAGCACTTGTGCTTTTCATTTTGAGAAGTGGTGATAAATTCAGGAAAGAAAAATGAAGGACAAAATAACTACAATCCTCCTGCCCTAGCTATTCCTTGTTCCCCAGAAGGATTGAGTGAGCTCTCTGATGCTCTGTTGCACATCATGGAAATTTGCTGGTTAGTGGCAGTCTCTGGAAGATAGCTTTTCTCCACTGATGAGTGTACTGCTAGTTCACAAACCAGTCCATGTGGCTAAGTGGAGGTACATCCTATTGCCCTGACTCTCCAGTGTGTTAAAAAGTCTGAGGTACTGGCTGTGTGGGTGTTAGAGTATGCCAGTCTTAAGGGTCATCCCCCTGAAGGATGAGACCACCTTGGTGGTTGGCAGTTACTTGAAATCACCCATAGAATAAATCAGAAAAAGGTAGAATAAAATAATGTATTTATAGAATCCTCGCTCAGTTGCTATGTTTGTGAAGGCTATGGAAATAAACTTACCTACTTAAATTAGGTCCAGAGGATTCTTTCATCCTGTGTAGCCTGTAGCCAAGCCTTACAGCTACATAGCTGAAGATTAGCACTTACTGTCTCTTGAGTTGCCCAATGTTGGTCTCGGAATAAGACGTGACTTTAGGAACTCATCCCATCTGTTAGCACCCCAAACTCTCCTTGAGAGTTATTCAGATTCACATGTCTCAAAAGGATTTTGTAAACTAAGCTCACTAAAAAAGTGGTTATGATGTTCCTCTCTTACAACCAGTGATGTTCCCTACTGCTTTGGAAATGTTAGCATCTCTTCAGCATGGCTGGAACTGGAAAGTCAAGGTTTGATCACACAGGGTTGTGCAGCTGGTTGTTGTTCATATTTGAGATTAACCTTTATATTTGCCCATTGCTTTGGGTTGAGGAAAGGGTAAGGGATGACTGCCCAATTCTCTTTGACGAATTTAATTTCAGCAAAACCAAGATAAGCTATTTCCGCAGTGCTTACATCGGTGCTTAATTGAGATGGTTTATTCATGGTGCTAGAATAAACAGCATCATCTGTACAGAAATCCCTGCAGCTCCCTTCATGTTGATGGCTGAGGATGACATCCTACTGGTGCATATGGAAAGGGCAGAAACACTTGATACCTTTTTTTCTTCAGTCTTCAGAGGCAAATCCTGCTTCCATTTTCTGTGTGTACCAGCATCCTTTCTGAAGGAGAGGAGCTGCCAACAGTGGGGGAGCAATGGGTTAGAAAGACTTTAGAGCACAGTGCTATGCAGTCACCTTATAGCCACGGGACTGCACAGGACTTACGCACAAATGCTGTCCAGTATATTGGCATTGCCTATCAGCTATAAAAAAGCATTGTCCCCGACAACTGGATTGAGGCTGTTGTGCCCATTTTAAAAAAAGGTGAAGTGGAGGATCCAGGGAACTGTTGGTTGATCAAATTTATCTCAGTCTCCAAAACAATCATGGAGCATGTGCTGCATGTGCTTTTGGAATCCATCTCCAGTACACAAAGGGCAAGATGATGAAGAAGAACCAGCAGAGTAATGAGGGCAGATCATGTTTGGACCAAGCTGGTTACCTTCTAGGATGAAAGACTGCTTAGGTGGACAAAGGAAGAGCTATGAATTTAATGATAAAATTCAGTGCAAGTATAACAGTATCTAATTACTTAATAGTCTATTATTAAACATTGCAAATTGCTACTGTTAAAGTCAACAGGCATGCTGTCAGTTAAGATTTTGCAAATTTTAGTGCTTACTCATTGTGTTCCGTATGCCATGTATCTTTTACTCTGTGAGCTGGCTTACGGGTGATACTGGGTCTACAGCATAGAGGTGTGAATTACTTTTGCAGTAATCCAGTATAATAGGCATTACAGACATTAATTTAGTCACGTTCTAATTATGCCTAATGCATTATTATTTTATTAAATATCCCATAGCAAAGAAGCTCAATAAATTAGATGCAGGAATGCCAAATAATGCTACTGGCATTCAAGAGATTTGCAATGAGGCATAGAAGAATTAGACTATGAAAAGAGTTGAAAGTATTTCAAGTGAATGTCTGATAAGAAAAGTTATTCTAGAATTTGTGGGCGCTACAACACATTTGACCATTTTGCAAGTTCTTGCCTTTTATCCCTGGAAGTTTTTCATTCTTGTGAATTGCCACCATATTATGTCCCCTGCTGCAGTTAAAAGATCTTCTTTTTATAATAGCTTCTACAGCCTGACTATTTTATAACCAATTGGTAACAAAATTTGTGCTTGAGCAAAGACCCTGTTCCTATGGTACAAGGCACTTAATCTGGGAATGGTGGGAGCTCCAAGAAGCACTTAAGAGAGACTGTAAAAGCATGCAGCTAGCTGAGAGACACAAAGTGCATTTGTCTTAGGGAAAAGAAAGCATCTAGAAATGTATTTCTGAAGCAAGACTGCTCCTTAGGCTTGGAGACAGTAGTAATCTCAAAGTTGTAAAAGAAACAGACTGGGATGTGTCTTTTCAGGAGCTAGGGACTTACTGCAAATAAATCTCACTCCTTCACAAGGAAAACGCCTGGGGTGTTGTAAAGAACCTGTGCAGTGAGAAGAAAGATTGTCAAACCTCAGGAAGAGGTTTGACCCCAGTACAGTGGTACTTGGCCCAGGAGAAGGTGTCCTCTCTAGTGATGCTGTCCCCTTTGCAGCATCTCCTGCAATAATTAATGAAAATATCAGAGCAGATACATGAATACCAGAGCAGGAGTTAAAGATAAAGAAAGATAAAGATAAAGATAAGATAAAGATAGATAAAGATAAAGATAAAGATGATAAAGATAGATAAAGATAAAGATAAAGATAAGAAAGATAAAGATAAAGATAAAGATAAAGATAAATAAAGAAACCTGCTTGGAAGAGAGGAACACGGAGCTTCTTTCTACACAGGAGGAATGGGAGACAGTGAAGTAATAGTGATCCTTCAGGGAAGCAATGATCTGATATGCAGAAAGCCTATAGGGGGTAGAGATGGGCATCCATATGTTTGTCCTTTTCCCTGCCTAGCAGTGAGAGCATTGTGGCCATGCTGTAGAAGCCTTCTTTCCCTTTACAGCAAGGTGACTGCGAGATCTTGACTTTATGCAT
The DNA here is from genome assembly GCA_026212715.1 of Elanus axillaris. Classification (NCBI taxonomy): domain Eukaryota; kingdom Metazoa; phylum Chordata; class Aves; order Accipitriformes; family Accipitridae; genus Elanus; species Elanus axillaris. The sequence continues at coordinate 23,267,575 of JANZLQ010000079.1, read as the reverse complement.
AATATAGTTCCTATGGTCAAATCTGCTTAGACAGGGTCACGGAGTCCAAAAGTGGCCCCAGTTGGCTAATGTTAAACATTGAGGATATCATATGCGTGATAACATGCAAGTTGCAAGATACCTCTTGGCCTTCCTTAGGGGACTAGACAGGAATAATTTCCTCATAAACAGAGGAGCCAAAGCTGGAATTCAGCCTGTCACAGAACCGTAGCTAGTTTTCTATATAAATTGGGATTTGTGTCTGTGTATTGTGATTGCCAGTGGCAAGATCTTAAAGGGCAACAGAAAGAAATGAGGTACTGGGCAAATACAAAGTTATTGTCAGAACATTTACTTGATAAAATTATGTGGAAAACATACTGATTTTTTCCCAACAGAAACCTATTAGTGAGGTATACTGAATGTTTCCACAGGTTGTCAAGACCTGAACAGATTTGTCTTTATGAAATAGAAGGTTATGGTAAGATTTTGTTTTCCAGAAAAATGTCTGTTTCTGTGAGCTTGGAAAATTTGTTAATCTACTTTAAAAGTATTTGATTAATCTGCTTTGTAAAGAAAGAAAATACTGAAATTGTCAAAATGAAAGAAAAAATCAATGGAGGTAAGATAATGGAAATAAACTTTAATGCTAAGGGTTAATGATACAGAAAACAGTATGTGCTAATGAAAGTTTGACCATCTTAGATTATCTGCTCCATGCATATGAGAATATTTCTTAACTGAGCTCAGTGCCTGGCAGTTAAAGAATAAATCTTGATTATAGCATACACATATAAAACAGGCTATTTCAACATGACTGAAGAAGTGCTGTTTTTCTGGCACATGCCATTTCCTTTTATGCTGGAAGGAGAGGCTTTGAAAAATCTCATAATTTTTTTTGAAGCAGAATCATAGCACAGCTCAGATACTCATTCCTCAGCTTATTTATTATCTTGATAAGTTGGAGGAGGAAATCCTGGAGCCCCAGATCATTACAGATGTTATCAATAATCTTAAAGTAACTCATCACCCCAAATCCACTTAAGTCTCTGGACTAAGAAACACAGAGGGAATTTTGGGATTAGCAGAAGCTGGCCCTGTAGCTTGATATGCAACTTAAACAGGACCATGAGCTCCTTGATATGCCTGGTCAGCCTAAACAGAAACATAACACAGTGACTGTAACATCAGATGAAAATGGTTCTGATAAAATGAATCTAACCTCATTTGAATTAATCTAGCAAGAGCTGTGGGCTGGTGCCCAGGAGTGTAGTGTCATGTTAAGCTGAACACTGATGCTGGAGAAGGAGCCAAAAGCAAACTGGTGGTAGAACATTCTTACCATCTCAGTGTGTTCTGTCAGCAAGAGGGTGGTTACAACAGCCCCTTGGAAGTACAGCTTTATACACTGGTCCAGATTTGTTGGTATTCTGATTTAAATACTATTTTAAATACTGGTTACAGTCCTAAAAGAGATGCTATGGTCTAGGTAACTATTAAGCTGTGTTAGCGCTCTGCTTTCAATAACTGACAGCCCTAAGTGAACTGTCAATTAAAATGACAGATTCCTGTTGATTAAGAGATATCTACAGTGAATCTCTAGCCACTGACAAGAAACAGACTTCTATGCTAGAAGACAGTCTGCTGTTACAACAGGGGAAAAAAAAATTTTATAATAAGACATAAATTAATTTTCTACTGTTTTTCCATAATAAAATAGTATGCTATTTTGAAAAGGGATCAGGGTAAAAGCTTTAAATAAGAGAGACTTTTGCAACACTTATGAAGACAAAACTACTAAATAAAGTCCTTGAATCATAATTAATCAGGAGTGAGATCTACATTCAGAAAAGCCAAGTTTTACATGCGATGGAGAATATTAAATGAAATAATCCATTGCCTTTAAATAGGAAAGGACAACTGACAGTTTTCAATGATGTTCCAGTCTCTGTTCTGTTGAAATGAGTCTACAAGGCCACAAGCTTTTTGCCTCTCAGAAATATTAACCTAACTAGGTATTGGAAATATGTATAGATAGCAACAGACAAATGAAAACAGATTTTAAATCTAAAAAAATATAAAATTCTGTGCTTAAGAGAATTGTGTAATTTTCCTCCTTTTACAATCAGCTTTTACTTTTTTTTTCCCAAAAGGCACTCTCAAGATCTTCTTAGCTATGACTACCATCCTCCCCAAACCAGAAGGTTTACTAGCATTAATTGATGACCTTTCCAACTATTTATGTCAATCCTGTGTCAATTTCTGTGAAATTGTTCTTGCAGTATTCGCCCCACTGATTCATCACATGTATCATCTACAGAAATTTTAAGGACTGAATAAAACATTGTGGACACATCTGGTCAATTCAGCATTTTCTCCTCCATGTTCCATATTTCTAAACAAGATTGTCTCTTTCCATTGTTTAGTTATGATTTTCTCCTTTAACTAAAAGGGAGGGTGTCTTACTAAAATGACAGGATTGTTCCTCAGATTGTACTAAAATAAAGGAAAAATCTTATTTGTTCCATTAATCTTTTTAATTTCCACTCCAGGAATCAAACTGTAACAATTATCCCTTGTTACAGTCTGCTTCTGTTCCTGTTAGAGACTAACTTGTAAGGCAAGTGCTTCTTTTCCCATTGTTATTGCATTAGCAACCATGTTCTGAAGAGCTAATTCTCAGTCTAAGCAGCACCCACTCATTTTATAATGTTGGTAATAATTTCCACTTACTCAATGGGAGGTCCTTTCATCCAAAGACTTAAAGTACTTCACTTGGATAAATGTAGCTTGACATCAACCCATGAATATAGGAGTTATTAGAATTGTGTGGCATGTAGGGAAATGGACCATGTAGAAATATCTGTATGTTGTCATGTAGGAGTGTTAGCTAAAGGTTGGGTTCCCAGCTGTGACTTCCAGGCCTAAATAGTTGGGTGCTAGCTTGCTCTCTCTTGCTTTTTTCATCAGGCAGTCTTGATACATCCGTTGTTGCTGAATGTCCTCTACCAAGTCTGCAGAATGACCAGAAATAGCAGAGAGGAATTCCAACCCTTGGCTCCTTGTCCTACTGTTTTGAGAAAATTCAGGGTGGGGGAAGAGGAGCGATGAAAATCAAGACTTCTGCATTCAAGGTAAGATGGACAAGAGCAAACCTGGTCTTTAGTTTCCATGTTGCAACCTATGCTTTTGACATCCGACCAACTGTGGTTTTGTGAAGATATCTGCTCAAGCATTTTACCTAGAAGTTCCTAGTAACTCAACCTATCTTCTCAATCTCTGGCAAAAGCCTTCAGTGCTCACACATAGTAACTCCAAACAGCACTTCTAGGTTTACAGGAAAAATAGAGGGATATTTCACCATTATGCAAAATAAGTTACCCACGCAGTCAAATGCTTACAGCCTTACTCTACTTCAACTCAAGCCAATTTCTTTCTAGCAAGAATAAAATACTAAATGCTCAAGTCCGGTGCCTAGTAAGACCGGTTCATATTATAGCGTTGATATTCATAGATGGATAGACAGCAACCTCTGGGTCTGATTCTGCCCAGAAATGCAATGAATGAGGAATTGCTCTGTGACTTCAAATCACTTGAGTTACGTGATTCATCGTGTTGTCATGTGAATGCTGACAAATCTAGTCATAATGTCACCAAAAGCCATCCCCTCTCTTTCTCCTTTTCCACTATGAAGACTACCCTCTGGATAGACAAAGTGATAGTAAAGAATGTGTTGCTGTCCCTTAGCCATTTCAGTCTTTTTACATATAATGAAAGGAAATTTACATTTAAACGATGGGGACAAAGAGCTGAAGATGAAGTGTAGCCATGCATTTACTTCCTTTCCTGTGCTGTGGGGCCCTGACTCTTTGCTTTTGAGCCCACAGATCATATCTCTGAAGTTCATATGATGAAGGGTTATAAATGTACATGAAGGAGCAACAAAAAGGCAAGAAGATACGCTTTTGTCATATGCCTGACTTTTTAGTGTGCTTGGTTCTCAGGATATTCATTATCTGTGGATCTAATAGTGTGATGCATTACTAAAGTGGCCTAACATTTCCCCTAAGTTTCTGGTTTTCTTCAATCATATGTGCAATGCATGGCATCAGAAACCCCACGTCAGACTTACTTGCAACTCTTAGGCCTTAGTGAAGCACCATACAGAGTTCCAAACTTAGTGGGCTTCAGGATATATACATAAACATTTAGTAACTAACTAATTAGCTGTGCAAATACCTTACTGTGAGTCAACCCCATAAGTCTTCAGAAGTGCCTACACAGCAGGAGATTTTATTGGCCAAAGTTTTTCTGTGTTGTGATGAACTGAAAAGTTATTTAGGGAAATACGCATAGGAAAAATCACTTTAGTAAGATCATATTTTTATCTGACCTGCTGCCTAAGTTTTGCTTTAAGCTGAGATTATAAATGTGAAATTTTAATGTAACAATAATAAGGCTTCTCTTAGATCTGACTGAGGTGGCCAAAAGCAGATGCCAAGGAAAAGTGAAACACATCAAGTGTATCTGATACTTCCTCTGAAATACTTTCTCAGCCTTTACCAATTTGAAATTAATGGACTATCTGAGGCAAAGGTAGTTTCTAACTGTTCTGGGATATTGAACAGTGGGTTTGTCTTTCATGAATCTGCCTAGCGTCTTTTGAATCCATCCACATTTTTGGCATCTGCAGTATCCCATGGCAAGGAGTTCCACAGCTTGCCTGCTCACAGCTACTTCCTCTTGCTTGCTTTGTGGCTGGCTGCTTGCTCACTCTATCTTATTCCCCTTAGTTCCTTCACTGAAAAAAGCAGCAAACAACTAATCCTTATCCATCCTGGGGTTTGCCTGCACCCCTCTCTTGATTTTCTAGTTCTTTAGTTTGGGTAAAATTAAAAAGGAAACAGGTGCAAAGATGACCATGTAATGGGAAGGAAAAACTTCTACCTAAGCAGTGTAGTTATAGGTATGTATAAATGCTGAGCCTTGTAGGAACTCTTATTTAGAAAATGAAAAATAATTTTTGTATGACTTCATGTTTTGAATGCTTTGATAAACAACCATAAAGGCTGATTATTTCTTGAGTTGTAGGCAGCCTGGGATAACTGTAAACATCAGAGACTAAGTCACTGGCTGCTGATGCAGTGCAGTTAGCTGGCAGTGTATTAATCTGGAAAGAAAACATAGGCAAACCTTTTGTAATCCCCGTCCTGGTTTTCAAATGCATCTTAAAAAGACATTCACAAAGCAGCAAATGAGAAAGAATCTGCGGGTAACAAACTTACATTGTTTTTTTAAGATACTTCATGAACTAACAAGTACTGCTTCTGGAATAAAAAAAAATGCTTATTCAGAATGTATTATCATTTTGTCAGCAATATCTGACAAACTTGTCAAATTCCAAAATCTCCATTTTGCTTCATTGCAGGGAAGACCATTTCACAATAATATTGGTTTTCTTGGAAGTTTTGTAGTGAATGATTTGGATAAGATCCTGGCCCAAGAGGACAGGTCTTCAACTTGTGCAGACCCTCTAAAAGATGGAGACTGTGCTTTTGCAGGTTCTTTGTAGTGTGTGTAGCCATTAGCAGTAATGGTGGACAGCCCCATTTGGCATGTCATGATCAAAACACTTTCTGTCATTCACTGTGGAGGAGTTAGCAGGCAGCTGGTGAAGCATGTTTGGCTATGGGCTGTTACCTCAGAGCACGCATGTTGCAAAGTATGACATGGTGTTTAACACTTAAACAGGTAGAAAAATCATTGAGAATATAGTTTATTGTGTTCTCTCTTTTGGATACATGTTTAAATGTTTTTATTATTTAATGGGATCACTTCCAGTATTTGAGAACCCAGTAACTGCTCTGGGGCTCTGTACAAACTTTAAAAAGCATGTTCAACATTAATGTTCAAGTGCTGTAAAGTGAATGCTGGGTATTGATAAATTATATGTGACATTTATTATGCTAGATTCTGTGCTGACCCAGAGCTAATGGAAATTACAGAGTATGGCCTGTATTTGTTCCCATTAAGGGTACTTATTCTCAGTAGCACTTCAGGCTGCTCTTGTCTGATCTTGTTATCTGTTTAGTGGTTTGAGCTGCCTAAAGTCTTTCTCATTCCCATGATCAGCTTCAGTCCTGTAAGGACAAATACAGTGTACAAGGACGCCAAGGAGGAAAGTTGAAAGAAGGTAAAAACTTGCAGTTAAGACTGGGGTTGTGGAAAAGCAGAATTTTCTTGTGTTGCATGCAAAACTGGAACAGAAAGTTGTAAGTTCTGTTCTCAGATCTGCCACCATCTCTCAGTGCCTATAAATAAATCAGTAATGTATTCCTGAGTTCTTTCATCAGTGAAGTAATGCTCAGTGTGTTACTGTTACCAGGGATTTAAGGGAAATTTAAAAAAAATGAGCAAAACAATGTGGCAGACTAGAAGGGAACGACCTGTTCAACATGCAAATAGTACTTTGGCACCTAAAGGTTGTGGCCTGCTCTGTGCTGGAGTATCATATTGTGCTTATACATGTCTTGTTAGAACAGTTTCATTTAGCTCTCACAAAATCTTTCCAGCAGTTGGCCTCCCATAACTGTCAGAATGATTGAGTAAATTGGATGCCTTCCAAGGCTCCATTTTTTCCCAATAACCTAGATTGTTTCAGATTGAGTGTGCTGTGGAGGAAAAAAATTGCCAGGAATTTCTGTTACAGGAACTGGTGGAAACATCACTGAACCTGACTCAAACCAGACAAGCATATGGTTTGCTGCAAATTTATATTAGCAGCTCTTGATTGTAAGTGTCAAATTTAGGCATAAGATTCCTTAACAATTTTAATGTTTGGCCTTTTGCATTATAGGCAGTGAAATAATCTTCTCTTGACAGGTGGTTAAAAGACTGCCATCCCATGCATGTGGGCAAAATGTGAAAGAACACTGGAATTCTACACAGACGTAACAAGGGAACGTCAGTGGCCAGCCCCATCTAGTGAATGGGGGAGTTGTCATCCTGATGGTGACAGGTGTGAGGAGTTTGGTCATAGGCTCTGAAGGCAAAACCAAGTCATTTTTATGTTTGATGACTTGAACTAGAGGAGTTATATAAACAAACCAACAATCTGGGGGAGAAATTATTTCTACCAGCACCATTCTGAGTAGCGCTACATTGTATTTGTTGAAGCCCAGGAACAGAACCTGAATTAATTGAGATATGCATAGTTTGGGTTACATGGATAGGTAGGAAAAAACATATGCAAAAATACTGTCTGGGAAGAATCTGCAAGACTTAGGCACAGTTGCACAGTCTGTTTTGCGGCCAGGGAGATAAGGGTCATAGTTGAGACCTAGACTGCAAGCATGTGTGGTAGTCATCTAGTAGCAGGTAGCAGGTAGTAGATGTCATGTTGTTGAAAGAAGGTATCTAGAAGTAGGACTGGTCTGAAAGTGCTTTGATCAGTAGAAATCAGGTGTCAAGAATCATATCCAGTTCCTAAGCCATCTGCTAAAATGTCTTTCCGTAAGCTCCACTCCTTCTTGACACACAAGGTGGCGGGTAGCTCTCCTTCCCCATCTGCTCTGAAGGTCCTAGGCTTTACAGTAATAGCTTGATGTCACCCAACCCTTTTCCCCTTTAAATGTGGAAATACTGATGATTAAGACAAGTTCTTGTTGCATATTTGCCCACAGCACTGAATCACTGCGCAGCTTCCCCACCTTTAGTACTCTAGTCCAGGAGATCCTCAGGGGCAAAAGTCAGTTACTCCAGTGGAGATGTGGTCAGTCTGTTCAGGACCAATTTCTTGGTCTTAAAAAAGTCCAGATGTTCTTCTGCTGTTGTAACCATTATCATGCTTTAAGAATGATATTTTTATTACACTTTGTAGCAATGTGAAGGAATTGGATTACTTTTCAAAAGCTGATGACTTCACCATTGCTGAGATACTGTCTCAGAAAGAAAAGGAAAATCTGATGTAGGGTATGGTGGAGCTGGAGGTCAGGCATCATCTCTGATAGTGAATGCAAAAAACCTACCCACTCATGAAGCTGGTGTTAAAAAGTGACATTAAAATAATAGCAGAAGAAAGTCTGTAGTATTTGAAGAAGAAAATGTGGTCTCTTTAGCAGCCCACTTCATGCTTGGATACCTAATCCAAGACCCATCAGTCAATAAGAGATTGCCATTCATTTCAATAAGAGATAGCAGAGGGAGGAGAGGTGGGCACACCTCCTCAGTGAAGGCTTTTGAGATTTATAAAACACTTGAGATTTAGAAAACAACTATTGAATTTTTTTTCTTCATTCTTGCATTCAAGATGCTAACTCTTCCATTTTTTCTCCCGTAAATGTCAGAAGAATAAAAATCTCCTTTTTTTTTTTTTTTTACTTGAAATTGAAAGTTGAATTTGGATACAGTCCAGTTGCAACTCCTGGGGCTGTAGAGAAAAGACAAAATATCACAAGACTCAGTTGTGCTGGTAATGACAAGTTTGTGTACCTAGTCAGTTTTTAATTATGCTCTGTGTGCTGCCTGCAATGTGTTAGCCAATTCTTGTTATGTGTTCACAGATTAAAATCTGTCCAGGATTTGTTTTTAAACTGGAGGAGAGTGCCACCCATTTTAAATCTTTGGATCTTCAAATGAAGGGAATGTCACTAGCTGCAAGGCAGCAAAGATTTGCAGCCATGTTAACTCATACTCTTTCCTGCCTTTACCTTTTTTAGGCTAGAAAACATTTTCAGCAACTCTGCTAGCTCATGGTCTTAAATAATTTTTTGTAATTTCACATGGTAAATTATTTGACCCCTGCTGGGAATAAAATTTCATGCTAGCTAACATTGTTAGAAAAGGAGCATGTGCTATATCAGTAATAGCAATGATGTGAGCACTGAGTGCGAGTATTACAGTTTTTCAGGGAGTTAAGCAGGCTTGAGATGCAGAAATGTAAATTCACTGAAGATTGCCAGATTTTGATGATAAACTATGTGTGATAAATTGATCAGGAAGCTCCGAATGGGAAAGGGGCGAAAAAAGAGCTAGTCGATAGCATCTAACTGGTGGTACTCTCCTTACATTGCCAGGAGACAACAGATATTTTTGACCTACTATTTAATGAGAAAACGAGATACCACTTGAAGATAATTTTGTAACTCATATGTATTCATTAGTATCCTTCTGCTTTCATCTGCTAGTTTGCATTCTGGTTATAAAACTCTTGGATGTATTGTAAGCAGTTTAAGAGCAAGTGGGGGAGACTGGCATAGGGGAACACAATTTCAGCCACTGGAAGTTGCCTGAAGCCACTGAGGCCCGAGAAATTTAGATTTGGTCTGCCATAGTGTCTGTTTTCTTTCCCAGATGAGGTCCCTGATGAACATTTCTCCCCAGCCCCATGGAGCATCGCAGTGGTCTCAGCGCCTGTGTCCGTCCACAGGCTCTTCATCCACCACTGAAAAAGCTCTCCTTTCCACTGCTGGGATCAGCTCCCCTCTGAGGTGGCCTCTTTCCCCTTTTCCTTCCTGAGAGGCAGGCACATCAGTGCTGCCGGTGCCAGGGCAGCCACGGCCCTGCGGGCTTGCGTGGTGGTGGGGCCGACCACCTCGCACTTGCCTTTCAGGGCTGTGGGTGCTCTGTCTGGTGTGGCAACCAGAGGACATCAGCAGCAAAGGGCAGGGCCTGGAAGTGGTTTTCTGTCACTTGCAATGGTCTCTTCCTTCTGCCCCCTCAGCCGACTTCCAGTTCGTACCTATGTGGTCTGCAGACCAGTAGCCTTCTAAATTAAAACGTAGCCAGCTTGGCCCACACAATATATTGCATCACTGCTGTGTCAGACTGCAGAGAAGAATAATTGTCCTGTATTGACGTGCTGAATACACAATACTACATTTGGCGTCGTTGCACGGGACTCCTTATTTTCAATAATAGATATAAGTGACTCAGCTCCAGAAGCAGCTTTTTATTTGTTAGTTGGTTATTCTATTTATGGAAAAATTGAACCTGCCTGTACTTCAAGTATGTGAACTATAGCTGATTGTTCACAGATGTATTTTAACGAGTGAGACTACTGTGAAGTAATTAAACCTTCTCATAGAGAACATCTATCTGGCAAATGTACTTATTAGCAAAAATAAGTTGTAGAGCCAGTTCTGGAGTCTTTCTTCACTGAAATTTATGTGAGGTCCTGCTGCTGCTGTCCTGTTTAGGGGTTGACAGTGCTTCCATTTTAAAATCAGCATTTTTAGGAATTCAGTATATAAACATGATCATGGCAGAGAATTGTAATATGTATAGATAACTTAGGCAGAAGGCTTTGTTTCTATTCTCAGTTTCTGGGTTGTTTTTTTTAAAAATATGGATATCTGATCCTTTGCCCACTTTTTTTAATCTAAGAAAATATGGTAGAGACTGCTGGTTGTGGGTGACTCTACAGTTTATAAAAAAAGTTTGCAGTTCTTGTCACGGCTGTTTTAAACAATGTGTATTTTTTAGGAAGTTGTCAGGGGAGGCTGGATGATCCGGTGGCATGGAACTAAGTCTTCTCCTTTAAAATTTGAAAATTTTGCTACTGGAGGTCAGGACCTAAGTTTGTACTCACCAAACTACTTAGCCTTTGACTTTGTCCAGCAAGATGTACACACATGCTTAAGTTCCAATAAAATCAACAGCATCATTCAAAGCCTATTTTTTATGCCTTGATAAATAAAGACACTAAATGTAGAATTAAAGCCTCTTTTCCAGGATGAGTATGTGGTGAAACTGAACAGGAGCTGCAAAGAGGGGAACCTACCCTGTTCTTGGTGTGGTACATGCTAATTAGACACCTATAATCAGTCAGAAGGAACTGAAGCACCTAATTGCCTGTTCCTGCATTAAAAACTTTAAAGAAGCATTTCTGGGACGAACAGATCATGACAAAATTACCTGTGATTACAAGGGAGGGGATCTGATAGTGCAGGTGCACTCTCAGAGTCCCATAGATTGGGTCATGATCCAAATTCAATTGAAACCAATTCATGTTATTTCAGCAGATTAATACAGTCGTCTGTGCTGCCCTGACCAAACTGAAAGCAGATAAGCTTGTTTACGAGAGCTGGTCACATGCACCTGCATTTATGAAGCTGTGCATGGTCTGTGTGGATACTATCTACACATGTCATTTTGGTGTTAGTTCATGGCAACAAATTCCACTGATGTGAGTGGGACCAGGCATTCAGCCTCCCACTTGCCTGTCTCTAATTCATCACAGGCACACATCAAATATAGGGTATTTAAGAAGTCCTCTTTGTCTCTGTTCTGTTCTGTATTGCTAGTCTGACGGTCACAACTTCATTCTGCTTTTCTTGTTTGCAGCCTCTGGCACTGTCTTTTTCTAGATGAATCAGTGTAGTAGAAAATTTGTATTTTTGCTGAGGGAGTGATTCTTGGATTCAGTTAGAGAAAAAGAAAAGGTTTTTGCTCTCAAAATCTATCACTAGTCTAGCATCAGTGGTATAGCCTGTATCCTTGAAAATACGTATGTCATGATGAGTGGAATTCTAGAGGAAAAGCATTTCCTTGAGTGGTCTTAAATTAAGAGCTAGCCTTAGTATTTTCTTTTAATTGAGAACAAAGTTTGTATTGAAATTGCTGGGTTTTGCCAAGATCTAATAACAGTATTAGATTTCTGCAGAAGTGTATCATTCTAGGTATATAAACTGGCATGGTGCTCTACAAAAATACTACATTTGTTGACCAAATTGCTGAGGATTTGCCAATCTGACAATAGTACACCAGGAACGTTAGATTCTTTAAGAGAAGCTGATCATATACATAACATGCACTTTTAAAGCTGTATCTTAAACTTTCTTACTGGCATAGTCCAGTTTGTATTTAGAACAAAGACAATCCTACGTGTCTTTCTCAGTGATCTGTTATTCTTCAGACGTAGTTTCATTGCTTTGTTTTAAACATTTTACACACATCACAGTGACTTTCATAGGAAAATTCTGGGTTTGGTAGGTTAGATAGAAGAAGACCAGATGTAAGTTTGGAGGTTGGAGAAAAGCATCCGATACAGAATTGGATGAATTGCTGTAAAGACAAGGATACCCTGAATTTCAGTATTCTATTTACCTAGCTTTCTCCTTTACCAACAGGGTGACTGATGTGGCCTCTGAGTTAATTTTATTCATTTTCTAGAATTCTTATTCCTGTCATTTACATGCCATTAATCAAAATGCAGGCCAGTTACTGAAGAAACCATTTTTGATGAAAGAGCTGCACACAATACATAAAGGGTACAGGCAAAAGATACTAGGAATAGTTATACTGGCAGTTACACTCTCTTCATTACTGTGCCTGAAAATGGTAAGTATGACTTGGCCAAATCTTGCAGTTATATCTTGCCTTCAATTGCCATTAGCACCTGTTTAACTAGGAAACTGTTTTGTTTTTCCTTTTGTGGAGCATCAGGTCCCAGGTGAGGCTATTGAAGACTAGTACAAGGAGAAATATACAATTTAAATGTTGACTTCTGAGAGCAAAGACTCCCAGTGGTGTCAGCAGATCTTGTATCTGCCTATAAGAACTTCAAGATTTGGCTCAGAAATACTGTACAATTTTAGGGGCAGAGGAAGGGTAAGTAATGGATCAAGATATAGATGACCTGTGTAGTTTCCAAAGTATTAAATCAGTCTCCTACTTAATAACTGCAGGTCTATTGAGAAAAAATAATATTTGGGGATGTAGTACTTACGATGATGATGATACGGCATCCACTTCGCTCAGTCTTTCTCATGACAAGGTGCTAACCTAGCTTTTTTGCCCTTAAACTCTAAATGTCATCACTCCTGGAAAACCTTCATACCTTTACAGCACTTACACTCATGTTTCTTTTTATTATTTCTATTTGTTTAAATGTTGCAGTGGCTGGTGCAGGCTTTCTTGGTCTCTCTTCTCATGACCTGCTAAACAGTTTCCCTACTGACATCCCAACAGGGAAGAATTACCCAAGAAAATGTCTGTGAGTGCTACCCAAAAGCATGTTGTGTTTTGCCACGTTAAGCCACATGACTGAAAGATGTAAAAAGCCATAGCCAAGATAAATATACCAAACAGATGGTTCTTCACTTTCCTATTTTCAAGCTGTACATGTCTGGGAACAAAGTCTCTTTTTGTTGTCTCTGCTGCTGCTGCTTGTCTGTCATAGAACTGGGGACTTTTTTAACCAACACCTCCACAGAAAAAAAAAGCCTTGGTAAGAACCCAGTGTACTGTTTGAACTAAACTCAGTTAATGATTTTGTATAGAAAAAAATGCTGGAAACAATCAAATGCTTTGTGTAGGTACTTTTGAAGTGAAACATTTTGCTTCAAAACTAACTTTTGTGGTTATAAAAGTTCTATTGAAAAAGATAAACAGAACTGAGTCAAATGAAATATTTTGATTACTTGAAATAAGTCATTTGCGTTTTACCAAAAGACCCAGAAATACTGAATTCAAGTTGCTTTCTATAAGTTTCTGTGGGATTTGGCCAACGGACCAGGAAGTCTCTTGCAGAGCGAGTCTCAGGCAAAGAGCAAACATGCACACTGTCTTCACTCTGGTGAACAGCGAAGAGACTCTTTGTTGTTTTCTCTCATTTCAGATTGAAAGCACTTCTTTCCAAATGCAGTCAGCAAAACTTAATGAGCTCTGCTATTCCTCAGCTCACTTTAGATAGCTCACATTTCCTTCCCTATATGAGTTAAGATGCTTATCTACATAACTGCTGACATTTCATAACAGTGTCTTCTACAACTCCTAGAGAAATGTGAAAGTGGCAAGTAAAATGGAGGCAGTCTTGTGTGATTATTTTCTGGAAACTTAGTGTAGATAAAGGCAAGATTAGCTGTTAGCAGATAGATATATCAGTATCAGTGCACTTCTCATCTGGTGTTGTAAAAAACCCATCCTCTTCCAAATCAGTTGTACAGCTGCTGACACTGGAAGGGAACTGGTGACAATCTTAAACTTCCTACAAGGTGTCTGGCCAAGTATTTCTTTCACTTACATCTGCTATCGTGCTTAAAGTTCATTGGCATTGTCTAAGTATAAACAAAACCAACCATAGTTTCTAATCTATTATTAAATCATAAAATAGTTGTTTAACCCTTAAAAAGACAAAAAAACCCACAAACCCAATATCAAAAGCCTCCATGTAGGAGACAGAAGGCAAGAAGCGTTGAGAAACACGCAGCAAGAATAGCCTGGAGAGTGCTTAATATTTTGGTTGGTTTGTTTCCACATACTGGTCAGTGATTTTAGCATTGCCTTACTGCGCAGCAGCCCCATTGAAGCAGGAGGAATTGTTTTGTAAGTACAAAAGCTTTCTGTACATCTACAGTAATTATGTGCAGATCAGCATTCAAATTATGTGTGATTTTTTGCATACACGTATCTTGTCATTTACTCTTGTAAATGCTGAAAGAACACTTATATCCTCTGGGTGAACTCAGCTTTACCATGAAGACTGGACCAATGCAGACTTTATCTATCTATCTATCTATCTATAGATATATATAGTATATCTATATTGAACATCCATGAATATTTAAGCAAAAAATGGACAGATTCATTTGAACAATATACTAATTTGTGATCATAGCATTTTGATTTAGTGAAAAGTTCTTCACTGAATTCGAAGTTTGGTATTTCACTGATTGATTTCAGTTCAGATTAAAAAGAAAGAGATAAGAAATAATACTTGAGGAAACCAGAATGCCCCTAATCATGTGTCTAAAATTTTTAATGACAACAAAAGGAATTTGTAAGTCCTTGCAAAGTGATTTGTACAAGTCAGATGTTATCAAAGCTTTTAGATACATTACGTAAATCAAGGGTCTAAAATATGGTAAGGCTATATATAGTAGCAAACTACTGAGTGAGAAATAAACAAGAAAAACTCTTTACATAACCAATGAACCTTTCTGCTTTCTGCTTTGCTTTTGACTTACTGTATTGGGTTTGTATGGCAAGGTTTTCGTAGCAGGGCAGGAGTTACAGGGGTGGCTTCTGTGAGAAGCTGCTGGAAGCTTCCCCTGTGTCCAACAGAGCCAATACCAGCCGGCTCTAAGATGGACCCACCACTGGCCAAGGCTGAGCCCATCAGCAGTGGTGGTGATAACGCCTCTGGGATAAGATATTTAAGAAGGAAAAAAAGTTGTGGGACAGGGAGAAAAGGCAGCCAGGGAGTGAGAGCGTGTAAGAGAAAGAACCCTGCAGACCCCCAGGTCAGTGAAGAAGGAGGGGGAGGAGATGCTCCAGGCGCTGGAGCAGAGATTCCCCTGCAGCCTGTGGGGAACACCATGGTGAGGCAGGCTGTCCCCCTGCAGCCCAGGGAGGTCCACGGTGGAGCAGATCTCCACCTGCAGCCCACGGAGGACCCCACACCGAAGCAGGTGTGTCCCCAAAGGAGGCTGTGACCCCATGGGAAGCCTGCGCTGGAGCAGGCTCCTGGCAGGACCTGCGGATCTGTGGAGAGA
>JANZLQ010000079.1:23233208-23243215 GCA_026212715.1 Elanus axillaris | reverse complement strand
CCCGCCCCGGTCGGCGGCGGCGGCACTGCGTCGCTGCGGCGAGGGCGGCAAAACTTTGGTTTTGTGTGAACGGCAGCGGGAGAGCGTGCTGGCTTCCACGACAGGTGGGCTTTCGAAGGAAGATGACAGGTGCCGGGAGCCAAGCTGTGCAAGTCCCCCAAAGGAACGGGTGATTCTCAGGAGGAGGCATCAACCCGTCTCGGTCAGCGCTGGTCCAGATGAGCAGCTTTGCCTTAGTCTGGTTACCTCAGTATTTGCAGACTCCAGAGCGAACACTGTATCAGCTGAGTGGTAGGCACCACTTCGAGAGCACTAAAACGCCAGCTTACTCACAGCCACACTTCGTAGGAGACCTTTTATCATAATCGCCATTATCAGCGCCTTTAGACCTCGCGCTGACAAAACTCCCACCCGAGACAGGAGTCCCTGAACAGGCCTCTGTCAGCAGAGGCTTTTCATTGGAGCGCAGTGCAGACGAGTGAGCTGGTACATGTTCATTCATGAATCCTGCACTACTGACCCGGTGCTTCTGCCCGGCAGCTTGAAGGTCCCGAGTGTTCAGGCTTTTTAAAACTGAAGTCCAGTGTAAAATGCCATCTCTAAATACAGGTGGTGGTGTATGTTGAGTTTGTGGGTAGAAAGTAAAATGTGGGTGTTAAAAAAATAAAAAGTGGAAAATGACAGCTTTTTTAAGAGTTTACAGTAGATGACTTAAATCTGTAAGTCAGTAGGTAACAAATAACAATTATTAATTTTGCCAATGGTAGAGCATTCGAGTCCCAGAAGACTGGGAAATTTGCAGGTAATAACATGGTTGCCTTGGTACAGTATTTTTTTCTCAGAAGGGGCATGCAATGAAAGTTACTGCTACAAGGCATACCTCTGCTTGCTGTACTGTAACTGATTGGGGCAGGAAAGGCTATAGAAATACAATACAGTATCATTCTTGGCTTGCCGGCTAGGTCTTAAGCATCTGCTGCTACCTGTTTGCCACTATTGCTACTCATACTAGCCAGATTTAAATAGGCATAGGTTTATGTACACTTACCACATTTATACTTGACTTCACTGTACACCTATGCAGAAACATAAAAATGTAAAGCAGGAAATATTGTTGTGTCAGTTTTGTGCCCCAAACTGACCAAAAAAAAAAAAAAAAGGGGAAAAGAAAAAGGTGTTTGTTGCTGAATAACAACAGTTGATACCAACTCTGTCACCTGGCTTAATACTGTTTCATGTGGTCTGCCTAGAATTCTTTCAGCATGTGTGCTAGTGACTGTGGGCTTCATTTAAGAATAGTCTGCATTGGCAAATCATCATGGGTTTATTGTATAGCTTGGGAAGGGGTTTTAAAAGGTGAAGTCTCCTGTCTGAGGAAGGAAGAGTTAATGAAAGCTGAGGTGTAATGGGGTTTTCTACCTTGCAAGGTGAGACAGTAGATGCTGAAACCCTAACAAAAGGTTTGAATAAAGAAGACAACCACACCCAACTAGAGTAGAGATGCGAGCCACTAAGTCTGCGCTGCTGTTGGGTAGAACTAGGAAATAAGATTTAAAACAAAAGCAGAAAGAAGACAGGAGGTAAGAACCATCTTAATCAAAGACCATGAGGTAGGGAAGGGAGAAAGAACAACTCAGAGGGGTACATGGTCCGAGGAAAAATTGCGTGAACAGGTATGGCAGCGAGATCTCCGTCCTTAGGTTCCAAGGCTAGCTTTGAGGTCCTTTCAGAGCCAGCATCTGAGTGCTGATGCTTATCTTGGACAACTTCTGACAGGCCAGGTGTATCTCAGCAAATCTATAAGGGAGATCCAACAATCCCTCTTGGTTCCTAAGTGCAATATAAAACTGTTTTCTCTTGGTAACCTTGTCTCCAGCCTTTTAAATTTGGAGATGATTTTGAGTACGTCTACAAAAAAAAAATTCATTGCTTAGGTTAGTGGTGGTGAAAGTGTATCAGGTGTGGCTAAAAGATGTGGGTATGTGATTCCTTTAGAAGGAGTAAATCAAAATAATATACTAAAATAAACAACAGGAGACACTATCCTAAAATACCTTTAACAAATACGGGGAGTGGAAGATGTCTTTTGTCAGACTGGAAAGACCAGCATTTGGACAGCTCTTGCTGAGTATGGGAATTCCCATTTGGGAGGAGTGCCCTTTCTGCAAAGTATGTCTGGCAAATCCCTAAGCCATCATAGTCAGTTAATTCTTGCTTGTATGACCAACTAAGGAGGCGTGGGAGAAGAGGAGGAAGATCCTGCTAGCAAGAAAAATAATAAATGCCTAAAAACTTGGGTAGGAGTAAATGGTCATCTTTCAACAGTAGAGTTCCACAGGGATCATCAGTTCAGGTGTCTGTGCTGCTCAACAGTGATATTTGCTGGTCTTACTGAATTATTGAGTGTTTTAAAGACAGTGCTGCCTATGAAGAACTTCAGAAGGACCTTGTTGGTCTGATAAGGCATTTAAATGTTGGATGAAATTCAGTTTACATAAATAAAATGGGGGTGGAGGAGGAACCATTTGGTTGTTTTCTTTCCCTAGTAAATCCTATAGTGAGGTTAAGACAGATCTCTGGAGACAGGTGTAGTGTGGATGGAACACCTGGTTAGAGGTGCTTGTTTGCTGTTCTCTTTGATGCAAGCTCTGCAGGGAATCTAACAAAGCTATCAAGTCACAAATGAACTAGAGGAGGAAAGGCCATTTCAGTGCAGTGTGTACCTAAGTGGTGGAACTCCTGGCCACTGGATACTATGGATGATAAAAGCTAGCTTACATGGGTTTAACAGTCAACTAGGCAAGTTTACATTCAGGAAATCCATTAAGACTGATTAAACATGAAGATACTAACTATTGAACTGTAAGTTGCTGAATGTTACGAGAATATTCTTTGACAGTGTTGATATAGGTTTGCTTATTCTTGCATTCTTCTTGAGGCAGCTTGTTTGGCCATCGTTAGAAACGGTATTCTGGGCTAGACAGGCTTTTATTCTGACTCAGGACAGCTGTTTTTATGTTCTACTGAATGCCCGGCTAGTTCGCCTTCCTTTTAGTCCGTTTCTGACAAGGGGTTTTTGTGTTTACCACAGAACTGGAGTTCAAAATGCTATAAAGATGAAATTTTGGTCTGTGTTTTACAAAGAGTATCTATATCTGTTCCTCCTCCAAAGGTTGCAACATTCGTCAGTTGTGGACAGTGGAATTTTGTTCTGAGTGTTATTTCATCTAAAAGCTTATTTTCCACACTCCCTTGGAAGAGGATTTTAATAGTTTCAGATTCTAAACTTGTATGTTCCTTAAAGACTAAAACCTTTTGCTAGCCTTACATAATCCATGCTGTTATCTTTTGGTACAGAGTTTGTGAATTCACCAGTAGTCTAAAAATGGTATTTGGGTTGAAGAGGAAACTGAGTAACAATTTTTTTGGTACTCATCAATATTGCAAAAAAGTAATTTCTCTTTGTTGGAATTTTAGTTATGGAATTTTACTTAGCAAGCACTCTCTTGCCTGACTGTGCCAAACTACATAACTATTTGAGTTGAAACTATCTAATGTTATTATTGTAGGCATACTGTAGATCTAGTAAATGGTTAAGAGCGGCTGGAAGTATTTCCAACCAAATCCTTAGGGCTTTCTTTCAGTTTCAAAGGTTAAATAAAATAATAATTTAAAAAACCAGAACCACAACAAACCAAAGTTACAGGCATTTTTCTTTGAGTAAGAATGATAAATCAGGATCTTCCAAGGTCACCTTTTCCTTCATGAGCAGTCTTTCAATTGTGTGGTCCTTGCTGAGGACCTAAAACTGAAAGGCACTCAATACTTGCAACTTACCTTGAATTGACAGTGTGAGGTGAATCACAGGCAGTTTCTGTCCTTGAGTTCTTAGCACAGAGAGAGTTTAAATCTAACATGTGGTCTGAACTCAAGATTTCAGCGTACCAAATGACGTCTCACTCTGTCAATCCTATTTGAGTGCTGTCATAGCAGCATCTACTTTTGTAATGGCACTAGTAGGTGAAATCAGGTAACTCCTTTGTAAAAGCATAATTTTATAGAAATTGATTGGTTTTGCACTTGATGCTTTGAAGTTCAAACAGTTTTTGCTTTGAAACTATGCCAATTACTTTCCCTTCTATCCCTTCATTAAAAAAAGGGGGGGGGGCTTTCTTCTGTTCATCTCAAGAGTCATTTTTTATACAGGCTGTTTGCTATGTTTATTTTGAAAATCACTTTCTCATTTTGCTTTGGGGTGCATTTAAAGTAGGTCAGTCCTTCCTTCAGTAACACTTCTGCTTACTTGTTTGTGACTTTTAGTACTGGACCTGAGGATTTTCCTAAGAGATGCAGGCATGCTGCTGACAGAACATGGTGCTAGCTGTCTGAATGTGAGCGTGAAGTGCTTACCTGAACCAGGATGAGAATTATCTTTGAGCAGAAACTGCCTGTGTAGATTTGCCTGTTGTTCAGGTCGCGTCGTGCCACAAACTGCAACTTGCTTGTTACCCTCACACATTCAGGCAAGCAGCAAGCATTTTCATGCAGGCAGTTCCTGCTGATAGAAAAGGCTGTCGAAGAGGTGGATCTGAGGCCTCATTGGGCACTGTTGTGATGGGTACTGGACCTTGCTTTAAGGTAGGATGATGGGAGATACGGAGGGCATGGTGTCCTTTCGGTGCTGGCCAAGGTGGCAGGTGGATGTCGAGAATGGTTTTCATGCATTGCAACAGCCAACATAGCCTTAGCTGAAGGTTTTCACTTCCTTTTCCTCTTGAAGGGGTTCTGTCCATCTCATCTTTCCCCTTGAAAAATGTCCTAAGCATTTGACCACAGGCTCTTCTATGCTTTGCTTTGATCCTTATACTGAGGCAGTGGTGTTGTGGAGAAGACAATCCAATGCTTCACTGGCCTGAAAGAGGATGCCAGATTGTTGTTAAGCAAGACACTGCTCTATGAGGGGGGAAGTTAGTCCCTATTGAAACGCACGTTGGTCTACAGAGAGTCATGAATAAAAATTAATAGCAAGCAGTGACTGTTTTCTGTGGAAACTGTATAGTTTCTTAACCTGGTGTTCTGGATGAAATTCCTCACTTGGCTACTAGGAACCAGAACTTCCAATGTATAGCCTGGGTTTTGACAACTAAAATTCTTTACTTGGTGCAGGGAGCGTATTTTCTTCAGTTTTGTCTGGTTCAGTTCAACAACTTGTTGATTCAGAATTAAAAACTTGGGTGTTGAAAAAGCAAGAAAAGAAAATTTCCTCTACCATGTTTTAAATAAAAAACTATTGAGAGTAGACATATGGTTTCATTTGAGGCTGTCTAATTATGGAGAGAAATGAGCCCTTAGGGTAGATATTTTGAACCTTGCCATGGGAGACTGTTACTGACTCTGTTGTCCAAATGCCTATCTTAGGCACTAAGTTACTTGTCTAAACATTATCTCTCTCTGTATGTTTTTTAGTCAGAAAAGAAGAAAGTTTTTTTTTTTTTGAGTACTTATTGGCACAGTTGACATTCTCTTCTTGTTAGAAAATGAGTTTTAAGTTTTACTTAAATCACTTTACAGTTGGGATTTGTTGCAAAACCATTGTTCTGCTGCAGCCAGGAGTTTTGCACTGAACTGCAAACTCAGTGCCTGCTTCACTAGGTCTCAGAAAACATGACAAAATATGCATTTTTCACAATGGCTTATGTGTATATCTGCATCCTTTTAATACTGTGACTGAAGAATTGTTTCCGTCATGCCATGATGGAAGATAGGTTTGCTGATTTAATCAGCCATGGACAATGTGTTTAGCTGTCAATGCTTGTGGACAGTCACATCCGAGAAGCTAACAATATCGTAGCCTCCTTCTTTCAGGAATATGTTAATGCTCGTTTCTGTGGAAGAAACTGCCCTGCTGCCTCTGTAAAGAAATGTATTACTTGGTTTTTAGTACAGTCAGTAATTTCGAAGTCATAACTGTATTATATAAAAAATAGTTTGAAACAAGCTTTCCTTCTTCTAAATATGAACTTAAGCAGACTACTGATAATGGCATGTATTTACATGTTTCCAATTACAGAAGCACTGAGATTTTATTTGTAACGCTGTATTGCACCATTCCTGTTTTTAAAAGGCAATTTGTGAGTGCATCTACACTGAGCTTTTAATTTGGATTGGGAGTGACATTTGTGAAACAAATGTCCCAATTGTCCCCTCTCACTGTGCTTTGCTTTGCATCAAGGTGCGTCCTTGGAGCGTACAGAGCAGACTGAATGTAGCTGAACCAGAAGATGCAGTTCAGGACTACTTAATCCACTCTAACCTTTTCGGAACAATAAGTTCACAGGACCAGATCAGGGCTGATCTGACATAAAACCAGCAAAAAGTTTGTGTGCTGATATCAGCACATTGCCACCATCTGGAATGCCGGTGTACTCCTGCTGCACTATACTACTTGCTAGTGCATACCTAAATTATATGTCCTAGTGATACTGTATCTGAATCTATCTGTAGTTAATCTGCAAGTTGATTAATAGGATGCTGGTGGTATCATGCATTCAACATAATGCACGGGTCAATGTCTGTCTGCTTGTTTTAATTAACTTGGAAGCTCGAGGGAATATATACTATATAAATCAAAATTCAGTACTTAAAGTGGGCAGTGAAAGACTAGTTAGTCATTGCAGCATATTGCTTTATCTCTGTACTTTTATTAATCTGTGTACTCAATGTATTGTTCTGTCAATAAATTGAGACATTACCTTTTTTCTGTAAAAGGAATGCTGGAGCAGTTTTGAATAGCTGAAATGAATAAATGATCATTATGTGTTATTTTCATGGCTTTCTTTACTTAAAAAAGAGCTATTCATAATGAGAAATTATATTAGAGAGTTGTTATTTCTTTATTTTCAAGTTATTTCTTCTGTCAACCCCTATGCATTTTTGTCATCGGTTTTTATTATCTTTTTAAATTTAAAAAACTGTATTTCTAACAGGGAAAATTAATAGCTCTTGAAGTAAGTAGCCTTAAGAATGCTGAAAAAGTTTTTTTTGCACAAAGAGCTTTTTAGGGTTGAAAGTAATGGTATCATTTGTGTTAGTACAAGAATTGTCATACTTGAAAAACATTGCAGTAATCTGCAAGGGGTCAGACATAACAAAGTCATTCTTTTAGCTTGTTACAGAGACAGTACATCTGAAATTGATGAAGTATTTTCAAGTTCAGTTGAAAGCGTTTCCCTAAGCATGATTGTGTAATAAAGCTATATGATTCTGGACGGAGGGCAGGTAAATTTACTGAAGCCACGTGGTGCGAGAAGCAAATGTATGTTCATTCCACAGTGTCTTTAGGTGTGTCCAAGTGTGCATAGTGTTGTTAAGGGATTGTAATGGACACAGTTTCATAGGCAGAATTCTACCAGTAACAGACATTTAAATGCTTGCTCACATAGTAAACACCCACATTTGAAAAGACCACTGATTAAGAATGGTGGTCCTTGAAAAAATAGTGTTTACAGTAGCATGTGCCCCATCTGTGGAAGTCCAGGTACTTGCGAGGAAGGACTAGCTATCCTCTTCAGTCACTCAGATCAAAGAAGTTTTATCTTCCTGAATATTGTCTGAAAAGGTCAGACAGGAAATAAAATAGTCATCCCCGGCCTCAGTTTTGTTTATAGTCCAACAAATTGAGCTAGCTTTATCACGAACACCCAAATGATTCTTCTGTGGTCTTTTGCTAGCCAGAAGGTTGGCTGGGCTTTGGGAGAGTGATTTTCTGACACCGCACATGGTGTGGAAAGAAGTACAAAGATTTTAATATTATTTTCATCTATGTATTTGCAGTGAACCGTCATCTATGTACGTATGGACCATCAGTAGGAGTTAAGACCCTATAAAAAGAAAGAACATGTACTCTCTTGTGCTTTCACAATGAAGCAGAATTTAAACGTATAAACTTATGTATTTGCTTTTGACTTAATCATTTAGGCATTCCTACCATGCTTCCTCTCTTCACAATGAGCAGACCTTTATTATCTGAACAATCACTAATTTTAAAAGGGATATGCTTTTTACAGTACAGTGGCACTTATTCTGAGAAGTGACCAAATGTTCTGTGTATTTCCAAATGGTGATGCTGCTTTTTGTTCTTGGTTTATCTATGTCTTTTTCAATATTTATGGTTTCCCTGTCTCCTCAATTTAAAAAAAAATGGGTAGGAATGACAACTTTTACAACCCGTCATTGATATCTTGGAAATACTGTTACATTTGTTCTTAGTGATCCTTCATTTGGCCTTGCATTGTTGGTGTCCTCGGCCAGTCAGTAACCACCAGAAATGCATTTTAACCTCCTGATTACTGCTTTTAAAAACTAAACTCATTTCTAATTTATAAGGATTTTTTTTTTCCTTCCTTGTTCTTTGGAGTCTGAGCTAGCAGCTCTGTGAAATCCAAACTGGCAAATCACTAAGAATTTAATTTAGGAATTTTTGTGTTGTGGAAGCATGTTGTTTTCTTCTTGTCATCTTTGCCTTACTTTTGTATCTCAGTGCTAAGAAAGGTCTTTCAGAGTGACTCCTCTTTTGGCAAAAGTCCACAGGATGCGTTTCCCAGAATCTATCTGTGTTAGCATTTAAAAACAAGTCAATAAAAGCATACTTCTTCCTTGTTCTGTACCAAGACTGCTGCTCATTGCCTGTGATGCTTTCCCAGCTCTTTCTGACCTAGGAAGTAAGATTTGTTTTGGAAGGTAAATGCATGTTTTGTTGTGATGGGGTTAGTAGGGAAGGTTCTGCTCAGAATGATATCTCCGTTTCCGTGTGTTTCAGAGCAGCCCAAACGTGCTGTAACTGCTGAGGATTATACGTCCTAAGGACAGATTGACATTTACCTTGAGTTTACTGGAGTGTGTAGGAAGGTTGTGGTCATGCACATGGAAGCCTACTTCTTTTTTTCCTGGTCAGCTGTGTTTTTTTAAGATCTGTTAGCATGATGCAATAGGAAAGATCATTGAGAATAAGCTGTCCAAGTGTGGGGTTTTTGATCAACATATACATTATATATGCTTAATTTCGTAGACTCTGTAATGTTTAAAATAGAAAGGTGGAACAGTGGTGATATAATATGTTACCTTTTGGTTATATGTTATCTTTTGTTATATGTTATGGTTATATGTTATCTTTTGTTAATATGTTATCTTTTGGTTATAGAACAAATGCAGAAATGGTGTGGTTACTGTCATAGGTTACTATCAGTTAAAACACATGGACTATTGGGGACCATCAATATTTGCATCTGTTGCCCCAACAATAGGTGGTGTTGCTTTCCTTGTAAAGTATTTCTAAGTTAGGAGACTCTACAACAATATGACTTTGAAAGGGACTGTTCAGTCTGTATCAACCAAAGCTTTTGTGTCTTTGAATTTCATCTGCAGGGGATAACAGAGACAAATTATTTGGCATGAACCACCCAATTACATGGTTGGAACTGTATGCTAATTCTGACACAAATGAAGTAATCACCTGAACAACATAATTCTGTAGCATCTAAATTGTCCTCCTTTCACATATGCGGTTATCTGTGGTAGAACTCAAGAACCATAAAATGTAAAATAAAAGATAAGGAAGATGGGAGCCCCTTTGAGGAAAAAAAATATTATAAAACATGCTGCCCTTTGACAGTTTACTGTCTATTTGTCATAGCTTTTTGGAGGATATAAAGCAGTGGTAAAAGCAAGTCCAAGATTTGTAAAGCACAGCCTCAATCAACACCAGCAGCATTAAAATTTAAGCCCTTCAACAAATGTATAGTCTGTGCTCTGATGCATACCTCGCTGTGAGCATCCATATGCCACAGACAAGATGCCAGAATTGCAACTTTACCTCAGAACTGATGTCATCTCCACAGTCCTTTTCCCCAAACTCTCCTCACTAGAAACATGTGATGCATCCTTCCCCTGGCCTCTCTTCAGGCATCATGAAAAAAAGCAGTTGCTTGGTTTTAAGGGAGCCCCCCCCC
>JANZLQ010000079.1:23198577-23233108 GCA_026212715.1 Elanus axillaris | reverse complement strand
TTGTTTTTATGGGACCCCCCCCCCCCCCCCCCCGGCCTTTCCAATAATTTTTCCTTCTTGCAAGTATTCATATTTTCTTCTCAGTTCAGATCATCATAAACACACCAATATTGTTACTTATTTTCAGTCTTTTGATCTTTAAAGCATATCCATGTCTGCCAGGTTCACTGCCTTTGGGAACTGATACTGCATCTTAAAATACTCAATTGATTGTGGTTTTATTCATGAAGATGACCCTGATTGTTCCACAGACTTTGGCAGAACTGAATACTGCATGAATAAAAATGTTTTATAAATGTCTTGATTTTATGTTTTCTTACAAGGCAGCATAGAATTACATGACTGAGGGGGGTCAGTCAATCAGATTAGTCGCCACAAATTGTGAATTGGTTGTTGACATTTGTTGATCTATTAAAAAAATCAAATGCTGGCATTTGGACATAACAAATTCATATAAAGATATTGGGATTAGCTCAGAAATGAAATGCAGGAATTCCAATTTAATCTAAATAAATTACTTTCAATGAACAATTTTGCATTCATGAATGAATGGATATGAAAAAAGTGTGCAAGATCTTAAGGAATATCCATGGAATAAGAAGGCTGGTATTATCTTAAAGTACTTCTGAAATAATATTCATACTGATTATTCTTTAAATAATCCTTGTTCATGGAGGCACACTGCCAGTACCAAAGAATGTACTATGTGATTTTATTTTTTGTTTAGCTGTAAAAAAAATTTAATACTGTGTTGAAAGGAGTGGACTTTCATACCCCTTCTGTGGAAGGCTGACCATAAATTGTGCAACTTTCAGTTGATAATGAGACCTTCTAGCTGCTTATATTATTTGGAGATTATTTTTTTTTAAATTTATTCAAACTGGAGAAAGTACCTTTCAGATTCTCCATATATGCAAGATGGTGTTGGCTGTTTCAGATTTATTAGGTGTTCTGCATCAGTTGTAACACTGTGGACTAATGAGAGTGTTTTAAGAACCTGCTTTGGGCCAGAAATTATTTTGATGCTTTTGGCACACATAGATTTTTTTTTTTTTTAAATGTGGTGGTATTGCATAGTTTTATACTTTTGCAGAGAAAAAGGATGTCTTGGTAAGGCTTATAAGGCCTCAAGATAAAATCTGCCATGGATGAGTACTGATTTTTAAATTTTTTTATTTTTCCCCAGCCTATTGACATGTTTTCTAGGTTAATGAACCACAATTCTGATCTGGAATACAGTGATTTACAGATATTTGTTTTCCTGATGGAAAAGATTTGCTTGACAGCTTTCCATATTGCACAGTAATGATTTGCTAAAACTGAACTCAAAGTCTGTTGAGAGCTCTGACATCATTATCATAATCTAAGATACATGTGCATGAATGTTTTACCTGCTAGCTTCATTGGATGCCCCCTCCCCACCCCACCTTGTGCTGTAGGGACAGCGAGTGATTCATCTCTCTACATTCTCTTCAAACCTTTGTGATTTTCTGGCTGATTAGCTTAATAAAATTAAAAAGGGAAGGACTGCAAAGTTGATTTTGTAATGGGAAGCAACACTTTATGGTGTAGATACTGATGATCATTTAGGAAATGACTAATGACTTTGTTTAGTCACTTTAGGTTTCAGGTGATCAGATGAAGAAACATAATAACGGTAGGTGTTTTTCTCCCCCCAACCCCCCCCCCCCCCCCTTTTTCTTTTTTCTCCTGAGATTCTGTGCTGCCTGATGGAAGCTGCAAATGCTTATGGAATGCACTGTTCACTACGCACCAGTCTGTTATCTAACTGGCAGGGGATTAACTTGAGTTGGAAGAGGAAGCCAGGTCTAGTCTTAGCAAAATACTGTTAGAACAGCAAGTAACTGGTAATATTGGAGCAACACTTCAGACACTAAAAAGGCAATAATAAATTCCTTCTGTTTGCTGCAGGGGAGAGGAAGGCTGGTAAATTTATTCTGTCTGATTCTCCCTTCACAGCAATTTAATTCAAGAATATTTTAACTGCAAACAAGAACAAAATTTGGATTGGTAGATAAAATTAATAATCATTGAATGCTAAGTAAGATCAGTAATCAATTGCCAGATTGGGTCAATGTGTAATGGAAAATCTGCAATGAAAGAGATAACCTAAAATTCACTGGCATGTTTTCTACTCCGACTCTCATAGAGATGAAACCCATCTCCATCTCTGTAGTACCTCCATAATAAATATGCAGGTAAATTATTTTTTGAATTTAAATTCGAATCTCATCTCTATGCATAATTCATATCATAGGTGTTCAAAAGTAGGTGGAACAGGAATAAAACTGAGGAAAAAGGCACTTTTATTAATTACTATAAAAACTTGCTCACAGAGTTGATTTGATTGGCAGTAGCATAAAGAGAATACTCTTCTATTTCCAGAGAATCATTCATTTCAAATGACAAAACAACCTTGGTCATCTCCTCCTCCACCTTCTCCTCCTCCTCAGCACAACAGTATCTTTTTGACTATTTGAATCTTCAGCTTGTCTAGTTACAAGACAGTAGCCCATGTTACTGTAAAGTGATTTCAGCTGGTTTGATCTATACTAATCTATTTTTATTGTTCTTGCAACATTTACGTATTTAAAAAAAGAAACCAAAACATTGTAACCTCTTCATGTTCTTTTTCTGCATGACTTTAGATAAATGAAATGTTTATGAAGGAAGCAATCATATTAATGTATTTCCTTTGCAGATGACTGTCTAAATTGAGCTGGTGAAATTTATTCTTTAAATACCTAGCCCAGCAAATCTTACTTTCTTTCTCCTGTCAGTCCCTACTTTGTGACCTGGTTACGTTTGCTATTCGTGAATGAATACAATACTCAGAGGTAGCCTGTTTAAATAGTTTGCCATGGTACTTCTGATGAACAATGTGTTTTAACTGTATTAAGTATCTAGTAGGACCATTTTATTGTGTTTTTCCCTAGTCACAGCCAAAACAGAATAATAATGATTAGCAAGATGTGTTAGTCATCTACAATGGCATGTGGCCATTGGAAGACCATATTTCTTGCTTGCGAGTCATGCCTATTAAAGTTTGTTTTATCCGCATATTCATATCTTCACAATAGTGAATTGGCAGATTTGAGAAACTCCAGAATTTCCATTTCGATCCCATGATAAATTTCAGTATTTTGGTATATTTTTTTGTTTTGATTTAGAATGAGGAGTTGAAGTTTTGGCATGATGTGGATAAGGGACAGTTTCACACCACAGAATTTTTCAACAATTTCAAATTAAAGTTTACAAACACTTTCACGTTTTACATTTTGTGTTAATTAAAGACATTCTTGATTCAAAGTAACCAGATTGCAAGAACAAAGTACATTTATCTTTTGTACCATGGTGCCTCATGAGAGTTTTGATTCAGGTCCCTCTTTTAACTGTTTTCACCTTCTGTCTTTGGTTCCTGCTTGCACTGTGTTTTGCATGTGACACCAAAAGTGGTGCAGCTTTCATATGATATATTTCCCTACTGGAACGCAGGGAGGTTGCAAAAGCTCTGTTTATCTGCTGACTCCGGTTTTAAAATTCTCAAACTTTTCTGATAAGAACAATAAACTTACTGAATGGGACGGGATCACATTTGCCTTTCTTACAGCTGCTATCTTGGTAGTTTGTAGCTGTCCGGTTGGTTGTTGCCCAAACTATATCTCCCATTTTCCTTTGTTTGCAATTGATGAGACTTGTGTTTTATAACAAAGTTCTCGTTATTTGTCTAGAATGCATGACCTTGCAGTTAATACAGCTAAATTTTATCCCTTTTTTCTTGCTCCCGCTCCCCAGGTAGTAAGTACAGTTTTTCTTTTCTGATATCACAGCCCTCTCGTTTATTGCCAATGCCTCCTCGCCTTTATCATCGGCAGTCTGAATCAGCATGCTCCTAAGTTTATTCCAAAGTCAATAATTAAAATACTAAATAAGACATAACAAAGCAAAGGAATATTGCTCAAACCTGCATATTGGAAAAAAAAACCCCACCAACCACTGAAGTAAACAGCAATGTGTTTCTGGCAAGCTTTTGATGAAGGTCAGATTGCATAGGCAAATTTCCTTGAGAGGGAGAAAAAAAAATCCTAAAAGCAAATGGTTTGTAAAACTGTTCCCCTCTATACCGTTATCCTACTTAAATTGAAAGCAAAAAAATCACAGTTCTTGCAGCATTGCCTGTACCAAGGGTGAATCTGTTCGTTTACGTTCTTTTGGTGACTCCTTGCTCCTTTAGCTAAGAATGTCTAGGGCCCTTCTCACCTTCCTTCCTGCCAGCTCCTAGCACTTTGTTTAGAAAGTGCTCTCAATCATCTTCAAGCAAAGAGGAAGAAATGTTCTCCACTATATTTAATGGGTGCAAATTCAGAAGGTGCAAAATTGGGCATTCTACACTGATCTTCTTGCGATGAGTGCCGAATAGTATAATTGGTATGCTAGTCAGAAAGCTGGCAGAAATCTTGATGTTTCAGGGGAACTGAGGGATTAGATTTCATTTCTACCACCATTCCATCTTCTTCCTCCCATTTTTGGAATGTGGAGTAAGTGTGGATAAATTTAATGATTCCTGAATGTTGGGCTCAGCTCCAGTAACTCTGTCAAATAAAAATGAAAAATAGTATGTTTTTAAATGGCGCTTGAAAATTATGTGGGTCTGTGAGTTGTAGGACCTGATTTGTCCTCAATTTTTATCCAGCCAGCAGAATAATTGCAGTTGTGAAAAGTGACTCCAACAGTGGCATACAATGCTAGCCTTTATATGTATTATGAAAAATCCCATTTAAACTTATTTGTAAATTTTTCATTTGAAAAGATACTGTGGAGGAATTAGGTTTCTTTAGTCCAACAGATGGTGCTGGGGAAAGGTGATGATAATTCTCCAACAGCGAGCTACACCTGTGAGGTAGAATAATTTGCTTAAATTTAAGGTCTCCTTCTGCATGCAAAGGAGGAGAGAAGTAACTTGACCATGATTACAACAAAAACTATAATTTAGAAGAAAGTATTTAACCAGCCTTTTCAATATGAGCAAGAGAGACAAGAAATGTGCCAAAAATTGGTATGTGACAATTTTGTGAAAGAGACTGTACAACAGGTTTTCTCATGTTACCAGGTATTTTATTCTGTTCAAAGAAAACTTAAATTTGCCTTTCAGTAAGAATCAACTCTAATGATAACATGGATACATTTTCCATTCTGCTTGTGGAGACTTCTTGTTTGGAAACACTAAGTATTTATTTTCAGAACTTTCAGCCATTTCAAAATCTCAAAAAATCATATCTGAAAAGCCTGTTTTCTCTGTACTGACTAATGTATGCGTATATGTTTGCAATATAAATTTAAAATTAACAGGTCATCCTAAATTATTTGAGCCTTTATAGTGTAAGAATGGCTATGCTGGGTCAGATCAAAGGTCTTACCCTGTCTTCATCTGTAGTAAGAAGCACATATTTACAAAGGAGTTTAAGAGCAAAACAAACATCTAAGGATACTTGCCCAGAGCAGTCCCTCAACTTTCAGAAATCTGAAGCCAAATCTGAAGTTTCAATTCTGTTCCTCATATCAGAATAGAAATGTAGATTTGCATGCAGTGCTCAAGATGTTACACAGAATCACAGAATGGATGAATTGGCAGGGACCTCTTCAGATCATGTACTCCAACCTTCCTGCTTAAGCAGGGTCAGCTAGAAGTTTCCCAGAACTGTGTCCAGTGGAGTTTTCAATATCTCCACAGATGGAGGTATTCACACAGTGAATTTATACATGGATAATGCTTAATACTTCTGCACAGTTGTTGGGGTTTGGGTTGACTTTTTTTTTTTTAATTATAATTTGGCACAGAGTTGATGATTTGTGGAACTTTTGCTTAGATTTCAAGATTTCTTTGTTTGTGATAATAGGCCACTTTATTTAATATATGAAATTAGGAATGTGTTCAATATTCATCATTTTGTATTTATTTACATGGAGTTTCATCTGCCATTTAATACCTCATCACTGAATCTCAGTAGAGTCCTCTTGCAGCTCTTCAGTGGGGCAGAAACTTACTATTATGAAGAACTTTGATTATTAAAAAAACCCCAACCAACCATTGTCACCTCATTGCTTATCTCAGCTCCTGTACTGGCTCACTGAGTAGCAGATACCAGCTCTGGTCCATAAATTGATGACCTCTGTGCACTGTGAAAACTGAGCACTTATTCCTTCCCTGTTTTTTATCTTAACCAACTGCTAATTCATTTCTGTCTTCTGTGGTTTCCTCAAGAACCTTTGTTGTGGGACCTCGTCAAATAACTTTTGGAAATCAAAGTAATCTATCAAATCTCCTCTACTCAAATGCTTGATGAATCTTTCAAAGAAGTTCAGTGGTTTTGAGACATGGCTTCCCTTTATAGAAGCCACAGTGAGTCTCCCCCAGGCTATCTGTACTTACCCGTATATCCACAGATTCTGTTCTTAGAGCTTTAAATTACTTCAGCAGTATAGAGCAAGCATACAGTCCTCCAGTTCTCCAGATGTCTCTCATAACCATTTTTAAAAATTGTTGTCCCACATGTTTATTTCCAGTCTAAAAGGCTCAGTAAGTGGCGTACAAGAGGTTACATACCACCTTAATTTGAGCTATTTCTTCTATGCGTTCAGGTTAACCCACACAGTGTACCTTAACCAGTGCCCATAATGTGCTCTTGGTCTTTTTGTCTTTTTTTCCATGATCTTTTCAGCCTCTTCTCTCACTCTTCATTTTGGGAGGGTTGAAGACTTTCTTTCCATTTATCTTCTGAGTAAAGAAATGTTCTAGCATTGGAAAAACTTCAGTTTGTTCAACATCAGCTCTACCACAGGCTGTTCAGTAGACACACAATCTTTAGAAAATTAAAATTTTATAATCACAGTCTAGCTGTTCTTCACTGCATTATGGCTATTCTGTGCTGCAGAATGCTGTAGAGATTGCCTCCAACACAGAGTATTTTTCATACGCTGAAAACCAGTAAGAGGTTGCTCTCCTGCCCCTTGAAGCAGATGCCTGTAAATAGTAGATCTGAGGCAAGAGTGAAGCAGAAGCAGATGACTCCTGTTCGTCTTTGCAAGATCTCATCCTATGCCTTCCTTTTACTATACTTTGGCACAGTTTGGGCAAGATGAAGGTCTTCACATATTTTTACTATTTTTTTATGTCTGTCCACATGGTGTTAGCTACTTAAGTCCAGCCAAGGAGAAAACTGTATGACTGAAGATAAGCAAAAATTTTGTTAAATTATTCCACATGCCCATGCTGTGACTAATCAGTTCATTTGTCTTTTTGTTGAACTATGTGAGGGACAGAACAGTTTGGGAAGTTAAGGGATAGAAGTTGAATTCCTAGCTAAGAGGCAGATTGAGAAAATTTATTTGCTGTTATAGGCATAGTTTTTGGTATAGAAATGGTAAATTAAGATTACAAGTCTTGCATCAAATCTACTGTTTCTAGTGGTGCTGGAAATGATTCAGGCAACAGTTTGTTTGTATAGCTTGCAAGAGAAGTGCATGCAATAGAATGATTGGAAAAGCTATTGTCATTATTGGACAGGGAAATTTGTGCCTAAATACCTCCATTTAGCCTGACTAAGCTTATATCCTTATATATACACTCCTCCTTATATAAGGAGTGTTTCAGTATCTACTAATCAATAATTTGAATGCTAGATCCTTGGCTTGTTAGTCCTTTCTGTCAGCTTTCATTGTATCAGAGTTCATCTATGACCTTACATTACAATACCAGTTTTGCTGTAGAAAAAAAATCAATGTTGCTTAACTGCTTGGAAGTAAAACAGGTAAGTGACAGTGTTGACTGAAACTAATTGTGCTTAGCACTGTCCCTAAAACAACGAGTTGCTGTTGTGAACTCTGTAATTCATGTAGGTGTCTAAATGCGTGCATGCACACACACAGGCATGCAGGCACACCTTGGATGGATGAGAAGGTAATTTGCAAGTTTTTCACATGTAGTGACTTTTTATGGTCCCTTGTGTTGCCAGATGAATGGGAACTAGCAGAGAGTGTGCACTGCTGAAAGTGAAATGAATATGTGTTTAGAAGCCTAATGTAAGTCTTATTTTTTCTTTGGAAATATTTGTTCCAGCTTGTATCAGTGATGGACAACATCGCATTCTGAATTTAGGTAAGAAGTCTTTCCAAAGAGTGTTGGAAACTGTAGGTTGTAACAGTTCTTGAATCCCATTAGAGATGGTAAATGGAGTATTTTAAGTTTGAGCTGCATAGAATCATAGAATCATTTTGTTTGGAAAAGACTCTTAAGATCATTGAATCCAACAGTAAACCTAACACTGCCAAGTCACCACTAAACCATGTCCCCAAGTGCCACATCTACACATCCTTTAAATACATCCAGGGATGGTGAGACAACCACTTGCCTGGGCAGCCTGTTCCAGTTGCTTGATAGTGCTTCTGGTGAAGAAATTTTTCCTAATACCCAATCTAAACCTTCTCTGGTGCAACTTGAGGCTGTTTCCTCTTGTCCTATCACTTGCCATTGGGGAGAAGAGACGGACACCCGCCTCACTACAACCCCCTTTCAGGTAGTTGTAGAGAGTGAAAAGGTCACTCCTCAGCCTCCTTTTCTCCAGGATAAACAACCCCAGTTCCCTCAGCTGTTCCTCATAAGACTTGTGCTCCAGGCCCTTCACCAGCTTTGTTGCTCTTCTCTGGACACGCTCCAGCACCTCAATGTCTTTCTTGTTGTGAGGGGCCCAAAACTGAACACAGTACTTGAGATGTGGCCTCACCTGTCCCAAGTACAGGGGAACAATCACCTCCCTGCTCCTGCTGGCCACAGAATTTCTGACACAGGCCAGGATGCCGTTGGCCTTCTTGGCCACCTGGGCACACTGCTGGCTCATATCCAGCCGGTGTCAGCCAGCACCCCCAGGTCCTTTCCTGCCAGGAGGCTTTCCAGGGTGCCCCCATCCAGGTCATTGATAAAGGTATTAAACAGAACTGGCCCCAATACTGAGCCCTGGGGAATGCCACTTGTGACTGGCCACCAACTGGATTTAAGTCCATTCACCACCACTCTTTGGGTTTGGCCATCCAGCCATTTTTTTACCCAGTGAAGAGTACGCCCATCCAAGCCATGAGCAGCCAGTTTCTCCAGGGGAATGCTGTGGAGAAACAGCATCAAAGGCTTTACTAAATTCTAGGTAGACAACATCCACAGCCTTTTCCTCATCCACTAAGCGGGTCATCTTGTCATAGAAGGAGACAAGGCTAGTCAACCAGGACCTGCCTTTCATAAACCCATCATGGGCCTGATCACCTGGTTGTTTCATACATGCCACATGATGGCACTGAAGATAATCTGCTCTTTAACCTTCCCCACGGGCAGGCTGACAGGCCTGTAGTTCCCCAGATCCTCCTTCTGGTCCTTCTTGTAGGTGGGTGTCACATTTGCTAACCTCCAGTCAACTGAGACCTCTGTGGTTAGCCAGCAATTCTGGTAAACAACTGAAAGTGGCTTGGTGAGCACTTCTGCCAGTTCCCTCAGTACACTGGGGTGGATCCTACCCGGCCCCATAGACTTGTGTGTGCCTAAGTGGCGTAACAGGTTGCTAACCATGTCCCCTTGGATTATGGGAGCTTCATTCTGCTCCCTGTCCCTGTCCTCTATCTCAGCAGGCTGGGTACCTGGAGATGACTTATCTGGTGCAAGTGCTCTTGACACCAGTCTGTGAGCACAAGGGATGATTGCCTTTCTTTTGTGCCTGATTAGATGAAGGATTCTGAAGGTATGTTGAGCTCCAGTGGTTATGCACAGCAGCCTCTCGGGGACTGTGTGTGTTCCCCCATACCTGAGATGCTCCAGGCATCAGAAATTTCTGAGGCACTATCGGTACCTCTGCTGGTGTTGCCTTCCTGTCCCACCTTGTACAGAGGTGCTCAGAAGAGATGCTTGGGACTGAATCCACTCCTTCTTTCATGCCTGTGTTTTTCTGACTCCACATCTCTTCTCAGACTGTCAAACTTGAGCTAACAGCTGCAATCCATAATTGCTAGTAAATATTTAGTAGTAGCTACAGGTTGCTTGACAATTTCTCATATTTTTCCAGCTAAAGTCTCTTTTTGTTCATCTTCTTAGGGTCACACTTCTAATAACATGACAGAAGAAAAATCCTCCTTTCTTCCCCAGCTGCCACACTGCACTTCTGTGAGCAGTGCAGAGAGGAGAATCACTGTGAGAATATTCTTCCTCACTTGCAAGTTTTTCAAAGAAAATATAGAAGTCCATTATCTCTGATTTTGCCTTTCCCGCAACCTTGCATTTTGTTAGAACTTTCTGCTGCTGGGAAGCAATACATTTTAATCTGATCCTTCATTCATTCAGAAATGAACATTTTCATTCACTCCAAAAGAAGAGTTATTCATGTAAAATGAACTGACCTCAAAAATTTGAAGAGAAGACTGGAAAATGTAATGAGCATTACGTAACTCAGAAACTGTTTATTGTATAGCGTCAGACTTCATGGAGGGCTCTGTCTTGAACTGGGAGTTGTGTCTGGATTTGACATGCCATATAGTTAAAGGGAGATAGTGATATGCCAATGTGGCAATGACTTCAATTCAAACTCCAGTGCAAACCACATGTTTTAAGTGTACTTCACTTTCATATGACTCTAATGTGCCAGATGCTGTACTGAAGCTGTTTAAACTAGTCTTGAAAGACTAACATGAAGTATGAAAGTTGTTAGCTGGCCATGCAGACTTTTGTCTCTGGGTTCATAGGACTGAACTCCATTTGGGATGGGATTGGGATGACAAATATGATTGCTGTTCATTGATTTTATTCCCCTTCCCCCCCAAGTATGAGCCAAATCTACCACTGGAACTGTTATTTTCTGACTTTTGAAGTCTGAAAAGCTGTGGATAGGGGAATACTCTTTCATCCCCATAGAGAGTGCTCTTCAGGTCAGACTATCATTATAATCATTATGAAACAAAGCTGATTTGTTTTACATTTAAAATACATTTAGCATAAAAGGTGATTTATTTTAAATGACAAAAGGGAACCTTTTATTATAAAACACATTTTTTGTTTGTATTTAAGTAATTTTGCCTATAATAGCATGTGCAAAGTTTGTTACACAGCAAAAATACCACAAAATATGCTTTCACATAACATAAACTTTCCTAAAATTTCCCAAAGTTCAGCTTTAAAAAGTAGCTTCAGCCTCTTCTTTTCCTTTCTCACCATCAGTCAGTGAAGTAAAGTGTTAGCTTGAAAGCTGTCTTCAATTCATTCAAATGATTGCTTGGGTAGGCACAGTTGTTCTTGTTAAAAGCAGATACTTCAGTGGAATCAGAGTACTTGGGTAACAGACTTTTCTCATCTGCCTGCTACTTTACAGTAAATTCATTGCTCACCACTTCGGCAAGTAAGAACTTTATTGCACCATCTGCATGTTTAAATGATGATGATTCTTTCTGCGCATTGGTTCTATCATTCTTGTCCTACTTGTCGGATTTCTTGTAGGGAAATGGTGGTTATTTCTGCTACACAAAGCCATGCAAGTTATTTGGGAAGCCCAAATAATGATGATTCTGAAACCTCTTTGGAGACCTGGCATGTAACCTCAGCATTTAGAAGTGCTCAGGTAGTTAAAAGTGAAGATGCACAACTAGCTACACACAGGCTATTGTAGTAATTTTAGGGAAGACAAAATGCATGTAAGCTGCTGTGAAGCTCCCACTGTTTTGCTTTTGGTAAAGGGAACCCACAGAGGTACCACCCTCCTGGAGCCTTTGAACAGCTGCATGGATACTTACCATTTACTGAAGTTCTTTCCTGTTAATTTGCCACAATAGCTACCTTCTTAATCTAAATTAAAGCTGTCATAAGTGTGCCCATACATATGGTAGTCACATCTTAGAGATAAAAAGTTGCATGTATGAGGCCACACAAGAATTTGGTTTTGGGTTTTTT
Source organism: Elanus axillaris (assembly GCA_026212715.1). Lineage (NCBI taxonomy): Eukaryota > Metazoa > Chordata > Aves > Accipitriformes > Accipitridae > Elanus > Elanus axillaris. The sequence continues at coordinate 23,221,116 of JANZLQ010000079.1, read as the reverse complement.
TGTTTCTTTCTTTTTTTGTTCATGTTTTGATTTTTTTTTTCCCCAGTATCAAATACAAATTGAATGTTTGTTGCTTTTGTTTGTGGTAACAGTGGTTTTGAAGTAAATACATGTTGTCATTGTACGGCAGTAAGTGACATTAGATCTTCAGCTTATCTTTAGTACTTACCATTCATCAAAGGTTTTGAATGTAAAGTAAGTCAAAGGAAAAGATGATTAGTGATGACCCTGTAAGGAAGTATGATTTTTTAAAATTTTTTTTAATATGCTAATCTGGCTTTAGTTTCTGAGAGTTGGATCAAAGTTAGGAGATCCAAAATTTTATCTAGCTATCTAGTGCCTTGAGAATGTGCTTTGCTTCTCAAACTATGTAGACCCCTGCTGTTATCACTAGAAAGAAGCAAATAGTAATTCATCCTGCCTGTGTTGCACACCTGTTTACGAATAGATGGGTCACCTTCTGAAAGTGCCTCTGTTAACTTTAGGGGATACTTTGACAGCAGGATTAAACCAAATACTTTTGCACAGCTAACATTAAGAGATTCCTGTCTAAAGAAATTGTGCATCACCTTTGCAAGATCTGTGCTGTAAACTGCTTCCTGCTGGATGAGTTCATCTGCCTGGCTATGGTGGGTATGTGACTGCAGTTTTACGCATTCAAGAATATCAATAAAGCAAGTCAGGACAACTCACCTGGCTTGTCACTGCAACTTAAGTAATATTATATGTAATAGGATAAAATACCTAATTTAGCTATTAGAGTTGAAAATTAAGCATTGGCATCACATCATTGAATAACAGAGCATTCGTCATGTTCTGGATGTAGATAGTGTGGACTATCTTGTCACCAGACAGATGGAGTTCTGTTTATAGAATGGCATTGTATAATTTAAATCTGACTGGAAGAGTCTTTCACTGGATCTGTTTTTAATTAGCTGTTTTGTTCTCTAATTATTTTTAATTAAATACAAGTTTTGTTGTTTGGGTGGTTTTTTTTAAATTGATCAAAAAATTGTCTGCAGTAAGGGAAGAAGAGGGAGAGCTGCTTCAGTAAAGCAGCTAAGTGCGGGTGAAGCTGAAGATCTAAGCATTGCAGGTGATTACACTTCTCACAGAGTTTCTTAGGAACAGCATCTGAAACCCAAATTAGAAAAATATAAAAATAGTGATGCATTAAATAGATTGATTTTACAATAGAGAGTTTTTACCCAGTATTTTAAGGCAGATCTGCAGTTAAACATATCTACGTCCAAACAGCACCCTGAAATATAATTGAAACCTGGAAATTTGACTACCTTCATATTTGCAAAACTGTCTTTTTTACAGACTTGAATTTAAGAATGTATGTGGAATATTTCACAGCTTTGTTTATTCCAAATACCTTGATTTGATAAGGATCAAATAGTTACTCAGTCTTTGTGCTCATTTCTACAGAAATACCTCTACAAAAAGGTATTATCTTGAAAGTATCTTTCTGCTAATCACTAACAGCAGTTTCATTCCGTCATTTCAAATATCTTGGGAAAGGAACTTTCAGAGAACAGTAGACCATCAGGAATACAGGCACGTATGGAACCTGTGCACACCCCCCCACCACCTTTTTTGTTGTTTTTCCATTAACTGTCACAAAGATGAGTAAATTTTCGGAGCCTTCTCAGTAAACATTTTTAACCCTTTTGCAAAATGTATTCATTTTAGTTGTGATCAGGTATTAGAATCTACAATTTATTTTGTACATACAGATCCTTACAGAGATGAGTCCTTATAATTGCTCTGTACAATCTCTAAAGATGTGAAAGTACACAACAACCAGTGGCAAGCAGTAGGACAAGTCATTGGCTTAACTTGCAGTTAGGATGATTTCGATGAGCTATTGGGAAAGTGCAGAATAGATTTAATGAGTTGGTCCAGGAATGCAGTTAGCACATCTCTGCTGAGTGGTCTATACCAGTGGGCCTCTCTGTTGCCCATCATCTCATTTTCTTCCTCTCCACTGCCCCCACACCTCACAGCCTTTGTCTCCTTTGTTGGTTCCCTAATACTTGGATTCCTCCCCATGAATGTTTCTGCTTGCCTTTATTGCTGCCCTCCTCTGTCTGTTCCCTTCAGCAAGGGGCTCAGGAGCTCTGGGGGACTGAGGAAGCTGCTTCTGCCCCTTTTGGGGTCTACTTTTTTGTGACCCTGCAGCAGTGCTGGTCCTGGTGTGCAGGCAGCACCCATAACCCAAAGAGAGCTGGGTGGTTTGTCTTCCACTTTCAACCTCATCCAGGAGGTTGCTGTGCCTCGCCTCTTGGGAATAATTTGGCTTGATGTCTGTTTTAGGGAGATGAAATGAATAATGAGAATATACCATGAGAAATGGTATATATACCATTGCAAATCTAGAGATCTTTTTTTTTTTTTTTTTGATTCTGGAAACCACTTGTTGGTTTCAGTAATTTTATTTTTCATTGAGGCTACAGGAGCTGCACAGGAGCATGGATAAACCTCTTGCAATCTGTTTTGCATAATTAAAATTTCAGTAATGTTGAGGATGAAAGGATCCTCTGCTCTGTTTAACAAGCTTCACAAGGTGGCTTTTAACGAGGTAGTCAGTGGAGAGTTTCTGTGGTCTAGGGATGTTTTGCATAGGTTGGCAAAGAGAGGTACTATCATTGCCTCTGTCAGCACTGTTCTGTGTGTCTAGCAGCTGCAGAGGCCCAAGTGCTTCACATGCATGCATTCATTAAGATACATTGAAGACCTTGCCTCACTTTCACTATTAACAGACACCTTCTGAGATAAAAAGGTATCTAGGCTTTTTTCTAAGCGACATGGTTTAGTGGTGGATTTGGCAGCATTAGGTTTACAGTTGGACTCAATGATCTTACGGGTCTTTTCCAACCTAAATGATTTTATGATTCTATGTATCAACTTTTTGTGTATATAACATTTATTTAGTTTTCACAGCAAATAACTACATAGATCAGCCAAGGCTGGGACTTTTTCAAGGCCCTTGAGTAAATCAGGGGACTTACAGGCAGTGAAAGTCCTGGTGTAGTTACTTTCATACTGACAAAAAAGCAACAGCTAGGTATAGAATGGTGGAGGCCAAATCTCTTATGCTGAAGCTGAACTTTGGAAGGTGGCTTGGTGAGAATCCAACCTGTAAAACCTGGTGCTTTCAGAGCTGTCAGAACTTGTTTCCCCAGAAAGCTAGTAGGAGCTCTATGAGCAAAAGCAAATGTGTGTGCGTCCATCCATCTGTTCTCCCTGTCCCCCTCCCCCCCTCCCCCTCCTTTTTTTCTTAAACTATTGGCTAATACTCCTGAAGTGTTAGGAGGACAATCTTGTCATCCAACACTGAGACATATTCATGGTCCTCCAGCTGTGTTCCAGACCAAAAATTTAACATTTTGCAAGGCTTTTTTTCTCACCCATCTAGCAAATAAACTCTACTATGTCAAATGCAAGATATTTACATCTCATTATGACAACCTAGAAAGTTTCCATTCTGTTCCCTGCCTGCTTCTTGAAGTTCCGTTACCAAAGACATTTATGAGCTCACCTGTGACTCTGCATTCCCAGTGTAGTTATGTGACCTGGTCTGTGTAAAATACAGTTTCTGAATGCTGTGCATTTGTCAGGAAGTGGAAGAAATCCGTTTCTGTAAGCTGTTGATCTTATCACTTCATCTGGTATGCTACAACAATAACTTATGTGGTAAAAAAGACTGAAATAAGTTCTTGATTTATTTTTGTGGTAATTACATTAGTTTGAATAATTCCTTTTGAGTGAAACTGCAACATATGAGCGTATTCTGGGGTAGAATATTGAAAGTCTGGTACATCAGGTGTGCTCCATGCTATTGTACTCCTATTGCTGAAAAAGGTATTTCATTTTGTGCTTAGGTGTGGTAATTCTCCCTGAAGTAGTTCAGGCCCATGAGATTGTTTTTTCTTTCTTAGGGTAGCTTGCAGTGTGATATTTGAGACAGTGATCATACAGGGCTCATACTGAAACCTGAAAGATATTTATAGGTAGTTCTGAAATGTGTAGTCCATTTCTATCTGTGTTTTTTATGCTATTATCTGGATTTCCTCCTAGTATTTGTGCTCCATTGTTGCAAGGAGAGTATTTCCAGACATTTCCATATGGTACTGCTTTGTATGATTGCTGTCTCTAAGGTGGTGTTTGCATATACTCAGATCCTTATGACATTGTCCCTTAGCTCTTGAGCAGCCATTTTCTAAGAGTTGCTAACATCTGTTTATAGATACTTAGAAACAAAAGCCAAAGCAATAACCTATATCCTCAGACGGGCAACCAGGTCTGTTTGAAGACGGTTTTTAAAGAAGAAAAAGCATTTGGATTTTATCAAAGGGAAATTATAGTTGACTGTATTGGAGCTACACTATCTTACATCAGGTGAGGACTGTGTCTTTTGCTGGCCAGTTCACTCTAGTGGGTCAAATTCTTATGTGCTGTGACTCCTGTGGCTCATGACATTGCTTATGCAAGAGCTAAAAGTGTGCCAGTGACCACAGCTGAGCTCTGTTCTTTAAAAACACAAACACCCGCATTCAGCTTTTGAGCTGGGTCTTACTTTAGATAGAGAGGAAAGATTTTCTTCTTATTTTTTATTTCTTTAATTTCCTTTTCAGAATGAATTTCTGACACCGTTAATAAACATTGTGCAGCAATCTTCTTTGGTACCCTTACCAAACGCTTGCATAGAAAGAAGGAAAAGCATGTTGCTCTATGCCTGAAAGACTAACAAATTCACTTTCTAAAGATGGGGGGTAACAGAGAGCACTCCCAATGCCAGGACCAGCTCAAAGTGCACTAGGATACAGCATCAAGCGCCTCCTGTACTAGCAGTAGTTAGCAGGAAACTGTTGAGACAAGGGTAAATTTCTCTCTAAATACAAAGTAACAGAAAATGTATTCAGCTGTCTCCAGATTTGCCAAGATTCACCTCTGTATTGAAGAAGGCATGTGGGTGTAGAGAGACTGATGGTGTGACCTAGGTCCATGTAGAGAAAAAACGAAGGTATTGGCTCAGGAAGGTATTTGCATCTTTTAAAGTCTGTTAGTTGGGGAGGGGTCTTCCTGACTATTGTCTCTAGTTTATGAAGATCAGTTTTAATTCCTGTGTGCTCTCCAGTGTACATTGCAGCTTTGTAGTGTCCATGTTAAAAACCACATATTTTTATCCTGCTAAACCACTTATGACCTGTCTGTTAATGACCTCTTTTGTTTAGGAAATTTATGAAAACACTGAGCAGCATCAGACACAGCAGCAGACACAGGATTGATGACACATCTGTCCATTTGAACAAATTATAACTGTTTTTAACTCTCAAATAATTTATAACTGTTATTTCAATGTGTTTACCCAGTGTTTCACTGACCCTATACCATTTTCTCCTGGACTGTCTCCCTGTATTATTTCTGAGAAGGTCGTGCGAGACAATGTCGTAAACTGCATGGAAGTAAAAGTGTGTGACATCTGCTGCCTCTACCAGTAATGAGGCCTATTACAGTGTAGCTGAAAATTTTCAGTTTGATAATGATTTGCTCTTGAAAAATAGAAGTTGGTTGCCAGTCATCTCCTCCTCATTCTCTGGTGCTGACGAATAGTTCTCCTAATTTCCCCTGCTCCCTGGTATTTCTCCAGGGTGTGAAGCTGTCGGGACTCTGTTTTCCTCTTGTATTCTTTCTTTTAGAGACAGTGGCAGTTTGGCTTTCTTCTAGTCTTCTTCTTCCTCATGTATTTTCCCCGAGTTATCAAATATTACCACTTGTGGCTTTGATACTTTTTCAGATCACTCTTCTAATATTCTGGGTTAAAATGAAGGCCAGCAAATTTGATAACATGTAGTTTATCTAGGTACTCTTTGATATATTCTGCCCTCAGTTTTAAGCTGTTAGAAAGCTGTTAACGATTCTTCTGCTCACCTGAACAAAGATAACCCTTTAGTGGAAGAAAGGCATTAAACTTGTGCCTTGTAGAGGTTTTATGATTAGTTTTTTTCCCTCTGGACCAAGTAGCTCACCAACACTGCTTTCAGTCTTCTTTGTAACTCCCCCTTGCCTTTGATATGGCTCTCAGTGTTTGCCCTTGTGTTTCAGAGATTGCTTGTGCAAGCCCTTGTTTTCTTTTGTAATCATCTTTAGTAATACGACCTATTGTGTCGTGGGGGTTGGGGGGTGTGCTTCTTTGTTGTTTTGATTTGTTTTTTTCTTCTGTTCTGCTTTTTCTTCATTGTGGTTGATGAAGAGTCCAATTTGCGACACCGGTCTTTTATAATACTTCCCCATCCCTGTGCAGCACTGGAATAGTTTGCGCTGCTGCTCAGAGCTGTGTTTTCTGTCAACTCTCCTAAGTTCTCTTTTGCCTTATATTTGCCTGCCTGAGATCTAACTTGCTGGTTCTGAGTTTGACTTCAAAACAGCAAATGCAATATTCAGCTTAACTATTATAGCCTGTACCACATGACTACATAATTGTTTTCTGGTGATTTTTCAAAATGACATCATATTTAGCAGTGACCAAATGTAGCATCTAGACAAACGGCACTGTTTTTTAATTTTCTTTCTTTTTAAATTTTATTTATTAATTTGCACTCCTCTTCCTTGAAGCTGCATGCTTACCCTCTTTGGTACAGCGTTCGTATCTGAAATATTGCATATCGTAGTATTTAAGTCAGATAGCATGTCTACATAGCAAAGTTTTTATAGTGAATGATCTGAGATATCATTCATACTTATCATTTGTATTTATCATTCTCAAAGGATAGTGAGGAACAGAAATAAAGCCGTTACCATGTCACGGGGAATGTCAATAGTACAACTGAGAATAGCCCTTGGGTTTTCAGACTTCTGGTTCTGATGTTTATTCCCAATGGGATCCTGCTGCTCCATATCTAAACACTTGGAACTATTAACACACACAAAGTTAGGCTATGGGAATTTTACTTTTTTTAATTAAAATGCCATTTTTACTATTCATTGTGGTTTGTTTGTAAGGCAAAGGTTCCTTGCACAGCTGAGGTATGTTGTGAATCTGTGGCTGTTGCTGGAAATGTAATGTTGAAAAGACCTTTATTTAGTAATGTACCATCGATACCTTCTCTCTGAGGCCGGAAAAAACACTGATTGCTTTATAAATTTGGCCCTCTGTATAGTAGAACTGTCAACTGTGAATAGAGTAAATATTAGCTAATTGGATTAATTTAGTCAGTGGGAATGATTACTTTTGATTGAACTGTCTAGTGAAGAGTTACTATGATTTTTTTCAGACTGAACAAATCAAAACTTTGTGGGCACATTTATTCACAAATGGCAGAATATACCATTCACAGATATGGAGATTTCCCTCCATTCCTGAGCAATCTGTCAGTAAATATGCTAGATATCTTGTATACCTACACTCATTCAGATGAGTTTTCCAGATACATTCAGGGAACTAGTTTACATAAAAAGAAACTTAGATTATATAGCGACTATATATAAACATTAAAAAGTCAGACATGCTGTATCTGTTGCATAGAGTGTGCTGTTAGTTTTGTTCAGTCTTAACAGCCTTATGTTTCTTTTCCATAAGATACCAGGTTCGATTTTACTCCTTGTCTGAATGAGGAGGTGCACAGAGGTAGTATATTTCTGTGGGCCTGTTAAGAAAGTGATTTGTTAAGCAGTATAGACTAATAATTTGCATTTCACAACAAAGAATCACAGGTCCCGTGAGATGTCACAAACTCCTAATAATTCACATAACCATTTGTGTTCAATGTTTCATCTGTGACAGGCTGAAATCCAAGAGTGAAATGGTGATAGTATCTACATCCGATAGCAACCACATGCTTTGGAAGAAAAACCAAAAACCTCTAAAGTCTATGAGTATTCATAGCAATAGTAACATAGTTTTTTTTATTTTACCAGATGCTTCTGAATACTAGATTTTTGGATCGTCATAAAAAACTGACAGTGCTTGGTGTGTACTTCTGATCATTCTAAAAATTTATGTAACTTCTGCTCATTTAGCTAGCTCAAAATCTGTCCATTTCAAGGTTTGGGAGTCTTTTTCAAGTAGGCACCTCTGTTCAGCTCTGTAGGAGATCTCATGTTATAAAAGCCAAGTTCACACTTCTTAGATGAGATACAACTATACCATTGCTGTTTTACAATAATGACTCTTATTATGAGTTCAAGTGCAAATTTACTGTGTCTTTCCGAATGTTCTTCAGTGATTTTGATTAAAAACTTTCTTGTAGAATCACAGAACTGTTTAGGTTGGAAAAGACCTTTAACATCTTTTTTAAGGCCTTAATTTATGAATTGCTGTATTTTTTTCCCTAGATATTTGGGGGAGGGAAAAAATAAAAAAGGTTTTAAAAAATCAGAACTTGACAAAAATACTATTCTATTGGCAATAATTTGATTATCTTGTTTGCATTTCTAGAGGTGGGGAAAGTTCTGGATTGTGATAAGGCTTGCTCTCCTACAAAATAATATCCTTCAAAATATGTTTTAATCCTTTATGAAGGTTGTGTTAGGAGCTTTTAATTTGGTTTAAGGTGGTGTTTCTGCCCTACACTGTGAGTATAAAATTTAAATTTCTTGAACTTTTAGTACAGCTTTTCCTGGGCCATTCTACTTCCATGAATATAGAAACAAACTTTATTGTCTGTAATTCTGAGAAAGTTAGCCTTTATTGAAGTTTTTATGCTCTAAATATTAAGTAAGGAAAAAAATAGTATTTTTGTAAGAAATCCAGGTGAGAGGAGAAATTCTTAACAAAGAAACCAGAAAAGGAGGGCTGTGTTACCTTCAGTTTTTAAAGGAAGAGAAACTTCTGGAGGAACACTGTGAAATGTGTGTACAAGTGATCCTAAAGTGATGCTGCAGCAGTGCAAGTGCTGTGATATCTACAGAGTTTGCTTCCACATTCTGAAGTTGCTGATGCAGTGGTTGCTAGTACTAAAATACCATTATGTCATTAGCATCTGAATGTTAAAGGACAAAGTTTTCCAATTTGTACCACTGCTTTACAATAGCTATGGTTTTTTTCACAGAAAACGCTACACAAAAGAAGCACAGAGACCATGTTGACTTGTTCATTACAGATTTATTGGTTGGCATGTTTCAGGCATTCAGGTTGCACCAAAAATTAATTCAACATAAGCTTCTGCTTATACTCACTTTTAAGAGCAGATTGTGTGTCCTGTGGATAATAGCGTGTGACTGCAGTACCCATGCACATCGCGAAGTAACCTTTCTTTCTGCAAGGCACTGCTGACTCTTTTAATTATATCAACTCTTACCTTCAGAAATATCTGGCTGTAGGTGATATAAAGTGAACCCTAAGTGGTTCATAATAGTAGCCTTCATTTTTAGTTGCATTATGGAGATCTGAGTAACTCTAAATCTGTTTTCAAACAGTGACCTCTTACAGAGTAACCTTACTGTTTAGTTTCAGTTGCAATGTCATAAGCTAGTATGGTGTATTGTGAGGTAACTTCACACAGCCTGTGTGTGTTTCTGTCCTTTACTCAAGAAATTAACTACTTTAGTTAGGAATGCAAGTAAGTAAATAATGGCAGCTATGACAAGCTGTGAAAGTTGTTTTCTCCTCTTCCCCATTACCTGGTCTGTAGTTGCTGTTGCTATGGTGCAGCTGTCAGGCATGCATGGAATAAGTTCAGTGTAAAGCTAGAATCTGTTGTGGGGTCTCCTGCTGGCCTATATACAAGTAGAGGCTATTAGTCCAACAGCAGTGACACCTGAGATGAGAGAAAGGTGTGATATGCAGTGAAAAAAACATTTAGGAATGTTGATAACAACACATTAGGTTTTTCATATGGTTCTGAAAACGTATAGCATCAAGAAGATGAGATGCGCATTTTAAATAGTTCAGTGTGAAGTGAAAGTGCTCATTCATTCAAATCATAAATGAATCTTGAGAGTAGTCACTGGGTGGCTGTCCAGTTCTGTCAACATGAAGAGCAGACAGTTGCACAATCAAGATTACCTTGAAAGATTTATCAGGAGCACATATCTTAAATATATAAAAATTGCTATTGAACAGTGTTTGAAATAAATTTGCCACTTGAGGCTATAAAATTCTCTGCAATTACAACAGTCATCTCAATGAGGGTCTGATTTTAACTGCGAGAAGGAGATATGTAGTCCTTAATATTAAAAGTGCAGAAAAGGGCAAATAGAAACACTTGAGAAAGTACAGACAGCAAATGGGTAAATGAGTTAGTAAATGTCAAATGTCGACTCTCAGAATATTTTTTTTCTTTGGCCTGTTATACTGAACATATTTTTAGTAAGATTGTAAGTGTCCTCAGCTTATACTTTCCTCATGATGTCTTGAAATGCTGACTGAGGTCCTAAAAATACATGGAGCAGAGTAACCCCCAGATGGCAAAGGATTAATTAGGAATATGCTTAGAGCCTAAGGCTGTTTATGTTAATGCTGTCAAAGTTGTCCAAATTTACTTTCAAAGAACTTATAAACTTAACCTGAAAAGGGATGGATCACAGGAAAGATATAGGGCTTTTTTGAGGCTCTGATGTTCCAGCAATACCAAGAAAACACTGCAGAAAATGCATCTCTTTCTTTTTTCTGATTAGTTGTATGGCTCTCATGGACCTTTTCCTAAATTAAGTGTTGGCACAGACTCAAAACTCTTTATCTTCAAAATGGATCTTTTTTATGCCTTCCTTTAAAACCCATTTTATTTATTAGCAGTTTATGTAAGTGTACTTATAATCTGCTCTAAATTTGCAACAAAAGGAAAAGCTTTCAGATTGATCATAGTTGTGAAAATTACTGGTTTGCTGTGAACCAATACTATTTACTTAAGGGAATTATGGAGATTTGGGGGATTTAAATGACAAAATAAGCTTATTTTTAAGAGTGAAAGCCTTTGCAGATAGGAGGGTAGTATAAAAAGAGAAACCTGCAAGAAGAGAGAGCAAAAAGATGCAGTTCTACTCTGAAAAGCAACACTGTGAATAGCATTGTAGAGTTTGTACAGACAGATAAAAATTATTTTTGTATTTTGTTGGGTCCCAGATTAAATCTCCTGATTTTTAGAAAAGATTTTTTTTTTCTACTCCTTCTAATAGTGCTTCACCAATAATGATGATTCTTCAGTCTGAACTGAAGCCTCAACTTGTGAAGGCACTTGAGAACTGAAGTCAATGGCACTACGCTTATGATTAAAATTAAGCATGGTTTTAAAAGCTTTCATAAGTCAGGGTCACATAACACAGTGCAACTGAGGATATTCAGATAAAATAGTATGAGCTGACTCTCCCTTCTGTTCACTCTTGCATTGCAGAGGAAATGCGTAAAGATCTGCCACACTTCCTCCGAGTCCATAAAAGAAGCACAATTTCCAATGTCAGCACGTGGATATGTTAAGTAAAATTATTCTTTGCAAGATAAGTGGCCACAGTTGTCTGCTGTACATTTAAGTTTAGTCTGTAAGGCGCTGCAATGATTAGTAATATGTAGTGAATTGAGTCTGTGTTTCATAACAGTATACTACAGCATAGGTGCTTGCATTTTACTGAGTGCAGATGCAGCTCACATGACTGGTGCACGACTCCTACAGATTACAGTGCTACTGAAGCAGCTGCTAATGTACTCATCTGATGAGACAGCGAAGTTGGTAGATTCCAGGCCTCTGCTGTGGGAAAAGGTACTTTCATGTAACTTAAAGCACACTTTATTTCAGAAGTGAGTTATTTTTAATTTCTAAACAGCTTTGCATGGATATCATCTGGAGCTTTTCACCACAACTTGTGATTTTGCTGGCTTGAAATTTAACTGCTTCAATGCATTATTTTTTTTTCTAAGAAGAAAGATAATTTCAATGATTTATGAACTCAAATCCAAGATCTTTAAATAGGCAGGAAAATTAAAAAGTCAGAGTAACTGCAGATGTGTCTTCTGTCAGTAACTGACAGAACAGCAGTTATTTTAGAAAGCTGAATGGAGGAGGGGTGGAGGCTGAGTAGCAGTAGAGGTCCAGAAAATGTGTGATCTGAAACACAGCAGCATTTATATACCTGCCATTCAGAAACCTTATAACTCTACCAAATTTGGATGCGGGATCAAAATAAACTGGTGAGGTTGCCTCCGTTTTTTCTTTTAATAAAATGAGAGTGAGTAAGATGTGTTGATAGCTGAAGTTACGCAAAATCAGTTTTAACGTTTTTAAAAGTAAGGCTCCCCTCCAAAAAAAGTGATGTCAGCATATTGTATTTGAACCAAAGGGTGAGATTAGTCTTAGTTATTTCTACAGCACTGTGTGTTTATGTAGCAGTGTATATACATTTATGTAGCAGATCTGGAACAGATGTGTTCTGGACTCTCCAGATGCTTTTCCCAAGGGCATTGTTTTGAGCATAATGAAATTTGACCATACACTGCAGAAACAGAGATATTGAATAATTACAGATCTCTAAAACCCAGGTCAGGAGTTGCTTGTCTGCAGCATCGTTCTATAAACCAGTTATTATCATCATCAGGATAAAACAGAATTGTCATTAAAGTACACGTTCATTACACAATCTCCACAAACTTCACTCACATCGACAAGAATTCCCCATCCAAAGTCAAAATAACACCATCACAACACCGACAAAAGCGGTCGATTTACACACACTCCACCCCTTGTCCTTTCGCCACAATTACAAGAAAACCTGTAAAAAGTCACAACCCGTTCCAGGTTGCAATCAGCATTTACCCCAGAACGTCTTTTCTCACTATGTAGTGCGATGCCCTTGAGGAACAACAGCTGCTTTGAGACCGCCCGGCGTCAGGGCACCCGTATGCTATTGCTGACGTGTTTGACCTACCAGCAAAGACCAGTGAGGACGGAGGGAAACGATGGCCCTTCGACGTCACGGTTTCGTTGGGGCAGGCCTCCGGCTGGCGTCACGGCGCTGACCAGGGTGCTGAGGGCGGCGGCGGGACCGGCCGGAGCGGGGCGGCGGGAGCCGGAGGGAAGCCGCTGCTGTTGGTAGAGGAAAAAAGAGGGAAGGGGCGGGCGTCTCCAATGGAGAAACTGAGAAGGTAGAGACAGCCACTCGGTTCCATTAGTTTCTTTTCCTCGTAAGTGAGGATGGCAGTGCGGGGCAGAAGAAGTCAGAAATAACTGTGGAAATTCCATTAAACTTCGGGGGTAAAGAGCTTTAGTCGAATTTAAACGCTCTTTTGATCAGGTTTATTACAGAATCGCCATTGTAATTCAGCTGTGACCTGCGTGGCTACTTATGGCAGAAGAAGGTGGCGGGAGTTGGAGGTTGTAAGCAGTCAGAGGAAAGGAGGAAGAGCAAAGAATCACAGCTAGTCCACTTCTGAAACATGTCTAGTCTTGTGCTTGCTTTTAAGTGAGAGAACAATTTTTCTACAGTTTGCTCAAGTTAAATAGTAAAATGACATACCTCAGCACTTTTCTTCCCTGTCACTCTAGAAACCTTTGAAGTCTTATATGCTGATCTGCTCTGTTTGCAAATCACAGGCAGTTTTCTTTATCCTTTTGCAACGTTGGTGAGTGGCAGATATGTCAATGACAAACAATTCTTTCTTGCCTTCAACAGAACAGCAATCATTTTTACCAGTGTCTTCCCCCTTACGGCCTGAGAAAACTGGTTTTAAAATTTAAGCTTTTGTATGCTGTGCAGCATGTGGAGAAGTCCCATCTCATTGCATCTGAACGTGCTAGATGGAAAATACAGGTTTGAACATTTTGGAAGAACCTCCTCTAGCAACGTGTCCACATTTGCCAAGCCTGCACTTAATTTCTCCCACATGAAGGAGTTAATAGTCAACATTATTTTTTGATATCCACCTTTGCAGCCATCCATCTGTGGTTGAAATCCTCCCCCTTTTAAGCTGCTGCAAGTTGCTTCTTGCAAGTTTTATCCTAGAAGATGTGCATGATCGAGGCATTCTGCTCATCTTGCTTTACTGTTGGTAACGTAAACAACTTAAGCACACAAGTGTACACGTCTGTAAATTAAATTCCTTGGATGATGAGCTTGCAGGTGAAATTATAAGGGTTTTAAATACAGGCAGATGGACCACAACAGAGTAGTATGACTTACGAATTTGTTCATCAAATGCAGAAAAGTGGCCATATGATCTTCTCTGGCTTTGATACCTTGAAATAAAGTTCCAACTTGCAAAATTTTGTTTGGTCTAAAGTTTGGCTCTGAATTTGAAAAAATAAAAATTAGGCTCAAAGCTCAGAGGTTGGAGATTTCTTTTGTTGTGGTGAACAAGGGGAGTTTGGATGAGCTTTCAGAGAAGCAGCAACGTTTGCAAAGCTCTGAGCTTCCCTGGAGGAATAGGTGGGGAGGTGGTCACTGAGCCAGAAATTGTTTATTTGCTTTTTGCTTTTCTGAAAAAGGCGCATGATGCCCAGACAAGGCAGGGAGAAGAATGTCTGTGTTTTGCTTCTCTTCCTATAGCAGTATTGAAGCTGGAGAGAGAAGCTAGCTGGGAAATGCCGAAGCATTGCAGGAGCTACAGGACTATTGACATAAGGGTGGAAAGATGAGTCAGACCCTGAATGGGAAGAAACATTTGGAAGTGAAGTTTTAAGGGATTTTTGTGGAACAAAGATGAGGTTTTTGGAACGTGTGAACACACAAGAATACTGGGAAATTGTACATCCTAGTAATTAATTAGTTAACAACTTTATCTGTTTTCATATATCCTGCTACACCAAAAGAACAGAACAGATGAGTGTCATTTATAGATCCTACTGTTTAGGTGGCTGGTGGGAATGTTCTGATAAATTTGACAAAAGCTAATCTCTGAAGCTGCAGACCCCTATTCCTTTGGATCCAACAGCTGTTTTGCTAGCAGGAAAACAAAATAATAATTTTGGTTGGGGAATAATTATTATATTGACTTTTTAGTTTTTATTTAGGTGTACTATCTTGTTCAGTGCTGTCCTGGAGAAAAAGGAAAAAAAAACCAATATTACTGCTTTGTGGAAGAATGGGTGCACCCTGTTCTACAGATAAATGTTAATCCATTAATTTAACTGGGGTCACAACTCACCCAAAAAGTGCAACCAGAAGGTGGTGAAAGAAATCCATTGTTTTATGAAGAGGAATAGAGTAGCTAAAACCTGTCTAATCACACTCAGTCCACCACAGGATCCTCCAAATCCACTCTCCATTTTTTTATGGTGGTTCCATAAGAATGGCCTTTTACCTTTCTCTAAAATTTGTTTTTGAATAATCTCATCTACCAATGCAAACTCAGTTATCATTTCAGTGTTGAAAAATCAAGGATCTGACTCCTTACTCTGTGCATCACTTCCTGCCTCTATAGCTGACAATTCCTTATGATGCCAGGACATTGAAGCTGTTGGTCTTTTTTCTAGTTTTTATCCATTACTCCTTTCCTGATCACATCACATCATCCCCATCCTTCAGGCCTATATTCTACATTGCTTTTTAACTCTTCTGAGGGTGGGGGTTTGGGTTTGGGGTGGGGGTTTTTTGTTTGTTGGTTTTTTTTGTTTGGTTGGTTTTTTAACACAGGATTTTCTATCTAGTCATACAGCTATCACTTTCATCTTTGTTATTTTAGTGTTGTTTTTTGAACTTGACAATGCAGTTTTGCCTTTCTTGTTTCTACACAGAATGCTATTGTAATGGCTAAAGCAAAAAATCAAAAAGGTGATCATGTTACCCTTCTTTTTCTCTGCTTTTGCTGGCTTTTTTGTCTGCTTTGTTGATCTTAGCTAGCAGGATGTCAGCTTATGCTTCTGATTGCCATGTGACGCCAGACTTCTTTGCCTGCTTGTTTGGCATCTAATCAGTAACCCTGGTGCTTTTCTATCTAAAATGAAATGATACAAAAAAAAAAAAAAAAAAAGTCCTAACATCTCTCTCAGTTCCTTTCTTCTGTGGCCAAATTGCTATTGCTCTGAGAGTGGCCTCCAGTCATTTTATCGTTCTTCCTCATGAGTTCTTCATTGCTTTATGGTCTTATACACCTTCTTGTATCTCACAGTGTTTTGCATTGAGGAGGTGTCAGTTCTTTTGGGATGTCAGTACAAAAGGTATGAACACTCAAAGCTGATGAAGAATAGAAAAGGTGGAAAAAGGGTTTGCTCTTTTACATCCCTTCTGATACGGGGTAGCCTGGTGTAGGTGGCATCAGGCAAGCAAGTTCACATTGATTATGGCAGGCTGATCCTGTCTGTGGTGAGGTTCAACAGCTTCAGTGTTCATCACATGTTTACAGCATACCAAGTAAGCTATGAGTGTTTTTACCTGTATGATACCAAACATGCTATATGGTACATCAAGATACACCGAGAGCATTATGCTCTTACACATCTCCATGGGAGCATGCTCTTACAAGCAGAACATACAAGTAACATTGCTGAAGTCAGTGCATACTAATGCCAGGGTATGTGCTAAGGTTATAGCAGTCACTTGTGCTAACACCTGGGTCTCCATGACCAAGGCTTATGGTTAAACTCTGCCTAGATTCTGTTTGAAATTACTATGTCCTCATTGCAGTGGCCCACTACACATTGGCTGGGTGAATTCACCCCCTGTGGAGTAGAGACTCTCAAACTGCATATATGCAGTATGCGTTCAAAAGCTTTTAACCATGGCAGTGTGAGGCACTATGTATGTAGCCATACAAATAACAGCACTCGTTGCTTTTAGGGTTAGAATGCATGAAAACAAATTACCTGTGTCACAGCCTTTGACAAGACCCTCAGGTCAGTAAGTGATGATAAAGGGAGGACAAAATCAACCACCCCTGAATTTCCTTGCACTACTGTAGCTTTTAGCATATTTGGGGAAAGAAGTCTGAAAGAGGGGATGCCAACTGAGAAGGAGCTTTCCAGATTGGCTTCTCAGCTGTGCAGTTCTTCCTTCTAACTTCACACACCATCTTGCATCTGAAATCTGAGGTCAGCTTGAGTGGGCTTGAGGTTAGAAACAAATTTTTCACATATTCTTCATAACCGTTAATCAAAATATAGCAAGGCGTTCTTATACAAACAGTAGCAATGTGCGATGGCTTTGGAGCACTTCTTAGTCCACTGCAGTCCTTACCTCTCTCCATTTTCACTCAGAGCTAACATTTTCAGAGCACTCACTGGAATAAAATCTGCTTTCTTTCGCTAATGCTTATCTGATTGCAAACATTGCTGATGTCTAAATGTTCAGTTTCGTCTGGCGGCAGCAAAGTCAATTACTGTTTCCAGATCCAATACACTGGGCACTGGAAGATTACAAGCACCTTGTCTTCAGAAATATATTTTTACACATCAAACTAAGTCCCATTTTGCCTTTTCCTAGCAGTAAAAATGGGAAAATCATCCTAGAGGTGTGAAATCCTTCAAGTACCCATAGCATCAACACTAAATGCTTCTTGCTTTTGCATATGCATATGATGCAGAAAAGAAATCTCAAAGTGTTGACAAATTTAATCTTCAAAGTTGTTTATGTCATTCTAAACCAGTTATTTACAGCACTTATGTGGCAGAATCTTTGTGATCTGAATATCTGTGTATTGGGATCTGAACAAAAAAATTTATTGGCAAGCTAGGGCAGCAGTTGAGAGGAAAAGAATTTGATCATTACCATCATAGTTTGGGTTTAGGCCATGCCACCATGACTGTTAATGTGTGACTCTGAAATTGAGGTGAGTTCTGTTCTTTTTCAAGTATATTTTGCATCTGGGAGATCTCTTATTTGCTTCTCCCCTGAATGTTTATTTTATTCTTGCATACTGACAACTTGCAGTGTCAGTTGCTCTACTCTAGAGTATTAATACCCATCTATGCATTCAAATAATTTTCATTCTCTCCATTTTAGGATATATTGTTTCTTCTAATCTCCCTTCTGAGACTTATCAACTGCTAGGTTGACACAACTATTTCTGATGCCAGTGCACTTGTATTTGCATATCCCTGAAAGAAAATCGAAGGACTGTTACTGGTTTGTATTACAATCCAAAGTATATCTGATTTGTTTATTTCCTCAGTATTTTTAATTGTCTATTACTATCTCTGTGTGTGCAAATCTGTGATAGATGAGTCAAAAATAAAACAATAAAATGCCAACTGTCTTCCTTCTCAGACAACCTCACTGGATAAAAATAGTCTTGAGGGAAAGTTAAGTTAAACCACATCCTGTTGGTGGGAAGTATCATACCCTTGCCATTCTCATTTTTGTGACTACCTGATGATGTTATTTCTGTAAAAGTTGCATTTTATGAAAAATGAAGTTCATTTTTGAGATTTTTTTTTGTTCTGTGATGATTTTGCACACTGTTGGCTGTTCATTTATTTATTTATTTATTTTATGCAGGCTGCCATGGTAGTTTGGATCCTTGCAAAGTATTGCTGTTCACAGCATTGCTGTTCACAGCTTTTGAAACTGCAGAACATGATAATTAACTCTGTGGCTCCCTGTATTGTCTGTTTTCTGCTGCATAGAACTATCAAGTTTTCCTGTGAATGCATCTCTTCTCTAACTACTGCATTGCAGTTTTGTGATCTGGTGCAGTGCAGGTTGACACATGGTAGACTTAAATGTACAATGAGTTAATACAATCTTAATCCTGGCCAGGACCATGCTTTCTGTGCCTTGAGTGGTGGCTAAGCTGAATTCATCTGATTGTAAAAATATGTATTAACTTTCTGCTATATATTTGTTTCATGTCATCATGTGTCGTGCTTTAAGCCCAGCTGGCAAAAGCACCATGAGGCTGCTCATGCACTCCTCACCCCCAGGAGGAGAAAATACAACAAAAAGCTCATGGGTCAAGACAAGGACAGGGAGGGATCACTCCACACTTACAGTCATGGGCAAAAAACAGTCTACTTGGGGAAGAAATCCAAAAACAATTTAATTTGTTACCATTCAAATCAAAACAGGATAATGAGAAGTAAAACCAAATCTTAAACCACTTTCCCCCTACTTCTCCCTCCTTCCCGGCTCATCTCCACTGCTGATTTTCTCTCCCTCCTCCTTCCAGGAGTGCAGGAGGACAGGAAATGGGGGTTGGAGTCAGTTCATCACATGTTGTCTCTGCTGCTCCTTCCTCCTCAGGGGGAGGACTCCTCACTCATCCCTCACTCCACTGTGGGGTCCTTCCCATGGGCCGCAGTCCTTGAACTGCTCCAGCGTGGGTCCTTTTCCTGGGCTGCAGTCCTTCAGGCACAGACGGCTCCAGCATGGGCTTTCCCATGGAGTCACGGCCATCTTCAGGGGCATCCCCATGCTCCAGCATGGGCTCCTCTCTCCCCAGGCTGCAGGTGGGCATCTGCTCCCCTGCTCCCCTCCACGGGCTGGGGAGAGACAGCCTGACGTCTCACCATGGGCTGCAGGGGCATCGCCTCTTCCCTCGCTCCTCCTCCCCTCCTTCCTCACTGACTCGGGACCTGCAGAGGGGTTCCTCTCACATTCCAATCCCACTGCTCACTGCAGGTTTCCCCTCTTAAATCTGTTCTCCCAGAGGCAATACCACTGTCACTGACGGGCTCGGCCTTGGCCAGAGGCAGATCTGACTTGGAGCTGGGGAAGCTTCCAACAGCTTCTCCCAGGAGCCACCCCTGCAGCCCTTCCCCTGCTACCAAAACCCCGCCACACAAACCCAGTACATTTTGTTAGAAGGTGTTTGCCAAAATGTATTGTCAGATCTAGTCATGATTAAAAAATATAGATAGATTTTTGAGAAAAAATAGAAAGATGTTTTGAACCATGAAATCATAGGTGATACGAACTTGTGGAATATTGATGTGCAAAACACATTAAAGCATTTAGCATCTCCAAAAATCAGTTATTAACCATATTTTGTCCATATACTATTGTTAGTCACTGACAGATGTACAATCACATCTTCTTTGTAAAACAAATTCAGAGTTCTTCAGAGCTTTACAAAGTAGCTGGAAAGTAGTTGGTTCGAAGAACTGGCAATGTAGTATAAGTCCTTTTACCTTTAACTTCTTAATAAAATCCTGCTGAGCTCTGAGAGTCTTTGAAAGTGCTAGTCAGCTGCTGCTTTTTGTTGCATATTCTGCTTTTTCAGTCTGTTGTCCCCCATGAGACCTAAACTTCAATGGAAGACATTAAATGTATTAAAAATTTGGTTTGATGAATCAAAACTTCAGCTTAGGTGAACTTCATGGACTTCAGTGAAGTGATAGCTGAGCCTCTGGCTTCAGAATGCCATGTTCTTACTTGTGGATCCATATTAAAAAATGAACTGTTACTAAAAATTAATCTCAAATCCTTACACAATCTATCCATTCCTTTTCCTCATTTGTGTTTCTTGTAATGATGCACATCAGCCAGAAATTTAACAAATCATCATTTATTGCCTACTCCCTAAATTTTAGAAAATGAAGTGAAGGATGCATCCTATCTCAGTCTCAGAGGCTACCTCATTTGCTCCTTATTAGGTATGTTGGATAGTTTTGATAAAAAACCTGACTGAAATTGATTTCTGATACTGATAGTAAGCTGGACTTTACTTTACTAGAAACTAAGTGTGAATAGGAGAGAGGCTATGAGTTTGAGAGATGATCAATTTAAAAAGTAGATTCCTCCATTCAAACAGCCTCGTAAAAGTTGCTCCCTCCAAATCAGGAGCTCTGATGCTATCTCACAGAAGCTGTCCAGGGAGTTTCTCTTTAAAAGTCAATGACCAGTCAAGAGCATTTCATAGCAGGTCTCCAGGCTAAAAAGTGATAAGAAAATATTAAGGAAGCAGAGGAAAGATTTTATAACGTAACTCCACTTGCATCCAGAAAATATTGACTCATTTGGACTAGAGTTTATTGGTTCTACTGAGACAAATACAACAGACGAGTTTCATGAAGTTAAGAATATGCTAACAACTGTGGATCACACAATTGCAGAGTGGCTGAAGCTGACAGGGACCTCAGAAGATCATTAGTCCTACCCCTGTGCTCAAAGCAGGTGCAGCTACAGCAGGTAGCTGCTCGACCATGTCCAGATGCCTTTTGAGCATCTCCAAGGATGGAAACTCCAGTAACCTCTCTAGGCAACCTGTCCTAGTGTTTGAGCAACTTCACGGTGAATTTTTTTTTATTCTTACATTTAAATGGTATTTCCTGTATTTCATGTCATATCAACTGCTTTTTTTCCTGTTCCTGGGAAACACTGACAAGAGTCTGGCTCTGTCTTCTTTACTACCCTACTCCCACCCCAATCATGTATTCACATGCATTGATGACATCCTCCTGAGCCATGTCTTCTCCATGCTGAACAGTCCCAGCTCTCTCAGCCTCTCTTTGAATGTCATATAATCCAATGCCTAAATCATTTTCCAGGCTGGACTAAATCATCTTTGCTGGACTCGCACCAGTACATTCATGTCTTTTGATGGGACCACAGGACTGGGCCCAGCATTTCATATGTGTCTCACCAGCCCTGAAAAGAGAGGATGTTCCGCCTCCCTTGACCTGCTGGCAATACTTGTCCTAATGCATCCTAGGATTCCTGGACTGCATGCCAACAGGCCTTATCCCCAAAGCCTTGTTAGACTTTGCATCTCACCTGCCAGTATTATTATCAGTTTGGTTTGGTGTTTTTTTTAATTATGTTTATTTCTCACTCATATTTGAAGCAGTTCCCCTGTAGTTAAACTAATCTGTTGAACACCTGACTGAATCAGAATCCTTTACCTAGTTCTGTGTTATAGTTGGTAGTTTTCTTGGCCAAGATATGTTGTCCAAGGCTGAGAGACTGTCACATCTAAGCAATTCAAGTTTGTAGAAATATGCTCTCTATGAGAACTTCAAGATTTTGTAAGATGGGAAAAAGACAAAAACGTTGAAACAGCAAATTAAAACAATCCCTATCTCTATTACAGAAAAGTGAGGTCAAAGAATATTAATTTTTAGTTGTTACTGATTCAGGGATGTATTTGGTTTCTGTGGCAAGGTTTTGGAAGCGGGAGAGGGGGGTGTTACAGGGGTGGCTTCTGTAAGAAGCTGTTGGAAGCTTCCCCCATGTCCGACAGAGCCAATACCAGACACCTCTAAGATGGACCCGCAGCCAGCCAAGGCTGAGCCAATCAGCGATAGTGGTAATGCCTCTGTGATAACATTTTTAAGAAGGGAAAAAAGTTGTGGGACAGGGAGAAACGTCAGCTGGGGAGTGAGAACGTGTAAGAGAAACAACTCCGCAGACCCTCAGGTCAGTGCAGAAGGAGGGGAGGACATGCTCCAGGTGCCGGAGCAGAGATTCCCCTGCAGCCCATGGGGAAGACCTTGGTGAGGCAGGCTGTCCCCCTGCAGTCCATGGAGGTCCATGGTGGAGGAGATCTCCACCTGCAGCCCGCGGAGGACCCCACGCCGGAGCAGGTGTGTCCCCGAAGGAGGCTGTGACCCCGTGGGAAGCCCATACTGGAGCAGGCTCCTGGCAGGACCTGCGAATCTGTGGAGAGAGGAGCCTACGGAGCAGGTTTTCTGGCAGGACTTGTGACCCCGTGGGGGACCCACGCTGGAGCAG
>JANZLQ010000079.1:23176721-23198477 GCA_026212715.1 Elanus axillaris | reverse complement strand
AGAAGCCGGGAGTGAAGTTGTGCCTGGGAAGAAGGGAGGGGTGGAGGGAAGGTGTTGTGAGATCTGGCTTTATTTCTGACTACCCTACTCCGTTTTGATTTGTAATAAATTGAGTTAATTTTCCCCAAGTTGAGTCTGTTTTGCCCGTGATGGTGATTAGTGAATGAGCTCTCCTGTCCTTATCTCGACCCACAAGCCCTTTGTTACATTTTTCTCTCCCCTGTCCAGCTGAGGAGGGGGGGAGTGATAGAACAGCTTTGGTGGGCACCTGGCGTCCAGCCAGGGTCAACCCATCACAAGGGAATAAGTCATAACACGTTTGAGGCGAAGGAATGCAATTGTTGCTGCTTGTTTTGCTTCAGCCAGTTGTTCCACATGTATTTGTAAATTCAAGATGTTTTGCCCAAACAAAAGTTGTCTGGTGTAGCCACAGCTTGTAGCTAGTGATGTAAGTGCACATCACATGTTACAGACTGAAAAACATATCTGAGATAAACTAGGAATGTTATGTATGATTGAAACTACGAGTGACCATATGGAGGAATGGAGAAACTACCTGACCAATTAGCAAAACAGTAACAAGTAGGTATTAAAGCTGGTTCTGTCTTTCATTGCTTGGTGTTCTCAGTGGGAATATAGGAATGTTGCTTCCTAAGTGTCATTTAATCCAATCTTGAATGTTTCTTTCTTTCAAAATAGGGATGTGACATGCCACTACCTTTCACAATGCATCTTAATGGTGACTTTAATACTGTCCTCAGCCAATAGCATTTTTTACCTCCCAAATAAAACTTTTTTCTCTTGGCTATACAAGTTGGAAGAGCTGGACAGAATTCTGTAGGGTGTTTGTGGTTTCCAGTTGTAGTATTGCATATGAAATGTAGCCAGAGAGTTTAAATGATGATATGTGCCTGTGGCACTCAGCATATCTGAATGGATTTATATTTTACATCAACATCAAGCCAGAATTTATATCTGAGCATGTCTGTATTGTATTTTGTTTGCAAGCTCTGTTAGCATTCAAGATGATTATATAAAGCTTAGGTATGTGTGAGAAATAAATGCTACAATTCTTTTTAGCAATAAGAGAGATTCACTGTGTTTTTAAGGTCAGAAAGTGTCAATGTACTATTTGAATCTAGCCATCTGTGTAAGATAGGTAATGGAGTTTCACCAAGGCTTTCCTTTGTTTAATTCAATAATGTGATGGAATGATGGAGTATCTCCTAGGAAGTTGGAAATAAAATACTCTGCAATGGAAATGGAATGGAGAAGAGGAGTTTCTTTGAACTGGAATGAAAAATCTTACCTCAGGATAGGTTTTAGTCACATTTCATGCTTGGATGGGAATATCTTATTTTGCCTTTCATGGGTGTAATTATTTACATGGCTTTTATTTTACATTGATGTGTATAGCACAAACCCAAGAACATTAATGCTGTACAAAATGGTATGTAACAAGGAAGACAGTCTCTGCCCCAGGGAAACTCTCTGTTAACTGGAAAGACAGGACTCACAGGCACACAGATGAAGCAGGCAGAGTGTGGGTGGCTTGAGGCCATGAGCTCTGAATACAGTAAGTCAGCTGGGATCTCCCTAATGTGTTTCAGGAAAAAAAACCCAACAAAACAAAGAGTTGTGGCTTCTGTAATCAATTTAAGAAGTTCTGTGTTTCTGTTGGTCAGCAGTAGTCCTGCTCATATGTTTTCCTGTTGTGTTGCTGCTGGTTTTGGTTTTGGTGTTTTGTAACTTGACTGTCATAGATGAAGGAATTTCAAAATAATGTGTTTTGCTGTTTCTGTGATATGGAAGGCAGCATGCACAACAAAGGCCATAGGTACTAAGGCAATAGGCATAAGGA
Source organism: Elanus axillaris (assembly GCA_026212715.1). Lineage (NCBI taxonomy): Eukaryota > Metazoa > Chordata > Aves > Accipitriformes > Accipitridae > Elanus > Elanus axillaris. The sequence goes on along the minus strand of JANZLQ010000079.1, from coordinate 23,196,616 downwards.
AGTATTTTGTGAAAGAAATAAATGTTAGAAGAGAGGAAGAACAGGAACAATAGTATAAAATGGATTTTACCATAAAGCCATTGCCTGTGCTCAGTTTTCACTTTCTGAGTTTCTTTTTCCCTTAGTCATAGTAATATATTATGAGCACTTGATTTCACTGAGCTCCTCTGGCCTTAGAACTGCAGGAGGAGCTGATGGAGAAAAGAGCAAAGGTGATAGACTCCAAGCCACAATTGTCATCGTAACATGGTGGCTCATTTGGCCAATGACTTAATGTTAAAATTCAGTTGCAAGGGACCTCTGACATATTATTCAGCAGCTTCAGTTCTAAGTTAAAGGAAAGTCTCTTGCAACCCATTCTTATGTTCCATCTTTAAAAAAGTAAATTTCACTATGGACTTTTTATTTCTAGACCTGGAAAGTTAATAGGTGTGTGCTTACAGTTAGCAGTTGTGGCTGACTTTTCCACGTTACCTCCTGAAAAGCATTTGGAGATTTAGGATTGTCTCATCTTCTCCAGATCTTCCTGTAACATCAAGATAGAATTTTTTACTTCCACGACTGAAGTGAAGCTCCCAGTCCTTTCTGACTTCAAATACAAGACTCATTTCCAAACCTGAATCTAAGTCTTTGTGCATCAGCTGTCATCTGGAGCAATAAACTATATCATAAAACGAGTCCTAAAACATTTGTTCTGGAAAAGACTTCCTGTTTCTCAGCCCAATACTCTACCAAAACCTGATTCCTCGGCTGGTTAAATCCGCCTAATTTCTGACCTAAATGTAATTGGAGTCAGTTTATACACCTTGGATTTCAAACTAGACCCCAGGTTGATCTCAGATGATTCTTTCTTACCCATGGTGTAGAAACTGAAAACCAGTCCTTGAAGATGGGTGAGTTGACATTGACCAAGTGCCAGGTGCCCACCAAGCTGCTCTATCTCTCTCCCTCCTCAACAGGATGTGGGGAAATAAAATATGACTAAAAGCTTGTGGGTCAGGATAAGGACAGGGAGATCACTTACCATTTACCATTATGAGCAAAACAAACTTGACTTGGGGAAATTAATTTTATATATTGCCAATTAATAACAGAGTATGATGGTGAACAAATCTACAAAACACCTCCCCAAAGCCCTCCCATCTTCTAAGATTCAACTCAAAGGGTTGTGATCAGTTTATCACATCTTTGCCGCTTCTTCCTCCTCCCGTTCTTCCCCTGCTCCAATGTGGGTTCCTTCCCACAGGAGACAGTCCTTCAGGCACAGACTGCTCCAGCATCCAGACAGCGTCCGCAGTGTCACAAGTCCTGCCATAAAACCTGCTCCAGCCTGGGCTCCTCTCTCCACAGATCCACAGGTCCTGCCAGGAGCCTGCTCCAGTATGGGCTTCCCACGGGGTCACAGCCTCCTTCGGGGACCCACCGGCTCCGGCGTGGGGTCCTCCGCGGGCTGCAGGTGGAGATCTGCTCCACCATGGACTTCCATGGACTGCAGGGGGACAGCCTGCCTCACCAAGGTCTTCCCCATGGGCTGCAGGGGAATCTCTGCTCTGGCGCCTGGAGCATGTCCTCCCCCTCCTTCTGCACTGACCTTGAGCTTTGTTTTCTCCTGTTTTTGAAGAACGAGTCTTGCTGATCAGAATAGTTTCTGGGCAGGTGTTTCCTGCCAAAGTAAGACAGACTAAAAAAAAAAAAAAGCCTTTAGTAAAACAAGCAAACAAAAAAGAATATGACTGTGTCTCAGTGACTTTCGTTTGGTTGCTGGAAAAATGTAAGGGGCATGCAGAAATGTTTAGGACTTCAAAAATACAAAACCAGAGAGAGTAAGATGTGTTTAGCACATCAGTAAAATATCTTGACACTTTGTATTTGAAATGATGGATGATAAATGCCTTTTGATGACATACATGCAATTAACACAGTATTTGTACATAAATAATTAGAGTAAAACTTTTAGATTCTGAGAGTAAATAGTCACTATGGAAATACTGCAAAAATTAGTGCAAAAAAGCTATTACTGACATGACTGAAGCTAACATAATTGAAGATATGCTTGTATTTCCAGTGAATGAGAGTTACTGTAAGGCACAGTTCTTAGGCAACAGTAGAGGTCTATTTCTTCTTTGTTAGGTAGCACTATTTGAGGGAAAAGAGCCTGAAAATAAATGGCAGCTTTCTACCAATGCCATAATATTTAATTTTCTTTGTTACTGACCAAGAAACAGCTTCCAGAATTGCAGAGTATATAGAAACAAAAGAAACATTTGACCTTCTCCTGGAAAGACAGCAGAACCCAGGCCACACCTAATGAGTTGCTACACAGTTCGAACCAGTCATAAGAAATGGAAGCAGTCTAAATAAGGATTCACTCTACTTTTTATGAATGTATTATGTTTGAAACAGAGTTATGATTCATATCAGTCACCAAATTAAAATATTAACTCCTTTTATTTCTTGGCTGCCTGATGGCATCAACAAGAAATTGTCATAATAAATACAGTTCAGTGAAAGATGAAAGAACCTCAAATATCTTTTGAAAAAAAAAAAAGTTATGTATTGTACTGGAATGTAAACGATGTGTTGGAAGGGTGGTCATTTTTATTACCCCCTTAGCATGATTAAAAAAATAGGTATTTATTTTGGAGTCTCAGGATCGTTGTGACTGAAGAATGATCAGAAACATATGCTTGGATATAATTTAAAAATGCGGAGCCAAGTGCTGGATCCTCAGTTTTCTTTCAATCTACATAGTGCACAGAAAAATGGAAAATGCATGCCACATCTCCTAAATTCATTAATTTGTTGCTCACCATTTCAGAAACATTTTCCAATTGTTTTGCAAATTCTTGTCTGAAGCAGAGATGTGGTGTGAGGTTGGGGAGTTCATCCATCCAAATTTTCATGGTGTTCTGCCAACCCACACAAGTCTCTGTCCCTGCTGGAATTTTCACCTAAAACCCCCGCCTGTCTGCCTGAGACACGTGCAGAATTTAAAACATGGTAGATAAAAGGTTTTAGAGTCTAATCAGTCACCTAATTAGTGGTGAAGAGCATTAATTAAAAAAATGCTTTCTGATAATCTGGTTCACTTCTGCTCTCAAATAAAAGAGAATGGTTGTAAGAGAAACCCTCTGAAATGGCAGCTACTGTAATTCAAGTTAAATACCTTTTGTTTTTGTAATGAGAAAAACATCAATAAGACAATTGAATCGACTACAATTGATTATCATGCAGAACGCTATTTTCTTTTAAAATGGACCCCAAAATGACAGGGAAAACAGTCTGACAGCAAACCTCTTCAGTCCTGATGATTTACTAAAGACAGAGACATGCATTTAAATGGCTAGGTGTCAAATTTGAAGAAGGTGGGAAATATTTAGAGGATACCTGATACAGATGTAAGAAAGAAATATAACAAGGCTGCTTTCCTATATGGAAAGCAAACACAGGTCTTCATATAAAAATTTTTCTAACCCATTAATTTCTTAAAAGGCTGATGTCTTGCCATCCTTTTATGTTTTATTGTCATGGTTATCATGAGGAATTTGGTAAGCAGTGAAAGGGTGTACTCTATGAAAAATCTTTTCTGTAGCCTTTTTCACACCTCAGTTTAATAACAAAAACTTGTTAGAAGAGTATTTTTCCTAAGAGAAAGTGGTTTGGAAAATAGAAGGTTGGTAAAAATACAATGCTTTTTTCCTTGCAAGTAGTACGTGGAGATAACTGAGGAGTTGACTCAAGTCTGTGAATTCACTTACAGAAGAGAATTAAGTGACTGGCAAAATAATCCTGTGTCTATTCAGGCAACAAAGACTTACCCACAAGCAGAGTATAAAAATATCAAATACTATTGGTAGTATTTATTAGTTGATTCATATGTACCTGATAGAGTGATGTGTGCTCTGAAAGCATTTTAAAGAATTCTGATATTTTTCTCCTTATCTAGCTTGGGGAAAAGGGTATAGTGCTCAAGTAGAAAGCTTTGTCTTGCAGCACTTGTGGATGACTAGAGTTAAGGAAGTAAGATAGATTATTTTTCAGAAAAAACCCACAGGTCATCTCCTTTTCCCAGAAACTGGTTATTTGGAACTTAGGAGGTGTAACAAGAACATACGCCATGAATTGCATTGTATATAAATTCCTATTTTTGATCTATTGTAAATTGTAATACATGGTCGAGGAAGAGGTGGAACAATTTTGAAGGTTTCTGTGCAGCAGGTTGCAATTTCTGTTAGTATCTTAACAGACTAATTTTATACATGCAAATCTGATCTTCTAAAACCAGATTAGGTTTATCTAGGTTTAGTTCATGATGTTTAGCAAACAATCAGTTTACTAGCATGTTGTGTTAACCTACAATGAACAAAGACTGTCAGAAATCTATTCAAATGGCTTGCTGATACGGCTTGATTTGTCTAGTAAATTTTAGCAGGTAAAGTATTCCCAGTTAGCTGTAATCACAGGTATCTTAGAAGACATACTAGCAGTAAGCAGTTACTGCAAAATAATACGGAAGATCAAAGTGTGGTTTTGCAGGTTTTTGCTTAAAGCTAAACATATGTTTATGGGTTTGTTATCTCTGTCGCTCTCTCTCTTTTTTTTTTTTTTTAAGCACAAGTGCTGGATGCTCAGTATATTCCCCTCAGGTCATCCATTAATGAAATAACTGGAGATAGTAGATTCATCATGCTTTTGAGCAAGGTTATTATATCTTTGTTTTTGAAAATGCAAGGGTAGGGGGAAACAATACAAACAGATAATTTTGCTGTAAACATCATACTTGTCATCATGCTGCATTAATAAAGCAACTAGAAAGAGAAAATACTCGTCTTTTGTCACTTTGCAGTTGTCTATTCAGATAGTACTGGTAACATGGTGTATTGACTGTATAGGTATTTCAGATCTAGTATTTCAAAATCACTTCCCATTTACTTAGTGTTTTTTTAAAGTATTTATCACATTGCTTTTCTGGAATTTCTTTACTTTTCTTTTTTTTCTTTCTCTTAAAAAGTACAGTTTTTCATGTCAGTGTTATGCCACTCTACCCATTTGATGCAGATGCTGGGTATTTAGAAATCAGCTATGACACTTGCTGTAGCCACTGCTCCCTTGTGTAATGAGCTTCTCAAAGCAGCAGCCTTTTAAAAAACTCTGTACATTTACTAGAATGTTGCAATTTTGTATAACCCACAGAGTAAAAGGAGTAAGCAAGCTGGTACAGGAATCTCTTTTCAAATCCAGTGGTAGAAGAAGGTACAGTGTCCTTTACCTGTCACTAAATTCTGGATAAGTTTTCTTAGCACCATTCAATAAACCTTGTTAGCATGTGCAGTATACATTTTACTGTTACAAATGGCAGAACCTTCACTAGGCTTGTCGCTTACTGAGTTTCAGCCATGACATCCACAGCTGGCCTGCTAAGAAAGCATGAAAGTGCTTCCAAAAGTGCCTACCCAATTCAGTGATGAATAGACATCTTATTACTAAACCAGTGGAATTAAACCACTCAGTGCTTTGTATATGCACTCCATAAAAACTGAGAGTTGTCATGCTTTATCCAGTTGTTGTGTAATGTCAGTGCCATTTTTCAAAATTCATGGCAATCAATAGCAAGTCTTCTACTGTAAAAATGAAATAAGTTTTTTTTTTTTTTTTAAAGTAACAAGATTTGAAGAGTACATAGCTTTATTCCAGCCATTGCCTGTAGAAGCCCTGTTGTGTACAGCCAGGATTTGTCTAAGAACATTAGATCCTCCTGTCCTTTTATCATGCCATGAGTAACTCATAGCTACGGTAAGATTTATTCATTCATTACTATGGCAGGAAAGCTGTAGTTGATCAATAACAACAAAAGCAATAGTAAAAGCAGTTCTCTTATTATTCAAATCTTAAGTGATAATGCTGCAAATGTGCTTGAAACTAAATGATAGGGTTGGCATAAAAAGCTGACATTTACAGAATGTTGGTAGGTAAAGACAATGCAAGAGGGCAAAGTTTGCTTACTAAGTCTATTCTTAGTAGTAGAAGATCAAGTTAAAATGGTTTTTACTTACATTTATGTGTGGGAGCACAAGAGTTGTACAAAACAGGATGGGCTTGAGGGGACGGATTATAGGCAGCCTGTTAAAGGTAGATTGGTATTGTTACTTTTTGTGTTCTTCTTTAAAAGTTGGATTTTTTTCAGCTTACAGAATATGTTTACTTGTTTGCTTTTATATGGAGAGCAGGCAGATGTTCTTTAAGGCTAGTGATTTTTCAGGTTTGTTCAGGCATGTCTGATTTAAAGAAAATCTTTACTTTATGTTAGCCACAGTAGCATCTGTCAGATGACAGACTGCTAGGTTACACAACACAGCTGTGTACAAGTGGCACAGTCCCGTTTAGACCATATTTAGTGAAGGTGTTGTGAATTATGCTCACGTTCAAGCATGGGGTTTGATACTTAAGCTTGATGCAGGTGCCACACATGATGTATTTTGTGTGGATTTTTTCCCTCAGTTGCTGAATGTGTAACATTTGAAATAACATCAGGTGTAACAAGCCTATAGCATTGTTTTTTCACACTTACCACTTTTGATGCTGCATTGAGCTTTAAAAAACTGGCATCCCAGTTAATTCTGTTTTGCAAGTTTTGCATCCTCTCTAAGATATTAATGATTAAGCTAAGCTGGAAAAAAAAGGCAAGAAAGTCATAAGCTATTACCTGTTTTCACTTCACTTTATTCTTTCTTGTACTGTTCTTTTCATTTTCTAAGCCTGAAAAGCAATACAGTTGTTCCCCTCAAACTTTGCTTGCAATTTTCTCTCCAGCTCTTGTTCTCCGCAGTACTTTTTTGTCATTGCATGTTCTGTTTCCCCAAACTCTAAAACCGTAAGCCTATCTACACACTATTCGCTGCTCCTTCTATTCCGAAGTCTTTTTTCTCTCTTCCTTTCTTACTATCCAACTCTTCACTTGGCATGTCTCCTGGTCCACTGTGCACACTCTCAACTGCCCGCTCCTCTCACCACCTTGTCTTCATTTGCCTGTCTTACTTCAGCACGCTTCCCTTCTCAGCTTCCCTTAGTGTCTTGCTGCCTCTGCCTATCTCATCTCCAGATATATAGATAAATATAGATACCTGTCCTTCTCCATTTGCCCATCTGGGATGGCTTCTCTTTTTTTTTCAAAGGTCTGACCTCCCTGTGTTCTTCCTTCTTCTGCTTTGACTGTTGGTCTGCTATGGGGAACTTCCCTGGTGCATGCCCCACCACCAAAAGTAGCTGCTTTCTCAGCATGGTTTCATCACACATGTTGGTCTGCACTGGTTGGGACAGGTCATGGGGAGGCAGAGGATAGAGAGGTCCATACATTTTTTGGTATTGGCTATATCAAGAGAGTGTCAAACACTGTTCTCTGATAGAGATGTGGAAAGCCTCTGGTTCATGAGGGAAGAGCATCATGGTGATGTTTCTGCTGCTGTTGAGAGTCTTCAGAAGAGACTGCTGTGATCTTCACTCACCAAGTCATTGGTTTCTGGGCTGCAATACTTAGGAAGGGTGGAAGTAATTTCTCCTATACCACAGACAGTTACTATTATAATTGCCTATATAAAGCTTCCTTGGTGATCAGAGTTAAAATAAATCACTTTCAGGGCATGTTTCACCTGATCTGTTCCAAATGTCCTTAGAATGGAATGAATCATGTTGCAGAATTGCCCATTTCTCTCTGTTAACTGCAGAAGGAATTTAGTAGATTATCTGGGAAGTAAATACCAACATTTGATCAGATGAGTTTTGCTCACTGGTTTTGTACAGACCCAGATGGAAAGAAGAAAATTGTATTGAGTCAGACAAGTGATTTGATGGTTCAGAAAAGGTGTTCAGATTCAGCATTTCTCTTAGCATCACAGACTGTTACACAAATGGGGAGATAAAGCTGACGTAGAGCAACACTGTGCTAATGAGGCATCTGATGAGTCTGCTAATAAGGAACAATTACTCAAAGTCCTGTGTTGTAACAAGGGCTGATGTAAATATTGTGGGGAGTTAAAATTAGCCAGAGGAGTTTAATACTTAATGTCTCAGCTCCCAGTCTGACTTTGCAATAGCACATCTTTCCAAATTCCCTTTAACTGACATTATTTGCTTTTCACTCTTTTTTTCCTCTCTGAAGAGAACTAATTCCCTGGCTGCACTTGAGAGTCCTCCTCTAAGTTAGGCTAGAAGAAAATGTATCTGAAAAGACCCCAGCTAACTCTGAGGCTATTCCACTGATGCTTGTAAAGGTGTTAACTGGTCTGTCAGAATACATTGTGCTGATGGCCGATATCTTACGTGCTTTGGCCAAATACTTCACGATTATATAACCTCTTCAATAGCTTTAACTCAATGAGAAGGTGAATAGTTGGTTTGTACTAAGACTAAGATGTGCTAGAGAGTAAAGGCTTTCAAAAATCAGTAGGACAGCCAATTTTGAAAGTGTTGCTGTATACTAAACTTTTTCCAGTGTTCAGTGAAAAGGTCTTTACGTGGAAGCCTTAGACATTTTCATTATACCCTCAGATCATGTTAACTGATGTAGTATCTGAAGAAAGAACTAAAAGTTTGTCTGATTTTTTCAGCAACAGTATATTTAATAAGATATTACCTCATCCTGCAAAGCTTCCATTTTAGACTGTCATGGCTAAAATAATATTATTTGTCTTACAATTACTGTATGGAATATGATGTTCACTTTATTATATTCACATTACTTGAAATAAATATGGAGTCCTTCTTTTTTTTTTTTTTTTGACTCATGCATGAATTTCTGAAATAGAACCAGAAAACCAGAAAAGCAATTTTCATTATAGTGCTGTGTAGCATTGCAGGAGTATTTGAATAAATGGAAATAATTTCAAATTACTGCTGTGTACTGCCCATTTCTAGTACTGTGGAGTATAAAAATAACTTTGTATTCATTTGTAATATCCCTTACAAAATTAAGTTTTTGAGGATAAATTGGAAAAAAAAGCCCCACAAACCTCTAAAACAAACTTCAAAAGCAACTGAAAGCAAAAAAACAATAAACGCCCCCCAACTGCTCCAGCCAAAAGAATGTGAGCCCACTGTAGACAACCATGTTGTAAATAGCTGTATTTTCTACAGTTCCTCTAACTGAGGTGACTGTGCTTACAAATGGTCCATGTGACAGTGAACTTTCAGTAAGACCAAGAAGGTCCCCTTCAGAGATCGTTAATACAGCGGTAGCTGCAGGACAGGAAGGTTGCCCCTCATCATCGCTGGTGGCAGGGGCAGCACTGCAGTTCCAGTCCTTCCTTGAGCAGAAGGCTGCCCACCATGGTCCCACTCCTTCCCCACCCAGGCCTGCCCACTGGTGCACTGCACGATCTCCTCTCCTCTTCTCTGCACAGAGAGCGGGCAGAGTGAGCTTCTGACATGAGCTCGCCCTCTACAAATGCCGTCCCTTAGGGCAGCACTCCTATCTCAGTCTAATGGATGCATCTTTCTGATCATGGAATAATGAAATTACAAAGCTAGACTTCTTTTTTTTTTTAGTAATCTCCTCCTTTCTTTTACTTTAATAGAGGCAAGGGGCTTTAATTTATCACAGCTAGTGTTTTTCATTATTGGGCAAACTACACTGCTATAAACTATGCACCCAAACTAACTACCCATAAATCTTTGTTTATGGGTAATTACCATTAACACTTTGCAAACGAAATTCACTCTGATGGACAAACTAAAAGCTCTGACTTTCTACCATTACAGTTGATAGGAGTAGATTTGAAACTTAGGGGAATAATTTCACTTCTCTAAATTCTAGTCAGGGAGATTAACAGAGCAAACTGGGAGAAAACAAGGTAACTCTTGATTTTGTTAATGACACTGGCACTAGACCTCTCTGATAACTGTAGAAAATATGCTGAATGCTGTGTTCCTCCTTTAGAAACAAAATGTGATGCTCTTACAAAATTGCATAGGACCTTGATGGGAGGAGGGGAGTGAAGATGGAATTGGGGTGGTTAGTTGTGTCACATACTGAATGGGAAGTTTGCTGATTTTGGTTTATTTTTTCTTAATATTTACAAAATTATGTTGATTAATAGGTTAGCAATAGTTGCTAGTTTCAGCAGGAAGCTAAGCACATTTGTCGAGACACTGGAAATCAGAGCCTTTTCCAACCACACTTTGCTTAAAAAAATAAAATTAGAATGATGAAATCTTTTCTGTCCCCTTTCACAATCTATGCTATTTCAGAGAAATTAACAAGTGGGTCTAGATTTTCCCCATAACTGGGAATTACTTTTGCTGCCTATGTTATTGTAGTATGACTGCAATGAATGTATACATTCAAGTAAAACATGTGTTAAGCCATAGTGTGCTAATGTCGGATAATTCTGTAATTATTGTTACCAGTAATTGCATATAAAATATGTCATATGTGTTGAAATCATAGTGTGAAGTACAATCTTGGACCTCATTAAGGTCCTGAATAGCGTTAACAGTATTATCAAAGGTTGCTTAATTTGATCATTTATCTCTGTGATGGTTACCTTTGAAGAAGCAGCAAATAAATCTTTTTTCAGATTGGAATGGTTGGGATTTCCTCTGTTTAGATTTTCATTTTTCCTAAAGCTAGGTGGAATAGCTATCTCTGTTACCTTGTAAATAGTAATGAGTATGCCATGCATTTTTCCCTCTTGTCATCCATGGCTTATTAAAACATTTGGTAGCTTGTTACTGCCTGAGCATTGTCTGAATACCTCCTAAGTTTTCTTTAAAGATGTCTTCTGTTTGCTCAGTTTTCTTAATAGTAAAAAAACTTCCTTGCTAGGTTGGGTCAACTCTGAACAAATAATCTCAACAGCCAGTGTGGGCATGGTGTGCTTTTTGCACAGAACAGCATCGTGCCCAAGTGTGGGTGGGTGTTCAAGCCTCAGAGATCCTCTGTTTGTCAAAGGACACATCAGCATGGTTGTGCCATGGCCTCTGGTAGCATGACTTGCTGCCTGGTCCTGAGGGTAGCCTAGGTTTGGCAATCTGTTTCTCCTTTGAATTTCAAATACTGGGCAAATAAAGAGAAAGATGTTGATATGATATGGCTGATAATTCTGTTTTACCTGCAAGAGAAGTAAAGTAACTGATGATAAACTGCATTCAGAGCAAACTCTTTTATGCATAACGTGTTCTTTTACAATACTTTAATACTGTGGCATAAGGAAATTACCAGAGGTTGAGGAATTATCCATGAGGGGTTGTGAGACTGTAAGAGGTTATCTGCTATGAAGAGGGACATTCTCCATCAGAAATTCATGTTATGTTTACTAGGAGACAGTAGGCTGCAATAAATACCAATGTCCAAGAAGTCAAGCAGATTTCTAAAAATGTGACAATAGCAAACCACTATCACTAAACAAAGTGAAGTTTTCTATAGATTACCTTTGGGGGGCAATAATTCAGTATTTGAAAGTCCAAATGAAATAAGTAAGAAAAAAGCACTTTGACTGGGTATATTGCACTTATTCTACTTCCATAAGTAGTAGTCTCCTGTTCTCTTATCCTCTTGTGGCTCAGACTAGCGTTTTTGTTCCTGTTATAGTCTGTTGAGGCAATGTAACATGCATTGCTTTCTCTTAAATATAGGATGAAAGAATATCTGGCTAAAAATCATGTACCTAGATTTTAAAGTGCTGCCCCCAGCCCTTGTTTGTTGGTGAGGTTTTTAATTTCCATGCTGCAGCGAAGAACAGATTCGGCTCCTAGCAGTGTTCAGAGTTCACTGTTTCGTGCACTGCTCTTGACTGTACCTCTGTGAAGTGGTGAGGATTCGTTTGAATTCATGGGCAGTGAACCACTGAGTGGAAGCTCAGTGAGTCATTAGTGGGTTCCGAAGCAGGGGCAATATGGTCTCAGACCAGTTCAACAAAGGGATAATGTCTGCCTCTGTAGAAATAATATGGTTCATCTTCCCTCATGTGGCTGGCAAAAGGGATATTTGTAAATATACTTCAGTTTTCCTGCTCATAAACGCACTGGAAATATCCCAATTCCATCTGTCCTGTTTCTTTCCTTTAGAGAGCAGAGGGAGGATTTGCAATAAATAACAAGAATGTTGTTTGGAATTGCAATATACTGAACTGTTTGCTGAGTGTAACTGCATAATATTTGCCCTGCATGCTTACCCCTTGAGAGCAATCCAGTGACCAAAACTAAGAGCTGTTTCATGACCCACATGAATCAGCCAGAGAAATGTGGATCTTCTGAGTCAGGGTGACCTTTTTAGGATTTCTTTCCCTTTCTCTCTGTAGAGTTTCACCATATGGCCAGGCTATCTCAGCATCTCTGGAGCAGCAGCAGCATTTGATTTGTCTGCCCGTAGCCAGGCCCACCCTGCTGAAAGATTAGCAGATGGACTATGTCAGAAATTAGTGATTTTCACTGGAGGTACAATGCATGTATATTTAAATACCTTAGGTTTACCTTTCAAAAAGGCCAATATGCCACTTCTTAAGAAGTCGGTCTAACTTGACTTCCCTGAAGAACCCAAAGGAAAGAATAATACAGCACTTGGAAGTCAGTTATTCAGATAATCATGTCTCTGACACAGACTGGCACAAAAACTGTATTTTAACAAGACAGAGAGTTTTTGCCTTAGGGCAATAATTCAAGAAATCTACTTAGTTTTCTATTATCTTAGCCTGACACTGCAAAACAACCCCCACAGTAAGCTTAGGTCTTGCTGGAGCTATTTGTGAGGTCTATGATGAGGAGGTTTTTTTGACCTTTGATAAAAGCTAAGAGGTATCTGAACTACATGTCTCATTTCTTTTTCATTTCCCTCTTCTGTTATATTTTTTTAGGGTCTTAGTAGTCTCATGTTAGAAGAGTGATGCCACTAAAGGAAGGTGTCTTGCTTTTTACTTTTGGAGCAACAAAGGCATGAATTTAATACTCTAATTACTCATCTTCACAACTTTTACACTACAACACCCTGCAATTAGGTCCTAATCCTGCTCTGCTGCTGATGGCAAATTTGGCCTGTAGATAAATTTTGCATTTATGCTGCTACAGAAAGGCATATGAAAGAGAAGGGACTTCAAAAGTGCTCTAATTGGCTAAAGGCAGTCATAGAGGGAAATCCAGAGATGGTGGAGTAAACGTAGGATAGCAGCATGTTGTTCAGTTAACAGGCTTTTCTCCTAAGGGGACTGAGACAATGGTTTTAAGGAGTCCTATTCAGAAATAAGAATATAGATAAATGAAGCAGTTAATTTGAAATATAAGACCTGAAACTCCTAAGTAAATTGCAGTAGCCTGTAACTAGCTTCATGTAAGAACATGAGTATATAACAGATAGAAACATTTCTCAGTAACATCTGCTCTGGAGTGAATTTATTGCTTATGTATCTGAAAAATCAATAGATACAGCTGGACAGGTGTTACTTCATTTTTCTATACCCTGGAATGCCAGTTCTAGTTCTTTAACATTAGGCTTCTTTGAGTGTGTTTTGTTCTTTATCTAACTGACATATTTTTCCACATTGTGCAGTCCTTGTCTACCTGTACAACTGCATGACATCACCGTGTCCCACTTCTGACCTAAACTATTTTTTCAGACCTGCATCAGATGTCCACAGTTGAAAGGCTGTTGTAGAACTCAGCCACTTTTCATTCTTTATATCCTACTTGAACTTTCTGCTGCCTTTGAAAGGAGATACAGAGGGTTTCTGACCTTCCCAAGCAGCAGCAGAATGTATTTGAGGCTGTCTGTCAAATATGAAGAGTGCTAAATTTCTCTTTTACTGGGAAAATGGTGTTCAAGATTAGTGCTTGTATTGAAAAGTTCTGTTTTCCTGTAATTAGCAGAAAAACATCTTAGTGGTCCTTCTGTTGGTTCTGTTTGCTGCTTTTATTTGCATAATATCTTTCCCCAGGAAAACAGAAAAACCTGGGGGGTTTGTGAGTGTTACTGGTTTTGGTGTGGTATGGTGTTACCCAAGCTGGCTCTGAATCAGTTGTTGTCGTCCAATATGGCTTTACTAGGGGAAGAAAGAGGGGTACAGAGGTTTAAACCCTCATTAGCACCAGAGCATATATATTGTGCATGTTCCAGTGTCCCATGATAAAATCATGGCCACATGGCTATGTATGTAGTCCCTCCACCTCCCTCAAGTCATATTGAGGTTGTCTTCATCACTTTCTCTTGGTATGGCTAAACATTTTTAATTACCTCAGTTAGTTTGTAGATATACCCTGGTTTCCATCAGTCTGAACCACATTTTTTATATAAGCAGAGAAAGGATAGACATTTAGGAGTAACCTAAGGCTGTAACATTTTTACTATAAGGCATTTTAGTTTACATTCTGGCTACCTAATTTACTAACTGACCCTAAAATGATTTGGGAGAGGTGCTGTGATAAATGGTGCACAGTCTTCCCAACATATGGAGGTGCATGGGAAAGAACAATACAAATCATGTAGTAAGTCATAGCATTCCTGGTACCTCCAGCAGGTAGATGGAAGAAGCGGAAGACTGCAGGAGGAGAGGGACAGAGAGTGGGACAGAGCCTCCAGCATCTTTGAGACTGTGGTCTGTATTGTGCACAACACTTTTTGGATCCTTGGGCATTGATAGAAAATACAGTATAAACTGCTAGCCCTAAAGGGCGAGGGCTGCGTTTAGCCACGATCATGAATATTTTGTCAACCATAACCACTTGGCTTTATTGCCAAGATAGATCATAGTCCTCCACAAATGTCTGTGATCTCTGTGCTTGCAACAGTTTTTCAAGTTTGTTAATGTATTCAGTGTTTAGAAAGCATTAGTGTTGTTTCATTAAAAGTATCAGTTTCCTGACTGAATTCCCAAATTTGCCATTGCCAACAGGTTTATTATTAAGTCAGTGGGGGAAAAAGTTGTATTTTCAAAGATTACAGATGGAGGCATAAGGAAAGAATCTCTAAATGAAAACCTGGATAAACTTCTCAGCATTATAGTGAATCTCAAAAAATTATCTTTTTTTTTTTTCCAGGATGTATCAGATAATTTAAAATTATATTATACTTTGCCTTTCTTTTTGAAGGCAAAATTTTAGAGACTCTAACCTTACTGAAGTTCTTTATAGAATTGACATATGCTAAAACTTTGTGATATATCTTTCACAAGATAAAAACAAGATTATCTAGATATTTGCACTGCATATGAAAATACTGTAAATACATAGTTAAGCAATCTTGATGGATAGTCTCTTGAGCACAATGAGTACTGTACATACTGTGTTGAATATTCAAAAAGAATTGTTCAATTTTGGATGAGTTTTGGTAAATCAGACTCACAAAGTCCCAGTCCAGAAGCAACATTTCAATATACGTAAAGCTCACTAAATTTGCAGGGTTTGACTTCAGTAGTTGGCAGCACATAAGATCTCATTATGGCTATTTTCTCTTTAAACATCAAGAAAACAAAGCGTAGGAGCGGGTGGCAGGAGTACGTGATGCCTTTCACAGCTTGGTTCTTGTTCAGAAGAAAATGCTCTGCATATGAATGCAATTCTTGATGGTCTCTCTGTGGGACAGAGTGTTGTGCAGCATGGCTGGTCAGCCCTCTGGAAGGACCTGCTTGTCTGACAACAGCCTGATGAAGATCTGTGGAGGTCTGTGTCAAAGCCTTCCTCCCTGCTTGTGCATCACAGCTCTTTTCACAGGTCTGGTGGTTTCAGGCTGTGGCTAATGCAGGTGCTGAAACCTTTGCCTGCAGAAGACATTGGTGTACAGGGTGGGCACCAGGTATTTGCTTACATCGATAGCTGATTTAATGACTGTAACCCAATAAGTGCTTATAACCACATGAACCAGTGCACAGACATAACTGACCACACTTTTTATTGCAAGCCTCTCTCTGAAAGTACACGGGGAACTTTTTTTTAATATGTTTTAAAAATAAATCATGAATCTGTAAATCCTATACAGACTATGTTGCAAATGCTGCTTACCTGTGATTCTGGTTTACATTCTAATAAAGGTTGGAAATGCCAGTCTTCAGATGTGTCATTGGACTATGCTGTGCTTGAAGTTTCAGTATGATGGGGAGAACATGGAAGAATTAATTTATTTTTAAACCTGTAATACACCATTGTGCTGAATTCTTTACGTACAGGAGTACAGACCGACATAGATTAGATTAGAATCATTATCTTGGATTACAGAGCAGCTCTGACGGCTAAAAAGCCTTAGTCCTTTAAAAACTGAAATTGCAGTCGTTGAAAATTGCAGTCTTTCTCTAACATAGATGATTAAAACAGTGGCTTGGCCTGTGGCTGGTATAGGGAGCTTCAAGAAAAAATAAAAGATGTTCATGGACTAGAAGATCTGGAATCTTCTGGAAAACAGTAATTTCACTCTCATAACTACAGAAAAGAGCTCCCTCATCTCAAGCATTGAGTAGTGATGACACTTGAAAATGTAATTCACTGTACATGCACTTGCTTGCATAAGCATGTCATTAGTTATGGTCTGTGATCACCTTCCATGAGAATGGTTTCCATGACATTCTGAACATCCTGTTGAAGTTTCTGTATGAATAAATACCTGCATTGGGAGCTGTTAAATGATAGGAAGGTAAAAAATGGACTTTCACAAAAAGAAGAAAGAACACGGAACAGAATACACAGCAGTAGCTCTGGGAGGGGAGAAAGCTGAAGGTGCATCATTGATTAAATTAACAAGGAAGAGACTTGAGAAATGTGCTGGGGGAAAAAGGAAAAAGAAGAAAAAGCTAAGTCCTTTACTTAATAGGGAAGAGAAGTAAATAAAACATTGTGTAGAGACAGCTGGGGTCTTTGTAAAAGGTTAATAGAATATTAAAGGCCCAGTTAAAGCAGAAGTTAGAATATTTAGGTAAGTCAGAGTGCAGATGTTGGTGGTGAGTTGATGATGTTCACCCCAGAATGCTGAAGAAGCAAACTCTCGGGAGCAAAACCTGCATCTTCAGCTGTTATCCTTGAGAAGTGACTCCAGGCAGTTGAGGTCCCAAAAGTCTAGAAAAAAGCAAAATACAGGTGAGTAAAAAAAGGGTGCAGGGTGATTGACTCCATACATTGTAGTTCAGTAAGGCTCACATCAGTACCTGGAAAAATATTGAAACAATTTGTCAGAGCTTAGAAAGCAGTAAGAGAGATGCAGGCAACACTGGCATGGCTTGAGTCCGTGTGATTCAGTGAGTGCTTTTTCTTTGTTCTGGTGAGACTCCTGCAGGGTTGTTGTACTGGGTTTATGTGGCAAGGTTTTGGTTAGCAGGGGTCTGCAGGGGTGGCTTCAGTGAGAAGACAGCAGCAGCTCCTTCCATGTCAGACACAGTTAGTTGCAGCTGGCTCCAAGGTGGACCCACCACTGTACAAAGCTGAGCCCATCAGTGACATTGGTGGTACCTCTGTGATAATGTATTTAAGAAGGGGTGAAAAAAACTGCACAGCAGCAGTGTGAGAGAGAAGTGAGAACATTGTGAGAGAAACCCCTCTGCAGACTCCCAGGTCAGTGCAGAAGGAGGGGGAGGACATGCTCCAGGCGCCGGAGCAGAGATTCCCCTGCAGCCCGTGGTGATGAAGACCATGGTGAGGCAGGCTGTCCCCCTGCAGCCCAGGGAGGTCCACAGGGGAGCAGATCTCCACCTGCAGCCTGGGGAGGACCCCATGCCGGAGCAGGTGGACATGCCCTGAAGGAAGATGTGACCCCATGGAGAGTCCAGATTAGAGCAGATATCCTAGCAGGAGCTGTGGCCTCATGGAGAGGAGCTCACACTGGAGCAATCCATTTCTGAATGACTGTACCCTGTGGTAAGGAGCCATGCTGGAGCAGTTCATGAAGGCCTATGTCCTGTGGGAGGGATCTCACGCTGGAGCAGGGGGAGAGTGTGAGGAGGAAGGAGTAGCAGAGACAAAGTGTAATGAACTGACTGCAACCCCCATTCCATGTCCTCCTGTGCCGCTTGAGGGGAGAAGGTAGACAAGTTGGGAAGGAAGCTGAGTCTGGGAAGATGGGAGCGGTGGGGGAAGGTGTTTTCAGTTTTGTTCTTATTTCTCACCATCCTACTCGGTTATTAATTGGCAATAATTAAAATTCATTTCCCCAAGCTGAGTTTGTTTTGCCCGTGCCCGTAACTGGTAAGAGATCTCCCTGTCCTTATGTCGACCCACGAGCTTTTCCATCATATTTTTCTTCCCCCTTGTCCTGCTGATGGAGAAGTAATAGAGCATCTTGGTGGGCATCTGGAAGCCGGCAAAGGTCAACCCACTACGGTTGTGCATGGCAATCTTGTAACTCCGAGAAGGAAGGTCTGGTGACCCCAGTCTCCTGCCCACTTTGTACTGGGAGGTGGCACCAAGGTGGGTGATAGGGAATGCTCCAGAGTGGCTGCCTCCTCGTGGCAGGGGTAGCTCAGGACTGATGCAGCACATTTCAGCATTTAGGGAAGGGCTAGACCTACCTGGGTCTTTCCCAGCCACCAGAACTAAAGTCTGCCCAGTTAGAAAGGTCAGGCTTTATAGTTTTGGAAGATCAGACCTGACTTGATAGTATCCTATGCTTGCAGTAAGTTGGCTTTTGGTCATGAGACTTGCCAGGACTGCAAAACTTACCGCTCTGACTGAAATAATGCCCCGCTGACACAGGCTGCAGCGGGGTATATTGCCTTAATGCTATCTTCATTTTCTCAGGAAATCTGTTTTTCTGTTTTATGTATAGTATCACTGTGCTCCCTCCTGCAGCTTCCTCTTTCTACTGCAGCTTTTTTATTGCAATGAAATTACAACCAAGTGTAAGTCTTCATGTTATTGTTATGATGATGGCAAATTAGGTTTTCTGACTGTTACAAAAGTATTAGAAATGACAGATTAAATGTGCTCCCTATTATGGAAAATCAGCTATTTCAGTTTATCTTTTTACTTCAAAAATACAGTATTTTTAATGGAGAATATATGTAAGTATGATCAGAATTCACAAAACATTACTAAAAGTGTTCATTTAGGGAGCATTAGCGAAATATAATACACTCCTCCAAACTCTTCTGCATTGCGTGGTTTCAGTCTTGCCTCATGATTAGAAATGGCTGTCTCACCTGGTTTAGAGAAGAAAATATGCAGAGTAGCTAGAAAAAAGCCAAAGAACTTTTAAATCTGTTGTCTATTTCAGTTTTGTTTGTTGTCTTGTAGTAAGTGATCCTGGGTTGGCTCTGCACATAAACTTCTTGGCAAAAGCAACTTATTTCAGAGAAGCCATTGCATAGGAATTGATAATTTGGCACAACATGAACGTCCAAGGAAAAAGCTGTGTAGCTTACCAAAATGAGGGCTATTCAGGATAAGTATGGACACAAGAGCTTCCAGAATCCCAGGAATGACTTGGCCTAAATTAGCTGGTAAGAATTTTGTTCAAAACTTGCTTTAGATATGCAGATACAAATAGCCATGAAATTTTCCCTGTCTGATTTACAAAGGTTTCTTTTTTCTATACAGAGCGAGTTGCTAGTAGTCAAACTTTGTAACCTCCCTTCTACTTGCCTTCACTCCACCAGGGAAACCAAGAGTTATTATGGGATGTGTGAAGCTGTTCATACTGCTGCATGTCATTTAGTGCAAATGCTGGTGTGCCTTCTGCACCTGGAGATTGTCATGAAGAGCAGTAATCAATGATGTTGACACCTACTCAAAGTACAGACTGTTTAGAACACTTCCTGATGAAGGAACGTGTCACTGGAGAAAAACAGGCAGGCAGTTCTGCAATGACCCAGGAACAAAGGTCTTGCAACACAGTTTTGAAGGTTTTTAAGTTTTTACTGCTCAGTGCTCTTTGTCCTCACGTGCACTCTTCATTAAGTTTAAATAAACAATGTTTATTTTATATTAGTATCTCCTAA
>JANZLQ010000079.1:23142155-23176707 GCA_026212715.1 Elanus axillaris | reverse complement strand
GGGGGAAGTGCTGCTTAGGAGATAATGGTTTAAGTGGTGCTTAAAATAAGGCATGTGTATTTCCAGGGAAGCTATGTTCACTGAACTGTTTTGGTCGACAGGCTTTGTGTGCTGCTTGGGGAGGGACAGTAACTGTGTGGCACGTCACATAGACGGAAAGCGCATGCACAGTGTCTGTGGCTGTGAGAATATGCCTGAGACTGCCAGTCCAAGGATTTGGGTCTGTGCCTTGCACACATAGTCTAAGCACCTGGTTTTGAAAATTTGCCCCAGTGTTTCCAAAGTTCAGTACCAAGGACAAAAATCTGCACCCTGCTGGAACCAGTAGGGGTTCACTCAGTCTACTCTTCTGCCTCCTTTTCTTTGCTCTCCCTATTTCATTGAACTGCCTAAACATGAGTAGGGAAGTACTGTCCTGTCCCTGAAAAGAGAAGAGCAATCTCAAAGGAAACTGTTCTAAATAAAATATTCAAAATCAGTTTCTGGATCTATTGGACTGCAAAAGCTTTGTGCTGAAAAATCAATCTGATGCTACTACAAGTTCATTTTCAGCCAACTTTCAGCTGCAAGTTTTTTTCAGACTTGGTAGGAAAGAAATTGGTTTTCCTATTGAGAACTCCCCTGCTGTTTTAGAAATACAGTTGTTCTTACGTGCGGTCTAACCCAATTTTTTAAAGGGGCTAAAGGAAAAAGAAGAAAGTGTGAATGTATTTTCTATACATTTTTCTTCTACAGTACTGTATGAAGTGCTCTGGTCTTCACCTCATATCTGCATTTCAGCAGTCTTACTTGAAGCTTTGTTCAGGAACCAAATCTCTGAAAGTTGAGTTACACCAAGGAAAGGAATGTACACACAATAAAGCAGTAGCCTCTGAAATTCAATGTAGTTCGAATTTTGCTTCCATGTTTTCAAATTAAGGTCTGAGATAATGATTCTTGCTCTTTTAGTATGTCTGGGCCAGCTGTACTGTCCCATTCAACAAAAGGCAGGGGAGCCAAATTTGTCAAAAATCTTTAAGATATGCAGTGTTGGTGGTCTGTTTCTGGTCCTCGATGTTTACCCACCAGCTAAACAGAAATTTAAGAAGTGGGGGGGGGGTAGTAAGATGGATATTATAGAATGCACCTAATTTATACCCTAGCTGAATGCCCACTGTTTTAAAGGCAATAATGCCAAGTGTAATGAAGTGTTTAGACTCCTTGTAGTATAGAGGTCTTTTTCCCTAAATTTCCTGCAATACTTGAGGGAGGAGCCCCACTGGAAGCTAGTGAGAAATATGCTGCTGCAGGCCGAGCAGGAATTAGCAGCTACTGGTCCAGCCACCGCAGCCAGACTGCTGCATTTTAGAGTTTCACCAGCCAGCCTAGCCCACATCTAAAGGATTACAGTTCTACAAATTGTTGTCTGTGGAAGTTACAAATTCAAGAATATTGGCAAGCACTAGTTGGATTACTGTTTATTTAAAAACAGTGTATGTCTTCTGTTGGGAATGTGCTTATGTAAGGCTCCTTTTGTTTGTCTGCTGAACTCAGTGAAGGTTGAGTATCGAAAATATCCATTGGTCTATTGCATTGCTTTTGCAGGCCAGCTTGAGCAGGAATTGTTTGCTAAAAAGTCCTTTCACCTCAAATATTAGAAAATCAACACGGCAGCTAAAAGTCATAGAATCAAAATCTGAAGAGATATGGATGTTTTTCTTGTAAAAATCAAACCAGACAGAACTCTGGAATGCAATGGAATTAGCTTACCTTTCCAGAACTGTGCATGTTTTTTCCACCAGCCTCGCCTTCTTCAAAGATTAGTTTTATGCCTTATAGAATGTGGGAGTTCAAGGGTTTTTTTTCCCCTACACTATGTTTGTTTTGTGACATTTTCCATTCTATTTACAAGTTGTGAAATAATTAGGGGGAAGGGAGGGCTGCAGTTGCGCACAACTGCCTGCAAGTCCTATATATGGACATACTGATGTTTAGAAGAAGGTTTTTGATCAGATTTGAATAATTTAAGAACTTCTTGTAAGTTCACTGTAGAAAGAAAGCTTGGTTTGATACACTTTCACATGAAATGTAAGTTGTGAGAATTTCTGAATTTACATATACGTGCCTTTTAAAATGAAGGCAATAGTAGTACTGCCATGGAATATGCATTTTTAAAATCTAATTTTCATTTATATGTATGTCACAAGCTTTGTCAATGATTTTTTTTGTTGTGTCCAGTCTTTAACTTTAAACAAGGCATTTAATTTTGAAGTCTAGGAATAGTGATATCATTCCTATAAATCCATTTTTACCTTCTAGTGTATATATGAGAAAGAGTGCATTAATGTATTTTAACTTTATACTTCTGTAAACTGTACAAAAAAAAATCAGTATTCTTTATGGAAGCCGATACTGGACTTTAATCCATTACTGCAGTTTTGGCAGCACAGATTTCCATGGCTCTGTAATAGGTACAGTTTTCTTGGGACTGTTCATTCTTTCACCTGGTCTGTTTGGACAAATGAGATTGTATAATCATTCTTTCAGAGCATGAAGCAAAAAATAATTTATTTTCCAAAAATCAGTTCAGAACTTAAGGAATTTAATCCAAATTAAATTTACAGGAGATTACATTGAGTATTAGTACTGAGTTGATTCAAAATGCAGTATAAAACCTGGGATGAGTGGGTATGGTATGGAGATGCTGACCTACTTTTGAAAGGACCAATTTTCCTACTTCCAGTGAGAATACTGTCAGTGACTCTTTATTTTATCATAAAAACTGCAGCTCTAGGAATTCACCTTTCCTATCTACCTGTGACCAAATAAACATCTGGCTGTGTTTCATTTTGGTTCCAGTTCCTGTTTCAGAGGCAGAATTTTTTTGTGGTTGTGGGGGAGGAAAAGCTTTTTCCAACCTGGCTCAAATTCTTTGTCTTTTCTTGCCTTGTCTTTTCTCTCTCTGCCACTCTCCATCGTGAGTCCAGCCTCATCCTGCAAATTCCATTTTTTCCTTTATGTGCAAATTCTGCTGATCACTTCCACCTCCTTAACACCCCTCCTGGGAGTCCCTGCCTTCCTTCCATCTGTGCTGACACCACTATTTTTGACTGCATGTACTTGGAAGTGTGACCGTGCCTTTTCTCTCGGCTTTGCAGTCTGGACTCCTTAGCACAAGCAAAACACTATGGTGCTGTTGCCCGATCTCTAAAATAGTGTCCTTCTAAAATAATTGCAAATTGAATAATACCTGAGGATAATAATAAGAAAAATAATCCAGAATACTCAACAAAGTCGGGGGGGGGGGTGCAAAAAGTTTGACACATACGTTTTTAATATTTTTAAAACATTTTTCAAATTTGTATGGAAAACAACAAACATGCAGAGATCAGTCATTGAATTTTAGTCTAATTTCACATATTAAGTGGTACTTTTAATACTTCAACTTTTTCATGCAATCATTGGACTAGTGGCTGACTGAGTTTATCATGTTGCTTTGCATTTGTACTGCAGGAAAAGAAGTTCTGTGCTAGTACTGAGTTGCATGTGTAGCAGCTGTGATACATTCCATGCACAGGACATCATGAGGTTTCTCATTGTCCTCGTTTTAGGCAGCATCACTTGGAAGTGAGTGTTTTTATTATCCATTATGATAAGTAGTCAAGATGTATACATTATTTTTAGGTTTTTTTGTAAGTTTAAAACTGGATATAGAAACATATTTGTGTAGTAAAGCATACAGCATACATAATAAAGTGGTTTGGTTTTTTTTTTGTTGTTGTTCTTTAGCATGTTCACAGTTATACATGGGCTTTTAAAAGTAAATCTTTAACAGAATCATTAAGCAGCTTTCCAGACAGAAACACATATGTCAGTAAAAGAGAATGACAATGTTTTCAACAATGTAGGAATTCTGATTTTTACTGTTCTCTAACTTGGCCAACTATATATTCCAAGAATGTGCTTTTTTTCATATTGTTCCAGCCAACTTTAAATAATTTATGTTTTTACTTCAGGCAGCCTGTTCTAGGCAAAGATGCAAAAAAAGAAACAGCTGGATGTTCCTTTAAGTCTAATTTTCTTTAGAAGTAAATAAGTTCACACATACCCATATATATATAATGAAATATTTCATATAAATATAAGTGTATGTATATATTCAAAGATAGAGATGTGTGTACGTATGTATTGACCAACTACAAAGAGGGAGGAGCTGGCAGGATCAATTCTAAATGTGCCAACACTATATGGTGAGTAATCTTGTGGTTGGACCCATATGGAGCATGGGAGACTTAATTTCTGGTTTCTGGTCTGAACTGGAAATGGGTTGCTTGTTGATCACACACTGCCATGTACTTCTGCAGGTGATTATTGGCTGCTTGGGCTTAGGGTCCTCTCAGTTTCTTCTGTTGAAACTCTTCATGCCTTAGGATTAAATATTCCATAGCATTGGTATCTACTTCTTATCAAATAAATGCCTTAACCATTGTTTATAGGTGATCTCTTTCTATAGCATCAGTAATATTTATCATTCAGATGGAGTGGAACACCACCTGCAGAGGATGGGACATTGAGAGGCTCGCGATCTGTCTAAATGGCCATAAATTTCATGCCTGTAGAAAGTGGCATGTTGCCACAAGAATTTTTGGTTTCTGCATGTTTGTGTTTTCTGACCAAATGTATCAGTGAAATGTTGATACAAATTCAAGACCAGGTTCTGAGAGCCTGGTTGATGGCAGTCAAGGTTCAATGTTGAAAAACTTAAGATAAGGGCAAGAGGTTACAATTAGCAGCTCTCTGAGCTTTTCTGTTGCACATGAGATTTTTGCAGATGAAGCTTCCCACTGCTTTTTGGTGATGAAAGCTTGAATCACTCCAATTATATTGGTGACCTTCCAAATCATAGAGGCTCAGGAAAGCTGTATGTGCTGATTCAGCAGAAGGCTTACTGAGCTCCAGCAGGAAGCCAAAATAAGCAAAGCAAAATGCAAAATAAGCAAGTAAATTGCACATTTACGTTGAGACCCATAGGCTGCTGCCCGCCCCCCCTTTTTTTTAATGGGAAGAAGCAAAGAGGTTCTGTTATCACCAAAGGGACAAGGAGTCACGTTTTTACTAGTGATGGTTGTCTGCTAAGCTTTGCACCAGGTGTGGTGTAAGCAGGTTGCCATCCTGTTCCCGAGTCCTGGTGCTTGTTTCTGGCATGGAAGAGGACGGCAATGTTATCTGTTTGCTTGGTGATCTCTTTCCTGGCTGGTGGGAACATGTCTATCAGAGCTAGGCATAGGCACATAAACCAAAAGAGAACTCTGAAAGCATTCCTAAATCTTGTGATACCTTGTCATCATGGTTTCCCCAAATTAAGACTCCCAGGATGTGCTGTCTGAAATCTTTATAATAGGGAATAATTTCTAAGCTAGCGCTTCTGTGTGTTTTGAACGGGTGACTAATAGGCCTGATGGCAAACTGCTCTCTGGACAAGCCTTCATAAATTCCCGTCTCTCCAGGCTGTCATACGTCTCTTTCGAGGTTTGCTTTCCAGGCATACTGCCTTTCCAGCTTTGGATACAGTCAAATGAACTATTAAAGGTGGTGGCATGCCACTCCTGCTGGTGTAGCTGTCCATCTCATCACTCAGCCAGTTCTGTTAAATCATCAGAGGTGTTCTAGTGGCTAGGGTTTTATTCACGTGGAAGACTTTGCAGATCCAGGTTACAAACTGGTAAAGCAGATGCTGACAATAGCATCACTGAGAGACAGTGACTGCCCTCCATCACCACAGCAGCAGCAAACACCTGGAGATGTGAACAGGAATGGTAACCTATTTATTTGTATCATCAGCTGCGCAGCTTATCTAATTGTGCCCTCAATCAAGTAAAATAATTTCTAGGAGGTTTGCTGCCTACCTAGTAAGAGCGTATGTAGATAAATGAGTTTAATGTTTATGTTGCACTCTTAATACATGAAGCAGGGTACAAGAATGATTTGCAGTTTATGCAGTGACTTCCCCATTACAGAGCTGTAGTGAAATACTGGTGATATGAACTTTATCACAGCAGGTCTTTAGAATTTTATCTTTTAACATTTTTGGTTGTACTTAAAAGATGCGAGGGTTGTCTTAATAATGTGGTGTATTTTTTTCTTCTTGCTAAACAGAGCCTTTTGAGACATAGCCAAGGAGAGGAGATCTAATTAAATTCATGTAATGATTCTGGGAGTCACTGAGGCTTGCAGTACTCCCACACATTTATCAATACACTGTTATGACAGACAAATCATTTTAGTATTTGAGATGAAGTGAAGATTACTTTATGTGTGTTTGATGCACAGAAGCCCTCAGATGATTGAGCTGCCTAACCCTTGCTGGAGGTGACCTTTCCTGATGAAGAGGTCTTTCAGAAATAAATCTTCTCAATCAAATGCTAGTTCTTGTGCTCACTCATATATTCATAAAAATATGGACATGCCTACTGACAGCATTATCTGGCATCTATGCTCGTGCTGAGGAGGGAGAAGTGCAGAGCATGCATGGCAGTTTTGTACAGCATTGCACCCAGAATGATAAACCTTGTATCATAGCTTTATTCATACAGTCAAACTTGGCTATGCCATTCCAGTGCTTAAAAGAAAGCTGCTTGTGTCATTGCAGGTCGTGGTTATCTCCTGTAGACATACTGAGATGGGTTTCTTCTTGTTCAGAGAGATCTGCAGTGCAATTTGGTGTGCAGTATATATGAAAACCTTTCACTGCAGAGTGGCTGTGTGCAGTTCTGCAATGTATGTTACTTTGAAAGTCATGTATGATAACGGCAGTCCCCTCTGGCTTAAAAATCTGCAACTATTCCAAAGTGCTGAGTCTTAGAGTGGGTGACAAATCTCTTGATGGCAGGAGGCTTCCAAAAATGCCTTAAATCCAGTGCTGACACATAGCACTTCAGTGCATCCATTTTGATGGTGTCTGGCACTGGGTTGCCCAGCAGCATCTAGAAGTAATAATGTCGTAAAATATAAAAGTATTTTAATTGTTTGTAAACATTATGCTTTTGCCAGAGGTTTTTCCTCTCTTTAGCTAATTCATAGAGTACAGGTCCCTTCCCTGATGGTAACAAGTAGAGCACAACAAGTAACCTGAGCCCCTGGAGACTGTCTAGTCCAACTTCCCACTCAGAGATGTGCCTTCCAACCAGCAGACCTATAATTTTATGTTATAAGTGCTCAGATTTAGCACATTCAAGTGAGTAAGCCTTGAAGGCAACCAGAAGATGTATGGCCAGTTCAGTTTTGCTATGAACAAGCCCCACCAGTTTCCACTGAATTAAGCAGAAGTGCTGCTTGTGCCATCTGGTGCCAAATTTGGTTGTTTGGGCAACCGGGCAGGGAGCAGCACAATGATGTCTCTCCTCTTCTTTTCTGTCTTACTCCCCATTACTGCTATCAACAGTTAGTAAAAAAAAACAACCAATGCAACTAGCTGTTGCAAAGGTATTGCCTCACAAAGACAAGGTATGTTGTCACAGGTTTGGGGCCAGATTATGTCCCTTGCTACCCAGGGGAAACCTCCAGGATGTGTCAGGAGCTAGAAAAAAAGTGTGACCAAGAGGCATCTTGAGCTCTTCCAAGTTCTGTTGGCTGAATAACCACTGAATTTCACTGGTTCAACAGAGAACAATTTTTACACTGTTTTTTTTGGTTGCATCTGTGGGGAAATACAAGGTTATTTTGCCCAAACTTGGACGAATGAAAAATGTAGTTTCAGCTAGGCAACTCTGTTTATTGACATATTTGAAGAGGCGTTATGTCCAACTATTCTTCTTCTTTTTTTTTTTTTTTTTAATTTAGTGGGGCTACATCCATTGTCTACAGATGCAGGCAGAAAGGGACCCAGAAACCTTACGCCATCAAAATGTTGAAGAAGACAGTAAGTTGTTCTATTTTATTTTGCTTTGCTTTGGTTTGGGATATGTTTGGGATTTTCTCTGGGGTTATTTTGGTGCAGTTTCTTTATGTGGGGTTAACAGGACCCCATTAAGCTTGTATTTTCTGTGACCAAGCTTCTTCTGCTCCTCATCATTAAGACAGCTTTTAGAGGTAACAGTACTCTGTTGGGAATGCCTTATCCCCACAAATCATGCTTGTACCTTCATCTGGTGTTGTCTGTATAGACTTAGGTTTAGGGAAAACTTTTTAGACAAAAATGTCTTTTTCTTTCACTATGGGAAAGAAGCAGGTTCTGAATCATTTAAATGTTCTGTGATTTCATTTTGCTTTAATACATTGTTTTGCTCAAAAGATATCATTATATGATTTATCTTTCCAGAAACTGATTAAAACACCACCTCAAACTCAAGTAAAATTAAATACTTCGTGGAGGTTTTTCCCCCCTATAAAATTGCAAGAGAACCAGTTGAGACATCACTTATTTTTAGAGCACCATATATGTCACACTTCTACCACATTTACTTTTGTGTGTGTTACAAAATAGGTGGGGGAAAGCATGATGAGAGACTAGAGAAGAAATCCATTATTACTCTCTCTAGTAATGGATTGAGAGACTTCAAGCAGAAAGAGGGTGTGGGAGATAGGGTAGAGCAGTTCATGTTCCTAACAGGGGAAGAGAAATTTGAGAGGAAACAAGCAAGCTGTAAGGCAGGGACATGTTTTTTATTCATGAGTGGTTTTGATTCAATTTATTCCAGTGTTAAATCATCCATTATTCCATAAAGATCAGGAATGTTCACATGTAGCAACATAATGATGGGTGGGTAGGCGTAAACATGTCTAAATGCTGAATTAACCGGTGGTCTCTGTGCAAGACATAATGAGTGGGTTCCACATGAGTAAAGTGTTGGCATTAATTTGTCGTCTTTGAAAGTAAGCCAAAGTTTAAACTGGCACAGAAATTCAGTTGTGTGTGCTGCTTTTGAATTTGCATCTGGTGCATTGGAGGAAGCAGAGCATGTGAGGAGCTGTCATTGCTGCAGCCTACGCTCTGTCTTTCCTATGGAAATGCAGAGAACTTATTTTTTTATCAGTTCTTTATGCCAACGATTCCCACAATGTTTTAGGAGTATACTTTCTGATAATTCTAATTCTGAAAATCACTAGAAAGAATGATACTGCTTAAAAATATTTCTTTGCTCTTTTTTGGCCTTTGTGGGGATTAATTCATGTTCACAGTGGCCACATTAATACTAGCTCCATCTATTTGTATCTGAAACTATTTAATTTAGACTTCTGGCGGACCTATTGAAGCACATTTTTTTAAAAAAGTGTAGGAAAAATGGCAAGCAAGAAGAATATAAGAATATGGTTATGTAAGTTGTTTGCACAGCCGCAATAGCTTGGCTTAATGCATTCTTGATTATATTAGCAGTGTGGTTAAGCAGTTCACGCAACTGAGTTGTTCCCAGTGTAATGGATACACTTTGGGATGTTTTGTTATGAGAACAAGTGATTCTGTTACACAACTGAGCTTATTTGTATAATTGAGAACATGGGAGGTGATACTGTAAGGATGTGCTACTGCTTGTGTCTGTGTGCCATGAGCTACTGTAGCTCTGTTCCAATTTGGAGACGTAATTATTATCACAGAGACAGAACTAACTGTGTGTTACAGTGCTCCCACAGCAGGAGGCCTGATCTTTGCTCAGAGTGTCTTGGTGTAAAAATAACCAAGTGTGGGCCAAATCACATACCAAAATGTTGATTGGCTTAAGATTCCTGTTGGCTTTTTTAAAACAGTTAGAAAAAACAGATGGCAGTTCAATAGTGGAGGAAAAGTGATGGGAGAAAAAGAAGAGCCTGTGACTGTTTGCTTTTGATGCAGAGTCCCATTTCTTCAGTTCCCTCTCTTAAATGCACATAAGGGAGCTCTGAAGAGCACAGGAAATTAGAAGACAAAGAAAGATGGTGGAAGAGCAAATACTCCAATTTTTCCAGTCAAACTAACTGACTTCAGACACTGCACCAAACAAGAATAACTCGCCGAGGAAGAATGTCTGTTAAAACAGGGTGAGGGTCAGGGGGAGAGTGGTCCAGCTTGTTTTGGAAATGGTAACAAGTGTTGTGTGATTAGGAGTCTGGTAGCTGACTGACAGCTCCAGATTTGTGAATGCTGATGGCTACAGTACTGTAATTTGAAGTAAAGCTTTAGAAGTGATTACTTTTGTCCCATGGGAACAGCTCAGATAAGAAACAAATGATCCTTTTGGATTGAAGTAGTGTGCTAGGAAGAGACTGCAAGAAATATAAAATGCCTATTGGTGTTCTTTTCATTTAAATAATAAGATTAATTTTTCATTTTCCCTGACTAATGCGTTCTCATTTGAGAGCAAATAAAATTTTGGGCAGGACATATCAGACAATGCTGAGAACACACACTTATAGAGAGATGTGAGTTTGTAGGAAGTTCTTTAATTAATATTTCTTTACCATCTAGCTTAATAAAATAGTATTCTTACATTATTTGCTTAGTTCTCTGTTTTTTTTCTGATCACTAGTAAGCCAACAAAGAGAAACAGGAGGAAATATGTTTATACAAAACTTTTTTGTCAAGAAAATTAAATAATTTGGGCAGGGATATTTCAATTTAGAAGTTTAATCATTTTAAACCATTAATTAAAATTTTATACAGTTCTAAACGAGGAGAAAAATGCTTTTTTGCTGGTTCAAAACAGAAACATTCTGTTTCAGTTCCCTGTTTTGTTTTGGTTTTGTCAAATTCAGCCCAAGTTTAGGAGTAGTTTTGAATCCTTTAAGTTACACTTTTGGTGAATAAAATTTAGTTCAAAGAACACTTCTGGTTCTTACTCCTGAAGTATCTGACTGTCAAAGCCAGGAAAGTGCCAGGCAAATTAGGACCGCAACTCCCAGAGCAACTAAAAGACAACTGTTAGAAGGGCTAAACAAGTCCACAGAAAAATTGATGTATGTATTAGTGGGGAAAAAAGTCTCACCTAATGTATAAGAAATTAAATTTGGAATTTTTCTTAACAGATACAAAAAGAAATATGTTTATAAAACAACATCTATGGGACAGGTGAATAAGCATGCTAAATTATTTGCTCATCCAACCTTTATGCTTAGCTCCCAAGCATAACTGAAATGTAGGATTTTATTATATACTCATTATTTGATTTTTGCTAGGTTTAGCAGATCTCTTAAATTCCACACAGATAATAAATACAGAGGTTTCAATCATGCAATTGCAAATGTAAATTTCAAATGCAAACAATGCAAATGTAAATGCAGTTTACAATGTAAATGCAAATGCAAACACCATATAGCATATGGATCATATCGGAAGAACACAGGATTCCTGAAGGGAGCAAACATATTTATGTGCTGTTCATGAAATGAAACTTCTCATCTGCGGACCTTTGCCTCCTTTTGGTGTGTTTTGAGAAAGCTAGGCAGCGTATGAACTAGGGCTAGCCTGGAGATTGTCTCAGTCTGGGTAGGTGAATACCTTCCAAGAAATTAGATCCAGCTCTGCCTTAAATTTCCTACCTGAGTCTGGACGAGTTGCTTTAAATATAGTGAAGAGAACAGATGGCCTCTGTTCTGTGGTGTCTAAATTAAGACACCAAGTGCCTGCCTACTTTATAGGTCTACCAAGTACTAACAACTGTAACTGAAGTAATTTGGGAGCTGCTATTGCAATAGAGCAACATACTCTGCGGAAAGGAGAACAGGATGCTGAGCTGGGTTGTCTGGAGCCTGGGTCCTGGTATATTCCCAGTTCAGCCTGTGCCACTGGCTGAAGTATTTCTTTTTAGTTCAGCTTTCTCATCCATAAAAATGACATAATACTTATTTGATTTGCTTCTCAGCAATGCTTTGAAGGGTGGCCTGGTTAATATTCCTAGGTTTTACTTGACAGGCACTATCCTCTAAGAGTGATTAAGTATTATGAAATATTAGGCTCGTTATGTCTCCATTGATGAGGCATGCGAGTACAGAGATTGTTTTGGAGAATTCTCATTTTGATTTCATTTTTTTCATGTGAGGGCATCCTCCCTCACAGGGGTTGTGATGCTTAACTAATATTTCCTCAGTACTTTAATTTCAATCAGTATTTATGAAGCAGCATTCTTCTTGTAGACTAGTTGACATTCAAAATCAGACAAATGTTCAAGCACATGAACTTTTGCTCAGATCAGAAACAGAGCAACAGTTTTCAAGCACCACATATGCTGGAAATAGTTGTGCTGGGATTAATCTAATTGTTCTAATTGGTTAGACAATGTGAGAACAACAAATAGTTTTTCTGTGGAGCAGAGAGGAATGTGAGCAAATGTAAAGGTAACAGGCTTCCCTCCTGGATAAGTGGGATTTGATATCTAGAGTTAAGGTCTGAAGAAGATTATAATGGTCTATAAAGGCATATTTATAAAGTCTCAGTTGCATTCATGTTTGCAGATATACGCATATAAATATATGTATATTTATACACACACATGTATATTATATACACATATATACAAACATATATATATACACACTATAGCATATACATATATATTTTATAAACTATATATATTCCCAACTATACACAAGGTATAGTTGGCTGAATTTTTCATCTTGCAGTGGATTGGTGGTATTAAGTGGTAATCAAGAGGCTCATGCAAATATTTGGTCTGTTTTCTTGGAGGGGTGCTGCTTTTGCTTGAGCCTTCCCAATTGATTGAGAACACAAGTGCCATGGCAAGGGGTGGGGACTGTGTATCACAATTGGAGGTAGTCAGAATTAGTAAATTGGTCTGTCATTGACTTTCGGAGAAAAAGATGTATGTTTGTAGCTATAAAATGAAAATTTCCATTTGCTGCCATGTGGCCTTACAGGATTTACAATTTGAGTGCCTCCTGCCTCCATATGCCTGTTTCTCTATAGACTTTATAATGATGCTATGTATATATCTATCTATCTCCTGTGGTGCAGGAGTTGTCAGTACTCTTACTGGACTGACATCTGAGAATGGTGAAGTTTAGCAGACGTACCTGGTCCACAGAGAAAGCAAGAGCCTGACGATACTCCAATTCATCTGAAGTGCTATGGCAGTATTCTTTTTTCTCCAGGTGACAAAAGTTTGGAATATATGTACATAGATATGTATATTTAAGGTCAATTTTTTCCTCCACAAAGCTGGTATTAATTAACACATTGCATTAATGTGCAATGCTCTGATTTTTTCAAATTTTTCAAAAAATAAAAAAGAATAGTGTCATATGTAAGCGTACATGAAAACAGTCAACTGCACATCACTACTTACCATTAAAAAGGTACATTTATGTCAACTAGCTTACACATTCTGTTCTGTTATTCATTCACACACACATACACACATCATACATGCCATTGCTTGGTGATTATTGGTAATTTCTGAATTACCATTCCATCTGCAGTACTAGCTATTATATATGTAGATTACTTTATTTTTCCTGGTTAGTTCATTTTTGTCATCCATGTCATCTCATTCATGTGCAGTTCACACTGTTATGTTTCTTATGAAAGATGAAAAAAAAAAATCAAGTAAAAATTATTTTGAATAAAGAAATAAGGCAGTAAGACTTTGAGTTTTCCACTGCTTATATCCAGTTTTCCCTCATATGTAAGCAGAATCTGGCTTCCACAGTCTGACTCACTACCTTCCAAAAGAGAGCTTTTAAGTAAAAGTTAAGTAAGTCTATCAAATGCATAGTGTCTAAAGAAGAACAAGAAAGTTCATTTTACATAAATGGCCTACAAAAGAAGAGAGAACTGAAAGATATTTTTTTTTTCTGCAGTAAGATACCAATAGGTTTTTGCTTTAGACGCTATGAAATCAAACACCAGTTAGTAAAATTGGAAATTTTTCTGAAAAATAGCTTTGAAATATGCTGGTTTAGTCCTTGGAAAGCAAAAAGTGGGTTTTGTCTGTATTGACAGGACATCCTTTAGAAAAGGAAAAAATCCTATTCTGCAATTGAAAAAAAGCCTGTCCTACATACATAAAGTCATTTAACATGTCATCTGCATTACAGTGTATTGTATTACATCACATTGTAGCAGAGGTGATGTGTAAAAATCACTTAACATAGAACAGTATTTTTTGCCTGTTGCCATTTAGATTGAATTGCTGTACTTTTCCTGAGTAAGTCAAACCTTGGGTTAAGATTTTAAGAACAGAGAGTATGTATTACATTTATTTTTTTCCTTATTCTGTTTCATTTATAGGTAATTAGCTAATACTCATTTCTGGTATTCATAGCTTATTTTTCAGAAATACAAAGATCGGCTAATAAAAAGGAAAATATAAAACTTAACTCATTGTTAGGCAGCTCAAGGAAGCTCAACCCAGTATATACATTGCATTGTTGAACAAGTAGTTCTGAGAAACTAAATAATAGCCCTTAGATGATTAATTCAGTAAAAAAAAAAAAAAAAAGGGACATAAATGACACATGTTTAGCTCTGAATAACTTAGCAGGAACTTTCATGAAACAATCTGAGATGCACATTTTCTTCCAACAACCTATCCATGCAGATTTTCCTCCCTTCCTGCCTGCAGTGATTTGTCTTCTCCATGGCTTTAAGCAAGCCTAGAGGAGCTTTTTATGTCTTGAGTGCGCATAAATGTAGAGAGGCAAGGCAGAGAATAAGAATGAATGTGTTGCTGTATGAGGATATATTTAATGCCTAAAGCAAAGACACAACCCTGCAAAAGGGATGCATGAAGGTGCAGAGGTAAATACTAGGCTATTCTGAGATTATAGTCCTTCTCTTTAGAAACCCTTCATTATTTACAGCCTGTTAAAGAAATTTGGAAACCTGCCTTTGATAGAGCTGTACTGCAGAGAAGGCAGGGCTTCTGCATAGGTGGATGGTCTGTGAGGCTTGTGCTGGGGATCTCTGAAACTCTTCTTGCTCTGCATTTTAGGAATTTGTTGTTTTTAAGAAATGTGTGCTGTGATCCTGTCATCAGAGTTGTGGCAGTTACTCATTTTAGTGGAGAGAGATTGAGCTTACTCTATGGTGTCAAGCAAAGAATTAACGGAAAACTGTCTGCATGCACAAAAAATGAAGACAAAAGATAAGAAACCACAGTGTTTTCTCCAATGCTGGCAGTTCAGCTGTTGGAATAAAACAGGAACAGTATACAACTTAAAACATAGCATCCTGGGTTTATTCCTCTGGCCTGAAGCTGAGTTCTCTGTAGCCCCTCAGAGAGGCAAATCTAACTGAGGTATATAAGAGAGAGGCTTTACTTTACTGGGAACTCTGTAATCAGCATGTACTGACTTGACAAACTGGTTACACTGGCATATTTAGAGATAAAATATATCCTCTTTGGCTGAGGTGGTCTCCTTTTGTTTTATGACCTTTAAGAGAAAGACCAACCACATGTAGGGAGGAATGGAAAACCAAAGGTTGAAACTAATGCAATAACTGTATAAGTGGCACAGCCTGTGGGTTCCGGTAACAGAAACTTTGAGAAATTGTGAAACCAGCATCACTGTCTGATGTCCATGAGATAATGTCATTGGGTCAGAGCATCTCTTAAGATTGGAACTAAGGTTCAGTACAACTTTCTAAGCTGAATATTGTGGCAGTTGATGGCTGCAGGACTAGTGTGTACAGGTGAGGATTATCCCAGATTTTTGCCAAACTAAACTTGCTCTCTACTCGAATCACTTAGGAAGGGCTTCCTTATGGGGAAAAAAAAACCCAACAAACACAAAACAAAACAAAACAAACAACAAAAAAACCCCAAACCTGAATAAATAAAAAATAACTAATAACATGTTTTCCTAAAAACATAAAAAAACCCCGCCCCACTTTGTTATTCCTCCCACTTTGTTTTAAGCAGCCTTCAAATACTAGTTTGTTTCCAGCAAGCTATTCCATTATACTTTGTATATATTGAATGAACAGATGTTTGAAACTCCAACTGGGCATGCTTTCAGTAGATATAGCTGAAAACAGCTGGAAGCATTTCCATAAGTAATAAGAAATAGCATAAAGAAGATGGTTTGATTTGTAATTCAGTCCTATGGTATTCAAGTCACTTTCATTTACATTTTTTTTGAGAGAATTCTGATTTCAAATTTATTTTAGAATTGCAAAGATTACATGATATGCTAACTTCTGAGTACCTCTAAGCAGTATTCTCAGGAATATCAGCCTGCAGGAAGTTAGATTCTGTCTGCAAGATATGTAACACTCATATAGGTTTTAGCTCTTTATACACTGATAATAGAATAGTGCTACAAGAAGAAATAGCATCATAATAATGTAGGTTTCTAGACTGAAGAATTTGAATGTAAAAATAGGAGAAAATACAAAGTCAAAAGAACTCTGTGACGTGGCTTTCAAGAATTTGTGGGGAAAGTCCTAACTCCTGCAGATGAGGGCCCTAATTTCTACAACTGAGAAGCCAAAAATCTGTTAATCAGAACTTCAGGAAAATTATGCATTTCACCATTATAGCTAATTTCAGTTATTCTTTTTGTGCCATTACTGTGTTACAACTGCAACACCACAGTGAGAAAACATGTTAGCATTTCTGTGGTTTATGGATGAGGAGCACATGAGGTACTGAGGCTAGGAGCTAGATCTGTAAAGTATTTGTACCCAGGCAATTAGTACCACACTTCATAACACATCAATAACTACTTCCTGCATACTTTACTTCACAGGTAAAATTTGCCTGCTCTTCTGCAGGCTAAACAGATCCAGGTCTCTCAGCCTTTCCTCATAGCAGGGACACTTCAGTCCCTTCATCATCTTGGTGGCCCTTTGCTGGACTCTCTCCATTCTGTCCATGTCTTTGTCATACAGGGGAGCCCAGAACTGGACACAGCACTCCAGGTGTGCCCTCACCAGCGCTGAGCAGAGGGGACAGATCACCTCCCTCAACCTGCTGGCAAGACTTCTTTTAGTGTAGCCCAGGATACAATTAGCCTTCTTTGCCACAAGGACTCATTACTGGTGCATGCTCAACCTTTGGTGTCCACAAGTATCCCCCTTCTCCCAGGCTGCTTTCCAGCTGGGCGGCCCCCAGCACGCACTGGTGCCTGGGCTTCTTCCTCCCCAGGTGCAGCACTTTGCACTTCTCCTTGTTGAATTTCATGAGGTTCCTGTTGGCCCATTTCTCCAGCCTGTCCAGGTCTCTCTGGTGTATCAGCCTCTCCTCCCAGTTTGGTGTCATCAGCAAATTTGCTGAGAGTGCACTATGCCCCATCATCCAGCTCATTAATGAAGCCATTAAACAGGATTGGACTCAGTATTGACCCCTGTGGTACATCCCTAGTTACTGACATCCAACTCGAATTCATGCCACTGATCACAATCCCCTGGGACTGGCTGTTCAGCCACCTTACTGTCTGCTTATCGAGCCCATACTTAAACAGCTTGTCTGTGGGGATCTTATGGGAGACAGTGTCAAAGAGCTTACTGAAGTCCAGCTAGACAATGTCCACTGCTCCCCCCTCATCTATGAAGCCAGTCATTTCATCGTAGAAGTTTCTCAAGTTGGTCAAGTATGACTTGCCCTTGGTGAATAATCCTGATGACTGACTTGTCCTTCATGTGGTTTCCAGGATTAGCTGCTCCATCACCCTCCCAGGGTTTGCCATGAGGCGTAACTGCCTGCAGTTCCCCAGGTGCTCCTTCTTGAAGATGAGTGACATTTACTTTCCTCCAGGCTTTGGGTACTTCTCCCAGTCACCATGACTGACCACAGATTATTGAGAGTGACCTCAAAGTGACATCTACCAGCTCCCTCAGCACTTGTGGGTACATCCCATCAGGGCCTATGAACTTATGTATGTTCAGTTTGATTAAGTCTTCCTTGACCTGATCCTCTTCCATGAAGGGTATATCTTCCTTACTCTAGCCTTTCCCCCTGGTCTGTGGAGCCTGGGATTCCTAAAAGTTGGTCTCCCTAGTAAAGACTGAGGTGAAGGCGGCATTCAGTACCTCAGCCTTTTCTATGTCACTGGGTCCCTTGCCTCATTCAGCAGTGGTCCCTATCCTTCCTTTTGTCACCTGTCTACAGAATCCCTTCTTCTTGCCTTTGACATCCCTTGCCAGATTCAATTCCATTTGGGCTTTAGCTTTCCTAAATTCATCCCTGGATGCTCGGACAATGTTTCTGTATTCCTTCCAGGTTACCCATCCTTGCTTCC
Organism: Elanus axillaris; assembly: GCA_026212715.1. Taxonomy (NCBI): domain Eukaryota; kingdom Metazoa; phylum Chordata; class Aves; order Accipitriformes; family Accipitridae; genus Elanus; species Elanus axillaris. The sequence continues at coordinate 23,158,560 of JANZLQ010000079.1, read as the reverse complement.
GCCCTCTGCATGCTTCCTTTTTGAATTTGGCCAGGATCTCCTTGTTTATCCACACAGGCCTCCTGGCATTTTTGCGTGACTTCCTACTTCCTTCTGGGACCTTATCCCATGGGACTTTTCTAAGGAGATCTTTGAAGAGGCCAAAGTCTGCTCTCCTGAAGTCCAGGGTTATCATCTGGCTTTTCACTCTCCTCCCTTCCCTCAGGATCGTGATCTCCAGAATCTCATGGTCACTGCAACCAAGGCTGCCTTTGATCTTCACATCCCCAATGAATCCCTCCTTGTTGGTGAGTATGAGGTCCAGCAGAGCATATCTCCTGACTGGCTCCTCACTCACTTGGAGGAGGAAGTTATTATGAATGCGCTCCAGGTACCTCCTAGTTTGCTTGTGTCCTGCTGTGTTGTCCCTCCAGCACATAACAAGGTGGTTGAAGTTCCCCATGAGGACCAGGTCCTGCAAATGTAAGGCTGCTCCCCTCTGTCTGTAGAGTGCCCCATCCACTTGTTCTTAATGATCAGGTGGCCTATAGCAGACAGACACTATAATGTCGCCTTTTACCTTATGTGTTATGTCACCTAAGAACTTGTGTGTTATAAGCCAAGTCTTCTTCCTCCCATGTAGTAGATATGTGAAATGTGATTTAAAGAGAGACAGCTTTAGTGCCACTGAGCTTTATACAGAGCTTGTTCATCCCAAAGTTTATAAGAGTATGGTCAGAGTATTGCAGTTGTAATAAGGACCTCAAAATACTTAGGTTGAAGTTTCCAGATAGTTTCTTATCACTGAGTAGCTAGACCTTACCAAAAGCTGAAGTTGCCACAGATTTTACCTGCAGTAACATAAGAACCTACAGGGTCCTCTGGGGTTGCAGGTTTTTTTAAGTAGAGAAATTGCACCCCTAACCACACTTGATGCATCAGAGGTGGTTTTTAGATCTGATTCTTTGTGATTTGCCAAATCTGCACCTGGATTCAGTGGCCATAAAGCGAGACATAGACGTGTCTCCTGAAACTCAAGTACTCACCTGTTCTGGTTCAAGTTTACATAGCTTACAATTGTCTCCCTTCAGCATCTCCTCCATTTACTCCTAAATTGTATGATGCATCAGGGAACACAGGATCAAATATGGAAGGCACCCTATGGAGCTTAGGTTCACAGGTTGGGGTCATCTGTTGCAGAGGGAAGTCACTGTATGTTCCTGCTGCTCTCAGCCTGCTCAGTCACTTGCATTTTTCTTCCAGCACAGCTCATAGATCCTGGCAGAGGAGGCAAGTTAATGTGCTGTCATTCATGTAGTTGAGACATCTTCCATAGGGATTGGAGACATAGGGACAAAACTACTCCTGTAAATTCTAATGTTATTTGTTGACACATAGCACTAACAAAAAACTCAGCTCGCAGTTTCTAATTTATGAAGTGAGCTCTCTAAATTAGTTATAAGGCCTTGCTTTCACATGTCTGCCCACCTCTCTTTACCGTCTCACCAACTCTACATGCTTCTCCGTATCCTCTTCCAACTTTATCAATTATTTTCCATTTTCAGTCCCTGAAGAGTTCTTGCAAGGTATTCTTTCCCTGCTTTCCTTTGAGGATCTGCTGATTTGCTGTGTTATTCAGATTATAAAGAATAGAACCTCTAAATTTTAGGCAATTTTGGGGCATGGGGTCATTTATGTCATTCTTCTAAGTGTAGAGTTACAGGTTCTATGTACTATCAAGCAACACTGAAGTGACTTCAGGACCCCTCATTATCAGTGTTCAGGGCAGACCTACCAGAAAAATTTTTTAGCATCAGGAGATTACAAGTCTCCTAGTAGAGGTGTCATTTAAGCAGCAGGTCCAGAGATTCAGGGTGGATCATCAGAGAAAACATGCAAGACTTAATCTACACCTGACTTTCTCATGATTTCATCCCACCTGAAATATTTGGAACACAATAGTCTAATCTGATCATGAGACTCACAACTTGGCCTTCCCCAATCATCATCTGTGTTACTGCTCACAAAATTCAATGGTACAGCGTATGGTTGATTGTTGTGATTTAACCCCAGCCAGTAGCTCCGCCTTGTGCAGCCACTCACCTACTGCCCCCAGTGGGATTGGGGAGGGAACTGGAAGTGTAACAGTGAGAAAACCTGTAGCTGAAATAAAGACAGTTTAATATTTAAATGCGCAAGCAAAGCAAACCAAGGAATTCATTCAGCACTCCCCATGGGCAGGCAGGTGTTCAACCATCTCCAGGAAAGACGGGCTCCATCACACCTAACAGTTACTTGGGAAGACAAATGCCATCACTTTGAATGTCCCACCCTTCCTTCTTCTTCCCCCAGCTTTACATACTGAGCATGAACATCATATGGTGTGGAATATCCCTTTGGTCAGTTGGGGTCAGCTGTTCCCGGCTGTGCCCCCTCTCCATTTCTTGTGCACCCCCAGCCTGGGGCAGCATGTGAAGCAGGAAAGGCGCTGGTGCTGCATAAGCACTGTTCAGCCATAGCTAAAACATCCCTGTGTTATCAACAATGTTTTCATCACAAATCTGAAACATAGCCCCCTCCAAGTTACTATGAAGAAAATTAACTCTATCCTAGCCAAAACTGGTACATAGATCTCATGGGGTAATTTGGTATCTGTGATAGAGATTACAATATTAATGGTAGTCCTGATGCATCAAACCTTCGTTGGGTAACAGCTGAAGGTTCACATGGATCTGTAAGTGTGAGCTGATTGGTACTTGGCTAATAAGTACACATGACGTATTCCAGATCTTTATCATGCAGCTGAGGACTCCTAAGAAATTCAAGTAGCTTTAAGATAAAATGTTGTACAGGATGATAAGAAATGTCCTATCACCTAACAGCTCTCAGTTTCTGAGAGACTACTGTTACATGGGAATTTATTTATTTAGAGGGATGTTGTGAATGTGAAGCCTTTTACAGAATACCAGATGTCTAAAACTGGTTACATCACTTAGAATAAAAGGTGAATTAATAATTTTCACTGAGAAGAAAGTTTTGAATTTGTAACTGTAGAGGTGAAAAGCAGGAATGGGCAAGAAAATGCCAAGTACAATTTTCTAAATAAGCCTATAAACGTGACTATTTTGAACTAAAAAAAAAAAATGTACTTACCTTTTGATTTACACATTGTTCTTGTATCTTAAAATTGTCCTCCTCCACCCAGCTTTGGGAACAGTAGCAATGGCACTAACACACTATAAATAGTGAATAGCTGAAAAGAGCAGTTCATGAATACCTAATACCCTGAAATTTGTTTGCATAAACCATTCAACAATTATCAAACATATTTACAGAAATCTGTGTATAAATGAGTCAGGAACAGAAATAACAACCGAATTAGTCAGATAGTTAGACCACAACATATAAAAAGGCCGGTTCTAATGAATGTGTAACTTGTTTTGAACTTGGCCATAAAATGTATTATTGCAAATGACCAGTGCTGTGCTAGCTGTGAGTGCCTCTGGACCCATCCTTCACTGTTTAGTGATGCCACCAAGTTCATGTGGGTGAGCAGTAGAACCCATTCACAAAGACTTGTGTGTCTTTGGGGAATATTACCTGTGTGTGGTCAGCTTTACCACTGAAATCGTGTATTACAAGACACAGGGCCTGTTAATCCGATAAATCAGCATGTGATTTACTATGCTGAAGTCTATAGAATCCCACAAATCATCTCTATCCATCTGATGGTTTGCCTGCAAATGTACTGTGCTTTCTGAGATACAGAAACGTTGCTTCTTTGATGGAACGATTTACATTTAACAGATTAACAGTACTATCATATGCAGATAGTGCATTTCTCTTTCATTTTTTGAAAGCATATGCTTGTACAAGCTCAGTTAATCAGTGTTTGCAGCCAGCAAGTTTACATGTACAAGCAGACTTTTGGGCACCTAACAGGAGAAATGCAAGCACGTTGATGTAACTTGCAGTAGTTCCATGCAAGCCTGTTCAGTCTGAAGAATATCCATCAATCAAGGATTATAGCTGAAAATTGGAAGTGTGGACACGTGCACAGAAAACAGATGCTCTAATAATGAATAGTTTATTTTCTTTGAATTAATAATACAAGTTTACTTATGGATGCTCAAAATAAAAATTCTCAGTAACCTACAGAGTGAAAACTCCCTGCTGAGTTTATGGAAGATACTGCAGAGCTGTGCAATTACTGCTGTGCTTTATTGTATTGTTTGATGTGTTCTTTAGGGACCTCATGTTCAGCTTGAATGGAGATAGAGTCAGAATAGTCTGCCAAGCTTAAAATACAAAAAAGATAATTTTGAACCTTTTATTTTATAAAAAAAAAAAGATTTTAGTCCATTAGGACTACAAAGGTTGCTCCCATACAAAGAGAGAACTGCTGACCTTGCTCAGAAGGTCAGCAATGTCCCAGTAAGAACAGCCCCTAAAACATAGGAGGAATTCTTTACTTGAGAAACTCTTATTTTCATTCAAAAAAAAAGGTCATGCAAAGAATCAAATCACCTGAAGCAGGTGTTAAATAAATGCCCTAGCTGGAACAAAGAAGTATCCTTTCATCTAGACGGGTCAGCTTTTTTTAATTCTGCTTTTACCTGCTGTCCACTGCCATGCTGGTTACTGAATTACACCAGAGTAACTCAGAGAGATAGACTGGGTCACATATGAAGCATCTATTTTCATTTGTTCTGTGATTTTTCTGTCACACCACTTTTTGTATCTCCAAAGACTCTTTATCACTTATGGTGAAGACTGACATCTGTGTCTTGCATTGATACATAGACTGGCTCAGATGCCTGACTTCAGTGGTACTACCCAGCTTTATACAGATGAAAAAGCACATTCAGAAGTTTTCTTCAGAATGTTTTAGTCTTGAAGTCTTGACTGAAAGACTTTCTGAGAAGGTCTTTTATATATGAGCTGGGCAGAAACTGGAATTCCTGTTACCCAGGACATTCTGAAAATAAAACAAAACCTAAAACTGTATAGAAAATATGTACTTTGAATCTTCTTCTTGTGAAGGTTTATTTGAATTCAAGCTGTAAATTCAAGCTCATTTCTTTTTTTCATGAAACCTTTCAAGAGGACCTGGGTAACCCAGCAGCCCTATGTGTAATGGTGACAATTGGGAACAGATCTGTCAGACTAACAGGGAATTGGCAGCTCTGCTTGTGGGTAATATATGTCTGTATAGGTTTTAGTATTTCAACTTAACTGTAAGACAAAATAATGGCAAAGTTATAAATGGTAATTAGCAATTGACTCCATAAAATACAGAAATGGTTAGGCTGCAGAGCAGTTACTTTAGCTGAGACGAACATAAAAATTGTTTCTTGGAAGCACATTTCATGGAGTGTGGTGGCAAGCCAATAATGATTTGCAGCATGCTCCTTGTAAGGGCAGAAAAATACATGCTCAAAGCCTGACCTACTGGTTTGATAAAGCATTCATTGCTCAAATTAGAGATGTTCATGTGAGTCAGTAAGTGGGATATTAAATAAGGAGCTCTGCAGAGCTGGGATGAACAGCCTCCCTGAGGTGGGCAGTGCTGTGAAGCTCCTTGAGAGCCGTTTGCACTGGCTGCTTCACACTACTTGCTCAGGCACACTGTTGTTACACAACCTGTGTGGTGGTCACACCTGGCCAGATGTGCCCCTGCATGTCCACAGTGCCCTGGGAAAGGATAGCAGCAGAGACTGGACTTGCAGGATGAGGAATGTGCTCTGCTTCTTGCTCTCTGCTAAGTTTGAGGAGTCTGTACATCTGTTGGCCACCTGTTTTCAGGATGGTGCACCATATTGCAAGACAGCAGCTGGATTAATTAATCTGTTTACAGTGACAGTCCACTTTATCTTGTTTAATTTAATTCAGATAGAGGCAACACTTTTACATCTCAGGCATTTGTGGCATCCCTCCACCTCACCATCTCAGGGCGTGGAAACATGGAATAATCTCAGTTTTCATTAAGGCTTTTTCCAGCCTTTTCTCCTGTCAAAATAGTCTGAAATTTAGAAACCAGAAATAGACTGATTATAGACGTAGCGCTACTTCACTGCATGACCATTATCAAATTTCAAAAACGCAGTGTTTGTAGACACAAATCTATAAAACAGATAAATGCCTAATTCTAGAGAAGTGACATAACTGGAGAGACAAAATACTAGGAATAATCCAGGAATAATTACCTTTTTTATGTAAATGCTTTAATATAAATTAAGGGGATGGATAATTTAATTCACCCACCCTTGCAAATGCTGTTCTAACTTCCTGGGCCTTGGTTTCGTGAAATACTCTGTTAATGCTGTTAATTCTATGTCTGTCTGTATAAACAGGACATACGATTGCAGTTTTGAGCGCACACAGCATGATACCATTTTTCTAGGGATCTCAGGTAACGCCAAAAAGCCATGCATTCAGCTGCAGTACAGATAGAAGTTTCAGTTCAGTACATGGCGTTCTTGGACTGCCACTTGCTCCCAAGTTCAGGTCGCTGGATCTTTGCTGCTGCAGCTACTTTATCTAGTTAGATTAAAGCTAGCATGCAGATGCTTATCTGTGCTCCAGTCACAGCTCCTGGTTTGCTTACTAAAGGGTACAGTGGAGCACTGCAAGCCACAGCACAAGGCAGGACTGTATTGCACCCACAAGCAGCTCTTGCAGATTTGCTGCGTTTCAGTGCTTCATGTGGATGTCTCCACAGGTGAGCTGTGGAAACATATAGATGTGGGTTTTTAATAATTACAGGCCATCTAGCAGCTTCCTTTGATTTTTTTGGTCTATGGGCAGTGAAATCTTCATGCTGAGGGCCAGTGGTGAAGAACCGATAACCATTTCAGGATTACTTGGCAAATGACTTCTCAAATTGATGTGGATATACCACAGCAGAATGCTGCTTCATAGGCCTATCACAGCACATGCCTCTTGATTGCTTGTGATTTAAAGTTTGCAAACAGAAAATACAGCTCAGTAAAATCGTTCCACTGTTAAAATCACTTAACCAGTCATTTGCATGACCTGGTACAGAATTAGTGTAAGTCTTTCACATAGAGAAAAGTAATCTTTTACGTAGAAATCAATTTATACTAATGAAATGTTTGACCAAAAGCATATTCTGGTCCATTTAGCATAGATTAAAAGCAAAGAATAACGTGAGCTTATAGAAGGATAATCGCTAAAGTAGTGGAACCGGGAAACATCTGAAAGTTAACATTTGATTGATTCTTCTCTTCACGAACAGACCAGTTCTACTGACCTTATTATTCTTGACTGTGATATACTCACAAAAGTCTCACTGACACTCCTGTGAGAAATGTTAATTTAAGAAAAGCTCACATAAATTGTTACATGTTGTACTGCATATTTAAATTGCATCCAAAGAGGAGGAGACAAAAATAAACAGTTTTGCAGCCTCATTTTCATCAGTTATTATGTTTACACAAATCAGGTCACTGTATTTGATCTAGCCAAAGACACTTAATTTGCCGAAACATTTGTGGTAATAGGATATTTTTGTTAAACTATCTGAGTTTTAAAATTTGTTAGTCTAGTAACATACACTATGGAGTGAAATGCCTATCATCCTATCAAATAATTTGTCAGGAATATAAGTAGTTAAATTGCTGATAATCCTGCCCAAACTAAAAAAAGGCCAAGTTTGGCCCTGATATAAGTAGGTACATTTTGTTGGAAGGGGCTGAAAGAAGGTAAGTGTTGATACAGCTCTATAATTAGTGTAGGGGAAGTTAAGAAAATAAAATTGATAAAATAGGCTGTAATAAAATGCCATGACTACATATGCTGCTGCTTTTACTCTGGAACAATTCATATCACTTATATATGCACTTTTTTGTTGTAAAATCTATCCAAATAGCCATTTTCCAGGATGCTTATAAATATGTAACACTCCTGTGGTGTATTTGCCATTGCTTGTTAGCATTTGAGTCTCAGAAACTGAGTCTCAGTTCACTTTTTCACTTAATTCGTTGCGACCTGCAAGATGAGAGGAGGCCTTTATAGTTCCTCAGTTGTAACTACTCTATGACAAAAGAAAGCATCTTTAGAGTGCATACAGCCTCTTCCATATTTGTTGTCAGGCTCACTTGATGCACAAACATTTTCAAAACCGCAGAAAACAAACTGTAGGTTGTTCCGTTTGTAGCAGTGCTTTTGGATAAGGTAAATTGCTCAGTCTAAATACATCTCCTGGGGAAATGAATGTCCAAGCAATATTATACATTAATTTTTCTAATCCTGTCTGAGGTGCAAAGTGTATGAAAACAGTCCAAGTGTATTACTTGCTGAATCATCAACAGCCCCTTGCTACCCAGCAGTGAGCTTTCGAGCCCCTGACTGTGCATTTGTACTCACAAAAGTAACCCAGCTCAGATAAGCTCTCAGAGAGCTTAAGGTGTGCTGTGTTTGATCCCAGAGCACGTGTTTACCTGTGAAGATTTACTTATTGACCATATTCTTTACCTCCAGTTAGGTATCCAGGTAATGGAATATGTCATTCCTCTTTGATTTTTTCTTTCTGCTTCTTCATGCATGCACTGAATCTCTACAAAGTTGCTTTTCCTTTCTTTCATTTTGCTTCTGGCAGAGCCACTAGAAGAGGTTAAATGTTAATGAATTTCAAGAAATCCCTAAGGGTTTTAGTTCTCCATTCATTTGCACCACTGTCAGAGCACTGTGGCATTACTAACCTAGAATCATTCCTGACTGGCACAAGGGGAGAATCAAATTCTGCCTATCTTGTAGTTCTGAATGCGACTGATACTTGGATTCTGCTGTTGCTGGAAAAAAAAACAAAATACTGAGAAGTACATCTCTTCTTTCAGGTGATTAAAAAGGGGGACTGTTTTTAAGTCTACCTCACTAAGAATTTGAAGGTAGTTTTTCGTCACTTTGAAAGGTTTATATATTAAGACTGTTCATTTCCCATATGATGTAAAAAAACCAAAACAAAAACGTGTTTGATGAAAAGCCTCCACTAAAATAACCCATACAACCCCCCTCAGAATGCTCTGGTTGACATCATCTGTGTGGTCAGTTTGGAAACAGGTAGTGACTTAACTTGCTGACTCTCATTCATTTCATAACCCCTGAGATGAAAAGTGCTGCAGAAGAAATATGCCTATAATTGTGATCAGTGTAGGATTTCTCTAGGGTTTGTGAGAATATGTGCAAACCAGATAGTTTCTTCTCAAATGTATTAATTACCTTAGCAATATTAAAGCATGGATAATTTACTTACGAGCATTTTCCTTTCTTGCTTGCTTAAGCATTCAAGTTCTGGGAGAGATGCAGTTGTTTTTCTTGAGCGAAATACTCCCTAGCTCTGCATTTCTTGTGAGAAATAACAGGTGCCCCCCAACAGGACATAGGTGGTGCCTGGATTGTTAAAGACTGCAATTTGAGAAGGGAAGGAAAGGGAAGGGCTAATCTTCTCAGAGGTTTAACCAAATAGATAGTCTTTTGCGTTAATAGACCATTCTGTTACATATCTGAAGCAAGCTGAAGTTAAACTCTACACCTTGTCGGTGGCTAGGGGTGTTAGACCTTTGCATCACTTTTTTGTTCTAAACAGTATGTTACACTGCTTTGATGTGCACATTGTATGTGCAGAAACCTTTTTCCAGTACAGCTGCTGAACATCGTGTCAAAAGGAAGCTATCCTGGCATAAACTGAACCAACAAAAGTAGGGATAGATAAGGGCAGAACGTGAGTGAAAATAGGAATTTTAGCACCTTTTTCAGATGTCTTTCCTATATTCTACTTCTTGTGTGACTTACATGTACATTTGTAATAATTTTGCTACATGCAGATGTTTTTCTGTTATAGTATTTCTCAAGTTAAAGGAAAACTATTTCTTACAGTATATTTGACTTGTGTGTCTCGCATCAACTTATTCTTGTAGGAGATATAGAAATGCTGTTCATACATATTTTCCTGTGATGCAGCTAGAAGTTTCTATGGTGAACACAGAAATAAATTTTTCACTTTTTCCCTCCCCACTTTTAACCAGGTAGACAAGAAAATTGTCCGCACAGAAATTGGAGTTCTTCTTCGCCTTTCACATCCAAACATTGTAAGTTTAGCCTTGTCCTTTCACTCATATTTGTTTCTTTAGTTTTTTAAAATTCTTTCTGTTCCTGAGAGATGGCTCTTGTGGTTCACCTATACAGACTTGAGAGAATCCTGCATTAAAGCTTTGAGTTCTTCTCATGGACACATTAGCAGCTCATTATGGAAGACTGTTGAACTATACTTACACTTTAAAATAAATTATTGATGTACTGACAGAGTTGAGTGAAAAACTATGTGAAAGAAGTTCTGCAAATGAAAGGGGAAGTTGGCGTTTGGAGTCCTTGGAGAGTGGGGAAGGTCTTACATTCAGTTACTCTGAAAGATTGGCAGACGGGTGTTGACAAGCACTAATGAAAGTAGCTTCTTAAACTCCTGTGTTACACAGAGGTTGCTGAGGTATAAGAAGCATGAAAATTAAAAAGAAAATGCAAAAGTGATAAAGCTAGCAAAAAAAGGGGTGGTAGGAGAGAACATGCACCATAACTTGCTCAGTTACAAGGTAAATGGTGCACCAGCTTCACTTGGTACCATCCCCTGCTTTATTGACTATTGTCTGTTTCCTGCTGTTGGCCCTGTGATATACTCAACAAGAAGACAAATAAGCAAAATTAATTCTTTTTGTTATCTTTTACCAGATAAAACTGAAGGAGATATTTGAGACCCCTACAGAAATCAGTCTTGTTCTGGAATTGGTCACAGGTGGAGAACTATTTGACAGGTAAGTTACCTGTATGCAGCTCACTCTGTAACTTCCCCAAGGATGCTACAGTCCAGATTTCTTCTCTGCATATAATCCTCATGTTAGTAATTACTGGAATTATTTCATCAGTGTATAGTTTATTCACATGAGTAAATATCTGCAGGAATTGGCTTGAAAATGTGTTCAGAAATGTGATTATCAGGAGGTTTTATTTGAAAGGATGCATGAATTGAAAATGGAGGAAATCATCAGTAAATCCTGAAGAGCACACACTATTGAAGGAAGGCGCTCAGCACGTGCATAGCTTCAGCATGTGCTAGAGCAGACAAAAGGCGGGAAAAACTGGCAAAATCGCATTGACAAGTCATCATGAAATATGGTAGGTGGCAATCAGCCTGCCAGGAAAATAGTGTTAAATCAGGTAAAAATTTGGTAAGCTGAGTAACAAGAGAGAAATGGTGTTGGGTATTTATAAATGTATTTATAAAACCTCTGGTTTTGTAACAAAGGTTCTGCAAGACAGCTGTTGAGTTCTGAAGGTATTGCTCATAAGGCTGCACATGCTTGTGGTATAGGTCCATATGGATAAAGTGAAATAATTCTCTAATAGTGTTGGGGTGATATTTTACTGGTAGGGACTTGGTTCCTTAGAGGAAGAGAAGATACAAAAAACATTTTATACTGGCTTGAGAATATCAATTAATTCACTGGTGTTGGTGATTTCCAACTCATGTAAGGACAGGTTATTTGATTTCATTCTTCTGTAATTAAAGTTTAGTATTTTAGAGGGCTGCTACACCAATATACATCAAAAACTCAATCTGAAAGTATCTTTGACTTGAGAAAACAGAAGCATACTTTTTTTGTACCATGTTCATAGCTACAACCTTGAGATAAACTATTTCTGAACAATAACAACAAAAGCAACTCCTCCTGTGACATCTTTAGTCTGACAGAAGGAAGGTGCATACTCTATCAATACTCAGCCAAAGCAATCAGAAGAAATGTACTGCAAACTGTAAAACCAGTGAGCACCCAGTCCTGAGCTAGAAAGGATGCTGCACAAGATGCCTTACCTTTCACATAGCCCTTTATATAACCTCATGGTTTCAGATTGGGTGGTTTTCAGGAAGGCTGGATACTCTACAGGAGTCTCTGATGAGAAGAGTTTGCCAAGAGAAAACATAAATATGCCAGCAAAATGGTTGGTTCCTGAGCAGCAACCATTTGTGTGGTAGAAGAATTGAAGATAAAAGACTACATGGGATCCAGGATGGGGAATTGCATTATTTGATAGAGCTGGGATTGAATATTATGACATTTTCAACGTTCTGTAATCTGTATTCAGCAGTGATTATGGGATTTGAGCTCTCAGATTGATCTTTCCTGAAAATTGTATGCTTAATCCAGTAGTTTGGCTAGGTCAAGCTGTCTGGCACTGCCTGATGGGAAGCAAAGCTGTTTACTCACTTACTAGAATTGCGGTGCCCCCTTGTGATGCTACAAGTGAGCACTAATACTATGGCGGTCTGAATTCAGCATCCTCCTTTTCTCCATATACAACAGAAATGGAAACTTTGTCAATACAGTCCTCTCTGATCTGTGATTTGGAAAAAAACAACCAATGAAACAAAAAAAACCCACAGAAAGCTATTTTCAGCTGTTAAGCTAGCAATAGGAGTATTACTGCACTCTTCAACCTTAAACCAAAAGTAATTTCACAGAAGTATGCAGCCAAGATGTTCTGCCCCAGTCACTCCAATTAAGCATTAGCTGTCCCTTTTTTCTCTTTCTGCTGGGCTGAAGGATTAACACTTGCATTGTGCTGTACAATGGCTGCCCTATGAGTTTTAGTGAGGGTAAATTTAGCTTTCTGTCTTAGGGCAGACTTTCCCTCTCGTGCTTAATCTTTTCAACCCATACATCTTTTTATCACGCATGAAGGAAATGTCCTGACTTACAAAGAGGCCTTGTACACTCTTTCCTCTGTGCTTGCATGACTCCCATCCCAGGAGAAAGCAAAATGACCCTGGAAAATCTCCAGCTGGGCACTGGGGTTGTGTCAGATGTGGAAGGAGAAACATGACCCTGTCTTGAGATCTGCCCTATGGTTGTCCTCAAGACAAGACCCTGTACAGAGACTGTGTGGGCAAGCAGGACCCCATCGTGGCCAGGGGCCACCCCAAGGGTTTGGAGGACCTTATGTGCTTGGTGCACAGCTATGTGACTTTGTAAACCATCAACCACAAACAGGCAGGAAAGCAACTTTTGTACTCTGGAGGAGTTACTCTCATGCCTCTTTCAAATTAGCTGTCAGCAAATGGTATGACTAGACCTGTTACACAAACGCATCTGCTCTCCTTACTGTAAACATCTTAACTGCTGTTACTGTTACTGCTAATTCTGGTAATATGCCAGTACTTTTTATATCAAGTGTTTTATTGCTCTAGTTTTCTGCCATCCCAGTTGCCTATTCTTCTTTTGAATAGTATTTGAACTGCAGATGAGTAAGTTCTGTCACATACACATTCCCCTTATCATGAAGATGATTTTATAAATACCCAAGATCCAATTAGTTTTCTATCAATGTTTCATCAACATTAACATTGTTGATGTGCTCCTGGTTTCATGCCACTCTAACATAAAAGTTCTGAGTAATAAAATTATTCACTTCACCATATTTAATATTTCTGTCAAATCATCCATGCTGTTGCTAAAATGAGCTTTCATCACGACAATTTTTCAGTTGTGTTACTGTAAAGGAGATAAATTCAAACAAAAATATCAGTTACACATCTGAGTTAATACAGCTGAAATCAGGTTGGGTTTGGTTGTACACTTCAGAAAAGAAATCTGTTTCCCAGACTCCATAAATCACATTGCAGGTCATACCCTGACATATAATATTACACCATCTCAAACACAACAAATATAACTCTACACCGAGTTGGAGAAGCTTGTGTAAATTTGAATGTTTATTGCCAGTTAGCATGATGGGTTTTGCCAACTGAGTAAGTAAGCAGTAACAAAGAGCTTTTGAAGTTAAGACAGACCAAGGGTTGAACTGACCAAGACAAAAAGAGAACTGCAGTAGGTCTAAATTAACTGATATGCTAGTTCTTTCCAGTGCTGCGTCTCCAGCCCAGTGCTGCTGGCACATACGACTTTGACATTTGCTTGGCCCTCCTTTTTCCCTCCTGCATGTTTAAAACAGAAATGCATGGTTAAAGGGCGTTTAAACCAGCAGCATTTTGGCAGAATCCCAAGGGATGACCCTCTGGTATGGCTCTGAGTGTGCCAGCACAGGTGTGCCCAACAGCACACATCCATGTTTCTCATGCTGCCACGATACTGAGAGCAGGCTGCGGTCACACCAGTCCTCACCTGAAATCAGCACAGCTGTTCAAATCCGCAGCAGAGGGATCACTCTAGCATTTGAACAGTCTGTAAAGGACCGTGTTTCCACTACACTTGTGGACAGGAAATTTCAGGACTGGGAGCAAAGTGTCAGGCAAAGGTCAGTTTTCATCCCTCTCTCGCATCTTCTTTCTCACCTTGTCTTCTTATGAAGAGCATTGCAGAACCATAGTTCAGATCATAGGCACATCTTTTACATAAGAAGTTTCAGTGATGGAGAGACATAATGAAATTTGGGGTTATTAGGTTTTTGGATGACATCCTATTATGCACACAGAATAGAATAATAAACCTTATGTGGATACTTTTAAAAGGCAGATTTATAGTCAAAAAGCTTCTCTCCATTTCAGTTCTCCATTTAACAGGAGAAAGCTAGAGGCAGAGTTGGTGGAATTAACCCTCTAGATACTTTCAGATAGATGGGACTGGATGTGAGCTCAAATAAATGGAATCAAATATTTTAATATGAATTGAAGATCACGGTGCATAAGTTTAAATGCAGTGACCAGAAGGGAATGTAGAATGAATTGACACCACTACAATTGATGTAGTTTTCCTAGAAAAAAAATAGACTCATCTCATTTATATAGGCAAATTCTTTTTCAAACTAATTGCCTTTTTAACACATTTTTATTAATAATCAGTAAAACTTATGCTGTTCAAATATTTTATTAGATGAGTAGCCAGTGGCCTCACTTTGTGAACCCCATTGATTATTACGTCTTCAATTTCCTTTATAGTTCTTTCCCTTTAGAAAAATGATGATTCTTCTTAAGATTGGTTCAGCTATATTTTTCTCTCGCCTCTTCCTTTTGTCCTCTGTCCCTTCATGATTCTTTACTTAAATGTAATTTCTTGGTACTGTTAAGTTTGGTTTTCTTTCCTATCACATGGTGTAGTTCATCAGATTCCTGGTCACTTTGTTTATCTGGCTTTGCTTCTAACAATTAACTTCTTTATTGTTACAGGCAGTAATAGGTCTTGCAGCACAGTGAACCCTGATATCTCTTTTATGGATTAATTTTAGAGCAGATTTTATTCATATCTATTGCCTTTCAGCTGAATCATCAATGTATCACTTTTCCAAATATTAATTTCAGCAAAACCCATCAACTCTGCTTTAACTTCATTTTAGTCAGAACACCTGCAGATTGATAAGAATAGATTTTGTTACACTTCTTTCTTTTTTCAGCTTCAAATGATGATGTCAATACGTACATTCTCCTTGTCTGTACTTTGGCATCTTTACCACAAACTCCCCTGTTTCTTCCTTCATCTTATTATTAAGTGCACCGAACATTGTCTAAAAATACCACTTTCATCTGACAGTCTCTTGACTCACTTTCATTTCAGATTTCATATAATTTCCTCTGAAATATAGAGTCAAGCTGATACTATTTTCTTTTATAGAGCATACATTAACAACAATATTAATTACTTGTTCTAAAGAACTTGCCTTTTTAAGAGACGCAGGAATTAATACCTCTTACGGACAAAATTTCTTGAAGCCTTCCCATGCTTCAGGCACACGTTCTTGTTTCTGCTTATGGAAATTAGAATTGCTAAGGGACATAAAAAAAGAGTCAAGGAATTAATCAGTCACTAAAGTGGTGGTCTTTTATAAACTAGTGGCAGAGTAGCATCTTTTATTTGTTTCTGAGCTCTGGTCTCATTATGTGGTGGCACTCTGTCTTCTGAACAGGGGTCAGAGCAGTCCTTTGGACTCTCTATTTCACATGAGCAAGTTATAGTCCCCTCACTCAGGACTTGCAAGAAAAAAAAAAGGAGGTCTGACTTGACTACACCAACTATGCTCTACTCTCTGAAATCAGAACACAACACACAAATTAGCACAGGTAAAAGGGCTTCTCAATGTCATAATAGCTCATTCAGTATCTCCTGATTTCAGCTGCAGTAATGATAAAACCCAGTAATTTAAGAACAAAGAAGTGTGCGTTAATGCTCATTTGTAGCTTTTCCAATGTAATTTGATATTTCCTTCCTGTACAGAGTTGTAATAATGCCTTTACACTTTTTTGTGGTCAATGACTTGTTTTCTGTTACTGGACAGAATTACTTTAAGTCTGTATTGGGTCTCTGTGGCAAGGTTTAGGTAGCAGTAGTGGGGGGGGTTACAGGGGTGGCTTCTGTGAGAAGCTGCTGGAAGCTTCCCCCATGTCCGACAGAGCCAATGCCAGCCG
>JANZLQ010000079.1:23100802-23142055 GCA_026212715.1 Elanus axillaris | reverse complement strand
CTGTTTTGCCCGTGATGGTGATTAGTGAATGATCACTCCTGTCCTTATCTTGACCCACAAGCCCTTTGTTATATTTTCTCTCCCCTGTCCAGTGAAGGAGGGGGAAGTGATAGAATGGCTTTAGTGGGCACCTGGCATCCAGTATGGTCAACCCACCACAACGTCAATATCTGCTGACTACAATATTCTCTTCAAGATGAAAGATACAAATGATTTTTTGTAAATGTGCACAGGATGCTAGTTATGGTGTGGTTAATGTATGCCCTTAGAATTAGGTGAAACACCAGGCACCAGAGGGAACACACTTGCAGGTTTATAAATGTCTAAACTACTCAAGCAATGATGATGGTGCAATTATAATACTGGCTGGCTTCCTGCCACTCTCTAAATGTGAACTGATGTGACATTAAAGTTTGCCTGGTTTTTAACTCCAATGTGGAAGGCTTTTCACTTAAAACATTTTCATTTAAAATGTCCTCTTGCCTTTTGTTGTTCTCGCTCGAGATAACTTTGCAGGAATTGTTAGGGCCTGTCCTAGTTGGGACCTGCCTGTATGGTGCTAGCCTACTCTGGGAACTGGGCAATTCTTGTGGAGGTAGGACACATCAGTGCCTGTGAAGCTCTTTAGTTTGTTAGGTATTGGTAGTACTGAGACTTTCTGTGATTAGAGCATCTCTGACATAATTTTGGTTTTCTGCCACAGCCTCACCACAGTAATACAGACACACATGGTATGGATGCCAGACAAACTGGGAGAGATACAGCTGTTAAATTAAATAAAAAGCTGATTGAGCCTTAGCTGATTTCCTCAATTATTAACAAATTTAGCTTTCATATTTGTTTGAAATGCAGAGAGGTTTTAACAACTCTGTGCATGTGACAGGCAAGTTGAAGTATGTATATCTACAGCCTATGTAGCAGTAGCCTGCATATATGTACACAGGAAGCCTCTAACTGACCCAAGAGCTAATGATGTGTCTTCTGTGCCTTGATTTGACAACTTTCCTGAAATAATAAAATCACTTAGGGTGTGAGTGCTTTGTACATTTTGTTTCTCATTGCTTTTTCTGTGTACATTATGACAAGAGTATAAAGGGAAGCCAAAATTTTTTAGGAAGAAGTACAGTTATCCTAAATATTCAGAGCACCAAAATGCTTGTCGTAAATGATAATTCAGTTGATTTTTTGATGAAAGTCTGAAAAGCAAATGCTTTTTAGCTAATGTACTTCTCAGTTCAACGTTGAACTTTGGCTGCTGGAGTAAGGAATGTGTTGCACATTCATGCACTGTAAGAGGTGCCAAGCCCTCCAAAAGAGGACCAGAAGAGGTGAAACTGAAATAATCCTGAACTGAATGATGATAATGTCAGTACTCTTGTGAACTGTGGCATAGAGGGATATATGTTATGCAAGTAGTGCCCAGTTTCAGAATTTGATGGCTGTTTCTTTCGCTCTTATTGGGAATTAAGCAGTGTGCCAGGGTGAGCTCTGGGGCAATGTATTTAAAATGTCATGGCAGCTACAGCTGTGCTGATTTGGCATGGAGGGCTGGAGCAAGCAGGTTGTTCCCCTGAGCTCAGTCAGTATTCTTCAACAGTCATTGGGGGTCCAGGGTTTTGGGTTTTGTTTCTTAAACACCTCTGTAATCTTCTTGTGTAGGCTATTGCAGTGGCTCTCCAGCCTGGTAATTAGATTCAATATTAGGAAAAACCTTCTGCAAATTTGGCCAAAATCTGTTTGCCTTGTCCCCAGCAGGTAGAGAAAAGTTGATTACTTCCTTCTTTATAGCAAACTTTCACACAGTGGAGGACTGCGGAAAACTATATAGTCACAGTCCCTGCGATCTTTCATCCCCAGTCATGTTTTCTATGTCTCAGTTACTGTCTGTTGAACTTCCTCAGATTCTCAGATCTTTCTTATAATGTGATGCCCTTAGCTAAACAAAGAAATCCAATGGCAGCCTCACTGGTTCTTGGCAGGGCAGCTTCATCAGTGCCTTCAGTGCTGCTCTTCCCCCCCCCCACAGGCCACTGCCTCCTTTGCAAGCTGCCAGTGATCCTTCTCTTTGCCCCCTCCCTGTTGGTCACCAGACAGGATCTGTGAAATACTAAAATAATTCAGTTTATCGCATTGCCTCACGCAGTGAGTTACACAGAAACATTTGTCTGAGAGAGAAGTTTGAGCTGCTAGTTCAGGAGCATACTGGTTTCACAACCTCTGGAATCAAAGACTATTATTTATAAAAATGTCTACTGAAATTAAGCTCCTGAAAGATGAACCTGACTTTTTGAAAATGGTGGGCACTGAATTGTTCTTACTAATTTCACTACAGACACCTGAGTGATTGCTACTTTTGAAGGTGTGGCCATTTATTTAGACTTACCCAGGCTTTTAATCTATTATTACTGATTTTCCTACAAGATTTTTCTAGTTCTGTGCGTGCTATAGAAACACTAAGTAGAAAGGGAGAAAGAGCAAACTGAATCAGAACTAATTTTTTAATATTTATTACTCTTCAGTGCTGTAGTATGGAAAATACATAAATGTTTAGAGAGAAAGCTTACTTTTTAACTAAACAAATGCATCAAATCAACAAGGAATTAGGATCACCTTGGTGCAGGTATAAGCCAGTAGATCTGTGAATCATTCATTGAGAAAGTGTTCCTTGTGGAAACACTTTTGCTATTGAATAGAGTGATGTCATTTTCTTTTCCTGTTTCTGCTAATTTTCTGTCTCACTTTACCATGTAGAAATCTTTTCATTTCATTTTAATGAAATACAAGAATTTGCATAAGAATTAAGTGAATACATTCAGAACAAATCTCTATGACAACCAAAGAACTTTTAGGTAAATTAACATTTATTATATAGAGCCAAGTATTTTAAAAAATTGTTAGCACATACTGGCATTGCAACAGATCTTGTATTTATATAGGGCGGTGTCTTGCCTGAGGCTGTACATGATTTAACAGGATGCAGCCCACAGGTAAGATGTGGTACAAGACTTTTGGATAAAAGTCAGCTAGAGGCAGAATGAAAACGATTCTAAAACCAATGATGACTTTTTTTGATATTGTGATATTTGTAAAGAATGATCTAAAAAGCAAATATGGGCATAGCATGAAGAAAGAAAGAGAAACAATGTTGGGAACTGATAAAGTAATAAAGAATTTTACTGTTTGGGATGGCTGAATAGATTTAGTAGGTCTTTTGAAAGCTACAAAATAGCATTTCTAGATTTACATACTGAAAGGCAACCGACTCCACAGTGTGGAGAAATAGTATTTATAGCAGCAGTATTAAATGATGGCTAAATACTGCAAATTTTAGAGTAACTGTTTAGATTGATTAGCACAAAACTAAGTGCACTTACCAATCGGAGGTATTCAGGCGGATTTCTGGAGGATGGATAGGGTGGCCTGTGTGGGAGTGAAGCAGGGAAGTAAAGCTAAGAATAGGAGAACTAGTCCATTTAGAGTGTGGTGGAGGAAAAAGTAAGTTTCTTAAGGTGGGTAAGATTTCAAATTTTCTTGATCACAAGAAGTCACAAGAACAGCTTGTGTTTAAAATTGCAGGCATAGTCGTTGCACTGGATTCCCATACCCAAGGAAAACAAAAGAGAGAGAGACTTTGGTTTCAGGGTCAGAGAGCTGGTAAAGTACCTGTTTCTTGTACCACTTGGTTCCTCTTCCGCATTGCTTCCTCTACCACCTGGTGCCCTCGATTCCAAGTTTCAAGAGTTGTTACAGTGCAAGGCTTGGACTGGCTCGGTGGACTGTGCTGCCCGAGGGAGGACAGACAACGCTTCCTCAGTCTTAGCTGAGAGGTCTCACTGCTGGGGCAACAGCCAGTGCTGACTGAGAATTTAAGGTACTGGCAGTCTTGCATGAAGAGACGTGTGCCATCAGTGCCTATCCCAGCCCAGCATCCTCTGGCAGTGGATGAGTCCTCTGCTTCCTCAAAGCAGGTTGCTGGGTGGTTTTGATTCCTTTTTTAACCACTGAAGCTGTGCAAGCGCTGTTTTGCTGGATTTGGAAATATCTGGCCCTCTGTTTTGTTACTTATTGAAAAATCAAACCTGAAGCCTAGTCCTTCGCTTCTGTGATGAAATGTTCGCTTGTTTATTTTTGTAGGAGATACATTGTTTCCACTTGTTGCCTAACATGCTCATCATTAATCCCCAGATACATGTATTCCAGTCAACTGTAAAATTGTATATCAATATAATTTTAATACTGCTCTGAAAATTGATTCTAAAGTGACACATTGAGATTCCCCATCTCTTTCCTCATTGATTTTCAGATCAAATGTGTTCATTTTAGCAGGACTGCACTCTTCCTTTTATTTTTTTCCTACCAGTAATAAAGTTTCTGCAGAGCAAGTGTGGCCACTACCAACCTCCTTTTACTATGATATCCCACTGCTTTCAGTGGCTTCCTAGAGATGTGGTGAATTAAAGCATAGTACCCAGTCCTAAGAAGAATATCCCAAAAGGACTAAAATCCAGTGCATGGTCTTCCCAAATTGTACTGTAGGCTGCAGAAGTATGGTGAATGCTGGTGAGAATTTATGCATCTGCTGATGCAGACTCTGATGAAGATGTGCATAATGGAAACATCGCAAGGAACACAGCAAGCGCTGCACTTCTGTGGTGGAGAGAGGCTGCACTGAAAACTGTCTGCAGAGTTAAAGGATTTGTATTGCCAGAAAGCTTGCAGTACTCAGAGGGAACAGAAATACTAGAAAGGCTAGATAGAAGTTGGCAAGCGTTACTGCAAATTATTAAGCACTTGAAAGCATACATGTGTGTGAGAAACAAGGCCACATAAATTTTAAAGTGTTTTATTCAGGGACAAAGTCAGTGGAGCAAAGTACAGCGTTGGGTGCAAAGCACACTGTCAGGCCTTAATTGTGCAGGTTATGTACATGTTCTACATACATATTCACTAGATGTTATATACATATTCGTTAGTTTTTCGGGAAACTATCAGCATATGCAAATGTCCTTTACCTAAGCGCATTAGAGGTTTCTGGTGGTCTTCAGGAGTCCTCTGGTGGTCTTCCATAGTCTTCCTCACTTCTCTGCTGTTTGACCCCTCTCAGATGATTCTGTGCAGTGGATCTTCTGCACACTTTGATACGTCTTATCTTAAAGAAAATGCTCGTTAGTGCCTCCGTTATCTATGTCTACACTTTGACATGATCCATATGGATACTCCCAAGCCAAGTTATCTAAAAAAAAACTGGAGTCCTTGCCTCCCTCAAAAATTGCAAGGCCATCCCAAAAGCAATTTTCTTTAGTACCTCACATCAATCACTCACCAGGCTAACCACACTGTTGGCTTACCTAATCACAAGACTCAGTCATATATCTAACTTTCAACACACAATTTAGCAATACTATGCCTGCCTAATTTTAGTGAGAGCTACAGCTGTAGCTCAACCCAGTTACTTTTAATATTTGTTCAATTATTTCTAATTTCTTTTTAGTGAAAGCAAGCAAAAGCAAAAATCCAATCATTATTTATCACATGTGACAATCATGTGGAAGCTGCCAAATTTCAACTACTTGCTGTGTGTAAGAGAGCATGTATCACATGAAACACATTATGCCATTTCCAGAGGCTTGCTAGGCGGCATGACGCTAAGGGTGGTTTTGCTCAGTACTAAATTCTTTATAGCTCTGTAACCTGACAGGCGGGAGGTTTTTCTACCTCTTAGCTTCAGCAGCAGCAGGGAGGGTGTTACCGCCAGCGCGGTGGGGTGGCTGTGGTGGGCTCTGGGTCAGGGGGTGCAGTGGAGTGGGCTCTGCTGGGTGACTGGACCCTGCGGGCGGGCAGGCAGGGGTGCCTCTTGGCACCATGGGGAGCAGGGCTGTCTGTGGCCGTAGAGGGGAGGAGTGAGGAGGGGCTTTGGGGAAATAATTCCCTGTTTCTCTTTATAGAAAGAGGCGCATGTGTCTAAAGGTGTTCACATGTTCTTAGAAAGACAAGACTAAATCAGGTGGTGTTTTAGGAGACCCATAGCTTGGTGTCTGTCAGTACAGATGCTGTTAGATGGGTATCTCACCATGTACAAGCGTAAACAACTGAATCAGCTTATTTCAATGTCTGTGCATGCAAGCACAAAAAAATGATTCTACATAAATGTGATTAGAATATGAAACATTTATTTCATCAACATTGCATTTTTGTTTGCTCTAGAATGTCATCTTTGATTTGAAGCACTGTCTTGAATTTCCTGGAAATTCAGTGTTTTTCCAAGCTTTTTTTTTTCTTTGATTTAAGCATTTCTGTATCCCTTCTTCTAGATTCCCTGCAGTCTTCTTCACAGTTTTTTTCTCCAGCACTCTTTTGGCCTACCTGGCTCTTTCATTTGCATATCAAAGGGAGTATTTAATTAGTTCCTTATTATTGCTGTTCCTGTCTTTCTGTCCTCTCAACAAAGGTTTAATCTTTCTTCATCCATGCTTTTCTTAAGGAAAAGTAGGTATATATAGCTGGTTTTGCTTCCATAATAACAAAATAAGACATTTCTTCAGGTTTCCTCCCATTATTGAAAAAGGGCAATGAGTCATTTTTAATCTGCAGGCTGAAATTGAAAAATCCTTGTAAAGAAGCTTCATTGGTCTCAGGTAGGAGTGTTGTCATAATAAAGCAAACTGGCACACCTACCGTTTGACTTATGTAAAATATCGCAGGGAGGATGCAAAAAATAGATATGCAGATGATCCCCCAGCATTCTTACAGGACCTAAACTACAAGATAATCTTCTTTCAGTACTTTTCCTTACTGCCTAATAGCCAGGTTTTAGTTTTAAAGCAAAGTGCCCTTAGAAACAAATTTTCATCTTTAGCAAGAAGTATGTCTTTTTTTTCATTTATTGCTGTTACAGAAGATTAGGTTTTCAACTTGCTAGATTAATATTAATTAAGAATTAGGTTTGTGTTCTCAATGAGTCTGGATTCTAGACTTCTGAAAAAATAGTAGGTTAACCACATGTGACATAAGCTGTAATTGGCTTGCCAGTGCATATTATTCACATGTAACATCAGCAGATGAGTCATGTGCGTTGCACAATAATTCTACAGTTGGTTTTTTTTGCTCTCCTGTAATACGGGCCCACACTTTATTACACTTGTTTACTGTAAAGTGTAAATTCACAATGGCTTCATCTTCAGTGTCTGTGCACTCCTGGTATGTGTTTAATGTAAATAATGACAGCAGTATCCTATCCTTACCAACATGTAGTGTCTAAGTCAGGGTGAGCTGGTCTTCTACATGCTGTGGTCAAGAGGGCAGTCTTGAGCACCTCTTTGATCTCTCGTTTCCAGCAGTCAGGCAACTGGTGGTTTTCTTTTCTGCATTGGTCAGGCATTGACAGGAAGCTTTGAACCTCATCTTTTCTTTGATTTTGTTGAGTGGAGGAAAATACAAAGATGTTGGCTGCATTTAAGAGATTTATCTGTTTGAAAAAGAAAGGATAGAACAAATACTGGGTTACCATACCGTAAAATTAGGAATTTATTGCATGAAGGGAGAAATGTAAATTGAATTGTAACTATACTGCCACATATTTCTGATCTTAGTCACATATGTTGGAAAATCTGAGAACTTCAAATCCTGTTGAAACCTGAAAACTTTCTGCCTTACATGTTTCTAAGGTCAGGTGTACAAGGTAATTCTTCAGCTGTTGGGCTCAAGGCATGGGCAGGGTGGCCCATTCCTAGGGGACATAGGCCTGAGCAATGGTAGAATTAAACTCGGCACACTCCTGGCAGCTCAGCCTATGTGCAGCACTTCCACAGCAGCAGCCCCGCGATGCCTGTCTTTTTCCTGTGGTGCATTGTGGAATATATTTCAAAATCTATGGCAGTTTGAAAGCAGAGGGTCAAACTAGCACAGCACACTTTTGATTTTACTACCTTGTAACCAGATTTGAAATTGTGTGACGATCTCCCATGCCCTACTAAAGATTGTAAACTTAACAGAATGATGACGTGAATATCTGTAATACATGGAATCCTGTAAAGCAACGACAGTGTTGTAACATGCATCCTGTGCCATAGTCAGAGGAGCAAGTTAGCACCCAAAATACCAGCAGGGAAGGGGGTAGGTGGGACGGGGGCAAGGTCTGTATTCTCAGAATCTTTATGGATGCTACAGACAGGAACCTGCTGGCTGACACTGAATACTTTATTTGAATTAAAAAGAAGGAGGAAGCCTAACCAGTATATTTGGGGGAACAAAGACCCAAACAAGATGGTCAGTGGGGCTTAGGTCTCACCATGTAATCTACCAGAGGAGGATAATTCAGCCTGAAATAGCTAAGGAGGAATCTTACTTTCAAGCATAATATAGCATTTTATTGTGTAATTTATGATTTTTCTTAACCTCTTCCCTAAACTTGAGGCTAAAAGCCTAACACTTTGCCTCATTGAGTAAATTTTGCTTTGTTTTACCCTTGTGGTGGTAAGTTCAAGTAAAGCTCTTTCTGATGGTTTAAACAAATGACTAAAGCAGGGGAAGGGCTGGAGCTACAAAAAGGCAAAGGAGGCAAAGCAGTGCATATGGGATGGTAGCTGAAGGGCTGCCAGAAAACAAAATAAAACTTTCTAGAAATAAGGCCAAATAATTATGCAGCCAAGAAATCATGGTGACACAGAAGAACTCCTGCTTGAGAGGGATTGCTTGCTGTTACCGATGCCACATGAATAGACTTAGTTAGCTGTGAACACAATGAGTGTTAAGGTAAAATACTTGCAGCTGGTTAGCAATATCCCTGTACATGTATCCCTATTTTCTGTGGTGCCATACTTGTTACAACTGTTTCTGGTGGATTATAATCTTTGCATTGTTTCTTACTGCATTTAATCTTCTGATGAGTATCTAGTAATGCTTTTCATGTGTACGTTAGTCAACTCCTTTCCTGTCAGCTTTTGTAAAGGTGTAAAGAATTGCATTGAAGGTAGCTCAATATAAGTGTGTTATTTCAGAGAAGAGAAGTGACAAAAAGATACTGCAAAACAGGGGAAGTGGGGAGAAAGGAGTATACCCTTCTTGCCATAAGCAGAGTCTGTTTCTGGACTCTGCCGCAGAAGGTCTTTACAGCAACTTTTGACTTCAGAGGTTATAGGCTTCTTGCTCTCCTGCTTTGTGGGGATTTTAGGGCATTGTTTTGTGAAACTGGCTAGTGTGCTTGCAGGATATCATTTCATAGAATGTCTCATAGGCACCACAGGTTCTGTTTCTAAACAACATCTGTTTATGTTTTCTTGGGGTTTGAAAAATTAATATGGTAAAAAATCAAAACTTCAGGTCAAAGATCTGACCTTTAAGGTAACTCTCTGAGGGAGAATGATTGTAGTTCACAAATACTGTGTGTAGTTAAATATAATAGTAAAAAGACTGTTGAGTGTCTTAAATGGAGCAATAGTACATGTTAATGATAGGTCCTTCTTTTATTAATTTCTTTCATTAATTTCTTTTATTAATTTCTTCTGTGTTGTGCAAATCTGTATCTTCTGCTCACTCTGTTTAACAGAACTGCGTTTCTATAATACTTTGTTCTGTAATGGCAGTTATTGGAGAACATGCAATGTAAATCCTGAGTCAGCCCCCAGACCCTGTACCACTGCTGGTGTTCTTCTAAAAGAGCTGCAGTAGCAGAGCTGGGCTTTGTCACTTGTAGCTGGGTGGGGAGGCCAGCCCAGAAATCTGCATTAACTCTTGCTGCCTTTTCTATGCAGCATGACATACAATATGTTGAAATACACCACTTCAGAACATTATCTTAACATAGAAAAATATTTTCTTTATTTATTTTTTTATCATGGTAAGGTTCCAGGGAGATAACATTATTAAAGAAGAAAATTGAGGTTTAGTTTGTTTTTACAAGATTGAACTGATATAAAATTAAAAAAAAAAAAAAGGGAGAGAGAAAACCAGATGTGCAGGATCTTCAGAACTCATTTATATTGCTGAATTCACCATAAGCTGCACCTGGTCAGCACATTTACAAAATCAACCTATTACATGTCATCTATAAAAAATAAACATAGCATGCAGGCTATTTACATTAAGAAGAAAAAAAAAGTAGTTTTAGTTTTAATGAAACTCTGTTTCTTTGCCTAAAGGGCACCTGTTCTCTAGCGATGAGGGAAAAAAAAGACAATTGTTCAGCCCATCATACTTGAGGTATAATTTGAAGCTAGTAAATTTTTACACCAACCCTTTCTCTTGAATAATTCAGGTCTGTGTGTGCATACCACAGTGCTTTTAGTTTAATAACTAACTAAATAAGGGGGGCAGGGGGGGAGCTTAAGTTAAATGTAGAAGTGAAAAAGCAGTTCCTAAAGGATACCTAGTTTTATCTGAGAATAATTCAGATTCCCTGAATTTTAGAAAATTCCAAAACCTTTCAACTGAATGTGTATATATTGTAAAGCTTTTTACCTAGTTGATATTTTATCTCTAGTTTTTCATTTAACTGCAAATCAAAGGTAACCTAAATTGCAAAAGGGTTGTTTTCAATTCTTTAGGAGGCACTCAAGAGTCCTTGTCATATTTAAATTTGATTGTTTTCTAGCTCATTTTTTAAAAGGATTTTTGTCTGCATGGTTTATTTACCTTAATGCATAATCCTGAACACAATTTCTCTTGCTGCATTTTCTGTAGGATTGTGGAAAAGGGTTACTACAGTGAACGAGATGCTGCTGATGCTGTTAAACAAATCCTGGAGGCAGTTGCTGTGAGTATTACCTAGCATCATATGCTCAGCACCTAGTATTTCACCTATAATAGCTCAATAAATACTTATGTGTGAAAGAAGCAGAGTTCACTGGAGGCACTCCACACAAGTTCCCTCCTATAATTAATTTTGTATTGATTTTTTTTAAGGTAGCAGCACTTTGAAGGGCAAGAAGTGACTTTGGATAGCAGTCAGCAATAAATTTAATGCTCTAAGTCACCTGTTACAGTGCCATGTGTGCTCTGTCCAATCTCAGAAACCTGTGGAGTTCAGCACTGATCATTTTAGCCCCCAAAGTAATTTGAAATTGCTGGCACTTGTGTAATCTCTTGTACATTTTTTTGCAGACTGTGTCACAGTAATTTATTTGGAACCTTAAACAAGTGCATTACTTTTCCTCTCAACTTAAAAGAGTGATGGATTGGCTGAACATGTTAGCTTCATAAAGAGTATAAGAATTTGAGTCAGAGACTCCCTACAGAATATTGCCATGAAAACATGCTTCATTTGCAGTTGTTGCCTGAAGGTGGCCAATCACAGTTTTTACCACTATGCAGGAGCATTTATACAAACAAGCCTCATTGCAAGCAATTATGGACTACTGGGAAAGAGGATAGTGTACATTACAATATACCTGTCAAAAAAATCAGTTCTCACTGCTCTTCAAATTGCATGTACATGCGCAGAATGACAGGAATATTGAGAGAGATCAGAATAAAGTTTGGTGCCAGCAGTTTGTGCAGTTCCTAATACACCTTCTTGCTCTATATTTTATGTGTTTTTTCAAACATTCAATTTTTTTTACAAGTATTTCACATTCTATCACTTAGAGAAGGGTGTAAAGATTTTAGAAACTAGAAGCTGAAGGCTTCTAGTGGCTACATACAGTATTTCTGTACATTATGCATATTCTCAGACACTTGTAGCTCTTCCATGTGATTTCACACCAGGTATTCACCAAACCAGCAATCAGATGCTGGGAAAGTACTTAAGAAATTAATTTATCAAATGTCTAGTCTATATGCTAGCACTGATCACTTCCAGTGCAGAAAAGAGGGGACATGCTGGACCAGAAAAAACAGTCCAGTTGGGACACTTGGAGCGTTTCAGACAAACAGTAATATAGAGGCGATTTTACTTTGTGAAACTAAGATGTTAGCAAGGCCTAAGGAGAGATAGATGCTAAGGATTTTGCCTTCTGCTGTGCCTGGCAGTCTGACTTCAGAGTCAGCAGGAGATATTTTGGATTTTATCCAGTGGCCCTGCGTGGTTGTCTGCAGCAGATGTTTGGAGTAAAGCAGCCAGGTAGCAGAAAGACCGCAAAGATCTTGGAGAAGACACAGGTGCTCAGAGGTCTGCAAACATTACCTATGGGACATGACTGACTTTGGGTGTATCTCCAGACTGTCAGACTTTTCAAACAAGAAACAACAGTTGATCAAATGGAAAAAAGACAGGTCAGCCTGAGGGGCTCTTTCAAAGGATGGTAGTGGTGAGGCAGGGGCTGTACAGATCATCCACGGAGATGCAGTGTCAAAGGAGCTGTCCTCAGGAAAGGACCAGCGATGATGATTGACCTCTGTGGAAGGTACCTACAGGTGAGGAACAGTTAATGGAGTTACAACAGTAATGCGGTTATTCAGAAGGAACAGGCCAACTGGGGCATATTTACCTGAGATGATAAGGAAATACCCCATTGCAAAAACTCCTAAAATCATGTTTTGGTATTATTTGTAAGCCTGTTCACATTAAATAAGATGTGAGAACTGGTGTTTACAGCAGTAACCAGACATACATGGTTGATGGTTGGATACAATGATCTTGAAGGTCTTTTCCAACCTAAATGATTCTATGATTCTATACTGCAGGACCATCTTGTTCACTTCATGCTACTTTCTGAATGATATGATGCTTACAGAATCACTTGCATACAAAGTAATCTAAATTATGTATTTAAGTTTAGTGCACAGCATAATGCATTTGTATAAACTTCTTAAAATTGGGTCAGATTATTATTTTATGACCGATTTTTTATTCCAGTTGAAGTGCCCCAGTTAAGATGGTTCTACATCATTTATCATTCTTTTGCAAAAATCATGATTAAGTTTTGCTGAAAGATGTTTCAGAAGGTGTTTCAGCTCTTTATTTTAAAAGCCAAGAACCAGGTGAAGATCTTCAGCTTCTATGAAATGTAATAGCTTGGCTGAAATCAATGGAACAATGATGTACAAAAGCTAAAAAGCTGACCTTTTTATGAGCATGCAATAATTTGGATTTTAATAGATCCTTGTACTAGATCCCTAGCTAGGATGGACTATGTTGACTTTTGGTCTCACAGCTGACACTGAACGTCTAAGTCAAAGCTGGGAAAGCTGTGAAAGTGGCAGTTCCCAACTTGGGAGCTTTGCAGGCTGTAAAATTGACAGAATGGCGTTTGTGAGCAGAATGGGAGTTATTGTTAGAAACTGGAAAATACTGTTGCCACAGAGTAATCTTCCCAGAATAAAAGGAAATATATCCATAGATCATTCTTAAAACCAAATAATTGTACAATCTCCTCAGTAGACCATGCCAGTGAATACCCTCCTGGCATCAGGTATGCATTTTGACCTCTGCAATTTTTTAGAAATTGCTCTTAGCAAGAGAAGCGTTCAGCCTTTCCTTTGCTGAACTCTCTTGAACTAGTATACTTGTTTTATAAATCCCTTGTTAAGGGCTGTCACTGTAGTAATGTATCTGTCCTCACAGTGGATCATGGACTTGAGGAGGTATTATGTCTACATTTAGGAAAGTTTTTTTTGAGATACTTCTAAAGGATTTAATCCAAAGTGTAAAGTGGGATTTTAAAAGCACCTAAGCATTTTTGTTCAATTCCTTTTGAAATTGTTAAACCAAATGGACTAATACTCTTAAAAAAAAAAAAAAAACAAACCAAAAAAGAATCCCATAAATCTTCTAGGTATGTCTGTTTCTTGTAATATCTAAATACGTGTAAGCCTAGGTCTAACTGACTTACCAAGAATTAAGCAAGCAGTCAGAGTAGCACACAGAAAATTAATCTTAATCTTCCAGGTCACAAACCAGCATAAATATATCAGTCATCTGTCCCCCCAAGAACAGAGAAAATAATGAAACCAGTATTGTTTTGAAGACCACTGCATCCATTTTTCTCTTTTCCATGATTTTTCTTTCTGCTGGTTGCATGTGATCCAGTGTTCCCAGTCCATGACTGTATTTGCCCTTAGTGGAAACAAATTACCTCTTCTTCTCTCTTCCTCACCTTCACCTTTTCCATTATTCTTCCATTGGTCTTCAAGCTGGGAGATAGCTTCATTCATAAGATACAAAGGCTTGTACAAAACTAGGGCAAACCAGTATTCATCTTTTTAGCTCTTTTGCTGCACTGTTCAGAGCAGGTAGGGAGGTTTTGTTGCTACCTGACATCTCAGAACTGGGTGAATTTCATTCCTGAGAGAGGATGTATTTGAGGGCAGTCTCTCTTGGCATATCATTGTCCTTTCTCTCCTTCTCAGAGGATCAGCTGTATACAGTGTGGTTTTCTTGCATGCTTATTCTGGTAGCAGTTTTTCTATTCTGTGTAATTAATTAATTTCTACGCACAGATGTCCTGAGGCCAGATCTTCACTGTCTGACTTTCAGAATGAGTTTTTGATGTTATGGAATTCAAATAATCTGTGAAATATTGGTCAGAAATAGACAAACACTTTTTTCTGTAAGAGACATCTACTTTTTAGCTGGTCAAACTTAAGAAAATGATGCTGGTGTTTTTTTAATGTGTACTTTCAAAACCTGATATTTGTCAGTAAAAATAAACTTGTGTTCCATCCTGCCTACTCTGCATTAGTGTCAGTGATAGGTTTCTGCTTGAGGGTTAAACTACGCTTTTCATTATATTTAAATTTGAAATTATTTTTAACAGTTTACTTTTTGTAATTAGCGTAGTTACTACATACCTTCTGTATGTAGTTTTGAACTCATCCAGCAGTCTTTTAGTTATTTCTCGTCACATTTTATAATAGGTTATTTTCTTAGGACTGGCCATTATCTTGTCTAGATAGGAACATTTTCCTGAAACTATATATGGGACCCCCTCTTTTTTTATTTCAATTTTCTACCACTTCAGTCTTCATTGTGTGCCCACACTTCTGTTCAGTTCCTTGTCAGCTTAAATTCACAGGGAGCACACTGAATTCTCAGCTGTGATTGCAAAGACTGAGGGCATTTAGTCACTTGCAGGTTTGAGAGGGAAAATCTGGATTAAAGGTTTATATTCATTTCAGTGAACTTTGATCTGTCCAACAATGAGCTGTATGATAGTAGGTAAGAACCTACCACGAATGTGCAGCTTGCAAGTATATTTTACAGACCCTGAGGCTCTGGTGTGTCTAACAATTAGAGCTTAGACCAAATGGGGTAATCAGACTTTTAAAGACTGTCTGAGACCCAAGAGAATTGATTAAAATATTTGGGGGTTTTGGCACTTAAAGAAAAGTGGACATTAGGTAAGATTAAGAAAAGCTTTCATTTTTTCTATACAACCATTGAGTTAGTGCTTGCTGGAGATAGAGGCAACCAATGGATTTTATTTTTAGCCTCCAGCTACGAGGTGAACTTAACGAAGGTATAAACTGAATTCTGAAATTCTGAAATTTTGAATGAAGCAAATGCATTATATTAACTATATATACTTAGCCAGACTTAAAAAGGCACACTGACAGGAAGAATAAGTGTATTGAGACAAACAGGGAAGAAACCTGGGGCTCTATTCTGTAGAAAATGAAGTTAAATTCCACACAAGAGAGCGGCAGGGATGCCTAGGTATTACAGCACAGGATAAAGACCTGTGTAAAATAGTAACAAAATTGGGGAATACTGTACGTAAGAGGAGGAATATTATGCATGATGGTAGATATTGAAGAACACTGACTTAATCTCTTTAGAAGATTTTGCAGATTTCTCCCCATTCCCTGAGGAATCTGGAATGTTCTCCATTCTCCCTTTGACAGTAGGGAGTGGTTTTCTGAGTCTGTTCCTGGCATACGTGTTGTTCAGGGTACAGTTAGGAAACAGCAGTTGTTGTGATCTAAAGCTACCAAACCCCAGCAATCTTGCTTTTCCAGTGGGGGAGGAAGAGGAAATGTAAAATTCTGTCAAATTTTCAGAATGTTTGCTCGAAAGTGGTATTTCAGTAACTTGCAGGTTTAGGCCAGATTCAGCATGTTCATTGAGTATGCGGTTTTTAGTGAAGGGAGCAATGCTTGATACTGTAAGACAAGAAGGAATTTGCAGTTCCAGCTGCAGTTCTGTGCTAAAGATTATGATGCCATGTTGTGTTCCCTGGCAGCATGGTCCACGTTTGCCATTCTCCTTCTAGCCTGCCAACAGGAACAGGAAGAAAAGCACAGAGATGGTTGGTTTTCAGATTTAACACTTGCACTCTGGCAAACTCTTCATTTTGGGAAATTTGCATGGCAACGTTTTGGAAGAAGAGGCAATTAACACTGAGTTCAAAAGAGGCACAACAGCTCCCTGCAGTTAAAAGCACTGTTTGCAATGTAGTTGAGGAAATATGTAACAAGGACGTTTGTATTTGTTCTCTTTTTTAGACGAAAAAAGGTTGTCAATATGCAGGAGAAATTCTGTATTACTTTTATAATAATTCATGCAGGGAAAAACACCACATAGAGAACCTAGGTGCTGAATCAGTTTTCTTTCTTTGTGCTAGTTCTTCAGCTATCTCCCATCACTGAGGTGGTGTGGAGCACTATTAGCCTTAATCTTGCCTGGGAGCTAAGGATTGCTCACAGAAACTGAACTGGAACCTTCAGGCAGGTACGATGTTGGTAGCTGTGTCCCTGAGCTGGGAGTAGCTCAGAGCAGTTAGTGCTGCCGGCCCAAGGTGTTCAAGAGCTGTTCTGTTCATTCTGATTTTTGTAGCAAAGCAGATTTGGGGGTGTTTGGTGCCCTTTTTTAATGGATGAAACACAAACACAAAGTCCTTTAGTATACCTTTTCCTTACAGGATTATCAGTTATAATGTCCTGGAAAACTGACTGTGTGTATATATTAACTTGCCTTCCAGATTTCTCCCTATGTATTTGTTGTTGGGTTCTGTTTGGTTTACACTTTGTCATATAATGTGTTGGGCGGTTCTGCACTTCAGTCATGTCAAATGGGCTGCAGGTGGAGGACATGGAAGATGTGATAATGGAGTGCCTTGTTGTCACATGAAGTCTTGACTGGGGCTGTAATGAACACCTTGTCTTTTGACCAGTATTTTGTAACATGGTTTTTGTATTTGCCAGCTAGTTTGCTCTCGATTCAGCAACCATGACTGTAAAACTCCTACTAACAACTTCACCCAGCAGCAGTCTTTGCTCTCCAATGCCCTTCTGTCACCACACCTTGCTCAGTGTGCTCCCTAGCTGTTCATCTAGTCTCCTAAAAGTGTGGTTTGTGAAGGAAGACCAGCAGAGTAGGTACAAAACTGTACATGTTTCTGGGCTTCTTCAGAGCAGCTGTTAGTTTTAGCTGCTCATATTTCAGATAATGCTATTCTCAGGAAGAAGACTGGGAGACAAAAATATTTGAACTTCCCTGGACCACATGAAAAGGAGAAGAACCTGTTCCAAGTGGAGCTGTCCTCCTCTGGTGTCCTGCCACCTTGAAGAGTAAGGCAAAGCAAAACCAAAACAAAACACCCTTTCTACCCTTTGTGACTGGGCAATATTTTCTTTTGGCCTGTTGAGAAGGATAAAAAGGAAAGCGTACTCTTCTGTGCAACCAGCCACATAGTCAGCCTGGCTTTGCAGGGATGGCTTGTGGTAGCTGTAGTATTGACACTGGCTAGTGCTCTTCATCCAAGAAACAATACTAATTTCATAACACCGTTAGCTCCTGTCCTGCCTTGTTCAAGATAAACACCAGGGGAAAGGCTTTTTTAAATAGCGTTCAAAGGTTAGGACTTAGGTTTGCTTTAAAGTGTTCAGTAGTGATGTGGTGAAGAACATGGTGGCTTTTAATCCTGGTAATCACAAGTGCTGTGTAAACAACCATGTGCATTTGGACATGAGCTGTTTTCCATTTTGTGGTAGGGATGTAACTTCTGAAGAAAAAGGACCAGATGGGTCCAGCAGTCTATAGTAGGTCCCATCATGTTTTTTTCAGAAATGTCTTCTGAGGCATGAGACATTAGCCTTCTATGGTCTTATTTTGGAAATCTGCATGGGGACATGTGAAGAGCTTTCTGTGTAACTTTCTGTATTTTTATTAGTATTTGGTCCTTCTTGTGAGCTTGTCATAAGGCTAATGCAACTACATAGGACCCAGTGCGTCAGTGAGTGAGTTTAATGGAACTCTTAAATTTAAACATTCCGATACCTATAGGGAGTCTTTTGGCATTTGTTCTATTTCAGGGGCTTTAGGGGCAAATTGATTTATATTAAAGATAACTGTAGCAAACTAACATAAAATTCAAATTTCTGTATATTCAAGTTCTGCTGTGTTTCTCAAAAAATTTTTTAAAAAGCTAACTTTTTTATTAAAGTTAAGATAGCTCCATTTTTAGAAAACATTAAGGAATGATAAGATATTGACACGACTGGATACGTACAGAGTTTGTTACTGTTAGCTATATGTAAATAATTTAACTCAGGTGTGAAAGTGACATTGATTGGAGAATTACAAAAATGAATTCTGGAACATTCCCACAGTACCAAAATGGCCAATAGGAACTAAGGATAGTGGAACCATGTCTATAAAGAAATTTAGCAAGATCACTAGTACCAGTTAAAAATTCTGGTTATTTCAGAAATGGCCCAAAAGTAAGAAGGAATCCAACAAATTCTAAGTCCCCTCCTTTTATCAACATCTTTTAGTTTGCACTTTTTACTTTGCACTTTATTTACAGAAAAAAAAAGAGTCCCCTTCATAATATTCAGTTATTGACACAAAAATACAGGGGAGTACTGAATTTTTAACTGTAATAATTGTTAGATGCAAAATATTTTGAAGCTATTTAGATCAAGAGTTGAAAATCTGTCACCTGAACATTAACTGCAGCAGTGTTTTTGCACTCATTCATCACGTTTCATTCCTTTCTGTAGCTTGTATCTTTAGCTATGATCACTCCTAGCAGCATACTTAAAGAACTGGATTTTTGTAAAATATTGGTTTTGCTTACAAATTGCTAATGTCAGAAATTTCATGTTTAGGACAACTGCATGGCTTGTGGCAGTAGGCCTTGCACAAATTGTGCATATGAATGTCTGCAGAGTTGTGCAGAAATCAGATATATGCCTTTACCCATTTCCACTTAAATGCCTAGCTGGAATTATGTTTAAATTGATAAGAGATTTGCAGATGTACATGATATGCAAACATGCAGTACATAAATCTAAGAGCAATTTGAAAATTATACTGAGACCATTTGCTTTTTATTGAAATAAATGTACTAAAATAGATTTAACGTTCTAATTAGAAAATGGAGTCTGTCATCTATTAAAACATTGAAATTATTACTATTCTTTGATATTTTCTTTTGCTTAATTGAGAGATATTTTATTTTCTGAAAATAGAAATTAATAGAGAGCTTAAAACTTCGTATATCTCTCTGACCTAGGAAATAATAATAACCTTCACTTCACCCGAGTGGTTTCCCTATACTTGAGGACATAACTGCATAGTTGCATCGTTATATTGTCTAGGCGAAGTATGTGAAAATTGATGTCATGCATGGGTTTTTTTTGTGAAGTTCCGATTATTCTAAAGGCTGGTGGAAGCAGAGGGGAAGGAGAGCAAGCAGGTTCCACATCAGCCCTGCTGGCCAATTTTGCAGCCCATGCATCTGTCTCTGCTTCCCGTCAAGGCTGTTCCCAAAAGGGGTTTCTCCAGTGGGCTGCCTGCTTTTTTCTCTGTCACCTGCAACTTGCCAAATTTCCTCTCTTCCCTGCATTCACACATACCAACATATGATATTTTTCCAACTATCTCACTCAGTTAAAAAGCAGCACAACAGAATTGCTTTCTTTTGTATTGCATCTTTTTTTAGCTTCAAAGCAGCTTACCTAGTACACAAGTCACTTCTAACTTGTATATGGTTGACTGTAGACCAAACAGATGTCCTGAAGAATATATTCTAATATGTAAGCCTCCATAGTGGCAGTTTTATCTACTTCTGCTAAGCTAATTTTGTGCATGTGACAAATTTATATATACTTATTATATAACACTCAACATGACAGCAGTTGTAATGATTGCTAACTATGTATACAACAATTGTACTTCATGAGTTATAAAGAAATGCCTGACCTGAAGCAACTTTCCAAAAGTCTCAAAGCAACATTTCTTTGTTACACAAATTAATACAGGGAATGTCACAGCAGATACGCTGGTTATAATAACTGATTTAACAAAGTTTGGATAATTGACAGGTATTCTGAATTCCCTGTGAAGTCTTGTCCTGAAGGAAGGTATGAGACACTGACTCAGTGGGGTTTTATTATAGGGAAAGCTTACTGCAGAGGGTTTTACAGTGCACTTGAAATCACAGTAAGGGAAGAAAATATATGTAATTATAATTTTACTATTTATAACCATTTATACTTATAAAATTATATTTGTGTAGGCAAATCACAGTACAAGAAAAAAATATGGAGATTAGTCTCCATAATAAGAAGCATATACTGTCTGACGTGTTCTTGCTTGTAGCCTCTTGAAATAGCATAAACACCCACTTTAATAGTGATTGTAGTAGACTGCAGAATAAAAAGGTTCTAACAATATTTTTAAAAAGTACTTCCATAAAAATCTTGCCTCATATGCGTAATAAACCCTATATATCAAGGCAGCGTGTCAGACAGAGTGGAGGAATTAAATAAGGGGAGAGTCTTTTTGTTTGCTTGTATATACCTTATTAAAATCACAGTCGGTGAAGGCAGGCAGGACCAATGGTTGGATTGATACCAAGGTGTGTTTTGCAGGGCAATTATATGCATTCTTCCCTTGAATCTGAACTGTAAGTATTGTCATGAACATGGCATGCAACTAAATGACTTGTAGGGAGAAGTAACAGTATCCATCCTAAGGCATTGCTGCTGGGTTTTTTTTAATTAAAAAAAATAGTTACCCTTTGATGTATTCCAGACACAAAGTGTTTACTTCTTCAAAATTTTTTCATGAGGCTTGAAGGTGAATCCTCTCAAAGAGGGTGATTTAACACATCACATACAGAGATGACTCCATGGAAGCTGGGAAATCATCTCGGCCTTTTCTTCCATTTGGTGACAACATTTTAACGAGGGCTTTGTGAGTGTCCCAGGGAGACCTTTCTAGCACACTGCTGTCAAGAACAAATAAGCAAATAGGTAAACTGTCAAGTTATGTAAGAAACCTATTGAAGTGCTGACACTGCCTGAGAGAGGAATGCATTTGTGTCCTAAATGTGCTATTTCTGAAGCAATGTTAAGTAATGGTTTCATACATAGGATAATCTGTTTAGAAGGTGAGGGCATTTTGAATGAGTAGTTTCATCATTTTGCTAGCTTACATGAATTTGTTTTTCTTGTTTGCTGTAAAGAGATTTAAAATTAATTTTTCTTGTTAATGATGTATTTAAGTTCTTGGAAGGGAAATAGAGTGGGGCTTATTATCACACTAGCCTGATCCATCAGTACCTTGATTCAGTATTACTTTGTGGAAAACATTTTTGGAGACCTGTTTTAAGCTAAGTGCAAAGTTCTTTTTGCAGCACACAGAGAAAAGATTTATAGTCAAAAGAGTCTTGCAATGCTGCCATCAGCAATAAGGAAATGAGGGTATTGTATTTGCTATTATCTCTAATAGAGGAAATGGAACAAGCACTAATGATCATGCTGCAGATCTACTGTGTTACAGTTAATGTCCAGTGCAGCAAAAAGTCAGTGTCGTATTTGCTAAGTTGTCATATCTTAAATTATGTTTTCATCTGAGTAAGGTGTCCACCTCTCATTTTGGAAACAAGTTACTACAGTATTGATTTTGAAAAATATTTGGAAATAGCAATGAAAGTGATTAATTAGCTCTTGCTTTAACTCACAATGCACCACAAACACAGTGCCAAATGCTGCTGTTTTCGAGCCAGTTGATTCTTATTCCAAGAGACTGACATTTACAGGGAAGTTGTCTAAGAACTGATTAAGGACTCGAGGATTCCATCTCTCCCCAAGTAATCTCAGGCATATGGGCAATTTGCCTGTACTTTCATTTATAAGATGGGTTGTTGAAAATATTGTGAGGAGAGTGCTGATCCAGTCCAAAGGCTGGGTCTATCTGCCTGATTAACTGATCTTTGGGGCATCATTTGGCAATGGCCTGGCGATCCCCTTTACATGGGGAACAGCTTGGAACAGGAAACAAGCTTTGTGCCAACACTGGGCACAAGTCTGAGTCTTGGCTTTAGACAGCCACACGTTTCTTTTCTGTATGTTATCAAGCACACTGTTATCAATTAATAAAGCACAAGTAAAGGAAAATGACTGCCTTTGTCTTGGACTTCAGCCTGCTAATACCCCTTTTTTTATTATAATTTTTATTGGATCTATTTTGCAAACTGTCATGCAGGGACATGGCATCCAAACATCTGCCCCTATGGAACATAAACAGTGTACAGTCTGTATCTACAAAACATACATTTCACTGTAGGAGCCTGGCAGGGCTCTGAAGGCTTCTTGGCTGGAGAAACTCCTAAAGCATCCTGAGAGCCTCACATATGGTGTAGAAACAGTAAAAAACTAGCATTTGGAGGCTACAGAAAGGGTCCAGAAGGATTCATATCAGATCGCAATGGAGACTGAGGAGGTCTTGCCTCAGAAATTGCCCTTGGGGAAATATCAAGGTAGAAAACCACCCAGCTGTGCATGAATAGATAGAGGAGAAACACTAACTGGCACTGCAGGAGTTTCACCAGCAACTACTGCTCTTCATCCAAACTGTGCAACCTTGATAAAGTGAAAGCTGTGTGGACAGGTATTACGCTACTTCTCTAAGGGCTAAAAGGCATCTAGTTAAATGCTACATTGAACTCCTTAAAACTTTCTAAGGTTTGAGGAAACCTATAGAGGTTTAATGACTTTGAGAGAATTCTGTGTAGTGAGAAGGGCCTGAAGACATCTGTGTGCAAGAAGGTTCCCCTTTGTCCCCTGTGCAGACACCAGGCAGAGGACAGGAGCAGCCCCAGTCCCTGCAGTATGCTACCAGGCAGAAAATTGCTTCCCCAAGGAACTGGCACAGAGAAGCAGCACCTTTGCAGAAGTGACCATTTTACCCCTGAAAAGATTTGCTGAAGCCTAAGAAGGCCCCTTTCTTCAGCTCTCCCCATACACAGGGCTGTGTTTTTCTGTCTCCCAAGCCTGCCATGCCTGCAGACGTAAGTGAGGACAGGCTTGTCTACCTGTGTCTTCCTGTTCCTGCCTCAGTAATCATGGTTAAGGATAAAAATACAATGATTGTTCAGAAGTAAATTGCAAGTGAACCTGTGAAATGAAAGACATTTGCAGAAAAATTGCTCAATAGTACTATTATAGCCTTGTGCAATTTTTCGTCTCCGATTTCATAGTACTGGACTGACTAGATAGCAGGCTTTCAGCAAAATGGTTATTTGCAAAATTACATTTTTTCATTAGGTAATATGGAAGCTTACCTGAATCTCTGTGCCTGTGGTTTGAAGAAACACTAGAAGAATTTCTGCTGTCATTGGGGGAGATGCCTGACATGCCAAGGGAGTGGGATGAGCTAAGATTGCCTGACATTGATCACTCTTAAACAGGCTGTGTAATAATTTATCAGTCATTGTTTCAGATAAGTGGCTCCATTTCTGTGGTCCTGACAGCAGGAGTGAAACAGGATTCCTTACTTATTCCCTTGAGATTCCATACTGATCCCTTGAACTACCAGCAACTGTGGATATTTTGGAACTTGTAATGAGTCTGGTTTTCTCCCTTTTCATTTACTCTTTCCTGATGCTTTTTATGTCTCTATATGACCATTTTTACATGATGTTCTCATACTAGTTTGCTGGCATGTGCACAGTGCTTTCTGAACTCTTTTACCTCCATTTTTAGTGTTTTTCAGTAACTATCAACAAAACCAAGGAGTGTCTTGGCTGCAAATTCCACACACCCCTTCTTTTCAGTTGAGGTTTTTATAGACTCCTGTGTCTGAAGATTCAAAATCTAGCAGAGGTGAATAATGAAGCTGGTGCTTCCAGGGATCAATGCCACTCCACTCATCACTCCATTAAATTGGAGTGCATGATGGTGCATGTTACTTCATGAGCTAGAAATAATGAAAGATGATATATTAAGAATCAGGGTGTCTCCTTGATTCAGGTAATGCGTGATCAGGGGCTATTTAAGGAGTGTAGGCCTTCCAGATGTATTACATGGTGACTGAACGGAGTGCAGAGCCAATGGTAGTTCGGTTTCTGGGCACTGAGAAATTCAGTTGTTTGGTGAACAGTGCTGTATGTGGGGCTTTTGGAGGATTTTCTGACACAAGTTCTTGTACAATAGTAATGCTGGTCAGCAGCTGGAGTGTAAACAAACAGTATATTTCATTATTGGAATGTGCTTCTTCAAATATCCTGCTCAGCTGAGTCCATCCGATAAGCAGCAATAGCAGAAAATCAGTATGTAGTCAGTTAGGAAGTAAAAATCCACATCTTTTATTGCTTGAGTTTTATAATTAAGTTGTACCATTGTGGTTTCCCATTTATAAAGTATTATCATACTACCTAATTATTATCATAGTTTATGGTATTAAATATGTTAATTCTGGATTTTATTTTAGTGTGCAAAATTTAGCAACTGTAGAGCTAGGTACCATAAACTACCAGGGCTGCAAGTCATTCCTTTTTCTTGCATCTGACTGTGCCTGCTTCACTGATGTTCTTGTATCTTTCTATGTGACATATTGATGCATTTTTTTATGTTGCTATAAAGAACTCTGAAAAGCATGCAATAAAAACCTCTCAGTTTTAAAGCCTTAAAATTATGTCCTTCATTTAAAAATCAAGATTTAATCTAAAACTCGTTACGATGTAATAAGATGTATTACAGAACATTGTTGCTAACAAAAAATTCAGCATTGTTTTTTGTGCAGAGACAACACCTTAGAGTAAGTTTGCACATGTGCCTGCCTGGAAGGACGAATAATTGAAGAAACTGACAAACTAGAAATGTAACAGCTCCATGTATCTCATAAATAAGAGTTCTTTCTTCCTGCAAGCACCCTTCATTGAAGTGTCTTTAGTCTGAGCACCACATGAGGATTCAGATGTATATAGAAGCTGCATTTTGTCTTGTAGTCTTTCCCTTGGTGACAGGACTAAAAAGGTCTCTTCTCCTGGCTGCTTAATTTTTTCAACCTAGGGAGAGAGATGGTCGGTAAAGCCTCAAAGGTGTTAGTTTCCTGTAAAATGTAGTTGAAATTAGTCAGTAGGGTGAAAAATTATTTTGGGGAGTGAGCAGACATATTCCTTACATCTCCTTCCTCAAAAAAGAAAGGCTAGAAGACAGAAATATGATGCTGCTAATCTCCTGAAGAGCAGATCTGTGGAAACAGGGTTTCCTTTCCGTATTGTCTTCATCTCAGTCCTTGTTTTTTCTTCTGAGATCCTCCCTCTGACTTCATTTCTCACGGGAAATCCAGAGTTGGGAGGATCAACAGGCAGCCAAATGTTGGTTCGCTGCCACAGGTAGCCAAATCACCACAGCTCCCTACCTGATGCGAACTGACAGTCGCTTGGTGGTAAGCCACCGATGTCCCCTCAGAGAGGTGCTTCCACCACTCAGCCACTGCTTCTGCTTCAGGATTGCAGGGTTTCTGCCACCTCTGTGCAGCAGCAGAGGGACATTCCTGTCCTTTGCCCATGCCAGTGCAGATGCCAGTGCAGATGTGCACAGCTGGAATCTGCCAATGTCTTTGCCTTCTCTGCAGGGATTGCTGGAGGGCTGATTCCCCTCCGTGTTGCATGCTTTCCCCAAATCCTGTTCTCCAAACAATGCAGCACAGTGATGCCATGTACTCTATACCCAGATTTGCATTTTTGCGGAGAGCAGAGGAACAGGCAAGATGGGCTGCTGTAGCTTACGTGAGTGTTAGCTCATACTCCAGCAGCTAAAGTGATCTCTGTCATGATGAACCATCTTGTGTGTTCCAGCACAGCAGGCTGCTTTCAGTGCATCTGTGATGAATGCCACGTGTATGCCGTCCAAATGCAGAAAACGATGGCAGCTGCATTCACATAAGAGAAAGAAAAAGGGCTGCAGTTCTGTCTAACAGCACAGCGTAACTCTTCATGCTGCTTGTAATCCATCTTGGACAGGACACGTCAGTCATGAGGGATCAATTTACAGTCACTTGTTGCCTTGCTTGTAAAGGTTTCAGTGGCAAAACTGATGAGGGACAAATGTAAAAGAGAGGTCTGGCTTCTCCAAGAGGGTTGAAATACATTTGAAAGAGTAGGCAATGATTCAGTGTCCTTTCAGAAACTGAAGCCTTGATGGTATTTACTTTGTAAGTAATTATGGATTCTGCTGTTCATTTATACATTGGGTGAACATAAGCCAAGTTTTGTTAATAAGAACAGCATAGTGTTAGACAAAAGACTCTTAACAAGTAAGAGATGATCTCACTATTCTGAAGGATTTATCTGTTTTTCTGTGCAAGCATGACTCCTGCAATAATTTTGTATGTGTGGTTGTCTAGAAGAACAAACCAGTCAAAATAAATTAGTAAATCCACAAATAAAGTTAAAAGTTCCAGTCTCTAGTAAGCTCTGAATTTTCTAATTGGATAGTGCAAAGAAAAATCTGGTAAAGTGCAGAGAAGCCAACTCAAAGACAAAATGTTATATATTTTGCCTTTAAATACCCATGTGGTCACTGAAACTTGCAGCAAGGATCAGCTCTAGTATGTCACTTCTGAATATGAAATAACCATTTCTAGCCCTACATGGTTTTGCACTTGTTTCTGAGTGAGACTGTTGCTGTGCTGTACTGAGTCGTCACAAGAGTTATCAGTGGAGGTGTTTGAGCTGCCACTTTCCTAAGCTACATTTCAAAGTAGGGGTCTGTGAAGGATGCCCTGTTTAGCCAGAATACAGACCTGCTTCCTTTTCAGACTTGCTGCCTTTTCTCCATCTCTGCTAATGCTCTGGAGGAAGCAGCAGACTGAAGCAGGTAGGTATCTGAGCAGATCCTTCAGTGTCTTGTTTCAGGAACGCATGGAAGATATTTACAACTGTGTTTCAGTGGTATGAAGAAATGTTTAAATAATGTAATAAAAATACTTTCTAAACTGTCAAGCAAGGTCAGCAGAAGACTGATATAGTAGGGCTAACATTGCTATAAGAGCATTTGTTGAGAAACAGCTATTGAAATAGCCAGTAAAGCACGTCTCCTTTGGGAATCTTTTTAAGATCTGTTGCAGGTAACCCAGTAATCTAAGTTAAGGACCAGATGTCAGGGCTGTTTTCTGGTGCCCCTTCTAAGCAGGATGGTGCTCTGAGCATGCTCTGTGGCTCACATAAGCATCAGGGTTTGGAGGCGACAGGCAGCAGCATGGCTTTGGCAGGCTGGCCTCTGCTTCTGGTGTCCCCAGCACCACACAGATGTGCAAGACATACCCCCTGGGCTGTGCAGCTCCCTGTGCTCCAGCCTGCTGCCAGCTTCCCCCTGAAACAAATGCCAGAGACAGCTGGATTTAGATGGGTTGAGATCTGTAACTCAGATAACTCTATCTTCCCCAGAAAGCCTTTAATCTATGAAAGCAAAGATTCATGAAATGCTACCACCCTTTAGGTTGAAGTACTCCATGTGATGTAGTTAAACTGTTACACAGAATGGGCATGTGGCTTTTTAAAAGTAAATTATTCATCTCTGTTACCTTTTACTTACTGTTCTTCCTGGACTTCTTTATCTGTTGTGACCTTTTGTTTTATTTTTTCTTAGAGTTGTTTTTTCTGCATGAAATACAAACTGATGTATCTAAATAGTGAAAAATGATGGACTGCTTCATAGCTTTCAGTCAGTTTCCAGTTTGATTGATATGTTGAAAATCATAGAGTTGATGTGTTTGATCTAGGCAAGGAAAATTCAGTTCTTTAGTATGTTAGGGCATAGCTGAGCAACAGAAAAGAAGTGATTCACTGGGCTGTTGTTTTCAAACACTAACAATCTTCCTCAGAGAGTTGGGGGTTGTTTCAGAGCTGTGTCCAATATGTTGCATGCTTGGCAAGGGTCTTTGGCTGAAATCCTTTCACGCAGCTTTGGAAGTGTAAAAAGAAAGGATACCAGCCAAATAAGGTAGCTCTTTATGCTTCCCTGCTGGCCTTCCCATTGGCAATCATAAGAACAAAAGCCTTCTTCATAGCCCTTCCCCTGAGACCAGCTAAAATTGTCCCTGACACA
This sequence comes from Elanus axillaris, assembly GCA_026212715.1. Classification (NCBI taxonomy): domain Eukaryota; kingdom Metazoa; phylum Chordata; class Aves; order Accipitriformes; family Accipitridae; genus Elanus; species Elanus axillaris. The sequence goes on along the minus strand of JANZLQ010000079.1, from coordinate 23,113,837 downwards.
GCCCCTTCCAAAACTGTCATCTGCAGCCAGAGGTGATGAAAAGAGCCTGGCAGCCCTTCAAACAGGAGACCCCTATGACCCCAGAGTGCCCACAAAAGCCTGCTCATGAAAAATGGTGTGAAAAGCACTGCATACACAGAAGTGTGCCCTTGCTAGCAAGGACTGCAGACGTGTTTGTCACTGGCCTTCTTGACTGTTTCTTGTCCGCCTGCTGTAGCTCAATGCTATTCTGTTAACATTGCAGCACTTGGGGGAGTGTGCAGTTTTTTTCTGATTTGAAAAAGTAGTTTGTATTTTATCAATATTCTGAGCTCTGAATTCCGTGTGGGGAAGGAGGTTATCTGCTGGGGCAAGGAGATATAATCCTACACTGCTGATACTTGGGGGTATCAGAGAGCATGTGGACCTTCTCTGTCATTCCTCCTGTAATCCTGAGGAGGGGACAGCTGCATTTGTGCTTTTGGTTGATCAATGAATGCAAAACAGTGCAGGATGGGAGGCCATAAATGCTCTCCAGTTCCTAAAAGTCTGGACCTTTCCTCACACGGTCCAGCACACCAGCAGAGGACTGCAAAGAAACATGTTTCCAAAATGTTGGGAGATCAAAGACCCAGCTCTGAGCCCCTCTCTGGATGCAGTGTTTTCTGCTGAAACAAAATTGAATCTAGCTCTATGCCTGTTGTCCTTCCCTTCCACTGCAGGTATAGGCCCTTAAAGCTATTTAGATTTGCAGTGGGAGTAACCGCATGAGAGTTGAAAATAAGCTGCAGCACCTTATATAGTGTAGTTTCCTTCAGCTGCTAACCATTTTAATATCCTCTTAATTTTATACCTAAATATGTAAAATTTATTTGAAAGTAACAAAGAAGTATACAAGAGTGAAATATTCAAAGAAGATTTGTGCTTTTGAGAAGTTATTAGGTTACTTTTCTTTCTGTGATGTTTGGCAATGCAGGAAATTTTGCTTAACATTTCATGATAATTAGACTCAGGAACTTCTGTTTCAGTAATGACACAGACATATGGAGCCTTATAGTCAGAGTGACTGGCTGATTTTCATTGTGTGGTTTCACTAAATAGTGATTTACTATGTACATTGTACAGTGACTGGAGGATAATGTGCGATGAGAAAGCTGTGCAATCCTCTATAGTTTTCTTCATATCTGTCCCAGGAAAACACCACTCACATCATTTGCAACTTATGGGGAAGGTAATGTTGTTCAAAGTGAAAGGTATTATGATTTTGCTTGGGTTTTGTCTAGTGTCAGGAAGTTCAATCCCTAGATGCCTTCTAGCTCTAGTAATGTTTGCTTTGAATCGAATGCTGGTATCCCTGTTGCAGTTGTCAGGAAAGAAGTTCCAGTAAGTGAAACATCACACACTGAAACTCCCATCTCTATCCTTGGCTATTATTTGGCCAAAAGAAGAGGCTCTGTTTTTCCCATCCTCACTATGGAGAATCCTTTAGGTGTCAAGTTCAAATCACAGAAGCTTTAAAGAGCCTTTTACTTTAAAGAAAATGGTAGATAAGATAGACATTGCATTTAGGCAAGAAGGTGTTTCTGAGCACCGCTGCACTTCCACGCAGGAGTGTCACTGACTGTAAAACTGTGGCGTGAGCAAGGTGAAGATATTTTCAGGGCACCCTAAAGGGATCTTCTGCCACTGTGACCTTTCATTGGGGCAGATAGCTCTGGTGATCACTTTATGGGCAGAGTACATCTTACATGTAATATAGTCATGGTATTTAAAGATAACTGTTGCAGTATATTTGTGAATGAATGTACTGTAAACATGTGGACAAGCACTTTGAACTTGGCTTGGCCACTCTTCCTTGTGATCTAGCATAGGTCTATTTTGCTGTGTTTCCCCTGTGTTTGGTATTAATTTTCTTTTTTCTGAGCAGGGGATCATTGCTAGCAAACAATACCTCAGTGTTCCTTCTAATAGGTAGTATGTTTAGTTTAAAAGGTAAATGAATTTAGCTGCAGATTTTGTCGATAATGCTAGTGGGCTTGTTCTGTTCCTTAGGCATCAACACTGACATTAAGTGTACAGAACTTATGTTTTAATTAACTTAGAAAATTGTTTAATGTGATTTAGCAATATAGCTCCATTTTGTACTTCAAATAAGTCTGCTCAGACCAAAGCATTCTGCATGTTAAATAAATGCACCCTGCTGAAATACAATATTAGAAATAAGTTTATTTAAAATGTTGTTACATGTGGCATTTGATTAAGCATCCTTACCCTATTTCAACATAAAGAGGAAAAGACTGTGTTGGAAAACAGGTGTGCTGTGAGACATGACCTGGACAAACTGGAATAAACCCAGGGTAAAAAAGCTGAGGCTATGCTGGGTTACTAGAACCCTTTATTAGGCTGGAAAGTACACCCTTCCACAAGAGGGGGTATGCATGCCAGGCACCTTGTTGAAAAAATGAAGCATCACCAAGAAGCTGCTCTGCAGTGTCCTGCTGCCTGCTTCTGCATCTGTCTGGGGTGGATTTAACCCCTCCAGAAAGAGGGTCCAAGTACTAGGAGCAGCAGCCATGCATGCTGCCTTGTTTGGGCAGTGAGGGTTGCTTGGAGTCTCAGTTATGCCCTGTTGGTTGATAGAAAAGATGAAAAGAAATATTCAAACTTTAATCTTCCCAGATTTAAAATAAAATAATAAAAAAAAACCACTCTGCAAGGCTGATAATGCCCTGCATGTTGTTAGTGGATATAACTCTTGTTTTGGCCTTGACTGGTAGAATTAAAAGCATTTGTCGACCACAGGCTGTGTGAGCTTCTGTCTCCTCTCCATGTAGTGAAGGTCAGAAGAGGGAATATTTTAAAAGGCTGTGCAATAGAGAGCAGCACAGTAAGAGTGACTGTTAATTTGAATTCTTCTTATGCATTTCTGCCTTCAACCACCATTGCAACAGCAATTTTTTACCCGGGATTTGCCTTGAGAAGACAGTGTTCTTAAAGCAAAGAAAATGATGCCTTCAGATATGGCTGGAAAAAATAAATACAAGAGGCCTGCAGCCATTTACAAAAAAAATAGATCTTGGCTGCTAAAATTAAAGCCTCTTTTTAGTATTTGTTTTTTAGTATTTTGCTTTTGGCATTTCTCCTGAAAAGAAGTAGCTTGTCTTGAGGAAAGGACTGAAACATGGCAGATTCACATATTCTAATGTGCACTACACAGAGAAGTACATTCGGTCTTTAAGATGTAATATGTATAGCCTCAAGCATCATATACTGATAGGCTTTGGCTGAAGCAAGTAGAGCTGTCTCAAAGACTGAAGCCCTTCAGACTACAGGTTTCAGGTCCTGTCCTGAATTTTAGAATACTTTGGCTTTGGTAAACATTTTTCCTAAAACTACACTTTTCCCTGGAGATTTTATTAACTCATTATGGTGTAGTTAGTTCACAGTGGGTAATTGTACCTCCAGAATCAATCCCCCTTGATTTCATGAAGGGTTATACAAAGGGAAAGAAGATGTTTTGAATAGGGAACTACAAACCTACATGCCCTCTCACCAGCCACTGAAAGCAAATAAAACCTCAGATGAAATATTTGTACATCTCTTTTTCAGAATTTTTTAAAAGAGGCGTGCCAGCAGAGATCAGCTAAAACGTAATACTTTCCTGGCAGCCACAGTACCGTCACTGTATGACCTCTCGCTTTGCTTTTATAACTCTGCATAGACTAGCCATGTGGTAGGCAGCCAGCTAGTGTCCCCTTCCAAGATGGTCACCGCTTACCATACAGGGTCTTAGAATACTGGTGGAGGATGTTGTCTCTCAACTGTAGTAGGGGTTGGTGTGCAGCACCAAGGTACAGATGCACAGTTCCATATGGAAGCAATGTCAGTGTGATGCACATTCTTAATTTTGCACTAATGTATAACAGGTTAAATGCATGTGCTTTCTTCTAAATAAAATATGTCTGTTTAACTCAGTTTGTATACTGTGTGCGGGTATATATTTATGTGCATACAGTCATCCATGTAACTCAGTAGTCTGTGACTTAACATTGGCTTCTCTCAGTAGGAGGAAAATAATCAGCTTTTGCCCACAGTTTATATGCATACTGTTGCAATTCTGTGATGAAAGTTTCTAAAACCTGGGATAAGATAGCTTAAACACAGTGGCAGTTAAAATAATTAAGTTTGTCAAAGACGTAACTGCAGTAAATGCCATTTTAATGGTGGAAAAAGTTTGCATTTTCATTGGTGTTATAATTTTGAGCTATTCGTGCTAAATCTTACATTTGACAGTGTGCCTGATATTGTCTGTTTCCTTGTTTGGAAAAAGAATTGGTTTATCTGAAACTGTTCTGTCTTTGCTTAATCATATTTGTCTGAACACAGTTACTGTCATCGCTGCAAGCTCACAGAAGTTGAATGCTGACTGCATGTAACTACCAGCTGAAGCCTCAAACTTCCTGCTCACTGATTTAGCAGGGGAAAAACATACATGCCCATGCTGAAACATAGGCATACATTACATAAAAGAACAGATTTTTACCATGTTTCAATCCCCCATCCATGTGGATCCTCAATGCTGTGCTGAAGTCAGTGGAGCAAACACAGCCATTAAGTTTGGCCTTGTTGACTCCACAGCCTAGAAAAAAGCATCCCTGACTTTGCAGAGGTGCTCCCTTTTGGAGCCTGGGAAGGATGCTGACATCTGAAATTCAACCTTTTCCATCTTCTCCGTGGTTCTTATTTAGACAGTTTTCCTTTTTTGTGTTGCCAGTGTAGATGTATCTTCTCACAGAGTGATGAGCCATGATCATAAGACCAGTCAGCTCTTTGCTCCTGTTGGAAACCTGTTCTCATCCCAGTGTTAGGGAACATCTGTGGGTTTTCATTCCTCCTTCCATCTCCTCTACTCTACATGTTTATCTGCTATCTTGAGAAACAGCAGTTGTTTCCCCTCCAAGCCTACAAGTTTTGTTAAGCTAAATAAGCCCGTATGTTTAATCTCTGCTCATAAGGACATGGGCTTCAGGATTAATAGATTTCTTACTGGGAGATCTGAACCTGATTACAGCTATTCTGGGAGAACTCCAATCCATACCATTGCAGGCACCCACGTTCAAGGTAAAATAATTCAAAATGGAACAAATTCTCCTGATCACCCAGGTAGACCTTATCTTTAAATGTGTCCCCTTATAAATTTAAAATATTGTATCCTACTTATTTTTTTTCCTTGCCAGAATGAGAATTTTCCTGTTCTCCAAAAATCCCTACTTGTTCTTCAGTCCAGAAAAGACTCAATATAAAAGCAATAGGTGTTACAGCATATGATAGCGCAGCCATCAGCCTGTTCTGGCATCTGGTCTAACAAGAGCCTTGTGCAGCAGCATCTCTCTCTGTGGGAATACCTCCCCTCTTATATCTAAGGACTGCATTTTTCTGTTGCAAAAATGGCATCACACTAGGTGTTCATCTTGTACATCTAGGATGTAGTAGTAGTACACTTTGTGGTATATAAATACACCTAAGTCTCTCTCCTCCATTTGCATTTCCATCTGATGACTCCTCATCTGTGTGCTTGGCAACATTATACAGATGTTCAGTAACAGAAATTATTAGTGCCCTTGAAAGAAGTTGATATTTTACAGACCTCCATGGACGTGCCAATATTGGATGCTGTTCTTCTCTAGCAGTCACATGAAACTGTTTATCTTTGCTGTGCAAGGAAAATGGTAGAGCTGTGTCTATTACAGAATGTGCTGTCAGGATGCTGAAAAATGCATAAAGGTGGATGGGAGCTGGTGCTTAATACAGATCTTGGTGAGAGTATCTTGGTAACAGAAGCAATGCAAGGGGCTGAGAGACACCTGGGCAGAAGGAGGTGGACAGGCTAAAACAAAGTCAGTGTGATAGTAGAGAAGAGGGTCAAGCCCCCAAATGAACAAGAAAATACAAATGGCTTGAGTATTTAGCCCTGTGGGATGAAGAACAGGAGAGAGAAGGAAAAAAGGTACCTGGAAACCGCTTAAGAAAAAAAAAAAAAGCAGCAATAGAAGCAAAGATGGATTATAGGCAGTCTTTTAGCAGAGGGCTAAATTGAAGAATGTTAATTATCCAAAATTAAAAACATAAGCAAAAGAGATTTGGAGACCCTGTCATAAATGAGACCGTGCAGAAGCTCAGCCTCATAGTCTGCAGTGCTATCTTTGGTGTTTGCCAAAAGACTGAGTGAAACATATGTTTGCCAGTTTTCTCTGAGCCTCACAGATTGAAAGATGTCATTTTCAGCAGTAACCTTCCTTTTTATCCTTAGATAAAAGCTCCTTAGAGCTTCAAGATCTCTCTGCTGCACGTTTCCCCCTTGAACAGGAGCTAGCAGCCCCTTAAATCATTCCCCTTTGACATGTTGTTAACAGCCTCGCAGCCCAAGCTGTTCTTGCCTGACAAAAGACATTCCTCATCTGAAATGCTTCCAGTGCAGCACTGAGCAGGCAGGAATGTCATTTCCGCATACTTGTTCACAGCATTTTGTGTACTGCTGCCATGGCTGAGCAGAAACTGTCCCTCAGTAGGATGGTCAGCCTGGCAAGCACTGAACTGAGATGGATACTTAAATAAGGATGCAGCTGTCATTTCCAGTTCATTGGTGGAAGAAAGTCCTCCTAGCTCATTGTTTCTCTTTTGGCCTTCCTACTTCCAGCCTGAGTGTCCTCTTCCAGTCCCACTGCACGAGTGCTTGCAGCCTGCTCTTACCTGAGAAATAGGATTTGATGCATGGAGTAAGATTCCCCATGCATCAAATCCTATTTCTGCTATGCAGCACAGCCGACAGAAGCCACTAGAAACTGCAACTAAAAAAACATTCAAAAAGCTACACTATAAAAGGGGGAGAAAGAAGAATACCTAACACACTCTAAAAGAAGTCTTTAAAGTGGAAAAATGGAAAATTATGATTTTCAGAGAAAAACTACTGCAGCCTAACCACTACCTTAAAGGCAAATTTCCCTCTGTAGGTAACAGAGCTGCAGCAACATCTCAACATCCAGAGTGCAATACTCTGCCCCCCATCCTTATGTACTGCTTCCCACTCCCTGGTGCCCCCATCCCTTCCCCATCGTTTTGTTGCTTTGCAGCCACCGCTCAGTGCCCAGATAACGCCCAGGGCAGCTGGGGCAATGGGGCACAGAGCAGGCAGGCGGCCAGGCTGCTGTGGGCAGAGGAGCAGAGGCACCACGAGAGGAGGAGGAAGAGAAGGAGGATAGGCTGGGCTCAAGCAGGTTACTGCCTCCTGAGCCCCCCGAGAAGGGGTCTGGGCACCTATCTGTCTGCATCACTGCAGCACTGGCAGGGAGCAGAGGTGCCTGCCCAGCACTGATCCCCTAAGATTGAATGGGAAAGTTGGGTGGTTTTCTGTGGTGATTGCTTTGAGAGAGGTGATCTGGCTGGGTTTGACAATTCACACCAAGTCTTTTGAAGGAAGATGAAGGAATTTCTTTCTGCAGGGTCACAAAGCCAGACAACACGTATCTCCTTAGCTCTCTGCTGCAGTCACTGCCCTTACAGGAGCCATATTGTGTAGTCTTCTTTATTACTGTTCCGAGCATCACCTCAGAAGCAGTTCATGGTTTGACCTCCCCACGCAGGTTGCCCTGAATACTTGGCAGCTTTCACCGTGAGGAGCCTTTTTCTCATTTCCAGCATAAAGATATTCATAGCTAGTTTCTGGTTGGCTTTTTGTGCCAAGAATCCCTTGATTCAAACCCCTTCCTTCCACCCTGCCTGGTGTTTACTGTGATGTAGTTATAGACAGTGGTCAAATCCTCCTTCAAACCTTCACTTTGCATTGCTGAACAAGGCAAGTTTGGCACCATCTCACCACGCAGCAGTCTCTCCACTCCCCCATTGATCCCTGGTTCTCCAGAAGAGGTTTCCCACACCAAGTACTTTCCTCTGCATCCTGGAAGTCCTTTACCTGCTTTGCCCTTGGATTGAATTTCCTGCCAATTTTGCATTTCTCCTACTAATCTCCATTTCCTTCCGTACAACCATCAGCTAAACTAGTAATTGCTCTGAAGTAATATCAGATACCTTACTGAAATCCAGACATATTCATGTCTGTGATTGTTGCATGAAGTTTAGGTGATTAAAACCTCTGAAGATGAGGATTTGGGTGTCTGTAAATAGTCCATAGGCAGAGTGTTGCTTTCTCCTTCAGCATCAGTGTTTACTTTCACATCTGTTCTTCCCAGTGTGGTTGTGGTTTGATGATAAGAGCTTCATCTGAGGTAGAAGTGTCACCCCATGTTCTGAAATATGTTAAAATCAATGTTGATTATCTTCCATTAGCACTTTTTAGTCTAGAAAACCTGTTCAACCATAACCAGCTAAAGGGTGCTTGGGCTCCTTTTACTTGTTTATACCATACAAAACAGTGAAAGGCTTTGAATTTTTATTTGTATGTTTCTTCATTATATTTTACTTTCATAGATCAGGTCATAGCAAGCCAGAAGCCTCTATGATTAGAAACACCCATAAATGATGGCATTATAAAGAGTGAGCTGGTGAAAGCTAGGGTGTTTAAGAGGGGACGTAATTTTCAGTCAGACTCTTTGTAGTTCTTCAGTCAGATTGTTTTCTCACTCTGATCAATAGGAATTTAGCTGTCTACTTGAATGAGGCCAAAATAGCTTGTTCCTGTTAACACTGATTTAATTTTAGATTCAGAGATATGAGATAAAAAGTGTTTCATGCCAGTTGACATTCTTGAGTCTCATTACATGCTTTAATTTTATTTACTGAGATTTTGAGTAAAAGAATTTTTATAAACAAGATTTCAATACCGTCATCGCCTCAGTTTGGAAGTAACAATAAATACATTTTATATTTCATACTGATTGCTGGACTAATCTATAAAGATCAAACTGTGGATCAGACAGAGTCCTAATTATCCTATGGCTATTTTCTGGTATGGGAATAAATTTAACCCTGTCCCTAATCTTTAAGTCTCTTGTACACAAAGCAACAAAAAGCACAATCCTAAATTAAAATAGAAAAAGAAAAATATATTGCCACCCTACCTCCATCACTCAGAGTGCAGTGGTAACATGCAACTGAGTGATGATCATTGCATTTAATTCCACAGTTTTAAAAGAGAAGGCCTCAACTCCTTTTGACAGTTGCAGCATTGACTGTAGGCTGATCAAGGCTACAGAGATACTTGAATTATGATGGTAGTGTGGTACAAAAACCAAAACTAGCATGCACACTTTAATTTCTTTGAAGATAACAGAAACATTTCCACTGATTTCATAGGATTCATTGCAGTTTGTCGTGTGTAGCTGGTGGTTTTTCTAGCTGTAAGTCCTGATTGAAAATTACTGTTTACCGGTGGCCCATAAAACATACACCCAAGCTGGTTTTGCACCCCAGGCTCCTGTGCCATCAGCAGCTTTACTGACTAGAGAACCTGAGGCAGATGACAGAGGTGGCAGCACATTTGTAGCCATATTTTATCAGTGCTCACTGTGGAAAGTGCTCATGTTATACAAGTTTGTCACAAATTATTGTCACTCTCCTACAGAAATAGCCCTGAGGGGTGCAGTTTGGAAAAGGCTAGCTTATTTGCATTGGGAATACCATCTGTCCACAAAGTAAAGTCAAAATACTATGGTTTTCTTCTCAGCTCCACAGCTGTGAGTTTTGGTACAATAATTTACCTAGCACAACAGTTTTGGTCCACTCAAATATTTTTACAAGGTTTTTCTGAACCCTGGGAAGAGCGTGGCACAATAACTGAGAAACAGAAATTTAATTTTTGTGGGTTCTTTTGGAGATCTCCATTATAATAGCAAAATTTGGAATTAAATGAAGACAGATCCATGCAGAAACTAGGAAAAATATGTGTGGAAACAGGATTCTGAAAATTTTTCACTGACAAAAATAGAATTCTAAATGAACTATCTTACTGTGTCTTCCAGCATTAACAGATCCATAGAGGAGAATATTTGTAGCCTTCTTTATATTAGACACCAACAATACGGTTTTTTAAAAATTGGCAGTGTTGCTTAAAGTTCTGGACTAGAGCACCAAATCCACAGGGAGATTTCTTTGTTAGAAGTTAAGCATCCCATTTTGATCTGTTGCTATCTTTCTGAAAACAGAGGAGCTGATAGCAAATTCAGGTATACAGTTCGTCATTTCTCCAGGTGGCACATGGTATTTCAGAATTCTAGTTGTACAAAAAAATGAATGTCGGGTGTGTTGATAAGGTCATCACATTTCCCAACAGAATGTGTATTGTTCTTCTTGCATTCAGGAGCCTGCACAAATCATATAATATTCCTTTCCAGAAAACTCATAATTATATTAATATGCAATCTGAGATAGCTTTTCAGAGGAAGCAGTCACCTACATAAAAGAGATATCCACAGCCTAGTCATCCTGACCTCCTCCTCCTTCTAGTAGATGAAACGTTTTTAACTCCTTCCACTTATGTTCTTGCAGGTGTAGCTCATTTTTAATGTTTCAATTTTTTAAAATGTATTATTTCTTCACAAGTATTGCTGATACTTTGTCCTGTACAACAAAAATGTTTGTTCTTAATGTCATCACCTGGAGACAAATTCAGGCTTGGAAATGTAGAATGGAAATGAATCTTATAAATTCTAGCTGTTTTGGGGATCCTAAATAACTGGGGGGAGGATCAGATGAAAAGTGGCCATGATAGAGCTACAGTGGACTTATTTTCTGGTTTTAGGTGTAAATCTTGTGTTGCAAAAGCATGAAAGGGTGGGATAGTTGGCAGATACAGACTGCAAGGTGTCCCTTGAGTGAGGAGGTTCCTAAGGTATGGTGTTGCTGCTAGAAACAGTATATTGTTTTCCTTCCTTGCTTCAGAACAGGAGAGTGCATGTGTCATGGTACTGTGAGGCTGGGATCAGTCCAAGTTTGCTCCACCACCAATGTGGTTTAATGTAATGGCACCTGGAAGACTGAGGTGGCCCTTTGTATTGCATGGGGTGAGGGCTTACCTCTAGCAGATGAATAAATGGAAACACTTCTGTACATGTAGACCTTGAGGGCTGTGCTGTTTAGAACTATGTTTTGTAAAAAGTCTGTAACAAAAGTTAAAAGAGAAAATTTTTTTTTTAAATATATGGTCTAGGCAGTCCTTTCTTAAATGTAAGATGAATATTAGGCTTAGCAAGTGATGCTATTACAGGTAGGCCAAGCTTCACAATTCAAGGAAAGCAGTATAATTAACCCAAAACAATATCTGTGTGTTATTCGTGCATAAATAGAAATTCAAATGCAGAAATCTAAGTGTTCATTAGATACAATGATGTGTTAAAAATGAGAGACTTTTTATATGCATAGTTTGGGAAGAAAGTTTCATGGATGGGCAAGCGAAGTGTCATCATTGGTTTATTACCCTGAAATCTCACCTTTGAAACAATTGTCTGACCCTACCCAAAACATGCACGAGGCTTTCTGTGCCCTGCTGTGGTCATGTGCAAAATTCCAGCAGTCAGGTCTTACTAGCACCCCTCTACTTTCATTATGAGATCTCTGTGGATGCTAGTAAATTAGCAGAACTTACTCTCTGTGAGCCACGCCAACTGGCTTGGAACAGCCAATGCCCATACCATTAGATTGTGCCAGCCTTCAAAACAGAGGGGCCAGTTTCAAATTGCCTGGTGAAAACAATGTTTAGCTTGACTAAGAGGGAGTTGTTTCGGTAAGTACTAATTTACCCAGGACTGTTCTTAAAATTTAAACAGTGTAGACAATTGAGTTTCAGCACCCAGGAGCATTCCTTGGCATGGGTTAATTTACTAGTGTAACTGTACTGGACATGCAGAACAAGATCACCTTATTCTTCAAAAGCAAGTAGTATAGACTCTAACCTACCCATTTAAGAGTAACATTATTTTAAGAAATATCCCTCTTTAAAAGGGAGATAAATTAATCAAAAACCATAAAATGGAGTGCTTTTATTAGAATAGAAAAAGCTAAATTATTGCAAGAAAACTAAAATATGTTGGTGTAGAATGAACAGATATGAACCTCTGGCTATTTAAGGCATTATATTATGGCCCTATTACAGGTATACTAGAGCTATGGTTAGCAAATCTCTGTGGTTAGTGAAAACTAACACTGCCAGGAATAGCTTTCCATCAGCTAAATGGCTCTATGATGCTGGACATTACTGGGAGCTGAGCTAGCACCAGGTATCATTGACAGCAGCTTTGGATCTATTCTAGATTGTGTTTTTCATTTGTATCTTTTTAATATTCTAATGGCAAACCAAAGACATTACTGGCTTGCAAAAATATTATTTGCTTTTCAGTAATGCACTTGGAATACAGAGTCTACTTTTTTTTAGATTTGCTAGAATTACAGTGATGTTGCTGAAGTTTTTATTCTATACAGGAATGGCAGATACCTTCTGCAGATTTATGCCTTTGGCTTAAAGGAAGAAGCCTGATTTTGTAAAAGTCCTCCCTGCTTCCTTTTAAATTTGCTATAGTGGCATTAATTTACAAAGGCACATATAATGGGTTTATGAACCTTTTGAGGTTTGTTTTTTTAGCTTGGTCTTGAAATAATTTCATCTCTAATAACTTTTAAATATTTTTTCATACTTTGAAGTTAACTAAAAACTCTTGGTTATTATGGATTTTTTTTCTATTTGTTTATAATGTGACTATGGTCAATTAAAAAATGCTGAAGACAGAGTGAGTAGAACAAAATGGTAGCGATGTAATGTACATATAATGCTTTTTGTCTTCACTGTACAAACAATAAAACCTCAGCAAACTTTGGAGGGTTGTAAGAGCTATTCTAAGTGAAGTATGTTGAGCACAAATGTTCTATGAGTATTGTAAAACTACAGAGGAAATGGGTGCCGATACCATGAGCAGAACTGCTAGGTTTTGGCTTTTGTTTTAGGGAGAGGGCTGTTTGTGGGGGTTTTTAGCTCTCTTGGGCTTTTTTTTGCAACACCTCCTTGGGCGAGCCCTTGGAAAATGTGAACGTCCAGCCCCAGCTCCTACGAGG
>JANZLQ010000079.1:23051764-23097040 GCA_026212715.1 Elanus axillaris | reverse complement strand
CCCACCCCCTAGTTTTTGGTAAAAGTTCATCTATAACTAGATGCCTAGCACACTTAACAGCAGTGACTGAGCCTAGTAAAATGTGAGCCTAGAATAAGAAAAGACTAAGAAAGGATTTCAGTCATTTAGATCCTTTTTAATTGGTTGCACTGAGTGATTTTCATAGCACAATCTTTAAAGAGCAAGCTTTTAAAGTTTGAAACTGATTTAACAGGTAACACTTCTGATGGAGGCTGGGCAGAGAAGCAGATGTCTGTAGTACTCACTTCAAGAGGAAGAAGGGAGGAATTATAGACCAACTGCCATAACTCCACTTCCCAGAAAAAAATCTGCAGTAAACAATGAAGCAAAGGAATATGAGGCACCTGGGAAGTAAGAAAGCAAGGAGGTCACAAGTGAGACAAGATTTTGTCAAGATCAAGTCATGACAAATCAGTTTGATTTTTATTCAAGCAGGGTAAGAGGGATTGTTAGTAGGAGAGGAACAGAAGGTATCATACATACTTGACATGAGTAAAGCTTTTGGTACTTGTCTTACCTGACAGTCTCACAATAAATGAGGAAGACATGGTCATGATGACACGATTTTTACCTGGATGGAGACTGGTTGTCTGTAGTGATGGAATGTCTGTCAGTGTATCTAAATATCAGGAGTGGAGGTTCAGGAAAAATCTTCTTTGGTCTGCTTTTTAGTGTTTTCGTTGACAGCATCAGGTCATGGAATAGAGGGTACACTTATAAAAGTTTTGGACAACATAAAATTGGGAAAAACTGCAAGTATGTTGGACACTAGGATTAGAAATAAAATAACTTTGGTAAAATTCAATGTCCTTTCTGTACTGTCAAGGACAAAATTGTACATGAATAGTCAACACTAAAAACATGGGAGTGGGATCAAAACAGAAACGACCTGAAGGTTACACTGGATCAAAAGGCAAACAGGAGTGTGATATGTTGCAAAGAAGGCAAATAGGTTTATGAATACATCCTGTAAAATTTGTCAGGCCACAACTGGAATACATTTTTGTATTTTCAATACATTGATGCAAGTCAATACAGCCTGGAGGACAGCAACAAGAATGATCACAGGTCTAGAAAAGACGGTCTATAAGAAAGAGTGAGGAAACTGAAGTCCTTTAGTCTTAGAGAGAAGAATGTTTGTGTACATGGTAATAGGTACTCAGAAAGCTGTTGCAAAAAAGGGAATAATCTCCTTTCTGCCTTTACGGTATATAAAAAACAAAGTCATAAGCTTCATCTCCCCCTGTCATGATCCAGGTAAGTCACAGGGAAGTACTTTCTAACAATCAATATAGCACAGCCCTGTAATAAATTGCTTGGGGAAATTGTGGAGTCTCTAGTATCAAAGGTCTTTAAGCATAAATTGGACAAACAACTGTTGTAGATATGACTGATGCTGCCAAGGAGCATAGAGAGGAGTAGATGAATTAGGGTCATTTCAGCCCTACTCTTTTACAGTTCTGTCTAATAGGTACCATAAATAAAATTAAGGAAAAGGCCTAGAGTTTAAAGCAGTCTTCCTTTGTCCTAAATGAAGGACATAAAATCTTTTTGTCATAAAATCTTTCAAGTTAGATAGGAACCTGAATTACTAAAAGATAAAACAAAGAGCAAAAGGAACTCTCACACAGGACTTAGAAAGAAGCTTTAAAAAAAAAAGAGAGAGAAAAAAAAATCTTTCTGCTGTAGTCACAATTAGAGTCACAGCAATTGTTCAATCATGAGTTGCTGTTGTGTACCATGGGAATAAAGGCCAAGTTGAAAGCTGCCTTTATTTTAACCAGTAAGTCTTTCAGAAAAGGGCCTGTATATTATTCGACCTAGTGTCATGCTGAGTCTGTCCTCAATGTTTATCGAAGAGTAATGAGTATCATACTCAATTTTGCTAGAATACTTTTCTCCCAGATTATCTGAGATGCTCTACACTAATAACACAGTACCCCACTGTGTGCCTGAAGCACAGCAGATTCACGCACTTGGCCTACTTACATCTCATTGGCCAAAGCAACTGAAAAAGAAGTGTGATCGTAGGATGCGCAAATACATTTTTTCACTATTTATTTTGTTTTATTTGCACTTAAATTCACTGATTTAATACAGACTGCTCAGGGTCTCTAGTGTTTCTGGTTTACTTTTTCTTGTTCATTCTCTTTTGCTAAATGGAATAGGCATATGTTCCTTAAAATCAGTACTGTCCCTATTTATAGAACCTGCCTTGATATGGTGTTCAAAAAAAAGTAAAATCAGAGGAGAATGTACATGAGAAAGCATAATTTCTCTTCCTTGTGCCATTTGCCAGCTGTTTGGATGAAACTGCTGTGGATGGAGGAGAATTTTTCCACAAAGGTCTTCTTCCACAGGCCTTGCTGTGAGATCCTGTGGAGGCCTCTCTTCCATCTACATCTCATCAGGCCAGATGAAGTGCTGTCATTCTACAAGTAAATCTTACATTTTAGTACACAGAAGTTACAGGACATAACTAGAGCTAAATATATCTATGTAATGTTGCCATGGAAATATAGGATGGTGATGTAAATATAAATTTTCTGTATCCACCTTATTTTGCTAACACAAATTAGCAAAGCTCCAATCAGAGAATGGCCATGCCTTTATTTTCTTTTAGTGGCTGGTATTGTCTTCTGATTGAAAACAGGACATTTTAGCTACTATAAGAGTATCATGACATGTTCACATTTTATGTGCATGCTATTTTAAACTGTTGTACAGCACTGTACATCTAAAAACTCTTCATCCATCAGGGAACTCAAATGTTTTTCAAGTGTCACCCATACCTTGTAGGTGGCGAAAGTGATGATATCTTGATATCTTCTCACTTAATTACATCATTTAGTCATTAAGAGACATAGCATACAAATAGTACAGCACAGGCTATCTACTTTACAATGACAGTATGCAGTGCCCAAAGCTGTACTCCAAACTGGGAGAGTCTTTGAACTTACACTACAGAGGCACTGCCTGCAAAGGAACATAACACTTATTAAAATCAATATGTGAGAAATAAAGTGAAGAGCAATTAAAAAAGAGTGTATTTAAATTGAAATAAGTGTTATACAAAGTAGATTATGCTAGTTTAATTAAATCCATTTCTAAATCAAGATAGTTTAACTCGGAACACTGTTCACATTTATACAAGACAATGTAATTACCAAGTAGTCTTCAATACCAGGAGCTATTACCCTACATGGGGAGCAGAGCTATTGGGACTGGTGAAAATTTGCAAACACATCCCCGGGTATTTACCAAGTAAGGGAGCAACGCTGAAAATGGACAGTCTTGGAAGGTCCCATTCATAGCAGGTTGTGGAGCAGGAGATGTGCTCAGTGAATGACAGGTGGCTCAGGCTGGATGGCAGGAGGTCACTGCATGTGCTGGAGACCTTTAGTAAGAAGGCTGTTTGGAGGCAGGTACCTTTTACAGAAGTCCAGCGAGCAGTCTCTCCCCTCAGAGGGCTGGGGATCCACAAGGCTAGCTGGTCCTTTTGTATGGCTGAAGAATGGGATTTCTGCATCAGTGAAAACACTGGGGGGTGGTGTGTGGAGGGGGTGGAGAGGGGTGTCCATTTTGCCCTTTTGTCTGTTAGTTCACAACAAAACTATTGACTCCGTTGGCCAACGTCAAAAAACCTTGACAGGAGGCTAGGTCTTGAAGATACGAGATGCCAACAGTAGGTCTGTTAAACCCATGACCTGGCAGCTTGAGGCAGGCATGGCTGGTCAGGCACCACAGGCACCATCTCATGCACAAATATGAAGTCAAGCAAGAGAAACAGCAGGAGAGAGAGGACGGGGCAGCAGGGACTGAGATTAGGGATTGTAGTGACTGTGACAGGTTCTATGTGGACTGCAGGGCGAGGTCAGAGGAGGTACTGCGGGTGGGCAGGAATTCTGAGCTAGGATGCTGGGGAGATAAGGGAGAGGGTAGGAGTAGCGGCAGGTGTGAGGAGGAAACACGAAAGAGAGCTCAGACTATTAAAGTGGCAGTCTTTGAAAGACATGGGCTAGGTTATTGAGGCAATTCACATTTGTTGGGCACCGACATCCTGCAAGTTTTCTGCAAATGGTGGGCTGGGTAAAGGAGGGAAATTTTCCTACATGGGGTCTTATGAGTTTGTAATAAAAAAAAGTTCACGCTGCAAGTTCAATACAAATCTGTTAAAAAATCAGTCAGTCATGAGCCACAAGCATGGTTAGCAGATGTCATTGGTGAGCTACCTCTGAGAAGGAGCCCTGCGAGCCAGTCTCACTTTCCAGCTTAAACAGGAGGAAAAGTTGAACAGCTTCTCCCAAAATTATTCCCAAAATTCCCTCCCACAAAAATGCAATTCTGGGAAGAGAAGAAAATTTCTGCTTTCAGCCTCACACCATAGAATGTTTTTAAGATTATGGGCATGTATAAAAAAGGACCTGCTAAAAGACTGCAGACTTGGCTGGAACATTTCTCTGCACAAATCTGGTCAAAGATTTTTCATACAGATTAATTGGAAGTGTCTGCTTTCCACCGAGCGATTGTGAAGTGTCTGATCTTTCTCACTCCTACAGAGTCAGCTTAACTGATTTGCAGCACATGAACACAGATCAGTTCAGACATCTCTTTCTGTCCACTGCAATGTGATTGCTTTTGGTGCATTCCCTGTGTGCTGCTATTACCTCTGCATGTCAAGCTCATCAGTGCCATGCTGGGGAGCATCTTTGCTACAGTTAATGTCTTCAGATAAAGATGTATTTTTATCCAGCGTGGACATGATTGTGTGCAGCCATGCAGATGTGACCACAGTAAATGATGAAGCAGCATGCAGTCCATCAGTTTCCCTATACTGTTGCCTGTTTTTACATTGGATAACTGATTAGCTATCTCATTGTAGAAAACACAGCTGGGACAAGCGTTTAGATTTCACTGTGAAGTAAAGTAGATGAAAGTCTTTGGCTGATCTCCACAAGTCACGTCATGACAAATACTGCAAATTTAGGGTTTTAGAGAAAGTCAGCAGAAAACATTTATTGCACTGTAAGAAACACACACTTAAAAAACACTCAGTGTTATAAAGCAATGCCCAAGGAAAGAGTAACATATTCTTACTTAATGTTATTTGATCACTGGCAACTTATACAAACTAAAATTCCAATGAGATACACACTCAAGAATTCATCTCAGATGCTAACTCAAGAGCACTCTGTAGCTGTGCTTTCTAGATGAATATTCAATCATTTGTCATTTGCTGTATAACAGTGCACACACACTGTTTTTTTTAATAGTGAAAACACAGCTGAGAGAGATGCTACTAAAATGTGGACCAGGAGACTTTTAAATAAGATAATGTGAATCTACCCTTAAGCATCTTTCTTCCAAGTCTTCAGAGGTTTCTGCTGAATGTTTTATCAACAAGAAATACAGAATTAGTTTCACTAGTTCATCCTTTTAAATCTACCAGTATATTATATATTTTTCCTATATCTGTCTATAGCAGTGTAAGAGGCAGCCATATATTCCAGAAATTCTTCTTTCTGTTAGTGCAAGGCAGGAACAGCAAGGAATTCAGTGGTAAGTGAGTTCACATGTACTGCAAGACAGATGGATTTTTGAGACTCTACAACTGGGTGATTTTAAACCTTTGAGAAGTCTGCTCCAGGGACCTCAAGGATTTTGTAGCTGGCCCAGGACACATACTGCATCCTTTCTACTCAAAGGTGTCTGTTTAATAGTTTAATAGTTGTATCACCATTTTCCCAACTCTCAGAATGTTATAATGTACAGAAACTACCTTCCTCTGAGCCAGACTTTGGTATCTCAACATCTATTAGTTTAGTTCCTAGCAGGTACTGCTGTATTTAAAAAGTCAATAATACTTTCTGAATTATTTTTTTTTTCTCAAATGGACGTGATGCTATCTTTGCCTTCCCAAATTTTAGTTTCCTCTTCAGATTACAATATGCATCGCAAGATCCTGTGCTGAGCAGGTTTGCAGAAAAAAAGCTGCTGAAATTTAGTTAAGTGACTCTGTGTCACACACATAGCAGATTATTAATCTGCTGCTAGATTATTAGGAAGATATTAACTCATGCTTGAATGTAGCATCTTACTCTCATTTAAATGTTTTGACTTTCTCTTTTTCTAGTACCTGCACGCAAATGGGATTGTGCATCGTGACTTGAAGCCAGAAAATCTACTCTATGCAACGCCAGCACCAGATGCACCATTAAAAATCGGTAAACATCATTACATGTATGCTTCCCTAATTCCTTTGTAGGAGTAATATGTGCTAACTGATGTTTACAGTATATAGATCTCACCACCACTTTATTCGACACTAATGCTTATGCTCAAATGAACAGCATGTTACTTCTTCAACAGCACAGCTGTGCATGGTGTTTTTAAAACCAATACAAAACTAGATACTTACTTAGAGAATTGGTAGCCAAAATTGTGCAGAATGTGGCAGAGAATAAAGTGCTTAGGAGGAACAAGAAGGATCATGAGATCAGCATACAGTTGCATGCACCACTCCTGTGCCCAATTTTTTTTTTGGTTAAACTAGTATTCTAAGAGGAAAGACTCATTGGCACGTAAGTACAAATGTGCAGGTAAGTGGTAGAAAGCAAACTGAGCAAGGCTGACTTCTGTTTTGATGGCAGATTTGAGGGATAAGAAATGATCTTCTCAAAGAGCATAGTGAAGCTATCTGAAGCACAGTCAGCACCATGGGGGGGATGAGGAGGGACAAGGGGAGACCAGGCTTTCCTGAATGGGGATGTATTATGCCAGTTCCATTGGGTATGGCAGCTGCTTGCAAAGGGCATGACCTCCAGAAATGCTGGGTATGCCCAGTTTTTGCTTGAGCAAAGAGGAGCTCTGTGCAATGCTCCTGAACTGTATGTAACCAATTTGGGGATACCACCTCGTGCTCCCTCACCAGGGAGCGTGGGAGCGTGGGAGCATGCAAGGAGTGTTGCCACAGTTGTCAGGCCAGTGTTCATCATGGGTTTCAGGAGGCAGATTTCCATTAACTAGTCTCAAGCAATTTAATATAAATTTCTAGGGAAGTCTTGCATCTCATGGTGATTTTATCTTAATTTACATTTTGTCCTAGATCCTATCTTTCCTGGAAAGGCTCTAAACAGCTGCACCATGATAGTTTAATGCAGCACCCAGTGGCCTTAGTTTGACAGCCAGGTGGTGTAGGGTCAACTGAAGCATTTTTCTAAATGCTGTGATTATTAATCTTCTGGTTAAGATTATTGCCTTGTTTACATTGAGATGTGATTTACAATAAGTAGCAGTGTTTATAAAAGTAAAGCATATTTCTGTTTAGATAAATAATAATACAGAAACAAAAACCATTTAAGGACAAGTGAACCCTAACTATGCATTTCTAGAATAATATATGAACTATTTTTATCCTGATCTTGAGTCAAAACATTCCCTTTTATATTCACTGTAACAAAACAAAAATATTTCTATTTTGCATTTTTTAAGGCCAGACTGTCATCACCTAGACTGAAATTTGAAGAAGCTCAGTTTATTCTCAGAAAAAGCTAAAATAGTTGTGAAAATTTCAGGTTTTACGTCTTTTAAAAAGAGTCATGCAAGTACAATGTGTAACGTCATGAAGGCTTTTGCTATGTGAGTAGTAATTCAGGGTGGAAAGACTGCAAAAAGGATGATCAGTACTTCTCCTGGCACAATGTCCGTGCCCCTAGAAGCCCTCTATCAAAATACTGCTGGGATTTTGCCTTGCAGGGACTATGTACTCTGACCCATACCCAAGAAATCACTGATGCACAACTTTTTAACCCAGAACTGTTCTGTTAATTTTGTTGGATTACTTACAGAGTGGAAGCTGAATATATACCTAAAATGCATTTTTTTTATCACTGCCTGTATGCCCTTAGGCATCCCATTGTATTGGCTTTGTGCAATCTTCAGGATAAAATACAAGCTACAATTCTGTCAATCAAAAGCCGGGAATACTCATTTGTATGGATAAATTTTGTGTTTGGATTGCAGTCTGGGTAGATTCTTTAAATTATCCTCATCTCTGGAAATGATAGGACTGTTCATTTAATGCATAAATGTTCATTTAATTACATACACAATGTGAAAACAAAGTGATTTTACAATTAAGTAAGAACATTAATATTCCTAAACAATCTTAACAGCTGACTTTGGGCTATCCAAGATTGTGGAAGATCAGGTGACCATGAAAACAGTTTGCGGAACTCCAGGATACTGTGGTACGTTGGGTTTTTTATTTACAGTATGATGCACTTAATGGGAGGATGTTACATTTTCTCTTTCCAAGGTGAAATGCTTCTTCCTAAAGTCAAAATTCAGAAAACCTCTAAAAGCAGAAATAAAAAACTAAAATTCAGAACCACCACTGGGTTAAATTTTTCTAAATTCATATTATTTAACACTGAAGCTTAATAATCAAAACATATATCATGGTGCAAGTTCATTACTTGCATGGAAATAAGTTCAACCATCATAAAAATGCTGAATTTACTAAAATAATACTGGAGAGGCATCAGCAGAAATTTGAACTATGAAAGGCATAATGGAAAACACTAAAAATCTATAGAGGTCATAGCAATTATGAATTTTTTTATATTGCTTACAGTGAATTTATCTTACTATTTTTTTTAACATAGAGGAAATCAAATCATTCCTTAAAAGTAGGGTCATAAATTAATCCTTCAAACCCAAAATGTTCCAGCAAATATATGGTTTTAAATGCAGGCTTCACAGATCATCCTGGTCCATGCCGGAATGGTACCTGAATAACATAATTATGAGGAGCACTTTGTGGCAGATCTTGTCAACTGGGGCGACTGGGGTAGATCTAGGCATCTATTTCAGCATTAAAAAAGCTTTGGCAGTTTCCACTAATCCTTTTTTCTCCTAAATAAAATAAGAACGAAATCATATGTTTGCTTCAGTTTACCAAGAGAGTGAGAGTCAGCATGAACTGCTGCTTACCAAAATGACTAATTTGCCTGTGCATTCACAATACATCAACATGCATGAGTTTATGGATGACTTCAAAGCAAACATCTAACTCGTTAGCTTAGCACTGTATTACACAAGGATGGTAATTTTAATTCCTTTAGTAATTTAGAACTTGGAAATTATATACTTAATGATGTTGGGGTTTTATGTTTCAGCTGATGGCCTTTAAGGATACTTTCTACTTGTTTAATTGTGGAAGGTGTGCACAATGCTTAGAAACTGTGTTTTGTCTCAGTTGCCCTGTTCTTACATGTTTCTGTTTTTTCCAAAATCACAGCTACTTCATGCTTCTCAGTCTTGTAGCTTTTAATAATGTAAGGCATCTAATCTGAATGCAAGCAAACCACCACTGATACTTCAAATTAAAACAAATTTCCGTAGAATCACGGTTAGGTAAAAATATGTTTACTCAGTGTCATATGGGAGACTGAGGTTTAGATAAGCAAGTGAAAAAACACATTACTGGTAACAGTCCACGAATAATTAGAAATGTGGGTTTTTTTCTCCATTGCTCTGGGTAGAAAATAAGTGGGGCAGAAAGTGGACACTACAATTGTCATATACATAACGTCTGGCAAACAATGCCATAGCTGTGCTTTATGTCAGATACCAGTAATCCAAAGAGGATATAACTAAAACTCACCCCCCAAAAATCCAAAATCTAAAACCAGAGTTCAAGCACATAAGCAGCCACAGTAGGGAGAAAGCAAGCATAAAACTGATCTCAAAAAAGACAATTAAAAAGATGCTGCCAAGCCCCAGCGGCCGTTCCCTCGTGGGGCCGGGGCATTTTGCTCTGCCCACAGGGCTGCAGCGGAGCTGGTCCTGCTGCCGGTGGGCATGTGCCCAGCCTGGCCGTCCCCTGCACACCACAGGCTTTTCTTCAGCAGCAGAAGCATCCCCAGGTCGGAGGGGATGGCACGGGCCTGCAGGATGCTCCGTCCACTGTGGAGAGCCTCTGGCCTGCCTGTGGGTGAGTGGGTTTTGGTGGGTTTTGGCTGGGTTTCCCATGGCAGCGCTGAGCTGTGGGAGGCTTAGCAGCCAGCAGCTGGATGGATCCTTGCTGACTGCCTGGCAGCTTTCAGCAGGACGTCCAGTGCATGCTGTCAGGCTCCCTGAAGAGCATCCTTGTGCACAGCTTCGCTGTCAGAGCAAGGACAGTTAGCTCCTGGAGACGTGCAGAAGTTCGCTGGGATTCCCAGAACCAGAAAATGACCCAGAGATGGATCCTCCCATGCCAGAACATGCAAAAGAAGGAGCCCTTACGGCGGAAGAGGATTGCAGCCCTTCGCTGCAAGGCACTTCCTTGTCAGCAAACCAGCTTATGATTTTGTGATCTTGTTTACACCTGGGCAAGCCTGCTGGGCTTCCCATGGTGGATGCTTACCTCCAGTAACCAATGTGATCTTGTGGAGGAACCTATTTCTACCATTCTTGCTGAACTTTAGATCCTGAATGGGCTCCTACGAGAGACTGCAAGTTGCTAGCAGTGTGCTGGGTGGTAAGCATCTCAGGTAGTTTTGGAGAGCTGAGCCAAGCCATGTGGAAACTAAAGAACCTGGCATTTGCTTTTATAACTGTAGAAGCAAAGGAAAGAGGACATTGGAAAAGACCAAAAGATTACTCTTGTTAACCTTGTAGCACAGCTGATAATGCAATTCAGGTGACATGTCCATTACCTTGTATGGCATTCTCTGCCAAGCACACAGAGATGCCAAGTATGCTTTAGAGTAGTACTGAATTCCAGTCTGCTTAGTTTTGTAAAACTGTCCTTCACATAATGGCTATTAACATTGTGGTTGTCTTCCTTTGTGACAGTTATACCACAAATGCCATAAAACTAGTTAGTATTTAGCCCTTTTTAAGCCTGTCTTTGTATAACGTAAAAATAGGATAAGGCTGATTCCTGCAGAAGACCTGTCAGAGTAGGGACGACTTGGTGGGGAAGGTTGAGGCTGAATGTCTGTGCTGAGAAAAGAAAGGAGCTTTGTGCCTACAGACACGGACCTGCAATCCTTGCTTTACAACCTGAGTTAACTGACCATGCAGAATTCCTGGTGCCTGGAAAATATTCAAGCATTACTTTCCAGCAGTGGAGGAAACCCAGGAGGAATACTGTTGAAATGCCAAATTAAACCATGAATAATTGATAGTCACAGGCTGCCAGCTCCCACATCCTGCCCACCCAGCTATCACCAGCTTCTCCAGAAAGGACACAGCAACAAAAACACATACTGGAGTCTGGATACTTCGGCATCAAGACCTACCAATCTACAGTCCCTGGGACGTGCAAAGTGATGCACAGGTCTGAAAGCAAGAAGAAGGTCACAAAGAACTTGCTGATACATTGTGCTTTCAGTGAACTTAACAAGAAGGGCATAAGTGGTTTCTGACAGTAGCACATAAAAATAAGCCAGTGCAGAGCAGTGATTCATGATCCGTCTGTTACAGCCAACATCTAAACTAACAGCAATGTATCAGTCAAGTCCATTCACCAAAAGCAAACTTCTGGAAATATTAAAAAATCATATTTACAAGACGTATAACTGTGTAATCACAGTCCAGATAGCAAGGCAGACCTGTGTATAAAAATCTTTGGTCTGCCTTGTAACCATTTTACAATACTGAGGTGGAAGGAGGAGAAAAGCAAAAGGGCAGAAAGTGTCTTCTGCCCTTATTCTGAGCAAGAAGACATCCCAAGAAGCATCACGTTCTCTAGAAGAGGAAGCATATTGGCCATTAAACAGAAAAACTGTCCTATTTACTTCGGATCCCCCCCACATGGCATTAACAAACATTTCAGGGAGAACGGTGGTTAACATCTCCTTTCTTGGTCCATCTCCATCTCTTTCTCTGAGGCCATTGGCTGCTTTGCCTGTAAGGTGTCCTGTTAGCTACAGGTTGACCTGAGTTAAAATCAATTGGGACCTAGTGTCCCTTCTCAAAAGCAGCCCTTCTCTGTTCATCTATTTACCTAGCAGAAGGATAAGGAGGCAGGAAAGTCTGCAGTGAGACTGGCAAGCTTTTGCCCAGCTGCCAGCTGTACAAGTGGTATGGAACAAACTTAGTGATTAATATACTTTGCCTTCTATATTAATGTTTTGTGAAAATGTTTCATGTGTTCCCTGCATAGTAAATCCTTCAGGTAAGTTGAAGAAGTCTGAGACAGCTGCCTGGAGGCCATTAGGGAGTTGTGCATGCTCTGATTAAAATCATGCCTGAGGGAGCAACGCTCCCCCAGGATGTTGCAGCCCATTCCTCAGGAGAGCTAGCTGCCCCAATGAAGACCTCCCACAGGCTGGGACCAAAGCAGGAGTGTGGCAGCAGCCTGGGTCAGTCTGGATGGGCAACCAAAGCTTCAGGCTGAGCAGGCACCTATCATGCATTTTGGGAAGCCCCAGCCCTTCCTGGCCCTGCTGCTCCTGACTGTGAAAGTGTAATCTGAGAAGGCAAAGAGATGCATAAGTATGTGCAGCAGCATTGATGGGTGTAGGTGCACCAAGTCCACTGTGCCCTAGAAATGTGGCAGCCATCCCATGTGCATCATAGAGCCAGTGGGCTCAGGGGCTCTGCTGCCATGCCATGTATCTGATGGATATTAATACAGATACAATGGTTGCTGAGAAGAAGGGCTACTGATACATGGACGTGTGGCTCAGCAGTGTCTTTTTAATTATTTTTTCCAAATTAGTTGGGTACTTTTGTCTGTGGCCAAAAGGTGAGGGAACAAAGTGTCTTGCCTCCCCCAGCATCAGGCACTTCCATTTCCTTCTTGGGAGATGTGGCATTTTCATCCTGCCACCTCAGGAGCTTTGCCCAGGAAGGTTTGCCCAGTCAGAGGCAAACCTTAAGGTTGTGCGGAGCTACGAGGCCTGGGAGGCATGGGGGCCAGGGGTACTTGAGGTGGGCACATCACAGTTTGAGTGTCCAACCGTGCACATTTTTAGTTACACACAGCAGCAACAGATACTGTCTGGGGGATGCAGCCGTCTGCTCAGCTTTCCTCGAGGTGTGTCTGTCAAGCTGCTTGGGCAGAGACTAACTCCTCTTCACCATTGCAGAGCCAGAGTCCCCCAGGACTGCTTGGCCTTTCCACCTGCTCTGCACTGCAGCAAAAGCAATTGCCTGAAATGGTCTTGTCTTTCCTTACAATTAAAACAGAATACAAAAAATAAAGCCCAAATAAAGTACTGAGTAAATAAGTAAAATACCGAAGCAAAAGTAGCCCCTCCTTTGTCACACTGCAGCCCCAATGCTGCTGTAGCTTTCTGTGGTTCCTTTCACAAATCTGAAAAGCAATTTGAAACCAAAGTCCACTTTTCATTTTATTCTAGCTGTGCCTCAGACATGATTTCTACTACTTTATACTCAGTGAAGGGAATCATTTGCCTAATTAAGCGCTTAAAGGAACAGGCCCTAACTTTTTAAAAGACACCTACGAGTGTGCACGGAGTTTAAATTGACTTTGTGACTGTTATTTCTACATTCAACTTTCATCTTATTGACAAGTGTTTTATCATCTGCAGCACCAGAGATACTACGGGGATGTGCCTACGGCCCTGAGGTAGACATGTGGTCTCTGGGGATTATCACCTACATCCTGTAAGTGCAGTCAGTGCCATAGAGTGGTTCATTTGTGAGCGGTTCATTTGTGAGCACCTGCATGTTTTTATGACATTATGAGCTGTGCTGTTGGAAAACACAAGATCCTGAACTTTAATTATGATATTCCTAATCTTATTTAAGTAAGTCAAATCCTAGAGGACCATGGCAGAACTCTCAGGTTATATATTTGGTAAATAAAACAGTTCTTGCCAAACAGCAGCAAGGTCTGCACATAATCATGCTATTAAAGTGAATGAATACAGCAAAGCTGCTGAAAGCAAAAATACAAGCATATAAGTGTTAGAAAATATCATATTTTTTTCTCATTTGCATAAACTGTGAGATATACTATGAACCTAAGTAGCTTCTCAATTACAGATAGGACAAGGAGAAGTTAAGGTGCTTGCAGTTGTTTCACAGTGCCTGCAAATATTCCCAAGTGCAGCTGCCCCATCTGTGTCAGCCACAGACAATGCTACAGCTTCAGCTGCCGCATCAGTGTTGCTGTCTCACAACATCTCAGCCAGGAGGCAGGGAACAGCCCTGGACCCTCTGTCTGCAAATCAGTCTGATGGGTTAAATGATTAGTGTTGAAATGTTCCGCTTTTTATAAGATAACCAGGCACTGTTGATGGAGGGCTGTGAGTGATGTCGGCCATACATATTTTAAACAGTTGAAGTTGCAACTGTAGACCAAAATTTCAAAACATTTGTGTCTAAAGGTAGGCACTTGCATCTGCATCTTGATATGGCTAGCCCTAATTCAATTGGTAAGCATTGTAATTATTTTATTGTATCAATGGAATCTTTCAAAGGAAGATTACTGAGAAGGGAAAACTGTATCTGATGTATTGACACTTCTCTTTATGGGAGAATAACTAACTTAATTTATTCCGTTGGCAACACCAATGCTAAGATGACTTGTGTAGTTGTATATGATACTTGCAGGATGCCTTTTATGGAAAGAAAATGGGATTTTACACAAATACATTAAAGATATGGATGATTTTATATGTCTGGACCATTTTCTTTCCCCTGCTAGGACTCATTAACTGTGTCCAGCAAGTACAGTGTGTAATAATACCATTATTTTATTTGTGTCTTTTGCAAAGAAAGAATTATATTTGCTAGGGTTTATACTAAAAGTACTTGTAAGGATATATAAACACTCTGATGGAAATATTAGAAAGCATCTTTTGTTCTGTACATAAGCTTCAAAAAAAGTCACAGCTCTCCTTTTGGGTGCCTGTAAGTAATAGGCTACAATACTCCTATTTGCCATTTTGTTACCTGCTCCTTTTAAAACGTGAATCTTTGTCTCAAGGCCGTTCAAGTCTGTAGAAGATCACATCTCAGATACTGCCTGACAGGTGATCTTTTCTCATCAGTTCTGGTGGTCCACACATGGCAGAGATGTAAAAATTGCCAGCAGCACTGTCCCTGAAATTGGAGAGGTGCCTTTCGTTGCCCCTTTACAAAGGTATCTAGATTAAGCCATGGGACTGCCTAGTTATTCCACGATTGAGGGATAGCTGTTGTACTTGACAGCCTTCCTTAAGCAGAACTTGCCTTTAAGTGTAGGCAAGCTCCAAGTGAGAATGAACAGCAAATTCCTGTTTGAATATATGGAGTGGCATTTGCTACTGCAGCCTTTGAAAACCTTCCAGCTGTTTAGGACATGCTCCTAAGCCACGTTAAACCTCTGCACTGGTGTAAACACAAGCATGTGACTTTGTGCTGTGGGTGGGACACCGCTAGTACAGATACTCCTTCTTCCTCCTTCTATTCCTCTCCTCCCCTCTAGAAATCCAATTTGACGTACAGAAGCAAGTTAGGCAAAAAGGTGCTAGTCAAATCCACTTGGCCATCTTTTCCATTTAGCTGCAACAATATTCCACATTTAAAACTCTTCTATTGAGTGTAAAGCTTTGTCAATCAATATTTCTGATGGATTACAAGCTGAGACCAGAAAGGTACATGTACAGTAACTAATTCATTAATCCTGCAGCCTAAAGGACAGTGTTGCATGTCCCATCTCATAGTTTACTAGAGGGAATGCACTTATGTACAGTCAAAAAAACACATTGCTGCATGTACCTCAAAAATAGAGTGGATGCAAGAGTTAACTGCCATGCTACAGAAGATGTGCAAAAAACTGTATCTTCTCACCAATACAAAGTGGACTTACCATGTGATTGAGAAAAAATTTGACACGTATTTTGACAGAACAATTATTCTTGAGGCGAATTATATTAAGACCTATTGATGATAACTGTCATAATTCCAGGGAAGCCATATTTCTAGTTTTAACAGCAAAGAGGACCAATCCCTTTGTATTCCTACAGCACATTAGAAGTTCTACTGCACATGTGAGATGCAGATAGTGCTCAACAAATACTGGGGCTTTGCCTGTAGTCAAAATTACACTGATTTAATCAAAGGTGTTTTTTCACTAACTTACTTTAAAAGGCACAAAACACTGTCTGGTCAATTTTAATTGATTTTGAAACTGTTTACATTGACTTTTCTTTATTTGTTATGTAATTGACTTAAAATGAATCAGCATAATAAAATGAAATTTCATAACAAAGTGAAATAAAGAGCAGCCACGCTGGGTCTTACGCTGGTTTAATTTATCTAATTTGAAATCACACCTCTAGTTCTATTCATCTAATTTGGCATGTATTGAAAAATCCAGCTGCTGAAATGGAAGGGTTTTTTAGGTAGCAGCATATCCATAGAAATTGTTAATAAGACAATAGGTGATAGTAGTGAGTTACCATGAAAATAGTTTCAGGAGTAAATAGAGAATCACTTAGAAGGCTTCCAATGCAGTCACAGCAAGCCTGAAGCATGGTCTCACTGTATGTCATCATTTACCTGGTATCCCAAAGCCAGGTTTGGCTGAACCAGTTAGTGGGCCAACAACTCTGCTCAGCAAAGGTGCTCTGTGGGGATAGGGGCCGACCTGAAGCAAGCTCAGAAATGGTGGTGGGAGAGGCAGGCAAACATGACGGGAGCAGTAGAGGGACTGTGACCAGCTCCCACCTACTGAAGCACACGGTGTTTGGAGGTTGAATGTTTTAATCCATCTCTGCCAGACTTGGAGGTTAGTAATGCGCCCAAAATGTGCTTACAATAGAGGTTTTCTCCTTTTCATCAGTGCAAAGTGATGCAGCTGTTCCAACCACAGCTCCACACCACTTCCCAAAACACATTTTCTCCTTGAATATCTTTCTCCTTTTCAGGACAGTAAGCACACTGATTGGGTTTAAAAATACAAAACCAAATTAAAATGTAAAGTTAAAATTTCTCCATTTGTTTTTGTTGATGTCTTGTTCTTTATGGTCTGCTGTTGTTTTCCTGACATCATCTTATTGCTTGTTGCATTTTCTGGAGGCAAAGTAGCAGACTTTCTGTTTAGCTCAGAATGTTTACTGGTTTAATAGGAAATTCACTTTAAAACATCTGATTATGTGTGCAGACATGATTAGAGTGCAGTGAAGCAGAAAAAAGGATGTTATATAAATGGTAACTACTTCTATGAGTTTGCTTTCCCCAGAGCCAGCAGTGTGGATCTTTGTTGGGATCTGTATTATTCAATATGTTCATAAATGCAGTCAATACATGAGATTACAGAATTTCTTGATAATATGTAGGTTACCTGAGTAAATATAAGGGCTGATTATTAAAACCTGCTGAGGGTTCTTATGTTTTGTGGATGGTAGGATGAAGGAACATACAGTGATGAACATAAGCAAAAACCAGTCCTAACAGGACATATAAAAACTTCTAATTCACAGGTAAAATGTGGTTCCTCAGCTAATTCCTATCCCTCAGGAGAGAGTTACAGGGATTCTGAATAATTGCTCTATGAACATGTTAGCTCTGTGCTTGTAAACAATCAAAAAAAAGCAAATCCAAGGTCAGAAATTGTTAACAAAGAAATGGAAATTAAAATAGAAAACATCATTATGCTAATTTGCAACTCTGTGGTGTGCTCACACTGAATGGTGTTTGCACCCACTTCAAAAAGACACATAAACTGGAGAAGACACAGAAAAGAGCGGGGATGAGCAAAGGTTTCAGACTGAGGAAGAACTAAATAGTCCAAGAGACTTCAGTCTGAGACCAGCAGAACGAAGAGCTGCTAGAAAATGTTTACTGGCATGTGGAAGGTAAACAGATATCAACTGTTGCATGGGTACTCTTATGGTAAGTCCCTATATTAGTAGTTCCAATTACAGACACGTGAAAATGGAAAATTTATAATTTGATCAGCCTTTCCCACTGCATATGAATGCTTATGACCACATTTTGCTCTGCTCTGTAGAATTAGGAGTTCATAAGTACATCCAGGTCTGGTTTCCAAAGTGGTCTACAGGACACAAAGTAGGGGAAGATAATAACATGAACTGTTTCTAACTACCCAAGACTAATCTTTGATAAATTTCTGTCTTTTTTGTCCTTGCAGACTTTGTGGCTTTGAACCATTTTATGATGAAAGGGGAGATCAGTACATGTTTAAGAGAATCCTGAACTGTGAATATGACTTTGTGTCCCCCTGGTGGGATGATGTGTCTCTGAATGCCAAGGATTTAGTAAGTTTTAAAGCAACAATGAGACTGGAGTGTCTTTGCTGACAACTATTTGGCTAGTATCACTTCAAAGCACTGAGAGAGAGAGTCAATTTTGGGGTGGGGGCAGAATAATTGATTAATTAATTGTTCATATGGCTCCTTGCTTTTCTTCTTCTTATCTCTGGTATATTATGGTGCTGTTAAATATCCCCTGTTAGTGCAACGCTGTAATTTTGCACTCAGAACCATGGATGTTCAGGTCCTTCTGTGAACTAACCCACAGGCTGTTGGCAGCTGTCACAGTTTTCAAGTATGCCTACATTTCATGCTAGCTCTGAGGTATTTCAGTGTTCCTCTTTGCAGGGCAACCGCCTTCACAGGAATGTAGAAACAAGCCCTGTATTTTGTGCACTTTCTGAGTCTAAACTTTGGAGGAAGCCCACCCCCAGCCCTGCTTTTGCTGACAGCTTTTTTTTTGTCCATTTAAGTTTTTTCTCAGTAGACGAGGAAAGACTCACCATTAATAAATATGGTCCTCTAGCAAAATGCAAGGGCTGGCATGCTATCTGCACTGTGTTCTTCTATTACTGGATAAAGTAAATTGGATCCAGGAAATATTGACCTGCAAAGATAGGTATGCTTGAGTTTGATTTTTAGTCAACAATAACTTGCATAATTCAGTTATTTCATTAGCACTGAAGACACACAAATACTCAGTTTCATATTACTTATACAAACCGTGCCATAAAATACTACATAATTAGTGTTTGTAAAGTACTTCAGGATGCCTCAGTGGAAGGACCATAGAAGTTCAAAGTACTTTTTTGTTGTTGTATTGTTGTTTTTCTAAGGTTAAAAAAATATAATTTACTGCCTTGTGCTCTCAAAACCCAAATAAACAGGGGCCCACAGCAAAGCTGCTCATTTATTGTATACAGAGAGCTTTGATCCAAACTGGTCCCTACCATTTTGCTACAGTAAAGCTCAGTTTCAGGTTTGAACACTGTATAGCAAGTTGTAGATAAGGATGAAGCCCATGGCTCTCAAAAGCCCTGCTGTGGGCAGTTCTGGAGTGTTGACTTAAAGTAATTTGCTTACCTTGACCTCTTCTGTGGATGCACAGCAGGTATTCATCACAATGCCTGTTCTCCTGCACCCACTTCAGTGCACCATCTTTCTTTAATAGTTCTTTGTAGGGAAATTTCAGAGATCATAAAGTGAGTCCTCCCCTCACACTTGGGCACATAGCAGTGATGGAGCCCTGTGCCATCACTTGCACTCTGCTCCAAGAGGGTGTGCAGTCAGGAAAGTTGTGTAAGTACCAGGCTGAGTACCATCCATGTACTTCTTTACTTCATCTTCACCCATCTTTTTTTGTAAAACACCACTTGTCCAGACATACAGCAAAACCCATGAAATGCAGCTTGACTGGACACACTTTGTAACCAGCAGTTTGTACCACCTCCACTCCCAGGGGTATGTCTGCAGTGCCTTGTTCCCAAAAATGTCCTACTGTTGTGTTTGGAGAGCTGCAGCTTCCCTGGTCTCAATAACAGAAAGAATGGCATAAACAGAGTTATTTTCTGCGTGGGCTAAGAGAGAAATACTTGTACGCTACTTTTTAGTTGACATGTACATGAGGTTTTACAGTGACTGAAAGACACATTTCATTTGTGATGTACCTGGCAGTGACTGCACAAGTTGCACACACTAGAATTGAAACTTTCTAATACTGTTTAAACCTTGTCCAAATCCAAAAGTATTGGGGTATTTTGAGAATCTCTTAGGGTTTATGTGACAATTCAGACATACTCCGCCTATGGCAGTTACAGGCCAGATGCATTGGTACATACTCTTAGAAATGTTGGTAACTGGCTGATTCTTTTTCTCCCCTCTTCCTCCTTAGTGGCTGTCTTATTCAGATGTTATTTATGGAGGATCAAGAAATTCCAGAAACAAAATATGTGTAAAGACCTGAATGCAAATTCTTGTTGGTTTCTTATAATGTGTTTCACTAAAATGCTTCCCAAACAAAGACAAAAACCCCAAAATGCGAAGCTCAGTAAACGTAAATGAAGAATAAGGTTAACAGTCTTGTATTTCTTCCTTGTGGTGCAGGTTAAAAAGTTGATTGTTTTAGACCCCAAGAAACGCCTCACCACTCTACAGGCTTTGCAGCACCCATGGGTCACAGGGAAGGCAGCAAACTTTGCACATATGGACAACGCACAAAAGAAACTTCAAGAATTCAATGCTCGGCGTAAACTTAAGGCAAGTCTCTGGACATAGACTCTGTTTTGGCTATGAATCTATGCAATTAAATTAGTAGCCTTACAGAAACCCTGCACACTTTTCAGGACAACATTCCATAGTGGTATGGAAGCTTTTTATTTAAGATGACTGATGAAGATGAAAAAGTTGAAGCTGGTTTAGTCGATGTCTGCAGCCAAACAAAAAAAATGTGTGATGTTGATTGAAAACTCTATCTGCACAGACAGAACTGCTGAGAATGTACACAGCTTTCACAAATTCCTTGCCTTCCTTCCTTCCTTTCTTCCTTTCTTCCTTCCTTGCTTCTGTCTATCTGTCTGTCCTGTACTGCTGGTACATCCTTAGAGTACTGACCAGGAAGAACAAAATAAAGAGTAGTTTATTCATGAGCATCCATAAATCTGGACGATATTATATCTGCTATAGCATTTTTTGATCTGTAAGCTACTGTCAGTTTCTATACCTGTCAATACACAGCAGGAACTTAAGCCATCACTCTGTATGACCTAGAGTCAGCATTTCAGACACGTAGGTCATAAAATGTGTGGGCTGAAATTAACAGGCCCAAACCATGCATTTCCAAGTACTTCTGAGAGCAAATGTGCAATAACATTCTTTATCTGGAAATTAAGGACTGCAAGGCAGGAGCGCAGGTAGGGCCTGTGCTGAAAATAACATCAGGTTTTGTGTCACCAGTATGCTCCTTTACCATCTAGTCTACATACCTACCATGGGAAGAAGTAGACAGCTGTGCATGTAACTGAAAAAACATTGGGAAACTTTCTTCTCCCCTAATCCCTTCAGTTCTTAAAGATTTGTGTCTGCTTAGGAAAAACTACCAGAGATACTTCAGCACAGAAGTTATTACCAACAGCTACAGCAAAGCTGCCCTTGTAGCCCTGGGGAATAAGAGCAAAAAGCATCTTCTCTGAGAGCTTTACAACCCCCATGCAAAACCAAATTTACAAACAATGACCCTTAACTTTGTTTTTGCTTGGTCTTTTCAGTATTAGTACGTAACTGTGACAGAGAATCTCTACAGGGCAAAGAAAAAAGTTTTATCATTTACAAAGGTCTCAGACACTGTAGGTAAAATTCACAGGGATGCTTTGCCCATGCAGAACTGACTAAACATGTCTATTAACATTGTTCTCTTCGGAAGGATTTCTGTACCCTTACAACAAGATACCTGCGTATTCACTGAAGAAACCATGCAACTTTGTTATATCACAGTGATTTCAGAGCATGAGCAGTCATGAATTTCATTATTTCTGAATGAGCTGTTACATTCCCTGCCAAGGAGGTGACAAAGAAATGTGTGCCCTTATTGCATGTTTTGATTTTCATTCTCTTCATATGTTTACACCTTTGATCACCAATGAGATTTTTCTGAAGCCCAGTTTATTTAGATCCCTATAGTCAACCAAAGTATACTTCTGTGTTTAAAAGCTCTTGCCTTTTATAAGTTTATCTCTTCATTACTTTTCTACTAAAGATTAAATTACCAAATCTCCAATTACTGAAAGAATTAACTGGAATTAGCAGCTATTGTAGAGTTGATAGTTCTACATGTATATATGCATAAAATGAACCATAAATTTTTAGGCAATTAAATCCTGCCCAAAAAATAAGGGCAAAGCAGAAAACCAGGTAGTGAATACATGCTTTTATTGTTATTTTGTTAGTAAGAATAATATAAAATTATCCTCTCTTTCCCAACAGACAAGTCCAGCAGCAGGCTTTCTTTACTTAAAGACCTATTTTTGAAGAATAACTCTTAAGCTGTCAGTCATGATTTGTTTTTTCATAGATTGTGTTGAATTTGTTTCATAAACATCCACATGACCAGTGAGAGTAAATTACATTATAATATTGAGTGGCCTGTTCTGTTTGTATTCTGTTGTCCAAAGTCCTCTCAACACTCATGTGGATGTCTGTGATTTTTCCTTTATGAGGTCTAGACTCACTTTCAAAATTATTGCCACTTTTATTGGCTCATGCCTTGCATTTGACTTCATAATTCTGTATTAGCTGAGTCTTCTTTCTTGCCAATGTTTATATAGTCTGTTTTTTCATTAGCGTCTTATTTTTCTTTTCTTTTCCCTTTTACTTTTTTTGCACAGTTACCTCTCCAAACCATCCACAAAACCTTGTATACTCCTTATCCCTTCCTGCAGACCCACTTCTTCTGTGATGCCAAAGCAAAAAGCTAGCCAAGTCAAAAATAGCTAGAGGAGTCGTGCACAGAGATTAGTATTTCTTTTCCTCACCTCTGTATGTTTGTTTTTTCAGGCAATAAAACTCTTCATGGCAAGGGCTAATGTAACTCTCTTAATGCATGTCTTCCTTTTGTGACATTTTATGTAGTATGAGAGCTTGTCCCCAATGTGTATTTATATATATACATAGCAAGTTGCCTGTAGGCTCTGCACCATTTTGCTTGGCATATGCAATAGTGATAAATATTGTTTCCATTTGTGAACTTTTCATGGAATAATCAGTGACAATACTGTTATTACTATGAAGTAAGATAACTTTCTTTTTGCCATCTAATTTTACCACAGGAGATCTGAAGTAGTTTCTAAAAAAATAATGCAGCATCTGCAGCTGAAAAAAAAAATTGATTCACGTTGGCCAACTTGTAAACTTGCAAAAGCAGCAATTATAAACCTCAGTCCGGTATTTCAGGTGGCCTTCTAAATCTGTCCAGGCCCAGGCGGGTATCCGATTGTGACATTACCATGAAGACTAAATGTGGTTATGTTCCCTAATGGGACGATGCTACGGCTGCAGTGCTGACAGATTGTGTCCTTTAAGGAATGTTTGCTTGATCCTCTCTTTCTCAGGCTGCAGTAAAAGCTGTGGTGGCATCAACTCGCCTTGGCAGTGCCAGCAGTCACAGCGCGCATGAAAGCAACAAGCCCAGCTGTAACCCCTCTCCCGTCCATGACGGCAAACCCGAAGAGAAACCCACTCAGGAAGCAGAAGCAGCTCCAGAAGAAATGTCTTAGGTCAATGTGTGCTTCCTTGTTTCAGCTGAGATCTGTCATTTCATACACCAGCTAACTTGTCATTCAGCAAGAGAGATTCGTAAGCTTGGCCTCTCTGGTTCTGCTTTAGGGTGCCAAATGCACTGGCTGGTGATTCTACCTTCAATGCATGTGACTGCTTATGAAAATAGTAAACTGTTCCATAAGGCATGTCATGGAAACAGTGTTATTTGCAGTAATACCGGCAGGTAAAAACATGGGGATGAATTAACTACCTACCATTATGCATATACTTCATATACATCTATCCAGTGTTTCTAGATGGCATTTGAAACAAAATACTATTTAATTTGGTTTTATGGAAGTAGATGTCTTCTATATGTTGTGAGTTTCTTTGAACTGCTTCCTTCCAGATGCATAGTCCTGCTGCAGACAAAACGGAAGGAAATACCAAGCCAATGCTTTTAAAACTGATGTACAAAATAATGCTTTTTATCTGTAAAATTAAAAAAGTATTTGGGGATTTATATGCAAAAAACATTCCACTACTTCTGGGAAGAAATTGAAATGTTAGTTTCCACTGGGCATGAAAATGTACATTCCTCAAGCTTGTGTCTGAGATTGCCTTATTCTGACTTTTCCTGTTTATATACAGTATTTTAATGACAACCAAAATTACTCAAGATTTCTGCTATTTCATTCTCCAGTAAAGTGTTAGCAAAACAAAATAATAGACTAAAAGAGGATTAGAGTAGATGCAAATTTTTTAAATACCATTATATTTACTCATTAATTTCTAAACTGTGCAGCTAGAAGATGTTTTTATAGGGCCTAAGGGAATAATCTGCAATTATACAAGTTGTAAATGCTTAAAGGAAGCTATTCCACAACTTAATGATTTTGCTCTGGGGAAACACTCTTATACAAGGTCTGGGAGCAAGTAGCATAATCTAGTTGCTTCCCAGATAATTTAACCTCATAAGTAACCAGTGTCCACTTGTCAGCATAATTAGTCTATATTTTCCTAACAAAGGACCCCTCCTGTAGAGTGATCCACCAGCACAGATCTTGCATCCACCCAGAGCTCCTGTGTCCTAAGTTAAAAGCTGTGTGCATGGATCAGCCTGCAAAATTAGGGTCAGGCTCTTCAGCTATCTTGACTTTTTTGTTGAACGTAATTGACAGAAATTGAAAAGCTAACATGCATCAGTATGTATGACCGTATATTTTTTGTTATCACTTTGATAGCATGTAAGTTTCGTAATGTTATTGAATGTACAACAATGTTATTTGTGTTTGTTAAACTTTTTAATACTGATAGTTACCTAAGACCCTAATACACTCAACATTCCTCTTTTGCTTTAATTGTTTTTATGTTGTTAGGCCTTGCACAACTTGCCTTGAAAAAATCTATCAGCTACTGAAAAAAACAAGTCATTAATAAAACATTCAGTAGCCACATTTCCTGATGAAATTAAAGGATGATACGATGTTATTCATATGGTAGGTTTGATAAATAAAGTGTAATCTAGATTAATATAAAAAGGAAGATTAAAGATATTGTCTTTACTAGGTGAGAATGCATGCTCATGAATGTATTGTACTTGAGATTTTTTATCCATTTCTTACAACTCTTTGAACTTGTACAAAAAGGTTTGCTAATTAAGCACGGTTGAACTCTAAAGTACATGCATCCATCCTTTTCCCAGGTGACACATTTTGAGGTCAGCTGAAACAGCTGGTGGGGGCATGGAAGCTGTGACCAGGCCAACAAGACACTTTTGCATTATTTTCCCCTGAAAACAAGTACAGTAAGACTAATTGCTTTGGAGAAGGTGATAGGTACATCCACATATGTCACTTTTTACTATCTTTCTTACCTCCTGTGAGGTGACTGCAGGATGAATGCATTTCTCAGCCACAGGTCTCCTCCCCCAGTTACAGTGGTGAAGCCATCCGAGTTCAGTCAGTGGGGAGGTTTGGTGGGAGAGGTTGGATTTCTGTAATGTTTCCTCCTTCATTTGGGATAGCTGCTTCTAATCTGGAGAATTGGGGCCAGCTGCACAGTCGTTGTGCATCTATGAGTGCTTGAGCAGAAATATCTTCATCTGAGACATGGTTTGTTGAGCTGAAAAGTAGTCCCAGCTGATTCTTAAAGTTATTCTTTGCTAAGTTATACCATAGCATGTCATAAATATGAACTGATGCCATGCAACTGGAGACCTCTGTGTGACAGCATGATCTCAGAGGCAGCTCAGTCTTGTGCATGAAGACTCTGGGCTTCAGCTGGTTTTGCTTAGCTTTCTTTTATTATGCTCAATATGAAATAATCAGGATGTCTGTGCTGAATGAATTATCAATATGTGACTCAGTAAAGTACTATGCCTGGCTTATGTATGACAGTATTATACAGAAGGAAGAGCAGCACTAGGGTGTATGCATGTAACTGAAGAAAGGACTGTTATGTGCATTGGTTTTGTCTGAAAAATCACATCCTGGTGGCATCTGCCATAATTCAGACTTGGGAGTGCAACACCAGTGTCTTACTGTGGCTGAAGAATATTGAACACACCCAAAAACTACTGGAGTGGACCAGTTCCACATCTGTGATTATAAATTAGGTAGGAAATTACTGGTACTCTTTTCTGTTGAAATCCTAAGCTTTAAGTTTTTAGAACGTTCAACACATTAGCAAAGTCCTTCAAGTACAAAAGGGGGAACTTGCCATCTTTTTAAAGTATTTGAACTTAGCAAAACTTTTCCTTTAGAGACACATTGTTGTATTAGCCAATTAAAGTCTAATATTTGAGACCTAGGCTGAGGATCTGATGGCTGTTAAATGGCTAACGATGTCCTGCCTTTGCACTTCAACAGGGTTTTTTACAAGTTCAGAAAGATTCACTCAAAAATTGAACAGATTTCCTGTCATTTCAAACACTTTTATTTGCTATTTTGCAGATGACACAGTAGCTTGCACTGCATGAGCCTAATGCTGATTTGTTAGGTGAAGTTTGTA
Organism: Elanus axillaris; assembly: GCA_026212715.1. Classification (NCBI taxonomy): domain Eukaryota; kingdom Metazoa; phylum Chordata; class Aves; order Accipitriformes; family Accipitridae; genus Elanus; species Elanus axillaris. Next base: position 23,070,533 of record JANZLQ010000079.1, on the reverse strand, counting down.
CTTTGCATTGTGCAAGCATGCTGTAAAGATGCAGACACACCATAATGTAACTTTTGAATGCTAAAGAGCATCAAGGCAAAAGTTGTTATACGGCACGTGCTTCAGAAAAAGGGTACTAAGGGCTCTGTACCCACGAGAGAACAGGCTGTTGGGCACATGGAGAGGAGTGACAAAAACTGCCCAGCATCCCCTTTGCAAGGACCCCATGCCTCGGTCAATAAAGCCACATGCTCTGAAAAGCTGTGTGGTACTAGGGCAGGATAAAAGTGGCAACCAAAAAGTCTTTGAAAGGGGCTCAGGTGAGCAGGGAGTCCCAGGCTGGAGGAGGCTGTGGCTCACTGGTGGCAGGGCCTCAGCACTTACTAAATAAAGATCCTTCTCCTACAACTCATATTGTGAGCAAAACACAGACGCAGCTGGCAGCTGTTGGGGAACTGAGGACAACACTGCATTTTCAGCAGCCCAGCAGCAGAGAAAGGCAAGAACATGCTGGAAGTTGTTAGTGTCCAGCTTAGCAGATGGATAGCAGCATCTGCTAAGCAGCAAGTACAGGACTCTGGTGAATAAACGCCCATTTCCAAATAATGATTAGCAACTGTCCCTCACCTCCCACACACATCCTGGGGCATGCTGTAGTGCAGAGCCCTGCAGTGCACCTCTTAGGGTTTTTTTTTTAAGAGTGGCATATGAAGGTGTAGAGTGGAGGACTCCCAGCAGATCCTTGGATGGTGTCCTGCATATTGCCTGCTTACAGAGTGACAGGCACTCATGAGTCTCAGGATGATGCCATGACCTCTGGCTTGTGCAGACACTGTGTATTTCTCCTGGTGGAGAGCTCAGTTTTGTGTGGCTGAGTCTATCTTGTTGCTGCTCAGGGTATGAGCGTATAGCTTATGTAGGCATGGCATTCAAGTAACAAGAAGTACCTTCTTATATGGGAGAAAAGCAGGAATGAGGCTGACCAAGCAAGATGCACAATTAGGCCTACAGCACAATGGCAGAGATACAAGCAAGTCCTGAAGATACCAAAGGTAAAAAAAGAGACAGCTCAGAACATCATTAAAGTTACTTTACAAAACAATAATAGCTCAAAGAATGTCCTTTCCTCCCTTTCAGAGTAATTTTAGTTAGAACATACAACCACAGTAATGAAAGTTAATTCTGCTTTTGTATAAAGAAATTTAACTTCCCTGATAAGCCCCTGGACAATACCATGTTGCTTTGAACAAAAACTATCAGCTGCATTGCAAAATAAAATAGAATTATAAGGAATGAAGAGGAGAAAAATAGGAATAAAATAATTACCTAGTCTGGTTGTATCTGGAATGTGAAGAATTTAGTTCCAGATCATGTATAAACTTATTGACAAGTCTCTAGATTCTCCACATAAGCAAAATTTTGCTTTATGTCTGGGAGGTAAAACTTCTGGCCAGCATAATTCAGTGAAGATTGAAGGAGGGTCAGCGCAAATATGGAGAGCATCCCTTGGAGTGTGAATCCTCTAACTTACATAAGGATGGAATGATGTGCATGAATATAACTAAAAATCCAGCAAAAGCAAAAAAACCCCAAACTTGCATTGCACGCTCTTCTATCTTTCCAGAGGAGAACAAAGAACATGAACACAGTCATGAACTTAGTCATTATTGGAAGGCATTAAGATACTGTGGGGATAGGCATAGTACAGAAGCAGGAAAAGAATAGAAAAGTCAAAGTGGCCCAATTATTACCTTACCAATTACATTATAGAAATATATTAAAATTTATATATATGTACATGCATACACAAATACATAAATTTATCAAAAGAAAGGCAGAGTCTGCTGAACAGTCACTAAGAGCCATGTCTGCTTAACAGTTGCAATAACCTTTTAAGCCATCTTTTGCCCTTTGCCAGCATTACTCAGCTCTAACTGAAACCATAGTGTTTAAGATTCTTGTATACATGGATCATCGCTGGATGAAATTCAGTGTAATGGATATCAAGGTATGAAAGATTAATAAATACAATGGTACAGAGTTTTCCCCACCTCTGGCTCCTTCATACCAAACCACAGAGAAAAGTGTTTCAGTGCCTTTGTCCTTTCACATGGTCAGGACATGGGCTGAAGTGGGGTGACAACAGAAGAGCAGCATTTTGTGATGGCTTACAGCTGCCCTAAACTGCACCAGAGGCCCCTGCCTAGTGATGCTCAATACACAGCACATGTGACCAAGAACTGACAACCTATCCCTGAACTTGTGTATTGGGAAGATGTTTACTGGCCAAGGTATATTAAACAGCACGTGTTTGCTCCTATTAAGTAGTACAGAGCTCATCCCATAGTACCAGCTACTTTTTCTGTCTGCCCAAGAAATGGCAGCATTCCAGAGTGTTATATGACGATACATAAAGAGCAGAGTTGAAAAGAAAGGGATCTTTTCTGTTTGTGCATTTGAACTCTGTTTTCAATAACAAGGGTTAACTTACATTCAGGGCCAAATGGCTTGTTGTTTTCCTTCCCCTTTAAGCTTCATCTTTTTTCCTGGCCCTGGACCCCATGGGGCACCCAGGAAGAGCTGTCAGCTGCCAGTCAGAGGGAGAAGAGCCATCTGACACTTGGCACGTTTCACCTGCACTGCCCTAACAAATCTGCTGTTTCCCGTGGGTCCATCACATGGTTTCACTCCTGCTCTTTTGAGTTGTTAGTGCTCCCAAAAGAGTGTAGGTTTTACTGGTCAAGTATAAATACATTCCTCTGTGAGCCACCCTTGGTGTGTTTTGTCATTGCCAGTTAGTACCCAGGGAGAGCTGTTTCTCCTTTCCCTCCCCATTTCCTAGACTCACGCTGTTTTCTAGCACCTTCTGTTTCCTTTCTCAAAAGCCTATAGATGGCTGACAGAAATAGCCCAGTCCTGTGCAACAAATGCCAGAGAGAACCAGAAAAGTTCAGCTCCTTGAGTTAGTTTCCCAATAGACAATGAAGGCACCTGGGCTGCTGTAGATGATTTGGCTGTATGAACTGCTAACACTTGGGGTGAGGCATTCAGAGCAAAGTGGCACAAGAACAGGACTGTGCCAGGTTCTGGCCCTCAGCACCAGGATGCTCCTTTGTCAACAGCATTTTTTTCATTCTGTGGAGAAGATGTGGTTTAGGTCAGTCCAAAGAAGTACATCAGGCTTAGGAAAAATATTGTGTGCTATGACCAATGATCTTCTTAATATCTTTTACTTAATACCGGTTAATATACTTAGTATCATATTCTATGCAGCATTGCCACTTAGACTGCTGGCAGAATATTGGGTGGATCTGGGATAGCTCTCCTAATTGAAATTACCATGTCAGACACTTCAGACAGTTATTCTGGTAACTCAAAAGCTGAGGCAAGCCATTGGGTTTGATTTACAGCTGCAAATGGCAAGTGATCTATCCCAGAGACAATATGCTCCAGTAGCCACTGCATCATATTTATTCATCCACAGAACTGTGCACAGGGGCCTGCTTTATTCTATCAGCCCTCAGTATCATCTGTCATGTCCTCTTGAACTACTCCCTTTGAAAAGAAAGCTTTTTCATTAATGCAGGAAATTTAAATTAATGGTCCACAAAGTCCATAGTTGTTCATCCATGTCTCCTTTGACACAGCAGCCCCAAGGCAGGCTCTCTTCCAACATCTGTCAAAGCAATAGTGTTGGGCAGCACGTTAGCTGTGATGAGGTAATGTTATTTTAATCCTGCCCAAGGAATTCTCTCTCTCTATCCCCTCTGGAGAAGCCAGAGGAGCTGTAGGTTTCGCAGATGTCTAGTGATCAAATTACCATACTTAACTAATCAAACAGGGTGTATGAAGAGTAAAGTGCAAAGACTCGTGGCTGTTTAAGAGCCATATATCTGAGATGCTGCTGTTAAGCTCCAGCCTACACTTCTGCTTGAAGGTAACCAAAATGACTAGGCCCATTCAAATCACTTGGCCTAGTTGCAGCAATAAAGGCACTTGTGTGAGAATATCTTTGCAGATTAAGGCAGAGTTTTTACAGACATTAACCACAAAACCCTCCATATGTTAACTCCAAATAGCTGCATTGCACTGTGAGAAATTATAGCTACCATACCTGCAAGAACCTGGGTATCTAGGAAAAAACAGATCCCAAGGTATGTTTGCGTTACTTACAAATGCTAACTTTATGTGAATGAGCACAACCACCACCACAAATCCCTAAGTACTGCCAAACAGTAAACATCCACAGCAAAAACACCAGCAGATTTTGCTATGGAGCATGCCAAAGAGAGCTATTTCTTAGCTTTGCCTGGACAAGGAATAAGGTGAAAAGCTTCTACAAGTATTTCCTCCAAGGTCTCAGGTCCCCTGATTTCTGTTATTTTCCAGACATCACCGTCAGCCATGTTTATGAAAGTAGCACAAATATATCCAGTGCCAGCCTCCTCTAGATGGAAAAACCTCACCATTGACACCACATTTCATTTGTAAGACATCAAGGCTATTTTGTTTGTACTACTCATATGGCTCCCAGTCTCTTCCTCAGCTTGCTGGAGTAGTCTTTAATAGCAAACAGGAGTTTATGAAGAAACATTTCATGAAATTAAGCAAATGACTGTTTGCATATTTAGGAGAAAAAAAATGTTTGAAGGATTTTCTAAATCCTGCTGCAGCAGTGTCCTCCCTGAGAAATATCTTCCTTGGGAATGACAGTGATCCATGGGATGCTGCAGAGGTTCTCACCAACCTACTACCCTCAGTGTAATAGCGGATGCCTTGTTTGCTCTGCTCAAATCTTTACCATTTTGGCTGCAGGCAAACAGTAATTACAAACTAAGAGATTTTTTTACTGAAAGTAATTAGAAACAAGAACAGTTAAACCACTAGCTGCTGAGAGCTAAATCCAGCTGTGTGTTCATACTACTATGCAAAACAGGAACCACTTCTTTGTCTTCACCCCATGCTCATGAGAAATCATACTAATGCTTCTGATTAAATAGCAGAAATTTCCTGTAATGTTCCATGTTTCATAAGGGACATTGTTTTGGGGTTTGGTTGTTCTCCCCCCTCCCGCCCCACCCCCGCCAAGAACGCACAGTGCTAAGAGGCCTATGCTTGTGATAAAATTAACTCTGAATTGATGAGGTGCTCTGGGAGAAGGAAAGATGGAGAGGTGAACCCTAGGAGGGTGAACCCTAGTCCCTAAGAATAAGATAAATGGGATGATCTTTCAGAACAGCAAGGGTGGGTGATCCAGCTTCCAAGGGAGTGGGACAAGAGGGGAAGAGACACTGAGTCTGTCTCACCTGGGGGAAGCAGTTTGTTAGTCCCAAGGAGGTACACCACCATGCCCTGGCAAGCCTGGGAAGTACCAAGCAGAGTCTGTGTGGCCGCTCCAAAGCTCCAGTAAGGAGCTCATCAGCTTAAGCTTGTTTTAACCTGAAGAAATGTGATACTTCAAGGGCTTGTGTCTAGCTTGACATTGTTTTGGAGGCTCCTGGTGGCTCTTGGCTTTGAGGCTGTATGAGGACGAGACCGTAAGCAGGTTTTGTCTTTCTCTTAGTTCAAAAGGAGTATACGCTGCATGGTTCGGGTACGTGCTGATGCTGCCAAGACAGACAAATGGTGCTATTGACTTGTAACACAAAGTATTTTATAAGCCTGTTAGAGAAGCTTGTTGATCTCAGAGCAATGGTGGCTGGGCTCTTAATAATAACAATGAAAAATATCATACATTTATTAGACTTTTTCAAATTAGCTCCGTGTCCTATGTACCTGACTCCTTCTTTTACTGTTTAATGTGTAAGAAATCCTGTACTGTCAACACTGCTTGTACTAGCAGAGATGTTAGAGACTAAATGTAAGTTTATGGACTGCTTGTTTAACTGTACACTTTTACTTCAGATTAAACCTGTTTGTGTAGTAACTTTTCTGATACTGTGCAAATGAACCAGAGAGAAAATCTGAACCAGAAAAATTTTACAGTTTTGTTGTTTCAGTGTATTGTACTTGGGACCAATGTACCTGCTTGTGTGCTTGCATGGAAATGCTGATAAGCTATGAGAATATGCTTTGATGGTGGGAAGTCTATTTTTAATATGTGGCTTGCATGACTGATCTGATGCTAAATAAACTAGTAAATCTAGAAATGCTTACATCTATTATTTGCTGACAGGTAAAGCTCAGCATAGGGTAAGGAACAACAGTAATCATTATAGGGAGATGTAATGATGGCTGTTACCAGTTTATATAGCACAATCTTGAATTAACTCCAACTTGGCATAGCATTTCCCCTTCTCCACTTCCCTCAAAACCTCAGCAGTCGGATAACAAACTATATCTGTTACTAGTGGTGGACTACAGAGCTAGGGGGCTGGAAAGACCTTTGTAAGGTTGTTCAGGCTATCCCTGTGCCCTGGGGGGGGTTATGCAAGATAGATGCTTGTCTCACTTGTTCTTAAAGACCTACAGCAGTGAAGGCACTGCCACTTCCTTGTGCAATCTACCAAATAATTTTGCTACTCTTATGACTCGAAAGTATTTTATGAAGTTTAGAGTCTTTTTGTTGCAGTTAAGTTTGTCTATCATGGTGATCTGTTTTCTGCAACCATTTCTTATGAATCCAAACATTATTAAAATGCTCCTTTGTTCAGCATCCTCCTCTCTCAGCAGCACAAAGTCCTTTCCCACAGGTCACAAGCCTTTCACTACTCCTCTTGTTTGCATATGGATTTTCTGCTGTAATTGACTACTCCCTGTCTTGAACTATGTAGCTAAAAGCTATGTCACCCAAAGCTCCATGTGGTACCTGAGTGGAGGCCTTGGAGACATTGGGGTCTTGTAAGGATTATTTTTTGTTTCTCTGCTCTGTTTCCGTATCAGTCATTTAGCACCCTCAGTGGTGTTCCCTCCTGCTCAGTTTGCCATGGGTCAGAAGTGCCATGGGTCTGCAAAATGGCTGCTTGGCCAGTTGGCCAGTCTTTGTACTGCTGTAGGTTGTTATTCTTGCCACCTGTAACTCCTTAGGCTTGCAAACTGCTTGAATGCAGAGTCCCTTCACACCCCTTTGTGGGAGATGATTTTTCAAAATCCCTGAGGGATGTAAAAAATAAATTATTATAAGCTCTGCAAGACATTCTGCATGGTAACAGTACTCCAGAAAAACTCATCTGGCACTTCCATGGATGCTGCTCAATCTTTTCCCAAGCTGAGGCAAGCTATAAGTTCTACAGTTTCATCTTCTTCCCATCTCCATAACAGATTGGAAAAGGGCAGTGGGAAGTCAAAGGGGGAGAAGAGAGTGTGTGTATAGGAGTTGGGTTTTACAGACTTTGAGTTCGCTCTGGACCTCAAAATTTTTGTGCTTTGGACCAAGTTCTTAAAAATAGCACATCGAAAAGTGGTGTGGAAGCTTGTGTTACACCCTAACTTTACACTGGTTTTATAGTGAGGTTGACACAAACAAGAAAATGGGATATAAGAAAGAACTAAGTCTCTAACCCGACAGAACTACTCAGAGGTGCTGTCCATAAGTTAGGATAGCTGGAGAATTAACAAAACCATCCGGCCTCATAACTAACAAAAATCTGTGTTTCTGCTGACGCCTGGTGCAGTCTGGTTCTTTATGAAGCCCTGTTTTTGTAGTTCTGGTGTCCTTCTGAGCAGTTAAAACACCTTCCTCCTTCAATATATTGTACATGTGCAAGTAACTTTTTGCGTAAAACATGCAAGGATGCAGATGGTTTGTGAAATGATTCAATATTTTTACATGCATTGTGAATTCTCCATATTTTCATTTGACATTTAAAAGAAATAATGCATGAAAGGCATCTTCCTTCTTCCTCTTTTTTAATCATACTTCCATTTCTTTCAGCAAGAGGCATGTAGCAGGTAGAACGTGTGATGGTCATCAGGTTTCCTCAACTTCTTTTCCTCAAAAGTTCAGTTTCCCTGGTATAGGCTGGGACGCAGACAGGCAGAACAAAAAGATGTTTTGCCCATGTAGAGCAAATACAAAACTTGATTCTTCCATCTTACCTACTGTTTTGCACTAGGAAGTGCTTGTTCCTTATGATCTCAGTAAGAGGCAACCAGACTCTGTAAAGTACCCTTTACAGTGCTATTTATGAGAGCTAACACAATAAAGAAAGACAAGGTAGTATAGATGATTTTGCATCCCTTCCAATGCTGGGAACCCTGACTTGAGAGACATCAAACAGGCCTCTGGCACAGCATGCTGTGCAGATCCTGCCCGCAGAAGGGTCACTACATTTTTTGTTATTTGAGCTATTACAGGATTTTCTTAAAACAACTCATCATTTCATTCATCAAACTACTTACCATTGCCACTGTCAAGCAGGATGTCTACACAAGAACTTCTTGCTGCACTTTCAGATACAGGCAAGGCCAGGCAGGAGGTGTAATTGCTGGTACCCAGTGGGAGCTGACTGTGGGCTCCTCTGCTATCGTTAGCTCGGTAAGTTCATCCCGCAGCCAGGGAACATGCACAATGCAGCACAGGCCTGGCCCAGCTCAGCTTAACTGCTGTGCGGGTCACCAACTCCTTGATGTATGAAGGTCTTCTGGTGAGGGGTTACTACACCTGCTGGTCTTGGGAAACTTTCAGCGTCTCAGCGCTAATGGGCTGTGTTTCTGTACAGATGTTCATGTTTTAATGGTATCTTTTAAATTAGCCTGATTGGTTGAGACAGGGAGAATTCATCAAAAATTCATCAGAGATGGCTGTGCACATAGGGGTTCCACGCTTAATCCTGTATGCATGACAGATGCTGGTTTGTGGGGACATTGTCATGCTCCAGTGAACGGGCATGCTGCAATTTCTTTCCTTCTTCCTCCAGACTCTGAGGAGCTAAAAACCCTGTTAGGCTTATAGATGAAGGAGGGGTTTTCTGGTACCCAAATAACAAAGTACTCATGTTTGCAACTGCTCAGATGCACCCCACTGAGCATTGACCTGTATCCCCAGTGAGCCTTGGAGCTTGAATTAGTAACATCAACATGCTAACTGTAATGCTGTCTAACTGGAACCCAAATTCAAGGCAGCACTCAGACTGATACCCTGAGAAAGTCAGGGAATCCTACTTGGAACAGTAATTTCCTCTCCAAGGTCATAACCAGCCTCAGAGCTGGGTCTGTGCTGGCCAGCAGGACCAGGTACAGAGTTCAGCAAATGCTATCAGGCATCCCAGGGCACAGCCAGACTGGTCCACAGAAGGCCTGAGCAAGGTCAGCTTCTGATTACACTTTGGGCAGTAACTGATCTTCTAACAGCTGCATCTATGTTGCCTGCATCAAAGAAGCGTTTTTGAGGATCATTAGGTAGTCCTAGTGACTTGACTTTGTGAAAGGGAAATTTTAAAGAAAATCACTTTGGAAGATACAGTTCTGGATAATGTGTTGGGATTTGGGGCACCTAAACCCAGATATGACATCTCTTATTGTGTGGGTCAGCTGTGAAATCTGCACAGATACCTCTGTCATGTGCTGTTACCATCTGTGCCTGTTTTCCCTCTGCTAGTGGCAAAATCACAAGGAAGGTTAACCCCACAGTAATCGTTCCCTTTCTGTACTGTAAAACTGAATCACCAGCACACCTCAGTGAGGACTGGAAAAGACAGAATGTATTACAAAGTTTAAATTGTGGTCTGGGACTTCAGGATATATTCTTTCCTAGAGAAAATTTAATATTAAGCATCGATGTATTTATTATTCTCTCTCCCACCTTCATGTTCTCTTTCATCAGGAAATAGGTTTAAACATCACTATTTTTTAAGAATTCTAATTAATATCCTTAATAATTTTCCAAAGAGCCAAAGTAGCCTCTGTAGCTATTCCTACCCCACTTTGCAGAGGGTGACATGACACAAACCCTATGAGAGCGGAAAATGCTGTACCTCAGAAGTCACAGTTCCTTTTCTCTGCAACAGAAGAGCACTGCAGCTCTTTGTTCTAAAGTCAAATACTACAGAACTCTCCTGCCTTCATGCAGGCTTAGTAAGTAAGACAAACAAGGAAAGGTTCTACATAAGATACATTTCTGTAGGTGCTAATTAAATACATGTTAAAATACACATTGCGGTGTGCTTTATAACCTTAACGTACATCTATATGACTTTTGCTAGGTGCTACATGCTCATATGTTTTGGATTAACATAATTTTGATGGTTAATAAGCCATTTCTTAAACATTCAAAAAGGTAAGTAATATTAAGACACAATAATAAAGTTCTTCCACAGCGATCATGGGGTCATTACAAATATATATATATATTTTTAGAATTAAAGGTTTGAGAAAATCCTGTTTGTACAGTTTTCAAGAGATTTCCATTTAGCAGAAATCTGAGTTGTGCATCTGCCTTGGCCTACATCAAGTTTTTAAGTAAAGAGAGGCATTTTGGCTTTGAAATTCAAGAAGACAAATTGATAGCATTAGAGATCACCATGCAGCTGAAGATGAACTACATCATCAGACATAACACCACAAAACGTAGCTGAACACCACATCTGCCTGCACAAGTATTGAAAAAGCTACATCATAAGTCTGTTGGAATCCATGTTTAAATTTATTCTGCAATTGCATTCAAAGTACAAATACAATCTCTTAAGTGCTGAACACAGTCAGTTAAAAACACTGTTAAGACAGACTGGCTTTGACTTTCTGAATGTAGGCACAACTTGACTGGTTTCACCAGAATTATGGCTCCTTTTACAGCAGTGAACTTTCTACATTGAATCACCAGCTCAAGGTTTAATGCTGGAGGTCATAGGTGAGGAACAGAAGCCAATCATGAAAATTGTCTTATCTTTAGCCACCCTTCCCATCCACACAAACAACATCTAGTTAAAGTGCCAAAGATTAGACTGTCATACTGCCTAAACCCCTGAAAAAACTAAGTTTTTTTAAAAAATACTGGTCATATAAAAATAATTTTGATGTGTCTACATATGTGCCATTTCCTAGCAAAAACTGGTCACTGTTATTCTTGGGCACCTCATTCAGAAGCTGCTTTCAGATAACTATATTCCAATTTAACTGAAACATTCCAAACTCAAGTACTGGCAAACCTCACAAACCTGCAGAAATTCTGCTGCTATGAAGATGACAATAATCTATACTTGGTAACTTACTTTGTCTTCTACTACCTCCTAATAAGCAAAACATGGGCTCCTGCACTTTGTCATTTCAGCTGCTTTCCTGTTTTTACTGTCTTGGCTCTATCTAGATTGTCCAGTAACTTAGGAGGAAAACAATGCCATGGCAGGAAAAGAGGATCTGATCAGGTAAGTACTTGTTTTTGTGGCTTTCTTGGTTCTGAATGTACTCTGGTTAAAGAACAGCTCTGCTCCAAGACCTAACACTCCTCTCAATCCTTAGCTATAGATATGTATTTTAAGCTATTTTAAGCTATAGCTAAAAAGAAAGTTTTGGTTTCAAATAAATACAACACACTATGAAACTGGACATCTTTCTTCTAGTTCTGTATTACTCTATAGCTGACCTGCTTGGAATAATGACTGTAGGGTTATCAGCTATGCATTGCTTCAGCAGCAAAATAAATCCTTAAAATATCTTAGTACCTTCCATGATTTCTGGTCATGTGAAAACTGGAGAATTGGACTATGCTCTTCTATTGATTAAAAAAACCAAAAAAAACCTGCCTCTGTTCTCTGTCTCCAGTAGTCTCTGCTCTGTTATTCACTTGAACGTTCAGAATCATTGGCAGAAGCAATAGACTTATGTCTGTTAAAACACACAAAGTCAGTGTGTTAAAACGCTGTTTAATCAGTGTTTAAGGAATAAATTACTATGATGCAAAATAGAAGGCCTGCTTTCCTTTCAGAAACTTTACTCTCACTCAAAAAATCTTTCCATTTCTAGGCCTGTTACTGAAAACAACCCTGTTGATAAAAAGGAAACCTGCACAAAAAAATTTTTATTAAATATATCATCACACTTAAAACACAGTAGCAATTTTCTTCCATTTAAACACAAGTTCTTTCTTCAGCTGCTCTGTGCTTCACCAGCTTATCTTCACTGAAAGCATAAAAAAAAACTTCACTGAACACTAAATAAGGACAGATACTCTAGAGATGTTACAGCTTTTATAACTGGTGTTCGGAACAGGCACCTCTTAATCTTTTCTGCAGCGCCTTGTGTTGTACAAACATCACTCCACGTCTTGTGCCCTTTTGACCAATTTCTCCAGCACTTAAGTGCCTCTGCTCTTTTTACAGAGCAATGGAATATTTTTCTCTGTATACATCGGTATCACAACCCCTCAATTAGTCAGTCCCAGCAGTTTTAAAAAAAGAACACATGAATATGCAGATTCACTATACATGTAGTCTTTACAACTGGGAAGAATAAATATGGTACACTTCACAGAGCTTCCTCTATAATCATGTCAGCATTCATCCCAAAGAGCAGGATTGCTAGGGCTTTCATACTTGCCTCTGTACCAGCACTAGAAAGCAGTGGACCCTAGTATTTAGGAAAAGGCATGTCTGCTGACACTGATTCCTTAAGTGTCCTTGGTGGTGAAGGATCACCTTGTGAACTTCCAGTACTGCGGGGGAAATATGGAAGATAGAAAAGATGGGAAGAATAACCAAAGAGTTTAAAAATAACTGCAGAATACACAAAACCCAATGTGGAGTTGACATTTTCTGCCTGTGAAGACACTAAAGGCTGTTTGATGCCACTGTTTTTAACTGTCTTTAACAGTACTAAACGCCTTAATACATGAAGCACATTGGAAGAACCCTCACTGTATTTGGTGTCATGTTTTTTCTACCTCTTTGCTTGAGCCATGAGAAAGAAAAGCCCTTACTGTTCAGAGTTCAGCTACAGTGGCTAGAGTCAAAAGAGCCAATATTGCAGGGGAAAAATTTTAGTCTGAAATATTTTTTTTCTGAGTTCATTACCAGTCCTTGGATTGTACGTATACAACTGGCCCCAAAATATTTTGGTTCTAAGGTACCTTCCCTAACTACTACGCAGCTAAACTTGCCTCTACTACCACTGGTAAAGCATAGGGATATTACAACCTCACCTGAGCAAATGACACATACCAACATTAAAAGCTTAATGTCAGGTTTTAAAGTGAATTCAGAATACTAGCAGCACAGACAGTAAACTTTTGAAAGCCCCTGCTATGCACCTGTCAGCATCACCAGGTGGTTAAATATCCTTAAAAATTTGACCCTCCATCCTCCAGCAGATCTGAGCAATTCTGCAGCTTGAGCTTTTGCCTTCAGTTGCTCATGTTTTAAGATGCTAACTCCACTTATTGCAAAGATCAGTCTAGGGGTATTACCACAGAACACTGCACTGTGACGTACCAGCACGCTGGCAGTCTGTGCAGTTATGGCTACACCAATGCCTACACCTGAAGCAAATTAGTGGTCTTTTCTGTTGCTTTTCTGTAGTAATTCCAGGATTTTCAGTTAAGAAAGACAAAACCCACACAATTACATGCAAATTTAAGTAAAAAAATTCTTCAGAAGTGCAGAGTATCACAGAATGTCCATTGGAGGTTTGCTATTTTGACAACTCTATGACTAAAAGCCCACTAAAAACTATGGAAAGACACCTGACGACTTAAATGAGCTTTGGATCAGCTGTAAGGGCATTTCTTTATCTATGCACCGAGACCGTTATATACAAGTTAATTAAGTTACAGTAACAACGTTGAAGAAATGCCAATAATGAATACTTATTTTTGCTAACAAGACCAAATAGCTTTCTTATGAATAGTATCATTTAACAACTTAGCTATGTAATATCCCTATGATAAATCAAAGGAAATTTTTAAAAACAAATTACAGATGCACCTGTACAAACTACATAAATCAAAAATTTCAAGTAAATATAAAAATATATATATTACAAAATTACATCTTCAATGAGATGCTGCCTGTACAGCGACCTGCACCAGCAAAATCCTGAGCACTCCACTCTCACTACTGTTGGTGAGAGCTGAGTTCATGCTGCATTTTTCAAGCCCACATACACATCTTGTGTTTTCTATCTAGAAATCAGGGATTTATAGATTCAGACTACTCCTCACAGAGCTGCAGAGTGCTGAGCAGGAAACAGAATCTCTCACCATGAAACTAGGAATGTATGCTAAGTATCACATCAAAAAGCACTTGGTAAAGTTTGGATCCCTCAACATAAAGGTTCAGGTATCATTCAAGAACAATGGTACTCACCTCTTAACTCAGTAGCTAACCTATGCTAAGCTAAACAATATAATTTGGTTGCAAGAAATGTATGGGCTTTCAAGTCACTGTTTGTCTATGTTTTCAGTGCCTTTTTGAGGTCTGAGTAGAAATTGGCCAGGGTACTAGACATGGCAGTGTCTACTGCAGATTGTGGTAGCATCCCTCGCAGTTCAGTCTGAATATAGCCCGTCAAAAGACTGTGGCTTGGGTAGTCCTTAAGAGGGACGCAGAACCAACCGCAAGGGTGATTGAATCCACGGACAAAGTTAGGTCTCACCTCTCCATAGTCTAGGCTTATACCTATCAAGAAAACAAATTAAAAAAGGGAAATTAATTTGAGACAGATAGGAAAACAAAGGTACAGTAAATTTAAAATGTCCAAGTTTCTGCTTGGGGAATTTAGTAGAAGTGACAGACAGATGTCACGTTCTGGGTACCTTCATGCATGTAAGTTCTCTGCTCTTCATTGAAACTCCACAACAGGCAAGCAGAGCTTGATAAGCAGAAATTCTGACATAAAAAGACATTCCTCCCATTTACTAGTAAGTTGAGCAAGTTGTTACTCCACCCAGTTTGCCCTAGAGCTGAGTCAGAGCACTCAACTTGTCTCAATGACTCCTGTCCCACAGTTGGCATAAGTGAAACTTGGCACGAAGGGATGGCTCAGGGGTAAACCAGTAACTTGTATACTTGTTTAAATCTGTAAAGTGTTAAAACACCTTTGAAATACTTGCTGGAGACCATCTTACACCACTTTTGAATGCTCACTGCAGAACTAAACAATTTGAATCAAATCTTAAGTCAAGCAGCTGTTGCAAAGTAAGAATTAAGCAGAGGTAAGTGGTGCCTTACCACATGTTAGCAGCCCATCTTCATAGCCTGTAGTGTAAGAGAAATCAACAAACTCCCTCGGTGCTATGATGTTCCAGAGCTGACCAGCCGTGGTGTAGCGCATCACACAGCAGTTCTTGTTGAGTGACAGAATAAGGAGGGTAGGAAAACAAAAATATCTTTGTATAATAAATGCAGGGAAATTTATGCTTGTAGGCAACTAGCCTTTTCCACAAAGGTCACATTGTCTGTCAGCTATGCTGTGCAAACAACTTCAGTGAGGTCTGAATGGCTGTGTCATTTTCAGTCTAAATCCTGAAAATTTGTAAGGACTTGCAGTCTGCAACTGAGAGCTGCAGGGGCAGAAAATATCTGGCACCTTTAAACCATACTGACTGAAACCAGAGAACTGTGTCATGCCTGGGAACTGAAAGTCACGTGGCTTAATCATTAATTAGGAAGTCTGAAAGGACCATGAATAAATTGCAAGAGGCCCCTCTCAGTACTAAGATTCTCTGTCAAGTACTTTTAATCCACCAAGTCAAAAATAAAACAGAATGCAAACAATTATTCAAAAAAGGCTTTTTTGTAAGGCAATAGAGTTTGTATACCTTTTAGGGAATAATTAGCAAAAATAACTTGCCATATAAATCTTCCTTAAGAGCCAGAGCAAAAGATATTCCATGTTCAAGCCAGATGTCCACAGGGTTTTGAAGTCATACTGAATGTTGCCAGTAACCAAAGGAAGGCTACCAGCAATTCCATAATCAACTTCAAACCTACCTTTCTTTAGCAAGTCCTGCCCCTCAGTATGAACTATTTTGGCTCCCAGCACAAAGCCTTGCCACACAGTGAAGTCAGCCTTTCAGGAAGAGGGAGAGGTTGCAGCTTCTGTATGTGTGGATTATTAATACCCACAATTTTGCGTTTTGTGAAACAGAAGAAAACAAGCTGTATGAAAGGGTTTTGGCATATAAAATATTACACTGTAACACTCTATATGTGAATTTTATCAGAAGCTACCAGAGCTCCCAGGTCCAAGAGAATTGTGGCCAACCAAGTTTTACTCCTTTATTTTTAGCATTGATGGAAAGCTGAACTTCAAGCTTCAGAATAGGACTGTGCAGTCAGAAAGCCTCATCTGAGGTCACCCACTGCATGTATGCACAATATCCCATGTGCATGCAGAAAACAGGCAAAAAAATATTAGTATTTGTTGGAATGACTGCTCTGCTGCACTGTTAAATTAATGTATGCATCTATACACAAAGCCCTTAAGAATCTAAACAAGTCTTCACCTCTTCAAATGTTTCCATGACGTCCATTGTAGTCATTAAGCTGTCCCAGTCTAGCCTGTAAGGTCCAGGGCGAATATGATCCACTATTCTGTTAGTAACGTCTTCCACCACTCCTTGAGCTTTGTAGCTAGAGAAACATACGTTTACATTTAAACATGAGAAATTCTTTATAACTATTCCATTAATTTGCAGCAGCACACTTACAATAATACCTTGGTACCTGGAGTTATGGTCAGTGGATGGCTGTATCAGAAAAACTGTACAGAAAAAGACCTATGGCTGCATCTGTTCTCCTCTGCAATAAATGTTATTCTGAGAAACTTTGTCCTTATGCTGCAATTAATATTTTGTAAATGGCAAACTCCTTCCTCAGATAAAAATCATCATGTTTATCTCTCTAACAACTTGTTATTTTGCTCTTCTTGCTGGGTGAGCAAGGGAGTCTGCCAGGGACAAGTAAAGCTAAAAGCAGAAAGAAAGAAGAGCAGGAATACAACAGGAAAAACATTTTTCATAAAGTAGAAGTAACAATAGTAGGACCAAGCTAATGAGAATCTATGTTATGCTCTGGTAGCATATAAGAGTACCAAATAAAATAATCTGGTATAAGACATCACAGAACATTCATTTATTATCAGACATTTTTAGTAGGCACCACAGATTTTGTTTACTTGAGTTTCTGGGCCTCTAGTTCCTGAAGGGAAGAATCCATCAGGACTATTATTTTCAAAATACTTCTTATCCATTAAGCTGTTATTAATAGTAGGTAAGTAGTCAAGCAACAGATTCATCTCTTCACTTGTGTAGTTCACCCATATTCACTCATAATTACCTGGCTGGAGCCAATCTCAGCTGTACACTCTGAACTGGAGGGCCACGTAAACATGTCAATGGCTTCTAGGTAGGTGTTTGGAAAGTTCTTCAAGGTGTTCTTTATTTCACCAGGTGTGTACAAAACCTTGCAGTCTTCACTGGCACATAGCAGTCACTGACCTCTTGGCAGTGGTTCAAACTATACAACCTGTTGATGTCAGTGTGTCTGTGGCCCTGTACAGAGTCAGCAGACTCTTGGTGCATGGGGTCATCAGCTCTTGCAGATTTAACAGGACTTAAATTCCACAGAGCGTATCAGTCTGAGACACTTTCAAACACTACCTTTTCACACGCCTTTTTGTTTCTTCAGAATGCTGTTTCCTAATAACTATTTATCTACCTAAACCTACAGATAGCATCAGAACCCCGTGACAGAAACTCACACAGGAAGGGCTTTTACATCACATATATTTCCTACAACTGTATGTTTGGTATTTTACTCTACTGCAGTTGCATAGTCACTGTAACAATCCAAGTACTGACTGGGTTGTCACCCAGTAACACTTCAGACCTACGGAACCTGGACTTAATTCTGTGGTTTGCAGACCATCTTTCTAAAAGTTCTGGGCATATGTTGTTGCCCACCTCAGCCAATGGAGTTTTGTGGTGTGTTCCACAGTTTTCATTCTTCATTGTTCTAGACACCATGCAACGCTAAACATCAAAGGATAACACTAAAAAGAAATAGTATAAGCACACTCTATGGTGCTCCTAGTTTTTCCTCTGGACAATTTGTGTAGCTGAGGGACGTAGAATCCACACCCTTCATTTCTACAAACTCTACAGAATGCATCTGTGGAACCTTAAAAATGTATCTGCTCTGCAGGGAAACTTACAGGTATCCACTGAATTCCTCTGATGGTTTACGCCACACAGTTGCATCTTTCTGAAAGAAAATGGAAGATACGATGTTAAGTGTCACTTACATAAAATTATAAGATGCGCAGAAAATGCTTCAATTTTTCTGAAGAAAAAGGAAACAATTTTACCATTAACTGGTTCACCCCAAAGTGCTCATTAACCTGGGCACTTTTGTACACTTTTCTTAAGAATAGAAGGAGAGATTTCAGAGATCTTTTACTTGTAATCTTCCATTCTTTCAAAAAAATCAATTGCCTTTCTCAGTGTCAAATGCTAGAAGTCTGCACAGAAATAGGAGTTGGCAGGCCAAGTCAGTTTACTGTGAAAACGTACAGAATAATGGAACCCTATTACTAGCTAAAGCCTTTCAATTAAAAGGCAACTGGAAAGCCACCACCTGGACAGTATTCAGACAGGAAGACCATACAACTTCTGCTTGCACTCCTGTAACACATGACCAAGCAAACATATGCAGGAGGTGCAGACAGTAGCAGACAAGAAAGCTTAAGTTACCCTTCTCTCCTAGATGCCTGACTAGAAGTGCCTTGCAAGCAGTAGTCTATTCATTCTAAAGTTAGCCAGAGAAAATACAGAATTTCTGAAAACGGAAGGAAGGAAGGAAGGAAGGAAGGAAGGAAGGAAGGAAGGAAGGAAGGAAGGAAGGAAGGAAGGAAGGAAGGA
>JANZLQ010000079.1:22977726-23051747 GCA_026212715.1 Elanus axillaris | reverse complement strand
GGAAGGGAGGGAGGAAGGAAGGGAAGGAGGGAAGGAGGGAGGGAGGGAAGGAGGGAGGGAAGGAGGGAGGGAGGAAGGAAGGAAGGAAGGAAGGAAGGAAGGAAGGAAGGGAGGGAGGAAGGAAGGAAGGGAGGAAGGGAGGAAGGGAGGGAGGAAGGAAGGGAAGGAGGGAAGGAGGGAGGGAGGGAAGGAGGGAGGGAAGGAGGGAGGGAGGAAGTCCAATTGGAAATTTTACAGGGGTAAAATATGGTGACTAATGTGACCTGAAACAGTGAGATTCAGGCAACTTCCTAAAGGAAAACAATGATGAAGGTATAAGACTTAGCATTTAGCAGAGCAGATGTGGTATAGGTGTTTGGCAAGAGTGAAAAGCTTGGATACGCTGTTCTTCCCTTTCAAGACAGTGAATTTGTTAATTTTGTAAATAATCAAGATACATTTGGAACACTTGACCCTCTCTTATCAATGTCTGCTCACAAAGGAAATAACAAATACAAGACCCATCCAAACCATTGTAGCAAAAGGGCAAAGACAGAAATTCACCACACTAGTCCTACCACACTGCTACACTGATATACCAAAATATATTTTCACCTCCTATGCATGACAGGACATTCACCCAGCCTAGAACTGATGCACCAGCAAAGTCTGTTTAGCTTGATGAAGCAGGACTCAGAAAAGCCAAGCAGCTCAGAAGAAGGTATGGCAAACTGCTTGGAGAAAGCACAAACTGCATTCTCTTTCAGGGATGGAAATTTATGATAATATGGAGGCTCTGATGGCAACGGAAACACTAAGCAATACGAGAGAAAGGATTGAGAACGATCTCACTTTTTAAGAGGAAGACGTCTGAAGGCTGAAGCATGATGGGCTCAAGCACTATAGACAAAAAAGATTCCAGAGGCCTGCAGAGCCTACCTGCAGGCTGTGGCTGGTTAGTTGGAAGTACAAGTGAGCATCTTGCAACACTGCTAGTGCTAACAGTACTTCACATTTTGCTTTAAGAAAAGCCTGTAGTCCTGCACAGGTAGGATTCTTCTGTGAGACGCTTCCCTGAAAACAGTTAGGAGGAATGACAGAGTATGTCTGTAGATGGGAAAAACGCATTCTGTTACCTAAAGATGTATGATCCTAGAAGGATGATTTCACAGGGCCTCTCACATGAAAGTCCTGCGAGAATTTGCCTGATGTTTCACACCCGTGTTATATGGCATAATACACACACACACACACCCCCCCCCGCCAAGTGACCTACAGCTCCGAGAGAACATGCTGGGCCGCGCACACGCAGCCGCCCAGACCACTCACCGTCTTCTTCGCCACCCGCCACTCGCTCTCCCCGATGCCGTGGTACTGAATCAGGGTATTTCGCAGCTTCGTGGCCAGGGGTGCTGGGTCCGGCAGGAGATCCATTTGCTTGCCTCCTGCGTCAAGGTAACCATTACACGGACGCACGCATCGGGACAGGACACCACATTAAGGACGTCAACAACAACAACATAACTCACTTAAACCCACGCACTCTGAACAGCGAAAGCAGACCCATCACCATCACCACCACCACCCCCCCACGACCACCCCCCCGCACACACGCACCTGCGGCCGCGGCCCTCCGCTTCCTCCGCCTCACCCGATGGCGGCACCGCCGCCCGGCCCGGCAGCCCAACGGCCGACGCCAGCAGCCAATGAGAGTGCAGCCGCCGTCCCGGCGCAACCAATGGCGGCGCGATCCGCCGAGGAGGCGGGGGGGCGCGCTCGCCGGCTTCTCGTATCACGCGACCTCTCGGCATGTCACCGGCGTGTCGTCACGATCCGGAGGAAGGAGGGCGCCCTCCCGTTCGCTGCGGCGGGGGAGCGCGGCGCCCTGATTGGGTGGAGGGAGTGGAGTGATGGGGAGGGCGGGGATAAGCGCTACTGGGCAGCTTCCGATGGCGGTGCGGCTGCGGGGCAGGGCGAGGCGGCTCCTGCGCGGTCTCACCTCGCCTCGCCTCGCCTCGGCGGCGGGACGGGCAGTGGAGGGGCCCAGCTGCAATGCTGGTAACACTGGGCTGCCCCCGTCGCCTGCGATGACAGCACGTCAGTTACCACGGCATCGCCGTGTCTGCGTGGAAGCAGGCCGAGCCTCGGTCAGCAGGCTTGGTCTGCCTCAGGGCTTGTCTTCTCACGTGCAGCTTGTTGCCGTCACCTTGTAAAGGCTTTTTAACCGTGGCTTCATAAAGGTTTGCACGGGGTTGCAGCCCTCCAGCTGAGCTGTCCTGTGGATTGGCTGTTCAGCTGAGGCACGTCCTGCAAGTGCAGATATGGTGGTATGGAGCAGTGAAGAGTGCTTTCCCTGGGTCGGTGCTCCCGGGTTGGCGTTAGCTGTGACTTGTCACACCACCTGAAACTGAAAACACAATGTTTGTCCAGCCGTGAAGGGCTTAAGATGTTGCAGAGCTCAGCAAGTGACACATTGCAGGGAGAAAGCTTGGGATACTCCTGCTTTCAGTCAGCAGTGCTTGCCATGTAATTGAGCAGGCTTTTGAGGAAGTATTGGAAGTTTTGGGTTGCTCTGTAGAGTGGCAAGCAGACCAAATGCTTCTTAGGAATATGACAGCACCTACGGTCAGCTCACAGCTGAAGCAAAATTCCAAGTATGTGTAACTGCTTATTTCCTGCAGACTTGTGCTGTTCACTGGACTTCACCCAACTCAATCCAACAGAATCATATTGGGCAACATCCATGCAAAAAGACCAAGCTCTTGGAAGGGCAGCAAAAATATGGTGCAAGAAGTAAGCAGTTAGAAAGAGTGGGGAGGACAACAGATCTTCTTTGCGTGGCAGTACGTTGTTCTTTTTGGCCCATGCTGGCTCCGAAAACGAACGCTTTGAACATGGTTGTGTTCTCAATACATGGCTTTACACTAGGCTGTTTTAAGTGCCCCTAGCTCCCCTGGCAGTTTACAGGTCCTGGTCATTTTTCCTTAAAGGAAAATGGGTCTCTAAGCAAAGATTTTGCTTTTAAGGACATACTAAACAAAAAGTGAAGATGTCTTACAAGCAACCCTTGAAATTTTACAATACATAATCAAAAGAGTAGTTTTGAGCTGAAAGTATAGCGACATTATGAGAATGTATTCACCCATCTTCCTTCAGACTCCTGTCTTTTATCTTCCTGTGGGTGAAAAAGTGTACATCTGACCAGCCCTGACTGCTTTCTCCATTCTTTCTTCCCCTGTTGCACTTCTTGATGTCCAGTGTTTTCTTGCCTTTGAGTATGACTTCCCTTTCCTATGAGCTGTTACCTAGTTTAAACCACCAATGTAAACCTGTTCGGTATTTTTAGAGGGAAACTTCTGTTTCTTGAAGGAGGAGATTACAGGTTTTTTATGGGAAAATTAGGATTTTTTAATAAACTCTTAGTTGTAGAAATGTGTCATGTTTCCACAGGAAGGATGGATTTTAATGGAAGGCTGCCTGATCACTTGAAAGCTGCTCTGGCAGCTCATCCAGCAAGTTTCTCAATCTTAGGCGGTCTGTAAGTCTTCGGTAAACCCCTGGAAACCCTATATTCTGATACTCAATATTAATTTGGTAATTTGGGCCAAATGGGCACTTTCAGCACAAGTGAAAAAGGTACTTCCATATCTTCTTGGCTTCCCCACTGTGCAGTGCGAAATGTCAGCGAAGCACCTGAGATTACTGATGTGCAAGTGATGCTGTATATATTTCCTGGGTTATGTTCCTTCACTAGCTACAGCAATACCTACAGCGCTACTAGCTCGAACTTGTGCCTATGTGAGGAAAGGTCTATGAGGAGGCAAATGTTAAATGTTGCTAACTATGCCATAGCTGGACTTTTGATGCTCCTTCTTCCTGACCTCTGTGGCACATCTCTGCAGGAGTACCTCCTAAACCACTCACAAATTACACCATGAGTTATGTTCACTCCTGAGGTATGCCATATTGCTGTAAAAGAATATTTGTTCATCTTGTCATGTTACACCTTGCACAGGGGGATTTTGATTATCATGATGGGTGGGATCCATGAACACTGTCAAAAGCCCAAATATATCTGTCTGTCCCCCAACTTGCAAGTAACTTGATAAAATTAAATTTATTCTGAAAACTGCTGCATTCACCTCCATGAAGATGAACTGTTGTCTTAGAATGCCTAATATTTTACCCTAGAAATACTGTTGTATGGAGAAGTGTGATACTAACTACTGGCCCTTCACTTTAGTTAACCTGTGCCTGAAAATGAGTTTGATTGCTATTGCTGAAGGTATTCCTCTGTAGAATGCATAACAAATACTAAGGGGGACACTTTGGGTGGTTTTCAAATACAAGGAACTGTAAACATCTAAACCTAATGTCTTGTAAGTGTGTTAAAGGTAACAAAAAGTGTGCAGTTCACCAAACATACTGGGCCAAGTTCTGCTTTTGTAGCAAAGGGCATAGAACCATTATATACATAACCTGCTTGCTCCTACATGACACTCAGCAGCTGGTTGCATAGTACTGAAGTATTCTACAGGATCAAAACTAAACTCCAACTATTGGAAGAGGAAGAACAAATGGCACATGGTTGCCTCATTAAACTTATTCTGACCAATATATTTCTCTTAAATTTAAATGTCTGTAGTGCCCTTTCCAGATAGAAAGATGATTCTTGAGGTCCCTTCCAACCTGGTATTCTATAATTCTAAAGCTAAACAAGCCGTCCTTAATAATGTATTTGATAGTCTTGAACTTAAATATAATTTGAACTTGTGTCACACAGAGAACTCTAAAAAAGTTATTGGCAAAGTCTGTTCCATCTTTATACCACATTTTGTCCTCCCAAGCTGCTCTTTGCCTGTTGAGCTGGCATGATCATATGGAGGTACAATATCTCTTTCTAACTGCTTTTTACCAGCTAATCAATAGCTACAGACAAGTTGAGAAGCGGGGTTTTCCCTGATTTTCTGCTTCATTAGGAGCTTTCTGCTTTGTACAAGTGTTGACTAAGGCTTGTACAATTAGAGACATCAGAGAATTCCCATGCAGAAGTCTGGAGATAATGGGGCCTGGCATCCTTTACTCTTTTGGGGATCTGCATTCCCTTTGACTGATGGCTTGGCAAGAGCCATTATACAACGTTTTGAGAAGGAAAATGTGCCTAAATAACAGTATGCTTAACATTTTTGAGGAAAAAGCAGCATTTTCCTACTGGATTTTTAAACTATTTTCTGGTTAATAGACTACAGTGTATCAGTGTAGGGTGATTACCAAGGTAGTCCAACATATTTATTCTGAGCTATTACCATAACTATTTTAGTAGTTATGCAATTATAAAAAGTAGCTGCAATGTCTGTACCAATACATGTTCTGTAGTACAATTCTATCATCTGAGATGTCACTAATAAATTTCATGGTTTTTTTTCAAATTAGTAATTTATGTATGATATTGAAGAGTGCTGTGATTGGTTGATTGATCAATTGATCTGTTCCTAGACCAGTGTTCAGTTTGGTCATGAACACTGTGTTTTCCATTACTCTCTTCTGACCACTCAGTTTTCCTGAGCTGGTTGTTGAGCTTAGTGTTACCAGGACATTAGATTTGAACCAACTTGAACCTGCCCCCTGGTGCAAGAGATCTCATTAATTCCAAGCAGAGGGAGTACTTAACAACTGCGAATACAAGTCAAAACATTGTTGTTTTTTTCAGATGTGCTTCTTTTAACTGTGAAAGGTGGAAAACACCACACATATGTCAAAGTTCTGCAGGTTTAGGGCCTTTGCACATGTGCAAAGTTTCATGGTAAAATTCAGGCTTTCTAGACCCAGGCCTTCTGTGTTGCACAAAACACATGGGCTTTATAGTCCTTTAAAACTATTCTTCACTGTAGATACAGGGAATCACAGAATGAATGGTTGAGGATGGCAGGGTCCTCTGGAGATCATCTGGTCCAACCCCTCTGTTCAAGCAGGGCTACCTACAGCTGGGTGCCCAGGACCATGTCCAAATGCTTTTTTAATTTCTCCAAGGAGGGAGACTCTATCACCACTCTGGGCAGCCTGTGCCAGTACTCAGTCATCCTCACAGGAAAAAAGTGTTTCTTGATGTTCAGAGGGAACCTTCTGTGTTTCAGTCTGTGCCCACTGCCTCTGGTCCTGTCACTGGGCACCACTGACAAGAGCCTGGCTCCGTCCTCTTGGCACCCTCCCTGCAGGTATTTATATACATCCATCCTGATCCTTGTCTTCTCCAGGCTGAACAGTCCCAGCTCTCTCAGCCTTTCCTCCTGGGAGAGATACTTCAGTCCTTTCATCACCTTGGTGGCCCTTTGCTGGACTCTCTCCAGTATGTTCATGTCTGTCTTCTACTGGGTGGCCCAGAACTAGACATAGTATCCCAGGTGTGGCCTCACCAGTGCTGAGTAGAGGAGATATTGCTGACTCATGTTAAACTTGGTGTCCACCAGGACCCTCAGGTCCTTTTCTGCCAAGCTGCTTTCCAGCTGGGCGGCCCCCAGCACGCACTGGTGCCTGGGCTTGTTCCTCCCCAGCTGCAGGACTTTGCACTTCTCCTTGTTGAACTGCATGAGGTTCCTGTTGGCCCATTTCTCCATCCTGTCCAGGTCCCTCTGGACAGCAGCAGGACCCTCTGGTGTATCGGCTCCTGCTCCCAGTTTGATGTCATTAGCAAACTTCTGCAGGTACACTCTGCCCCATCATCCAGCTCATTAATAAAGATGTTAACCAGAATCAGGCCCCATATTGACTCCTAGGGCACACTCCTCCAACCAGACTTCATGCCACTGAAAACCACACTCTGGGCCCAGTTCAACCATTTTTCAGTCCATCTCACTGTCTGCTCATCCAGCCAGTACTTAACAGCTTCTTTATGAGGATCTTGTCAGAAATCCTGCAGTTACTTTTCACCTGCAGTTGACTCCTAGATATTTTTTTTAACTCTTGCAGTGATGCAGCCCCCACCCCGGGCCACGTTGCAATGTCAGGACCAGCCAACATTGTGTTCTTGTGCAGTGAGTTAGGACAATCTGGTACTTTCTTATCCTGGCTATAGTACAGTGAGTTAAAATGATTAGGCACTCCCTAACCATACCTGAATCTCCTGTTGCCTGGAGCCATAGCTGAAACTCCTGCTGCTTGGATCATGGCCCACCTTGCAGGGTGCCAGAACTACCTGACAAGAATTACAGCCAGAATGGAAATGCATTGACCAAAGTCAACCATTGTATGATCCTCTAAATAGTGATCCTAAGTGAGACCCTTTGAGCTCTCCAGGATTGCAGCAGGCTGTGATCCAGTATCTCCCCATGAGTTGGGATGCCCATCAGAGTAGATTTTGCAAGAATTTTAAGTAGTTGTCGCAAGCATTTTAAAGAGCAGATTTCGTGAGAATTTCCAAGATCATCTGCTGATAGATGCTGATGAAGAAGAAAGGGTCAAAGATTGTCTGCTGATGAAGGAGAACAGTGAGTAATTCACTACAGTTCAATTTTGTGAGGTTTTTAAAGATCGTTTGGTACCAATAATTTACTATAATTGGCCAGGAGAGAAAAATCTCTGTTACAGATTAACCTCTATATCTCTGTGTGTGTGTTTGTGTGTGTGTGCACTGTGATTTAGGAAACTTTGTAGTGCTGGTAGCAAACTTTATTAAATCACTCTGATAATAGGCTGATGATTAAGTATTGTTAAAAGTCATATAACCTAATCTTGTGATTTATTGTAACAGTGTTAATAAATCTTAAATTGCTGCTACCTCAAGGTCATATAGGTTCCATAATCACTCATTCCCCAGCAAACTGGTATAGTAATTTAACATGAGGTTTTCCTTACCCTTTGTATCCCTTCTGTTAGGCATAAACTGTTGTCCAAGTCTGAGACTAAATTTGGATCCAGCCACGCCTAGATTAATCTCTGAGATGGAGTTTAGAAAGCAAGGGGGTCCAATCTGAACCATTATGGGGCTTTCCTTACCCTTGTATTTATTAATTCCATTAGACATAAATTGTTGACTAAGTCTGGGACTGAGATTGGATCTAGCCACACATAAGCTCTATCAGAGTTTAGAAAATAAGAGGTCCATTCTGAACCTTGTGACCAGCAGCAGGGTCTCCCTTAACCTTTTGCATCTCTGGTCTCAGTGTGAATCATACTAAATCAATTCTCAGTTTTCCTTTGTATGTTTCTCCCATGTAGTAAGTAATAGACTGAACCTTGCCATTGAACTTTGCTAAGTTGCACTTCTACAATTTCATATTAAAATCAACTTTTGCTAATATCTTTGACAGTGATTCTTTAAATGATCTAAATCTTCTCCATTTGTGACACCTCTCTAACCACCTGATTCATGTTGTCTGTCAGGGAAATAAAATAATTACTATCCAGGATAAGTAGAACAGCCAAAAGTTGAACTTCCAGAAGAAGCTGCTTTGGAAAACCACAGTCATGAAATGTCCTGGACAGAGCATTCTGCAAGTTGCATAGCAGGCCTGATATTTAACTAAACCATTTTTTTCTTGAAACTTTCTACTGACCAATCTGAAATGATATGGCCCAAAAAATTTCTCACTAAAGATAGACCAGCAGAAGTGTTTTGACCTTAACTACTGCTGGTGTTTCCAGTCAGGCTAGCATAGCACTTCAACTGGCAGGAAAACTGCTGGAGAAGTCTGACTCTTCTGGAACATCAGCCAGTGAAATCTTGACTCAAGAGTTTATTTCTTGCTAAAAACACGCACAAATATTCACCCGCTGTCACAAGAGACACTAAATCCAAATGACTATACATCTGTGGTAGGAGGCTCTTTCTAATCCAGCATGGGCTAAATGTTTTTTTCATAGAAATATGTCTCAGGTATGAAGAAAACAGAGAACTTTGTTTTGGTGTTGGGCAGTTCAGTCAATGAGGCCATTCTAGATAATGAGCTAGCTAGTCATTCTTGCAATTTTGTTAAAAAATAAACTATAGCAAAAAAAAACCAAACACCTCTCTAGAAAACCTCTGATATTCTTAATGTCTGATCTTCAAGAGTTATTTAATTTCTTTGGCTGGATTTGGATAACTGTACAATGTGCTGCTTTTCCATCAGAGGGTCATGGTCTTTATTTTGTGCTGGTTGGCCAATATATAGCTGCAGAAATGGCGTTAGGATTTCAAGTTTATTTGCCTAATATAAGCTATATTAAATCAGCTGTCTTGACCATTCCCTGTAAATGTGAAATAAACGCGAAAGGCTGCAGCTGGATTCTTAGCATTTGTACATATGCCCAAATGCAACTTTTCAGATGGTGAGAAGTATAGCTAAAATGCTTGCATGTTTCACTGGTATAGCACTGGTAGCCTTTGTCTCTGCTAATGAGTGAACCAGGCTAGAATTCAGCTCACTTCTCACATAATCACTTTCAAACTAATATATTTAAATAAGAAATGTGAATGCAGTAAGACAGTCCTTGCCATAGCCAGACCTGGGTCAACAGAACAGCCTGTGGAAGACAATGGCCCATTGCCTCCCTGGTAAGGTCTGTTGACAGAATTTCTCTCTGTGGGATCAAGTTCTTGGAGAAACTCATTGGACTGAAGATCCATGCTGTTGCAAACTGCAGTATTGTTTAGGGAGGAGGGGTGGTGGTCTGCAGCACAGTTTAGGCCAAACAGTATTGAAAAAGCAGTTTCTTCACAAACTGGCAGTTGTACCTCTTTTTTTAAGTGCATTTTGCGGTTAAGCCACAAGATGGCAGGAAAGCAAAATAAATATTTTTTGCTAAACCAGCTGCACTTGAACGTACCCTCTAAACCCAAATGCGCTAGAGAAGGGCACCAATTTTCCTTATTAAAGTGTTGGTAAAACCTAATAAAGTTTTGAAATCTGTTAGATATTCCTTTAATTAACGTGATCTCTGATTTCTGTTAAACCATAGTACCATATCTTTTTCTTACCTTCTGTTTGTGGGTCAGGACAGGTATTGCCTATTCTTTTGCTATAGACAGAAAGTGAAAAAGCTAGCTGTGTTTATTTCCTTTTTGGATCCCACTAGAATATGTGTAGGGAAATTAAATGCAGAATAAAGTCTCTTTGTACCTGGAAGAAGAGCAATGATTTTCCTGAATGATGTTTAATACTTGGTTTCCATATTTTATTAGTACACCTTCTAACTCTGCCCTTGCAAAAAATCTACCTTCACAGTATTCCCAATACTGACTGCAAAACCAGTTAGGAGATTCAAATGCTGACTTGGTTCTTCTTGATTTGAAGAATAAAAGGAAGAGGTGTCTTAAAATCTCCTTTGTGCTATATCTGCCTGTGTCATCTGATACTAAGAAACTGCTATAATATTTTCTACTAGAGAATGTCAGATGAATGAATTCTGTTTCTTTCCTGGCTAGTCCCTTCAGTGTAATCTTAATACACCAGGTTTTAAAACATCCCATCTTGTTTTTCAAGAGCAATGGTCACAACTGCATTGTTAGCATGGTGTAAATGGCAGTAGCAGTGCATAGCAATAGTCTCAGTAGTAGTGGTGTACATAGAGTCTTACTATCAGTTCTCAGTTGTTTGGATAGTCTTGTCCCAGAAACCCTCTTAAATGCCTTACAGCACTGACTGTAACCCAGAGAAGACATTGTCTACCACACCAGTTAATAATGTTTAGGAGATCTTAAGTTTTCTCCCAAGTGTAGCAAGCTGAGTAAAACACCCATATCCAATGATGTATGTGGTTTTAACCTCTCACCTTATCTGATTTCTCTGATATAGTCATTTATGTCCTCTCCCTATCTTATTGTGGTAACAGGTCTTCAGATTTTGTACATGTTCTAAAGTGCCAGAGAGCTTTCTGCATCTGATAAAAATACTCCCCCCAGCCCCCTGCAGACAACTCAGTCATCTTGTCCTAGTGAACCAGGAAGCCTCTCACCAAAAAAAGTCTTTATAAGTAGTATTTCTTGTCTCCAAAAAGTTGTTGAACATGTTTTGGCCAGGCTTGAGTGACACACTCAAGGGCTTTCTTTAGTTTTATCTATTTGGGAATTGATTGCCTCTATCCCTAATCTCCTCATTTGCTGCTGCCTTTCCAGCTGTTTGCCTTCTAACAGGGACACCTTTTACTTCTAGGGCAGGCAGCTTTGGTGATGTGCCAATGGCAAAGAAACTTCTTTACTGAGGCAGTCAAGTGCACCATTCTGCAGGTGCAATATCCATGTCTTGGCCAAGGATCAAAAGAACAGATCATGGACAATAAGGCAGCGTACAGCAGAACTTCACTGCATGCAGGAAATTAGTAGTTTGTGGCTTTGCAGCCTAGTTAAATAACCATGGTCAGTCTGTGCATACTTAGTTGTCCTGCTGATAAAAGGAGAAGAGTATAGCTGGGGAAAAAAAAAATCTTCACCATATTGATAACTCCTGTTTTTTACATACAACACACTTGTTTGTGAGAACTACTGATCCGATATTTTCTGCTATTGAAATGTTGTTGCATGGTAAATTAACCATGTCTGTACTAAAGCAGTGTTGATTCCTTCCAGACTCAGGCAGCTACTCTAAAGCAGCTTGTTCATTTAAAGCAGTCACTTCATCATCTTTTCTGTGAATTATCCATGCTTGTAGTGATGTGTGGGAGTAATATCAGCAAGGCATAACTGCTGGATATCTGCCTGTTCTAACTCATTATCTTGGTCATGTTGAGGAATTCCTAATTTGGTGTAGATAGAAGCTTGTTAATGAATAACAAAAATTACTTCTTTGTGTTAACTGTAAAATCCATCAGGACTGATGCAAGTGTTCCTTGAAAAGAAAGACATACTGCTGAGGTCACAGCCAGAAGATAAGGTTAAGATTTAGAAAAACAAATCTTTTATCACAGCAATAAGAAAACCAAAATAGAAAACTGAGATTACAGTTCTTAGAAAGCAGATGTTGGACCAAAGCAAGGACTCTGTACTACATATTAAGATGCCATGATGTTAGACTTTGCCTGGGAGAACTTACAGCAATAGTTCCCATTCTTTGTTTAGAAGGCTAGTTTTTTTTCTAGAAAAATGCTGTACTGAAAGCTTCTTGTCAACTATCCATAGATTTTTAACTTTGAGATTATTGTGGGAACACGGTGTGTTGTGATTTCTGCAGTTACACTCTTAAATTAAATCTTAGGCTCTGGTGTGTTTCTTTTTTTCTCCTTCCACCCAAAGACAGACAGCAGGTTTAAGGGAGCCAGTTGCTGCAGCCACACAGAGCTGAAGATGCATTTACTCCTAGTGATCCTCTCAGTGGTCTTGCATGAGTAGCAGAGCTGTGCCATGCTCACTCTCTGCCCCCTCAAACTGCCCATGACTTCAGCTGCTGTGGGTTTAAGGAAGCCATGGACCAGGCCAAAAAGAGAAACAGTAATGAGTAAATACCAGATTCGCTTTCAGTGATGAGTAAATATGAGATCCACTGTCTCTGTGGGTTTCTCTTTTAATTATTTAATTTACCATGCCCCTTGGCAGCACTGTAGGCTTTGTCCTATTTTCCCATAAACATATCCTGAAAACCCCCATGGCCACACTCTGCTCTGCTTTAGTATGGTCCTGACATTAGCAGAACTGGAAGCTGTTCCTGCTGCATTTGCTTCTACAATGTTTGTATTCTTTTACAAGTCGATTTGAATATGTAAAGTTTGCAGACACTGACCATTTGAACTGTGTTGATGCACAGAGCTGCCATCGTCATAAAGATTATTTTTTTGTACCACAGTCATGCTTACTGGCAAGAAAAACAGAGTTCTTTTGACCTTCACAGTTTCCAGGCTAGACTGAAATGCTTAGGTTTAGTAATTTCTTTCTGTACAGTATATGCTCTGAAATAATTAACTCTCTTACATTTGCTTCCTAGAAATTAATTTGTAGCTGGATTCTTTTTCCCTGTAGTTTTTTAGTCATGATTTGTCTGTGTGATGACAGAACAGTATGCCACACAGTCCTTTGTCTAGCTCTCAGGCTGTCATTTTTTTCTTTAAGCAAGCATACTCCCTACATGTTATTTTTTTCTTAGAAAAGTAGCTACCTTATGTTTGTTATACAATGGAAACTACTTAGAGTACTTCCAGGGTAAGAACTTAGAGCTCTGAGATCTTAAAGCATGTTTGGCAACTTTTCAGTTAAGTAAGATACATTTATCTTGCATATCTGAGGTATTTCCTTTGAGAAAATGGCACTAGCAGTTGAAAATAAGTAAACCTTAATGAACTGAACATGATGTAATTGTTTTAACATACATTCTGTCTTAATCAGCTAATGATATGGACATAATAAATGCCTCAGTTTTCTCCGCCAGTCCAAAACAGACTTGACATCATGGATTTTATCTTCATCCTTGTTATAAATTACTTATGTAATATTGGGAGTATTAGGTAAGTAAACTAACGGAGCAACATAATTCTGGTTCAGGCTTCCAGACGGAGGCAAGAAACCTAAACTATTTTTCAGCAGTGACAATGGCAGAAGATTGAACCTGATTATTTTAAAAGCCTTCTTCAGTCCTGTGACCTGTTGTTTTCTTGGCTTCAGTGCAAACTTGTGGTATACTCTAAATAAACAGTTCTTTCTCTGTACCATGGAGGCACATCTGGTTTTCTCAGATGATTATTATTAAAACATAGGGTTTCCCTTCCTTAAACTCAGGGTTTGATATGTGAGGAGAATAACAGCATGGGCAAAGAAATTCAGAACATAGCCTGAAACTTATTGCAGACAATTATTGTTTCTTTAAATATGGGGAGATTCCTTGAGGCAGCCTCAGATGAGACAAAGACAACTAGTAGAACATTTTTAGGAAAGAATTAATTTCCATGAGGAAGAACACCTTTGTCCTAGGATGGCATCCTGAAAGATCAAGGGGAAAGAAAAAAAAGAACAAAAACAAAAGTCCATACAGTGGCTAGGGCACTCTGCAAAGCTATGGGAGACAATTTATGAGGAATGTCTGTGCAATTTACCAGGTTCCCACAGAAGCAAAACAAGGTTAGAGTTCAAGGAAACTATGTATGTAGGCAATGAGAAGTAGGAGGTTATTCAATGATTTGGATGTATAGTCTAGCTGATAAAAGGGTGTAATTCTGTCAGGCAGTAACAAAGGCTGCATGATAGAGGCCAGCGATAGTCTGTGTAGTGTCCAGTAGTGACAAAACATTAAGTGACTTCAGTCACATTGACTGCCTGTGTGTACAGCAAGGAAGAACTTGAATAAAGCTCTACTCAGAATTCAAGGAGTTTTAATGTGTTTGAAGGATGCTGTGATACATGCTTTTACACAGTGCTCTGGAAATAAGAGGCTGAAGCTGTGTCAAGAAAGCAATATTCTTCACAGCACTCCATTTTAAAATGTAAGGTGTGTTAGAAGGCCAGGGTGGTCTCTTCTTTCCCTAAGAGGTCAGAGAAAATTAACTCTGGTTTAATGCAAGATTTCTATAGATAATTCCTCTGCTGTATTTCTATGGCAGAAAAATGTTGGATAGATAGTCTAGGGAGAAGCAGTTTGCATTAGTTTGCTTCTCATTTAATTCTGCTTATAGCAGGAAGAAGTAGGTGGATCCATCAACTCTGCACATACTATAAATGTGATGTGGATACATGTATGCTATTTTAATAGTAAATCTTGCCTGTGGCCCAATGGCCCAATAACATATACCTTAGTAGCTTCATCTTTATACATTAGAGAATTTTAAAACTTTTCTACACAATTTTCTGTATGCACATCTTGAAAGTCTTGATGTGCTTCATACTTGTACATTTTCTTTCCTTGGATATTCTGTCTTTTGTATTTGGAATAATACTGGGCATTTTATGTGCTCTATAGTACCTGGCACAGCTTTTGGATGCTGTTAAATAGTTTAAAGTAATAGCTGTGTTTTAAGTTGTCTATGGTTATAGCTGTGAAACGATCGCTAAGTAGATGGGATAGTCAAAATGTGTATGGTTTTAGTTCATGTGAATAGCAGCAAAATTCAGTGATCTAAAACAAACAAATAACAAAACATCTTTCCTATGAATCAGCACCAAAAATATTTCTCGTTAAGATGTATAACTTGGCACTAAGTCTTAGAAAACCTTTACAATGTATATGTTATCTTTACCTGGGGAATTTTAACTTTTGTAAACATTAAAATTAATCAAGAGCATGCCAAAAGCTTGTGCTGAAGTGTGACTGAACTCGTGTTCTGTTTTCTGGAGATACGGGTTTGAATTCTGGCAACTCTTGCTGATAGACACAGATTTTACATCCTTTTTTCTTGATTTTTATCAAGTACAGTATTAATAACTTTGTACAACTTTTTTGATTTCCACACATCTTCACTCTGCATCTCCTAGATAAGGACTGCTTCCAGTTCCTTCTCTCTCCCTTTCTCCTCTTCCCTTCTCCCCATAGTTTGGCTGGATGACAGGTCCTTTATTGTTCCTGCTACATTGTTTGGCAGCTGAACAGACATATCAGGGAGGGGAACAGAGCAGGTAGCTCTCCTGGTAGCTCTGATGTAGCTTCATGTTGCCAATGGCTCCAAATATACAGGACAGCTTTGGTTACTTGACCTCAGTTTGTATTTTGAAAGCCAGGTAATTCGGACTCAGAGGGACCCATGGGTCCCATGGCCATGCCTGTGAGGTTAAATGCTCCCTGCTCACACCCGCAAGGGAGCAGAGGGAGGCAGCGGACGGATCGAAGAGCCCAGTAATCCCCTGCCCTGGCTGCTCCTAGTCCCACCACAGCACCCATCAGCCCATCAGAGGCCCATCTCAGCACACAGAGAGGAGCATAGGCCAAAGATGGGGAAGGGGAGGGATTTAAATGATTTTGGGGGGAACAAGTAGGGTGAAATAGAGGGATAAGGTGACAGAAAGGGCTGGTTGGTGGTAAACAGTCCACTAGTCAATACGCTTGTCTGCCCATGCCATGTGCCCAGTTAGCGCAGTCTGTCTTCTTACTGTATTAATTTGTAACTCTGGGTGCAGGGCTGTGTTCTGTGTGAAAGTGTGTGTACTGGGGTCTCAGTGCCAGCGTCTGGAGTCAGACCATGGGCTGGAGGGCCTGTGTGTCCCTGGTTCCAGCACCTGGAGTGAGTGCAGGGGTGTGATCACCAGTGAAGATCCAGCCGGACTGGCTGGCAAGTGAGTGAAGTGGCACAGGGGCCAGGTATGTGCGCATGTCCGTAATGGTGAGACCACAGGAGGAGGTGCCTGTTGGGGGGACAAGGGGAGTCCCAGCCAGCTGCTGGAGAGACTGGAGGGTCTGGGGGTCCCTAAGGGAAAGACAGGTGGTGTGTTTCTGCAAGGATGAGATCACAGGGTGGAGGGGGCTTGGCTCCTGGGGCCAAGGGGAGTCCCAGAGAGCTCCGTGCATGTGTCTGTATCTGTGTGTGTCTCAGATGGTCTGTACCAGCAGCTGGAGTCGGGCTGTGACCCTGGGCTCCTATGTCCAGTAACTAGCAACTAGGGAGACTGGTATCCAGGGGCAGCTGCTGGGCAGAGTGAGCACCTGAGCCCACCTGCTGGAGGCGTCCACGTTCTCACTGGTAGAAGTCTCTCCTGCTCAACTGGAGAGTGGAGCAGGATGAGGCCATTTCTGCTGTGTTTATATGAGTGGTCTCTGTGTCTGTGCCCGCCTGCATGGCTTCTTGTGTGCATGTGTGTGCATGTGGTGCTTTTATGTGTTCTGTATGCACATGCCTGCTGGTAATATTTGCTCATCTTCACTGCAGGCTGGACCTGGGGGGCATGCAGCTGCAGTGGCCTTGGCCTCACCTGTCTTGGGCTGCCAAATCTGGCATGGTTTTCCCCTGACAAAGCCTGCTCCAGGCTCTAACGTGAAATAGGAGATGTAGGATTTATTAGTGCACAGGGTCACTTCAGGGTGAAGTGGAAATACATTGCCAAGAAACCTTGAGACAGCCTCCAAGCAACCCATTCAGTTTCTCCCTGAGGTGGTCCAGCTGCTGGACACTGTTAGTGGTCAATTAAGTTAACCTTATAGGAACAGCCAGAAATACTAGTTTTCTGCTTGTGTAGGTAACCACATCTTATGGCTCCCTCTAAAATGGATCTAACTTCCAAATCACATTTAATTAAAAGTTTTGCTTATGAATAAGCCTGTAACTCATGCTCACAGTTCTATGAAGTAGGCTGAAAGTGGCATGGCCACTGCTAGCATCAAGCAGTTAAATGGTTGAAGAAAGAAACCAACTGCAAAGTGCAACATGAAACTAAATCCTAAATGCATCACCAGAAGAGCCATTCCAACCAAAGCTGCATTTTTTTTAGGTGTTCATAGAGCTTGTTAGTATTTGTTTCTTTTGTTTCTATGGGTTTTTTATTAGGTTGCTAGCAGATAGCAATTTATATTGATGGTGAGGTATTCTGAGAAGAGAAAAATGCAAGTAAACCATACATGGGGGTGGGTTGCAGTGTTTTGGTTTTTAATGGGTCTGCAACACTTAACACAGCTACTAGCCAAATAATTTCAAAGCTAATGCATTGAAAGAAACAGTCTGCACTAGTCTTATAGGAGATGGAGGTAGATAGAGTAAGTTGTATGACATGTACCCATTAAGCTATTTGAACAGAAGTAACTACATGACACATTAGTTTTATAAGCAGTTTTCCTCAACTACATGGAAAAAGCCTAGAAACATTATGACATTTCTATTACTCTCTGAAATAAAAGTATGTTCTGAAAGGATTTTCATGTCCATTTTCTTAAGTTCTAACATCCATTCCTGCAAAAGTACTTTTTTGAACAGTGGAACCCTGATGGCTCATTTTCAGTCTCTTTGACTACAGTTTAATCTTTGACTATGTTTTTAGAGCTGCATGTAGAAGACTAGATGGTAACTAGTGCAAGCCTTGTTAATACCTGATTATAAAAGACGTGTGAAATACTGACCTGATCTGAGAGTGCATTTGTTGATGTGGACCCACATATTGCTCAAAAATAATGTAGTAGTATAAATATACCGGTCTAATTTATTCTGACCATAGCAACCTGAGATTGCCTTGCTGAAAATAATGTGCTCAAACTGTGTAACTGGCAACTTCATCCATGCACACAGTTACCACGTTCAGACGATGGACTGGTTATCATCATGCGGTACAGCTAGCCTCTGTGCAGTACACAAAAGTGAAGTGCATTTATAAATACTTCCACTGTAGTTATCTCTATCCAGGAAACTCTCCTCCATGACTGATGTGTTTAATTCTGCTGTATTGCAATTGCATATACAGTTCAATCTTGCCACAGCTCAAAATATTTTCTAAGGTATGAAATGGAAGCTCTTGGATTTATTAATTCCTGTGTTCATAGCAAGTCTTGTGACCTGTGGTATTTTTCTTTGAGTCTTAGCTGTTGAGTTTTTAATCAGCTCTGGATTTTGTGTCATTTAAACACAATTCAAGCCATCTCCAAGTAGAGAAATTTTGAGACACTTGATTCCCACAGAAAGTGTCTGTCAACATGACAGATGGCAGTTTACTTCCAGAGAAATGGAAAAGGATTTAGAATTTAAAGGCACCTAGCTAATTGAGTTCTCTATCCCATATTATACAGCCAGTAAATACTGAAAGTCACACTTTACACAGGCCAGTAGATGAAGTTTTATCCATTCATATCAAGGGAAAATATGGGGGGTTATGGTAAGTGGATTTTTAATCCATTTTTTTCTGTACTGCCATTATCCTTGTTTTGTTTCTACCATTTGTGCTGGGTTTTTTCCTTTGGTTTGGCATTGGTTGTGGTTTGTGGGGGTTTTTTTTCTGTTGCTGCTTAATGGAGAAGAAATTGCATTACCAAGTGACTGATGTCCTACAATAATTCCAAATTTCTGGGGTTTCGTGTTTTTTTTTTCAGGAAGTAGGAGTTACTAAGGACAAGATCCAGAATATCTGAGGGACTCATTTTAGCTCAAGATTGGAAGTAATGAAAAAAAAACAACCCAGTATCTGTATAGATCTATTGCTTGGACCTAGTCACAAGCATAGGAACATAAGTTTATGAACAATATTTACATTCTTTTTGAGACAATCTAAGAGATCAGAACAAGACACAGCAAATATAGAATGTTATCTCAGCTCCTGCTCAAATTCCTATTATCTTTAGGAAAGAGGAAAAAAAATTGGTAATTCATACCTCAAGGAAAATTTGCCATTTATGGCATAATTTACCTAAATTTACTGAAACAGTATACTCTACTTCTATAATAATAACATTTATAAGAATATTTAAATCACCCATATGATATTCAGAATTTCATAAAAGAATGTCTCTTGCAGTGGCCAAAGGCAACTGCCTGTAGAAGCATATAACAAGATAATAATGTATGAATTTTCTCACATACACTCTCTCACTCTTTGATTATTTGAAGATAGATATGGCTTTGATTAAATTAATGACTAGTTATGGATTTTTCTTCTATGAGTTTGCCTACTCACTTTTCAAACCCATGTAAAATACTACTATCCAAAACTTGGCCATATGCTGTGCGGAAAACCACCTCCTTTTGCTTGTTTTGCATCTGCCTTCTGTTAGTTTTATTTGGTGCCCTCCCTAGCTCTTGCACTGGAGCACATGGTGAACAGTCAGTCCCCATTCACTCTCTCCATGCACTCAGATTTGATTGGCCTCTGTCACATAACTCGTTCTATTGTCTCTTTTTTCCAGACTGAAGAGTCCTCACTTACAAATCTTTGTTGAAGAGCCTTCACATAATTATTTCTTATGCAGAAGTAATTCTACACTTTTGGACCATGATTTTTGCCTTTCTCTTAATCTTTTGCAGTCCTCTTGTGTCCTTTCAGTCTGACCTGCATAAAATATGCTAGTACTTCTGCATGGACTAATGCTCATATCTTTTGAAAAACATACCCAGGGTTTATTTAAAGATCATGTCAGCTTGATAAATACATCACATACCTTACCACTTTTTCCAAGTGTCTTAACATTTGTACCTTAGGTGAAACCAGGCCAAAATGAACATCAGTTTGCGAGTATTAGATCTTGGTAGACCTTTGATTGCTAATTTAGAGAGAGTAAGATTTGCTTGTTGACTAATTCTTTTCATCCAGGAGCTGTTCAGAGACCCTCTCCAGGAGCAAAGATGTTTGCTTTGTGGCACCGGTTACTCATAGACCATGGTGAAGTTTCTCTTGAAATTATGCCCCAACATGTTTTAATCAGTTCTTTATTCTATAACTTGAAGAGAAAAGATGACAGATGGTGTTTTCTTTGCCTAACATGGAGGAGTTGTTTGTGCTGGCATAGAGTAAATGGTATTTCATTACTTCTCAATGATTTTGTGTGGTTTTGAATAAGAACAGAAAGAAAAAGGCCCTTGGTGCGTTTCACTGCTCCATTAAAATCTTCTTGCTCGGTGATACTGCACCCATTTCAGTAAATTCCTGGGGAATTTTTGGTCTAGCTTTTTTTTCCCTCTCCCCAAGGCATTGAAGACAGGATACACCATAAAAACGTGCTTGATGTCAAATATGAGGCCTTGGTTTAACCCTGATTGTTCATGTAGATTTTACTGTGAAGGTGAAATAATTCTGTTGTGACAGGAGCTCTTGCTGTGGTCATTGTGAGTTGTCTAGTCCATCATCTTGGCCAATATTGACACCAGTCTGATTAATACTAAACTAGTGCACCCTTAACCGTATACTATGTCTTCTTCACTGAAGATGTTAGTGATTCTCTCAGCTTCCTTATGGCATTCCACCTTCTCTGTTCCAAGGGCTTCTGGTGCCAGTACAGCTTGGAGTTTTAGTCCTGAGAGAGTAAAAGGTTGAAAGGCGGACTTGCCATGAAGTTTCTTCCATTCCTTCATTTTGTTAGCCCTCATTTAGAGATGAAGGAATTGCAGCAATTGAGGCTACATCTTCTGGGTATCTTGTCATTCACACAAATGTACCCCACAGTGCCTTATTGGAGGAGGAGTAGTACCACTGCTGGTGAAACAGGTCAAGAGTCCTTGGAAGAGGAGGGTGCATGGAAGCTGATCTGCGGTTGGGGTTCTGTAGCTAAAAATTATAATAAAAGCAATGGAAAACTTGTGGAAGGCTGAAAGCTGGAGAGAAAAGAGGGTATGAGATCTTCAAGAAGACAGTGCATAATTCAGAAAAGAGACTCCTTCCAGTGTAATTTAATTCACTGTAGTTAGTGTAGAATATGGACTAGCATTCTTAAATTTGCCAGTACACTAATATGTTCTTACAAGGCATTTCTGTTTTAACACTGGCACTGCATTATTGACCTTATCAATTGTACTTACCAATTGCTCTAAAACCAAATTCTTCCCTGATTAGTGACTACTTACCTTTTTTGAACAGTTAGTTATTACTTCACGCATAGCATGCCTGTAATTCATTGGTGGTGTTGTGATGTGATTCTGGTTATTCAGTACATCCGTTCCTGTCCTCCAACTTAATTCTAAAAGGCTTCCCACTTTTTAACTAAAAAATACACTTCTGTCAGAAGTGCTCATGCTCTGACATACCTCTCTTCACCTCATGTGGAGGGGAAGGAGATAAAAAAGTTAGCACTTTTCAGCATTGGGGTTTACAAATAATGGTTGTTGCACTTGCACAAATCACAGCATCTGTATACACAGAGTATCCATGGATACACTTTAACTACAATAAAGAATTTCTTGTTACTTCCATGGATGCATACTCATATTGTTCACAAAGCATTTACACAAGATGTTAATGCCTTGAGTTAGTCTTTAATATGACCTGAAGATTCACTCATCTTGAAGGCATTCTTGCTTCAAGTTCCTGCAACAGCAGCCTGTAGATGACAGCAGAAAGTTCCCAGATGATCAAAGGGCTGGAGAACCTGCTCTATGAAGAAGGACTGAAGGAGTTTGGTCTTTTCACCATGGAGAAGAGAAGGCTTAGGGGGGATCTCATCACATTTTTCCAGTATTTAAAGGGTGGCTACAAAGAGGACAGAGGCTCTCTCTCTACAAGGACACACATGGAGAAGACAAGGGGCAATGGGTGCAACTTGCACCGAGAGAGGTTTCATCTTGATAAAAGAAGTACATTTTTCAGAGTGCAAACAATAATTCACTGGAACAACCTCCTCAGAGAAGTGGTAGAGTCCCCATCACTGGAGGTTTTCAAGACACAACTGGACAGAGTGCTAGATAATCTCATATAGGCTCCCTTTTCCATGAAGATTTGGAGCAGATGATCTTTTAAGGTCCCTTCCAACCTGGGCTGTTCTATGATTCTATGACTAATGAATGGATGTTGTAAGAGCATCATCATTATTGTGTCAGTCAAACAGTCAAATGTGTATGGCGTCAGCATACTCAGTCCTTACTTTCAACTGAATGTGATGAAGGAGTCACTGCCTCATACACAGAATTGTGTGTGAATGAATTCATACACAGAATTCTTCCTCGGTTTCTTCCAACAGTAGTCAATTAATTCCCCAAAGTAGCCTTCTGAGAACTACAAGCAAGAATTTGTGGTATTCTTTTGTCAAAGATGAACATTAAACCTAAGCTTCTAGTGTTTCAAAAATATAGTTACAATACACAGGACAGTAGAAATTAGAGATAAACTCATTTATCTACTTATGTTTCATGAAAATATAATGTTATTGCAATGTACATTCAGTGCAGCTGATTAAGTTTCATAAAGAGCAGGTCAGCAGTTCAGTGCTGTTAGACTCCTGAACTGCCCCTTGTTCTTTAGTTGTTTTGCTTTCTCTAGAAATATTTCACATCACATATGTTTTCAGAAATTCTCTGGCCTAGGAGGTACTGTGAGAAACCTAAGATGACTTTGGAAGATGTCAGAGGAGTTAGTTATAAGGTAGTTAAAGTTCATGTTCTCAGGTCCTGAGCTGTCTCATCTTGAATCACAAATTCTTTGAGGAAGGAATTAACCTGTTTATATAAGGATACATGTTTGTAAACATCTAGTACACCAGCACCAGACATACAAAAATTCTGGTAAGTTCTTCAAAGTCTGATTCACTTCAATAGCTTTAATAGGCTGGATCACGAATTAAACAGATGGCATGGGAAACACATATTCTGATCCATTCAGGGATGGTAAACACTTGCTCTTCAAGCAGTTCTCTACCTCTCCCCCTTTTTTATTCTCCCTGCTTCACCTATTTTTTTTTAGCCATAGCCTTTTTCAGATAATAAGCAATTTACTTTCCTATCCAGTTATCATTTGTTTCACATGCTAAGATTGGGAAATTTTTTACGTAATCTGTTTTCCCAGAAATGTGGTAAGGGCCATTAGAGATCTTCTAACTCTACCTTGTATTGATTTGTGTTTAAATTGTTTTGAGAGTTTTTTTCCATTTTATTGTGACTCTGACAAACAGCAGTAGTTAAGTTGCTATATACTTGTTAGTGCTTCTCCTTAGCCTAAGCATTTGCTGTTTAATGGATTGAACTCCTTGAATGTGAAGAGGCTCTTACTGTAGGTTTAGAAAGCACTTAGTTCATCTTGATGCTACCTAATGGGTTTCAAAAGCATTAAAACACTCATTGGGTAGCTTTCTCATCTCTTGAGGTGATGATCTGAAGCCATTTATATACTGAGTTTGCGTAACTGGTTTAACTGGAAATAACACATGACTGATTTGGTTTCCCTGTATGAGATACTATCAGTGAAGGCTGGTCTTATGGACCATTAAAATGCTGCCCAAGGAAGGGCAAGTCACAAAATTCTAGTTCCTTTTTTTTAAGGCAGTTTTGTAAGAAGGATAGCAAGTTTTGGTATTTTGTGCCGGTTCGGTAAGGACTCTCTGTGTGTTTGTGTGTGAGTGTGTGTGTGTCTTCATATCCTCAGAACAGGATACCAATTTTACCTCTTTCAAACAGTTCAAATATGACTTTTTTTATCAAATGCTTGTTTCACTTCTATCCTCACATTTCAAGGTAACACAAATGAGACTTTGTTTGTTCGGATTTCTTTGTAAAGTAGTTTGACTTGAACATATATAGGCCCAAACTTTGCATAATGCATAGTGAGTTGTGTAGCCCTTAGTAAAGATCTTTGAACATCCTTGGATTCCCATAGCTCCTCCAAAGAAGAGCTGCAAAGACCACAAAAGTATTATTCCTCATCTGAAAAACAACCTTGCTGCACTTAAAAAGATAAATAAGTGTGTGCTAATCACTAGTCGTGTAATTTTCATTCTTGATGAGAAGGTCTGCAGGGAAGTTTAGGGAGAAAGGCAAGGATGTGGCACTTCTAATATACTCTTTACCTATTGAATTGTTATTTTTTCATCAGCCAAATTAACTACTGCTTTCAAATAGTGTTATCATTGCAGCAGTTCATCTAGCTGTTTTTCTAATTACTTGCATTAGGTCATGCTTTTCCACCATGATGGAAGGATTCATTGCCATCAGCAGTAGGATATAACAAGTTACTGGAAAGCAGCAGATGGAGCTCACATGTTGTGGCAACAGTATGCAAACCTGGCATTCAAAGGCTCTTTGGTGTCTACAGTATGCGTGGCAGTCAGGTGTGACTGCAGCATATATAGCTGTACCAAAGGTGGCAGCAGTCTAGATTTGCTCATACCAATAAGGGAGAAGTGTTAGCAGTCATAGATGGCTGCGTGAGGTTTCTATAAAGCATGGATAGCTAGCCTGTGCCGAAGCCCTCGGCATTGACACTGCTGCTGATACTGGCTTTAAGTAAATTAAAGCTGGCAAAGCTTTTCCTACTCTCTGTGCTCTCACACTTCTGATTAGACTGTGGGCATATGCAATAGATTGTGTGTGTGTGTACAAACATGTGCATGACCCCAGTGTCACTTCCAAGAACTCCACTGCTGGGTTGACTTTCAGAGCTGCTAATGTGGTAATGTTACGATAACCACAGAACTGA
The DNA here is from genome assembly GCA_026212715.1 of Elanus axillaris. Lineage (NCBI taxonomy): Eukaryota > Metazoa > Chordata > Aves > Accipitriformes > Accipitridae > Elanus > Elanus axillaris. Next base: position 23,026,861 of record JANZLQ010000079.1, on the reverse strand, counting down.
AAATGCTGGCAGGATTTCTGGGCATTTAGATTCCTGCTCTTTTATACTGTATCTTTAGATGGTTCTTCATCTAATCTTACTAGTTTCAGAATTTCTTGCAGATCATTATGCAATCTAATGGTGGATCTCTTAAATAAATTTAAAGGTTCCTAGGTGGATCTCTTAAATAAATTTTAAAAGGATCATTAAATCGTTTACTTATTAACTGCTGTGAGGGGGAAATAGTGAAAGTAGAAGGAATGTTCTGGATTGCATTGATGGATAAAGGGGACATCAAAAGACTGAAACCATTCATGGGTTACAGATAAAGTCTGCTGAATTCAATGAAATAAGAAAGCCATGGACTAGGTGGAGTAAAGGAGATAGGGACTAAAATTCCTGGTAGAAACAAAATGAGGTTACTGTTGCAGCAATAGAAGTAGAGCCCTGGGGGAGGAAGGCAGGTGTGCACACAGTGAGGCTTCTACTGCCAGAGTACTGATCTCCAAGGGAATTGCGCCCTGGGCGACCTGGGGACAAGCAATGCCAGGTGCACTGGAGCCCTGCACCACAATGACAGTGAGTATCTGATGCACCTAATGTAGGACCTTCTTTCCACATTGATTTTTTTTTTTGAGGGAACTAGGACTCTAATTCAAAGGGGTTTCCACCCACTTCAGTGTGTCCCTTTCACAGAGGTTACAGAGATCCAGAAAGAAGTCCCCTCATCTGCTCAGGATCCAGGCTAACAAGTGGTTATGGTAGCACCTCTTTTTGCCCTGTGTTCTGCATGAACAGGACTTACATCCTATCCCCAGAAGACAGACCAAACTTCCAGGCCATGGGCATCATCAGTGAGAGCATTTTCTGCTGTTCAAGTTCAACTCCTCTGAAGCCAAAAATGCAAAAGCCAGTAAAAAAACGAAGCTGAATGAACGTTTGATCTGTACTTGTGATTAGGACATTCCCTGACTGAAGATGGGAAGGGACAAAACTTTTTTCGTCTCTGCTCCAAAGACTGCTGTCTTTTGCTCCGCAAAAGGAGGCCATGTTACAGAGCTGAGTCTGGAAGCCCAGTTCTGCCTGTACTAGCTGAGAAGGGATGGAGACTGCTCTTGAAAAGAAAACAGTGTAATTTGTTGTTTAGAACATGCTATGCAATAACTGCGACCGTGGTTCCGTTGGTCCTCTTTAGAGAAGGATTTTGTTTCTGGAACAGGCTCTAGATGTTGCTGCTGTCCTCTGCTTTGGCTTGCTGTGGGCCTTAAACAGTTATTGACACCTTCTCATCCAAACTGTGCTTGCAGGGGACCTACAGGCGGCATGTGGCCAGTCCTCCAAGCCAGGAGATATCACATGTTGTCCCTCTGTTGAGGCCACGCTGGTAATGTAGTAGATTAGTAGATATGTCAGCTCTTTGTTTTGAAACATTTTATTAAATTGTCATGTAAAAAGAAACGGTAGTATATAGAGAAACTTACCCTTGAGTGCCAGCTCAGGATGTTGTAACTAAATTATCTTTAGCCTTTACAACCTGGTTGTTACTGAGGGCTTCGTTTTAATGCATTAAGACGAACGTAACAGGAATTTGAGGCACAGCAAATTGCAGACATTAAATTAACTGCCCTCAGTAGAGGTTCACACATCTTACCCTCGGGAATCACATTCAGAAGTGGCATTGAAGCAGACGAAAATTTCAGTACCAACTACATGCTTTCTCCTCTGCCATTCAAGGTCTTCTAAATGAGATTATCATATAGATAATGAATGAAAGAGCTTTTCTGGGATGTACGTGAACACCACTTTGAGCTGTCTCACTGTAACTTGGCTTCCTTTCTTGGCTTTTCCTGCATTAGGTATTTTTCTTAATTTCCCTCAGTAGAGACAGTGGAATAGGTGTGCCACACATAATTAAGTACTTCTGCCAATGCTAGCAAGAATGGAAGTACACCACTAAAAGTCAAGGTTGTAGGTAACAACATCACCATTAAGATACCATAACCATCTTTACTGCTCCTGCATGTCTGCAGGTGGCGTAATGGTAATGTGTTCAAATGTTTCACCTATCTAACAGATGTAGGAGCCACCTCATAGGGGCAAAGCTTAGCTTTGGTGGGTTTTTTTGCTTTGAGTCACCTCCAAAGACTTGCATTTGACTGAAGGCAATTCTAAATCAAGATTTATTTAACAGGGAAGTGAAGGTGGTGAATAAAAAGGCAATGTATAATAACAATGCAAATGTTAGCCAAAAAGTAATCAGGTTGTAAGCCGTGAACAGGTAGTGGACATGTCAGTCTTCTCTTTAACCTACTCATTGTGGAAAAAATCTATCCAGTGCCCTTTCTGAACCACAGAAAGAACTTAAAAATATTTCGCCTTATCAAATCGTCTGCCTTGCTTCATAGTAATGTAACATGTGATGTATGCTCCCTTTTTGTCATAAAGACAGAAATTATATAATTGTCCTGGGTTTGGTTTAGATAGAGTTAATTTTCACAAGAAGCTGGGAGGCGGCACAGCTGGGATAGCTGATCGGAACTAGCCTAGCCAAGGATATTTGATACCATATGACTCATGCTCACTTGGTATATAACCTGGGGGAGCTGGCTGGTGGGGAGGAGGAACTAAAGCTCAGGAATGGATTGGGCATCAGGTACTGGGTGGTGAGCAATTGCATTGTGCATCACTTGCTTCATATATTCTTTTATTAGTGTTATGATTGTTATTTCTCCCTTGTGTTGTCCTACTAAACTGTGCTTATCTCAACCCACAAGTTTTTACCATTTTCTTCTGTTTCTCCTCCCTATCCCACCGGGGGTGGCAGAGTGAGTGAGCAGCCACATGGTGCTTAGTTGCCAGCTGGGCCTAAACCACGACAATAATACACTTGGTTTGTGCAAGTCTGCAGCATTTTTCCCTTGTCTCCACCCTCAACTTTCATGTTTTAAATAGCAGAAAACTTGGGTAGGTATGGAAAAGCACAAACCTTGCAATGCTAATTGATGGCTTTGACTTTGATCAGATTAGGAGCTTCAAGAACACATGTAGGACCTTCACAAATCCAATTATACAGTTTAACATGCCAATAGGAAAAGTTTGTTCCCAACAAAAGCCTCACAGTCATTAATTCTGACATGAACCATGAATCTAGTCTGTATTAATTCTAATTCTGGTTAGTGTAACAGCAAATAACATCTTATTTATGAAAAATGTGTCAGGTTTTTAAAAATTAATTTTTATCCAACTAAGTTCTTTGTTTCTCTGATAGGGTGAGGTAGAAGGTACTCAGACTGCTTATGATTTGGTCCAGAATGTAATTCTTTCTCCTGATTCTAGATTGATTACTTCTGTATCTTCAGTGGAAGCTCCTTTTTTTCTTATCTTATGAAAGCTAGATGGATGACACATGGCTCACCTCCTGATACTGACTGTTGTAGGGATGTTTCTATCTGCTCTGCCATTTTTGAGCTAGGACATGTCTAGTGGCCAGAGCAGAGAGCATTGCAAAAAGTCCTTAGCTGCTGCCAAGAAATTCTGTCCCAGAAAGGACATAACCCTGTCAGCCTTTCTCTGATCCTGAGCTAAGGAGCCTTGCTCCAAGGTCTAATGAGATTAGGTATGGCAGCCTACTGACATGGGCTTCCAGATTCAACCTCATATTTTATTTGCAGTTCTAGGGCATCTTACATGAATGTACAAGCTTTTGAACTTTACCACTGCAGTGCCTTACCTGACATACGAAGGAGAATTATGCTCTTTCACATGTAGGAATAATTAAAAAACTATTCCTTGCAATTCCACTCCTGACTCCTTGCTGCTGAAGTTCATCTCCCTCTTTTCCTTAGTGTTTAGCATAGCTAATATCTTTTGCTTGGCTCAGAAGATGATGGCTACACAGTTGTCTGTTTCTGGGTGCCAGTCCAAGCAGGAGATCCTATGCAAAGGCACACTAAAGGTCTCAAAGCTGCATGCAGATGGGGCCAGCCCTATCCATACTGAGTACATGAAGTGTCCTCAGACCACCCAGGTATCCCGCCAGGCTCTGCTGGCACTTGCCCTGCTCCTGACTTCTCTGAAGCCACCAGGCAGCCTTTAGAAGGGAGCCAGCACACATCCTTGCCACTGATCCTCATGGTCCTCTAGGAAAGCAGGAAAGGTTCACAGGCAGCGTAGCACAACATTAGCCTTCCCACTCTTTGTAGCCCTCACAAGGAAAGGAGACCACCACCTGCCCCTACAGGACCAGCCCTCATGGAGAAGGAGGCTGGGGAAAGCACACGTAGCACTTTGTGAGCCTCACCAAATAAAAGGGGATGGATGTCAGCTGTAGGATGGGTATAGTTCTGTTCACAGTGTTTGGCCAAAGCTTTTCTGAGGCACTCAGTAGCAAGCACACAGTGGATCCAGCCCTCTGTCCTGCCCTGTGTTGTGTACCCTAGTAGGCACCCAGAGATTTCACTTGGTAGAGTGTTTCTGGGGTGGTAAGGTGGAGGGAGGCATTATTCAGCCATCTTTGGAAAGTGACTATTGCAAAGAGAGTATTGGAAAGGCTGGGTGTAGCTGTGGCTGACTCCAGCATACGGGGCTCTCTAGGTGACAGTCTTTGTGACATGTTGTACACTGAAACAGGACAGTGAAGGCGCAACCATCGTTGCCCTAGTACAATGTCAGGAGCCGATTACTCCAAACTCCCTATTGCAAAGCTTCTATTTTGGGGATAAGTTGAAATACAAAGGTATTCAGCCTTGCCCCCTTACTGTCCTCTCCTTTCCACTGTGGTGCTATGCAATAGGAGCCACAGTTGCTTACTCTGTTTGCAAAAAGCTGTTTATCTGGGATAATTTGGTGCTTTACTGAAGAAGGTGCTCAGTACCTTCTCAGTACTAGGCAGCGCCACACTGCTGTGACTGTGCTGCGCAGACTGCTGCACTCAGAGCTGGCTCACTTTCTCAGGTCAAGCTGTCTTCATGCTGCTCTTTGGGCTGCTTCTGGCCCATACCTGTCCAATACAAAATGTGTAAATAACCCTGGGAGAACCCAGAATCTCCTCAACCCTGCTGAGGTGTTTCCACCACCAAGCTACTCTCTTTTTCCTCTTGCTCTTTCCATGGAAATACTAGCCTATGGTGGAGGAGGAAGGTTAGTTTCTTGCCTGGGAATTGGGACTTCAGGGCCTACAAGTTGTATCTCATGATCTTGGGCAATGTCATACCCCTTAATTGACCCAGCAGCCAAGTATTTTCCATATCTATCTACAAGTTAGAGGATGCCAAAGCAAAGTGCAAGAGACTGAGTTTAGGCATCAAAGAATCAAAACAAATGGATTTTCACGTGCCTTCAGGAGTGACAGTTGTTTTCTGTCGTTTAAGCAACTACAGTACCAGTTTAGGCAGTCTAAACTCCAGTGTTTCTGGTTGGGCAGCTCTTGGTATGTCCCTGCCAGAAAAATTAGCTTTGTGGATTGCCTTTCATGCTCTCACCACTGACTTGAAGGGAGCATGACCCCAGCCCCTTAAATTGCCTTGTTTGGTCAAAGGCTTTACAATGCTTATTTTGGAGGTGCCTTACAGAAGCTGTAAGGGGCCTCATTGTCCTCAGGGAAAGGCATATGTGTAACTACAAATACTAAACAAACAAATAAACAAACAAGCAAAACAAAACCAGATTGTAAAACACTAATTTATAGAGAACACAAAAAGATGGCAAATATTTTGATCATACTTAAGCAATACCTTGGGGTTAAAACTGGGGATATTTCTTAGTGCTAGTATCAGGTAAGAAATAAATCAGCCTACATTTGACCCAGGCTTATCAGCAGTGGTTACTGGATAATCAATTCAAACATTACCTTGTTAGTAAACAGAAATATTCTCGTCACCCTCTAGTGCATTCTAAGCCAGATATTACTCAGATAACATTTACCATATTGCAATATTGTGTTGACATGAGAAGCAGATTTTTTTTTGCATAACTCCAAACTGGTGCTGCATTCTTCTTTTTCTGATAACTTAATAGTGATAATAAATTATTTTTCAGCATAACTTAACTGATACAGAGATGACCTTGAAATATTTTCTTTGTTTATTTTAGTTGGTTTTCTTTATTTTTTACCAGCAGAGTATTTGTCTTAGAAAGACCCTTAGGCAGATTTTGAGACTTTTGAATAGTCTCTCTGAAGCTCTATTTCCCTGCAGAGGGTGGTTCTTTCAGCCTTCTTCACCCTGTGTAGCACATGTTAGAACATGTCCCTCAGCTATGAAACCAACCTGATATGTATTTAAAATTGTCAAATGCAGCAGTTTCTTGCAGTAATAATATTGTGTTTACCTTATCAAACTTTATACAATAGTTACAGTACCAACAGAAGTTGTCTGTTTAAATAAATACTTTAAAAAAACAGAATAGGTGACTAAACCTATACACGGATTTCACCACCTTCTTATATATATTTCTATATAAACATCTGTTTTGCTGCAATCATATAAAAAAAAATTAAATAATACTAGATAATGTTATTGACTGGTTAAAATTTCAAGTTGATTAACAAGTTAGCTTAACATATGGCCAGTAAATGTCATAATTGCTCTAGTTTAACATTTCTGATTTTTGTCTGACTTAAACTAGGATGTGCAGGACAATATGAAAAATTTATACAGCAGACCTTTGAACCAGTAAACCATTCGGTACAAGTGGAATCAGCAGGATGGGGGAGAGTCAAGTCTGTTCGTTCTTTGTGTGTTGTTTACCAGGCTGCCTGTAATGACTGGAAAATTCATTGTACATTAACTTTAGATTCTGCTTTTCCTCCTGAAGAGTGAGTGTGGGCTGTGTGACAGGGTGAGATTGTTACTTTTTATATTCTCTGTCCTATACATATTAAATACAGCAACTGTTTCTAATGATAGAGTTTCTGATGGCTTTTTCCTTACTGTTTAAGGGGGGTGTGTGTGTGTGCTGTTTTGTTTTGTTAACATTATGCTATTGGAGCAGAAGCAGATAAAACAAGTTGCAGCAATAAACACTGTTCAGAAAATCACTTTATCTTTGAAATTGTTTTTCTATGGTTGCTTTGTAGTTTTAGTATCTTCCCTCATTTACTATTTTATCATTACAGTTTGTGTGCTAGAAGCTATATAACACTCAGCTCTGCATCTGTGAATAGAAATTACATAATTAAAAGCAGGCAGCAGCATATCCCATCTACACATTCATGACCACTTTAGCTCCCTGATTTCTCAGCTGAAGTCTGTGTGCATCTGCTCTTCAGAAACTTGGCATGTCCAGATGTGGCAGGTTTGCTATGACACAGCTTGTCTGTGTGGCACTTTGGGCAGTGTCCATTCAGTACAAGTACAGTAGTTTCTGATGTGCTGTTCTGATCTGCTTGTGCATGCAAGGTATTTGCCCAGGTTTTCTGGGCATCAGCTTGTGCTTCATCCAGACAGTCTGATGTCCCCTATCCAGAAGACAAAAATGCACTATTGCTCCTAGACATAGCTTCCAAGCAAGAAAAATCATACATGCAAAGACCTTAAAAATGGAGTAGACCTAGATGCACTTTTCTGTTTGCTAGTTACTTAGATGGGTAACAAAACTTCAAGCAGCAGCATTACTTTTCTCCCTTTTAAAATATTTTCCCTTTGACTGAAGGTGTGTTTACAGGTAAAGTTACCTCAAACAAGTTTTTTCATAGATAGGACCTTTCCCTTGCAAACACAGCACAGCTGTACTACTTTCTGCAAGTGAACAGTCTGCAGTGGAACTGGTTATTTCAAATGGAGGATGTGAGAAAGTGCTTCGCTGGACTGTGGCCAGGACACTTGGAGCATTTCAGAAGTCAGCCTTTGTTCTCTTTCCTTTGATATTTTGTCAAATTCAAAATGTGCCAGTTGTGCATCAATCTGTAGTACAATTGAATTGTTCCAGAAGAAGCAACTAATAATTGTCTGATATATTCAAGTGAGTCTTTCAAAAGCTGAATAATAACTTTTTGTGGAAACATGCCTAATTTTAAAATGAGCATTTTAAACAAATAAGTTTCATTTGCTTTAGACCACTTGTATTCATCTTAAACATATTGTGATTAGTTTGGTTTTAGAGAAAAAAAAAATCTTTCTTCCTGATAGCAAAACTTGGTCTTCTATTTTTAGATGAAGTATATATGATTACATAACCATCTGTGGTATTCTGGCATTGGAAAAATATTATCAGCCAGAATACCCTGAAACACTGGGGTCATCTCCTTGCAGAGTGCTTGGAATGCAACCACCTCTAAATCAGACTGCATGACTCTGTAGGTAGGAAGACCTGAAAACAAATAAAAACTTGAAATTAGTCATACATACTTTCTTTGGAAGATCAAGAGAGCAAGTGGGGTTGATAGCCCTCAAAATAAATATTTTTGCAGTCATCTATTTTTCTTTTCCCAGCATAACTCTGGAAGATTTGAAAAACAAATGTAGCAGGGGGAAAAACCCTCTCTTCCTCACTGTGGCTAGGCAAAGTTGTTAGATATCTGGCAAAAGCTGGAGCAATTCTTCCAGCACCATTATTCAAAACCTCTGACTTTTGTTTAGCTTTCATTTCAGGTTATGTTAATGGGTGCTGGTAGAGGAATTTTCTCCATTTGAAATAGAATTGGAAGCCAGACCAAAATGTCTGTGCTTAAGTAAGATGTTCATATGTCTAACCTAGTAACCAAAATAAGTATGGTGAACTAAAGAGGCTGATGTATATTTATGTAGATGCATTGTTATCATGATGTGACAAGTGGCTAGTGCTTATCTCTGATACGCCAAATAGAAACTTGCAGGTAGATACTATGCTTTTGAGGCTGGCAAATGAGATTGGGCTTTTGGCATGTCTTTCTCACATACTTGCCAATCTGGACAACTTCCTACATAGCTGTTGCCTTTTTGGAAAATACTTAAACTATTTCTTGGAAAGTGGTTGAAGGTCAGGCAGAGTTTGTTCTGGGTTTTACAGTATTTATTATTGCATAAGAAGGTTGTGTCCTACTTCTCATGGAGGTTTGGCTAAAGACTACTGATGTGGTGAAGGCACACTTCCTGACACAAAAGAAACCTGGCTGGAGACAGTGAAAGGCTACACCACATACAGGTCCCTGTACCTGCTACACATTTGTATTTACACTTGGGAAATACATACTCTAGAATGGTCTTTAAAATCCCTCAGATATATCCGCACTGCAGGAATTTTGGGTCTTGAGATGGTATCTCTGATGACACAGCTTTAAGATCATCCTGCTCTGTAGCAGGAGTCCTCAAGAGTATAACCAAAAGATGACAGAAGATGATGACAGAGGCCTTGAGGATACAGGCACAGGGGGGTAACAGGAGGCCAAGAGTGGAAGCACAAATAACAAATGGTCAATTACCAGTCACTAAAGGAGTGCAGCCTGGAGAGCTGGGGAATCTGGTTGTAGGGCATGACAAAGAACAAGGAATATGTATCCCATGTGTAAAAATCCCATATATGGTAAAAACACAGGAGAAAATGGAGGTGTCAAGTTGGCCACAGCCCCTAGAAGAATGGGAACAAAGGAAGAAAAGAAAGGGGAATTGCTCCATTCTTGTCTTCATCTGCTAAGGACACCACTGGTACTTAGTCACAGCATGTTCCCCTCAACTTGGATAGATAAGGAGGGCTGCTTTTTGGCTTACTATTCAGCACATTTTGCCTGTGAAAAGTGTTTTTGCTATGTCACTGGATAAAGTAAATCTGGACTCTATAGAGCACTGTGTGTGCATGTGTCTGTACCCACGTGTACATGTGTGTCTGTTTTCTGCTCCAGCCTGCCTACAGAAGGAAGTGATTGATACTGCAGCACTGAGTCAGAATAAACTCAGATGCAACAACTCACTTGAATGAATATGAGAATTTCAAAACTCCTCTCCACTCCCGCCCCCACTTTCTTCCATCTACTCTTAAAAATCTCAGACCATCAAAACGTGTATGCATGTGTGCATTTATGTACATGAATACTCTCAGCAAATTTAAGGGAACAGAGTGCTGTTCACTCTCCCACTAGCACATTTGATGGAAGACAAATATCTCCCTTTCCCTGCACTTTTATTCTTGCCTTATCTGGCCTTTGGATTTGTTCCTTTCTTGCTGCTTCTTGCCCCACGTATTTGCACGTTGCACAGAACAGTGCAGCTCCATCCCAGTAAATTATAATTAGTTGAATTGCTAGAGATGTACTTGATTCAGAGAGTAATGGTCCCACTGTAGAGAAAAATAACCAATTAAAATAAGGAAGAGAAGTACTAGGGTATGTATTATTATTTCTGGTTTATTTTCTCTTTTAAGGTTAGGGTTTGTCTAATGCTCTATTTTTGTTCAGCATAGAATTAGAAGATCTGTGGGTGGAAGAGAGGCAGCCCATACAATGATGTGTGGATACTGTGGTATTCTTGGGTTTTGGCAAAATGTCTCATAATTAATTGAAATTTTAACTTAAGAAATGCTGTGATTAGGATTGAAAACTGAGAGCTAATAATTAGAAAAGTACTGACTTGTACTTTTGAGCATTCTGACAAAAATTAACTTTTTTATATGGTTCATTTTATGGCTGTTAAAAGGTACTGTGTGTTTGCACACTAACTGCTCTCCTACATCATCATGGTGCAACAGAATTACAGGGCTGCAGTTCTGAGATCGTCCCAGTAATCTCACATTACATTTACCCACAGTAGAAGTCCAAAGTAGCCTTCACCTTTCTCTGAACTCAATCTGGAAAGGCAGTCAATAAACTGCCTAATGTTCATGGACAAAAGCCCAGCTTGCTACATTCACTCCAAATTATATTATTAGCAGACTATAAACCTATATCTCCAGTCTATTAGAAAAGTATCACCACATGTATAGTACTCAGCTGGAGATGGTTTCCCCTCTCCTCTTAAAATTGTCATTGCTAACAGTAATGCAGAGAAGATGTGAATGAGCACAAATATGAAGGCAATGTGTAGCACAGATACTCAGTGGGAAAAAAAATATTACTTTGGTGCAGACCAAATTCTGGGAAAATAATTGTTTTGTGAAGTATGCAGGCCAGGCCCTGTGAATGACAAAATCTGATAAATGTGTCACACATGCCATATGTTATGGCTTTGGTTTAGAAGATCCCCAGAGGCAAGTTTTGAGAAACATATCATTGCAGGACTGGACAAATTTCCCTCTTTCCTATTCCTACTGAGTTCTCAACAGACACAAAATAACATGCAGAAGACGGTCAAATTTCACAGTGGCTTTAGATTAAAAGCCAAATAAATAAAAAATCCACAAAAAAAACCCCAAACCAACAAAAAACTTTGCTGGGAAACATAAATGTTAGGGCTTTTCATTTACATACATCTCAGAATTAAGGGCTTCTTTACCAGAATTTTCATTTTGTGTTTTTAAACAGCATTGACATTTTCATTAGAAATTATGCATTTGCTTATAAATTCACAAATGTTAACTGAAAAGGTTCTGCAAAGGGTCAACTGGCTGAAAATGGAGAGAGGAGACTCTTCAAGCAAAACACAGGTGAGTTCCCGGCTGAACACTGAAGAAAAAAAGCCCTCTGAAGTGAGCTGAAGTCACCAGTTTTAAGATTTTTATTTCACTCAGAATGTCCCAGTTTTGCTCGCAGTACCTTTATGCCAGACCAATATTGCAAATATGCTCTGTCAAAACCTGAGGGGCTGCTGATGGTCTCTGTGTAATGTTGACCTTCAGGGTCCAGGATTTTTTTTGCATGAGATAAACATAAAACACAGCAGTGCTCCTGCGAAGCTAGATCAGTAGTATTATCCTTTTTAGAAATGAAGCTTAGTCCCCACTTTCACAGTGCTGACTCAGTGATGCTCTTATTTATTAGATGCTTTTAGCAGTATAAGTATTCCATATGAACAATAACTTTAAGGAATAATTTCATGTAATAACCCAGAGTAGAAGTTATTTCTCTTTCATCTCCTGTTTTTACTTACCAGCTGCCACAGATGTAGCCCTGAAACCAGTGTGATTTCATAAAGGATTTCTAGAAAAACAATGACTTCTTCTACTCCCGCAAATGTAACTAGGGAGCAAGAACCAATCTGCAGCAAATAACATCCATTATAATTAAACTTTGCCTTGTACATCTAGGTCCACAATTGCATATTTAACCTGAAATACCTAGAAACACCAGGCTAATTATATTCCATATATTGCATGAAGAGCAACATGCCAAAGTTAAAGAAAAGCCTGTTAGAAATTAAAGACAGTTCTGCATCCTCCATACCTTGCTCATTTCCTGCCTCAAATTTCTCCACTGCAGACTCTTTTATTCTTTACACTATTCTCTGTAACCACAACAGCATTAAACAAAGTGGGAGGCGCATAATCTCTTGACTGTAGAAATGGAAATAAAACTTGTTTTGTTCTTTGCTGTATTGTGGGTAAAATTGCTGGGAAAACGTGGAGTTTAGGGATTCTAAACAGCTTTTGGCTACATCATGGTATAAAGTGATCAAAGCTGCAGGTGAAGGAAACTAGTCAGACATTCATTCAGGTCTTGTCAGTTCAGATTTTACTCAAAAAACTGTACTAAAAAATAATATAGTAATTACTATATATTGTAAAGGAAATACCGGATGGAAAGATTCTGCTATAACCTTGTTTTTGCATTCCAGACAGTTGGGTTAAAATACCTTAAAGCTATTGGAGCATTCATAAAGATGAACCATATAAGGATTTGGAGAATTCCCTTCAAAATTATAAACTGCTTTTTAGCAATTCAATCACATCGTAGTAGAAGCCAGTAACTTTAGTATGATGTTAATGCATAGGTACTAAATCAGATCTCAGGCCTAATTAGTTGAGTGCACTGTCTTTTACAGTGACTAGATGCAGATGTGTTTGATATTTGTGCAAAAAGCAGGCTGGTAGGAAGAAGGTTTTTCTGACGCATTAGATCTTCCCTTTATTTCAAATAGCTAAAGTAACTGAACTTCATAAAGTGAAGTTAGAATTTAAAGAGACACTGTTTCATGGTGGTCCTCTTATCTGCATGAAAGTCAGCGCTGTAAACCTTCCTAAATTCTTGGCTTCACCTTTGAAGAAGAATGCTTTTACAAAGGTTTCTTTAATTAAGTTTAGTAATAGTTGGGTTGGCTCTAAAATGAGGAAAACCACACAAGTACTCTAAGCACTTTAAAATTTACAAAACAAGGAAAAGCTAAGTAATTGACATAAACTGCTTTCATGTAATATAGAAAACACAAATAATTCTTCATGTCAAATTTTCCTTGGGGAAAGCCTGCAAAAAAGAACTTTTTTTTCTTTACTAGAATAAAGAACACTTTTTATTTTATTTCAGGACTGAATGTACAGTTTCACGTCTATCCATTCTTTGGTACTGACCCCTTAAACATACTAGAGGACCAATCTTAAGGATTAAGCAAGAATGATTCCCAGAAACAGATTTACACTTCTATATTCAGTGAAATACATAATGAATTACTGTCTTTTAATTGTATATGAATTACTATAATTGTCCTGATGATATTATATTAAGTAGTTGAAGTGCCAGAGTTAATGGGTAGAATGCAGATGTTACAAATGTACTTCTGAAGGGTGATCTGAATGCTAATATGAAAGTAAAATTTACTTTTGGACAATCATCCTGGTGTTACATGTGCCTGGAGGCAGCTTGAATGATACCAGCTGAGCCCAGAGAAACTGTCCTTAACCTGTTAAGTGTCACGTTGTGTGAGTTAGGAGCAGGCATGCAGATACAGATCTGCTCCTGTGTCTCTTCTTCAAAGGGAATGCAGCTATAGCCAGCATGTCAAGTGGTTTATGTCCATATAGTAGCCTGTACTACACTGGACAGGTGAGGGTTATTTGTAATAGTGAAGCAGATAAGAGCTCCAGCTCCAACTGGAGCAATAATGTTTATACATAAACTGCACGCACCTTGCTTTTCAATGTTTGTAATTTGGGCTTGTACAAGATTTTGGCAGCTGGTAAGGCCACCCAAGTTGTCTTTGGGACCTGTGTTTGGGGCACCTCAGCAGCCTCACAGTAGAGAGTTCTAACCAGTGAACTGTCTGCTATGGTCATAAGCACGTAACCCATACGCGTGTCCCTGTTGTGAGCTCTTGCATGGTCTCATGCTGCAGAAGTAATTGGAAAAAAACTAAAATGTGGCTTTTGCTAGGCATCTCTGTAAGCCCCTGGCAGTAGGGGTGGCTGACAGGGTCAAGCAGAGGGAACCTGGAGCAGGTAACCCTTGGGGCATCTGGGGCCATGTTCAGCCCAGCACCGTGAGCTGCAGTTTAGTCCACGCTCATCTTTTTTGCACGTGTAGGAAACAAGCGGTGGTCCAGGGTGAAGTGGAGAACAGCCTGTGCTTCTTGGCAGGGCATCATTGGACGATTTGAGGGGGGAAACTGGCTAATTATCTGAGTGGGTGTCTTAAAAGAAAATAAATTCTGTATTTTTAATTAATCATTTTCTTAAGGCAGTGAGCTAAAGTGAAAAATTAAAATCATCATTGAAACAGCATAAATACTGTAGGTTGTGGAAATAATAGAAACTGGATGTAACAAGTCTGATCGCGTCAGTTGTGTTTCGCTCACTGCCTTCCCCCTCACATTTGCTACAGTTAGGGCATCTTACCATCAATTAAATTGTAGGGTCAGCAGGCCAGAGGCTACAGGCTGCAACTGCTTCTTCTGATGCTGTTATTAGGTTACATGCGGCCATGAAACTAGTAGCTTTAGCACAGCCCCATCAGAGTGCGACAAGCAAACAGTCATGGTTCAGAGTTTTACATACTAGTCTGCTTATACCCATGGAAACCAGTGCACTTAAAAATACATTAAATGTTTTTAAAAGGGTACAGGAAGAGAAAGAAAAGGATACAAATATTTGAAGTATAAAGCATTGAAGCTTTGGTTTATTAATATGGTATTGCATTCCTGTTACTGTTTTTCCATTTAGGTAGAGAGAGATTGCTACAAGGCAAAAACCCACCTATCAAATCTTGTTCTTTCAGATATTATTAAAAACAACTAAAATTTCCCATTTGAAGTGAAAACACAGTTAAGATGTATTAGGCGGCTGTTCTTACGCATCTTGTGTTTATGCCTGGGCAGCAACAGTCAAGTACACATACCTAAGAGGGGACGAGACGAGCTGCTTCTCTACCCATTGCCAACACACTAGTGAGAGAAACCCAGCTCAGCCCTGAGCTCACTAGTCCCGCTAAGCCCAGCTGGGCTCTGCACAGCAGCCCACCGCACCGCTTGTAGCTGTAGCTGTGCTGATAAAGGGTGAGAGAGGGGCTCGGAGGGGGCATGTTTGTGGGAACAGGGTGCTGCTGCCAGGGTCCAGGCAAGCATCGCCACCACCTCCAGAGCAGCCTTGCAATCTCCCCCTTGGCCTTACTCATGTTGCGGCCAGCCTGTGCCCTCCCTGCCAAGCATCTTGGGCAGGCATTTGCTGCTGTGCTTCTAAGCCTGAGCTGTGGTGTTTCTTCTGGCCAGAGTGAGCATGGAAGACGTGGCTTGCTGACTGGAGCTACCTGGTTCCTAATAGCCTGAGCCCATCAGGGCTGGGCTGCACAATTGAAGGGTGCAACAGCGCATGTTGAAGAAACGCATGCAGACCATGCTCCCCTTTCTTAGCCAAGGTGACCAATGACCTTTCTTTTCTGGACACTGAGACCAGGAAGGTGCAGGGGTGTTGGGGTAAACATGAAGATCCCAGGAGACAGAGCAGCTGGAACCAGGATATAATAAAATCAAAAGGTTTAGATCATTAATTCTTCAGCCATTCTATGTTTCTCACTAAGTATTGTTTCAATTACTGCAAAGTGGAATGGAGGAGCGCAACCACATCCCTCCTTTAATTTACTTACCAGTAGGGTCTAAAATTTTGCACCTATTTTTCATGTCCCTGGGTATTTTGTCTCCTATGTATGAAATTAAAGTGTTTGTTGGTGATTACTAGTCTGGCAAGGTCTCCCAAGAGGTTCAGCCTTCTACAGCAGTATGAACTATCTGCATGGCTGTGATACTACTGGGAGAAATTTGTGCAATTTTTTTGAGTGTATGTGAGATTTTCCATGATGTCCTGCAGCAGTGCTGAGCTGTTAGAAAACACTTCCTAACATTAAACATAAACCCCCACCAGGATTTAGGGTCTTTGTTTCCTGCCCTAACTCTCATGGACAGGGAAACAAGACTTTTTTTCCCTGTCCCTTTGCAGCTGCCTTTTGAATACTTCAGGAGTATTGTCATGTTCCCCTCATGTTAAATTAAACAGTCCTATTTCTTTCATTCTTTCCTCACTGAGCACATTTTCTATACCTCTGGTTATTCTCACTGCTCTCTTGTGGACTCGCTCCAGCTTCTCCCCATCTTGCAGGAAGTGCCTTGCCCAGAACTGGATACAGTGGTTCATCTGAGGTTTTGCAAATGCTGACTGGAGTAGGACAAGTACTGAATGAGCCCTGTAGGTTATGCCTCTGTCTATATATTCTACTACTGTGTTTGCTTTTCTAGCAACAGCAGTAGATTAACTCCTGCTATCTTCAGGTTCACTATGACCCCCAGATTTTCTTCTAAAGAAGTACTACCCCAAAATTTGGCTATCTGTCTAAGCACTGGGTGACATTGTCTTCATGTAGTACCTTCTTATTGACCACCACCTTCTTAAAAAGAAAAAAGATCAATTTTTTAAGATCATTTTAAGTGTTCAGATGTTCACCAGTGCCACTGCCTGTACCTTTAGCTCAGTGCCTAAAATAGCTTCCTAGTTCAATATCCTAGTTGCTGAAAATGTTTTGCACAAAGACAAGGACTTAATCTATGCCTGTGTTTTTGTAGTAAATGGCTGAGCACTTTTCTGGTATGGTTCTCTAATTTTGCTCCCACCCAACAGTATTTCATTCTGGTTTGCCTAGTTTACTTAGAAAAAGATCACACATCAGCCAATGTCACAAACATAATGAAAGGCAAGATTTATGGCTTCTATTGTTTATTCACAAGCTTTTTACCGTATTGTGGAGGAAATGAGATTGGTTGGATGCAATTTTGTTCTCAATGAATCCTTGCTGACTGTTAAAAAATGGTTCGTATAGTATCAGTAGATCCTTTTGGTTTAAATCTTCAAACTTTCAGTATTTTCTCTTAAAACTTTTGCTGATCAGTTAATTTAATTGGCTAAAGCAAACTTCTCTTAGCTTCCACAGCTTAAAGTACAGGCTTCTGCAGAATACCCTACCATGTAGAGCAGGATTTGGAAACTTCTGTTGCAAGGCATTGCTGACTCTAGACAAAGATCAGCCTATCCAAATGATTTTAAGGAATAGGCTACCAGACATAGGATAAAACAACAGCCAAATCCTATACCTCAGGACCAGCAATAGGAACACAGTCTTAGGCTGTTAGCAAGCAACTCACTCAGGGAGAATAACAAAGGCATAGAAAGACTTGGTGATGTTAGTCAGTGTAATTACTCTGAGTTTTGACTAGCAGTAGTGACTATTGTTATTAAAGGCTATGATAGGATTTTTTGCAATGATGTCTTGGAAAGCCATGAGTAACTTAAACTCTTTAGGTGGTGAGGGAATACGTTACATTAAGAGTCGACTCAAAAAGCAACAAAACCCCAAATGTATACAACAATTGTGTAGGTGTTCCTAATAAATAAGTCAGGGCTGAACATACAGGGAGGAGGAAGAGCCTATTGATGAGCCTAGAAAATGTTACCACTAGAATAAAGGATTATAATTCAGGGAAGACTTGTGGGCTGAGGCAAGTACTGTTAGCTGTAGCAGATATTTTATAGTTGTGGAGATTGGAAGCATCAGTAATCACTCTTTTCAATCATTGTAGTAATAGCGTGTAGAAAAGAATATCGGCAACCATCACGTGCATCTTTCATACTTCCATGAATTAGATCACCATGCCTTCAGTGTTTCACAGTCACTAATGTGTGCCTGCAGCACTGCTGTGAAGGATGAAGGTAGTGTTTTATAGAGGAGTTATAACAAAAATGGGCCACGAAGCAACGGGAGGCAGGGTGAAGTGCGGGGTTACACGTTTGGAGTTCCAAAAAGTATGCTCCAACATTTGCGTAAGAAATCAGTGAACTTGACCAGTTTCCTGTATTTTTTTAGTGTCACGGTCTGGCCTTTGAGCTATTTTTAGCACACACTTTCAACTTGCTCTCAGAGAACTCTGCAACTTCTCACATTACACAACCTAATAATTAGTATTGTCTCTGCTTACATCTGTAAAAAGGAGGCACAGAAAAGTTAAAGGTACATTTTCAAAAGCAACTTTTTCCGCTGGTGTATCTGGAACTATGGCTGTGAAGGACTTAAGCAGACCCACCTCTTACAACATCTGTTACCTCTTACAACTGATACTGGACGGGCCTCCTGCTGTCCCAGGGCTTGGTGCAGCAGCAGCTGCAGCCGCCACCACCGCCACGTGTCCTCCTGGCTCTCCTGCAGCAAGTGGCACGGGCGTGCTGGTGCTGGGGAATAGGCTCTTCTGGTGCAGCCATTAATTTTCTCCCTCGGGGATTTTAACGCTGGTTTTACAACTGCTTGCTTTTACTAGAGTCAATAATTTTCATGAATGCTCAGAGAGTGCTGTGTGTGTCGGATATCAAGCTGGGACGTGTAGCTCATTCACAATTAGGTTTTCTCTTTACTTTTACTTATGAGTGCTGGAGAATACAGCAGTAAATCAAAACAATAGCACAGTACTGGACATATATGACTGTTCAGATTGGCAGTATGAGGCGCATACTCCCACAAATGCTATGGTCCAAAACAGTGACATATATCATTTTGTTTCATAGGAAAAAAGAAGAGAAAGGTATTTTTAGCAACTAGTAGAAGCTAAGGGAGCTCTGACTGCATTGGATAAAGTAATTTCTCTGATGAACTACTTCCTTTTTGTTTGCTTTATTTCCAGTAGCATCCCCATATCATTCTGGAAATAGGAATGAAATAAGAAAATCAGTTTGTAGCACAGGCTTGCTGTGGAAATGGTGTACTTTGGGGTAGTACAAGTTGAGACCTACCAGATGGAAGGTGAATAGCACAGTCCCAATTAGCCACAAACACACACCTCCAAAATCCTGTAAGAAGCCGATTGCTACCCAGAGCCATTTCAGAAGTCACCCCTCTCTCAGGTGCAAATAAAAGGCACCTGTTGTGGCCTTGAGTTACTTTGACACAGTGGCGTACTGAGGGTACAGCATGCTAGCTTGTGCCCTCTAAGACCCCAAATTATTGTAAAGGATCTGTTCTGCAGCACAGGAACTGGTTGCGGTACATCAGAAATTGGGAGGTGTCTAGTGCCGTTCACCTTTCTGCCCACTCCCAGAGCAACAGCAGTCATTCCTGTACTGCTCCTTTGCCTCCTGCCTGTATTGTAAAAGCAAATTCCTGGCTCAGAAATAGGCAACATGAGGCCCTTAATCCGCTTTCCTCTTCCATACTGAACTTGCATAATCCACAAGAGAGCCAGGCCAAATCTGGTTATTTATAATCCAGCAGAACTCTGGCCCGCTGTCTGCATTGCCTCAGAGGGGGTTTCCTGAAGCGCAGGAGTGTGATGTTCACCATCCTGCTTCTGGTAGTCTGCTTTAAGAATAAGAGTGCTAAAAATCATCTACATAAAATGTAGCAACCTGGTCTATTTTAAATACATATTTTGCCTCAGATGTACATACCACACTGTGTATAGATAGTTTTGTTCATTCTAGTGTCAAAAATGATTGAATGCTTTTATTATATGAGTTAGAGTATTGAAATTATGTGTTCTGAAATAAGCATCTCTGCCTATCCCAAATAGTTTGTTACTGCTGTGAGGCCTCTAGGGAAATGTTTTTCTTTGTTTTGCATGGTATTCCAAATTTAATGCATTTCTTAGTGTTTTCTGGAGTTTAAGGCTTTAAGGTCAACCAGGAAACAGTATATTACTCTCCAAAGGGGAAAAAAAAAAAGGTAAATATTCTACCAGTAATCAAAAATCCAGTTACTTAAAGGCACTATATTATCTCAAGAGAGAGTTTATGCTTATGGGGATTGTTTGGTCATGGGGTGTGCAGGAAAAGGTTTGGTGCTTCATGTGTAATTCCGAGAGTTACAAGGAAGCCCAGCTTTCTAAACTGGCTTCACATGTGCTGGTCTGAAATTAAAAAGAAGCATGCATGATTCTTAGAAGTAGGAACAAACCTTACCTGCTATTGGATGTGATGTTACTGCACTGTCTGCAAACAAGGTGTTGTCTGTTTTCATCATGATATGTAACTTCATTGCTGTTTGCATTGCTGAGATTAGTGTTTACAAATACAATAGGCAGGAGCATAAAATAAAAGGGTATGACTTTGCAGTAGGGCCCAGGTAGGAATTATTACAAGAGAAGAGAATTGTGTCCCCCTTGTGCCTTCCTTGTGGCCCAGCAGAACAAAGACCCCTTTCTGATGCCAGTCCCAAGTCATCTTCACCTCTCAAGAACATTAGAGCAGTGAAAAGCCCATTAAAGCAGTTGGGAAAAAAAAAGTTTTCAGGAAACCTGCTATGACTCCTTTCCCTGAGCCATAATCCCTAAGACAGACCAAAATTATTCCCTGTCCAAAAAGAAATGCTGATAACTGATTAAGTGTGGTTTAGACTTACAGGTCCCAGAGTGTCCCAACAGAAGACGAGCTGTGCTTCATATATTCCTCCACACCAGAACAGTACAGTCTCTGATAAGGGAACTTCACAGCACAATCACCTTGATAATAAAGGAAACCTGTTAGTGATTACAGTGGGGGTCCTCAGTTAAAATGCATTAGGAGATTTAATGCCTGGTCAGTAGCAGCCAAGCACCCCAGAAAGGAGAGAAAACTTGTGGTTCACCTTTCAGCAGCCAAAGGGGTGTAGAAGAGCAGGGGGGGTGTGCAAGGCCAGAGCCCACCTGAGGGACACTCGCCTGCACTGAGCACAGTTGCACCCTTCTGCTCAAAGCCTGTGTCTGTAAAACATGGTCAGTGGCACCACCCTGACCATGAACTACACTGCTTCAGTCACTCAGCTGAAACATCTGCTTCACAAGTGCATCAAAAGATTTGGGTTAACCCTGTGAACCTGGGTTTGATCTTGTTTATCCAGCCTAGGAATGCCAGTGGAACAGCTCAAGATTTACAGTTGTGTGGGACCGGACGGATGGCTTACCGTTTCAACATCCTCGGTGTTTTGGCACGTAATTTAGGTACGCAGTGTTCTTCGATTCTACTTCTGCCTAATTTCTTGGAAAATAGGATAGATACCATTAACTGTAGAAAAGAATTTGATTAAGGTACCTCTTTTGTATCACAGGGAGTAATTTCCTACCTTCCAGATCTTTGCCGATATTGCTTTCAGGGACTGGGGTAACCCCATTCCTCTTGTTTTCCTTCAGAAAGCTTCTCCCTAGCCTCAGGACATTGTGTGCTATAATATCATGTATTACCAAATACACCTGGGGGATGTGAGTGGGTTAGTTGACTCACACAGCTGCTGGACATGGGCTCCTGTCACTAAAAGTTGCTTTTTTGTGACCCTCTGGGCAGAGGAAACTAGGAAAGTGGAGAGGTGTAGCATTGGGCTCTGGCAAGATGGGAGGAGGTGGGCACAACTGTGCCCTCCTCTACCAGTGCCCACCTCCTCCCTTCTGATTTTAGATGTTCAGACCCTTCAGTAAAAGGACAACCAACCAATGAAACTCAGGGAAGAGTGCCCTGCTTCTGCCTCTGCTCTCGTGGGTGACCTGACAGCGCTGTGAGCTTTAACAGTTACAGCAAATTGCAAGTCTGCTAACTCAGGGCTCCCCGCTGAAAGAACTTGCTCAACTTGCACAAATTCCTGTATTTTGGAGTGAAAAGCATGAAATACATCTTTTCTCGCTTTGTTGATCAAAGTGCACTTTTAAATAGTGGCAATTTTGCACTTTACATAACTGTTTCCTGCCATGGTTAGCTTTCCAGAATCCAACAGAAACGTTTCCTGCTGCTACGGTTAACTTACTGATAACTTACTGCTGTTTATTTACAAACAAAATGTGCAGGCATCCTTGTTATACCCTCCCCCTTTCCTTTTTTGGAGGCTTTTTTTGAGCCATACAGCCCTGTCCTCACACAACCTTCCTGTGAACATCACTGCCAGCTCGGGTGGGCTACCAAGGAAACACGGAGAATTTGTTGGGCTTGGAAAAAAAAACAAATGGACTGCTAATTTGTTAGAGGCTACAGGTGGTTTTGAATGGCCGACTGAAGTCTGTGCCGGAAATATTACAGCTCCTGAGCCTCCCGGGGGACTTCACCAGACAGGGCTCTACAGTTGCGCTAGTGACTCACAGGCAGAAACTCACCTCCAAGCAAACAGTAGTGAGGAAAAAGTGACCAAGCCAAAATGAGTCACAGGGAAATGAAACCTCCAGAGGCCAGGCTGCTTTGACAGTCTGCTAACACACTTAACTCTAGCAGCTGTCAGTACAGTCAGTGATGCAACTGATTGCATAACTGGTGGGAAAGTAAATCTAGATAGAGCTGTAAACCTGTGGCAGTTTGTTGTGGAAAATTGGATGGTCCATGTTAAGTCTTGAGTGAATGCGTACAGAGAATTTTATTAGAAGCCTAAAATGCACTGAAATTTCCAGCTAAGAAATGCAGCTTTTGGGAAGATGAGTTGTTAAAAGGAGAAATCATGGCACAAAGAGCTTTCTGGGTTATTATATTTGTTAATGTGAATCTATTGAGATGAACTGAAGACTTGAGACTGCAAAAGCCACCTGCGAATATGTGAAAAAATGCACGAGAAACCTGCTCAGCACTTTTGTCCAGAGGATGTGTCTTGGAAGAAATAAATCCCTAGTGCTGTGAACTAGTTCTTGAATCCCTAGTTCTTGAAACTTTCAGGATCTGTTCTAAGATACATAAAGTAAATTTACCAATAATACAATTATCTGTCTGGACAGATTCAAGGGTTTAACTTTGGACACATGCAATATGAATTTGAAACAGTGCTGTGCAAACAGGATACCCTTTCTTTGTGTAAAACATCAGCTGTTGGTTCACATCTCTTCCTCTGGAATCAGCAGCTGGAAAATATTAGATGAGTCACAAGGAGTTGAGAGCTTTGAAAAGCAACATGCTCCAAGTGACATACAGGGTGAAGTCTTTAAACCCACAACTTAAAACACCAAATTGGAGCCTTCAGAGTGAGAATAGAGTTAACTGCTCTGAAATGTTACAAATTGACAAGTGGGATCAAGCTAACACACTCAGTATCAGAAAGGGCAAGGTAGAAATGAATACACACAGAGCATGAGCATCCTTCTGAATTTATTTTTTTTTTAAGCAGCATTGCTTTTGCAGTGACAGTGCTTCCTGAGATAATTTACAACAGCCTACACAGCACTTTGAGCTCTGGCCATACCCTGACAGAAAGATGGTAGCTCAGAGCTCTGGATGCACATACAAAACATTTTAGAGGAATAGGTTTAGGCAGCCAGGATTGTTGGTATGCTAGTAGGTTACCTGAAGAATTTAGGTTATGTTTACACAGCAATTAATCTCTACAGGCAGGATGTATAGTCTTCTTTATTCTGCAGGCAGTATTTGGGAATCCAAATATTGGACTCTTTCTCCAGGAGGATGCAAACTACAGCGTGTCTGCTGTGTTTTATCATGTTCCCCCACTTAGCCTGGGACAAGAGACACAGGGTCTGACTAACTGTGGTGGCCATTGTGTGAACGTTGACAGGCACGTCCCTGGGCAGAGGCAATGCCAGGGTCTTGAGGCCTAAGTCGGGCTAAGCAGGCACAGCTGAGGCATCAAGGCATGCCCCTGCTCCCCACACAGCTGGCCAAGAGTACCATCTCCTGAAACACCTTTCCCCAGCAGGGCTGTCAGCCTGCCTTCACTGCTTCAGCTCCCCATTCACAAAATGTGGGGAGAAAACCCATGAATGATTGTCCTCTAAAGTCAGGTTTGCTTCCTGTGTGTTTTCAACAAGATATTTCAGAGCTCTGTGTCTGAAAAGGAAAATACCTATGGCAATTTGGAGTCTAACACTCATGTTTTGTCTCAGCAAACCTTGCACCTCTTGAGGTCTAGCTCAGACAGGCACAATTCCTGAATTTCTTATTTCCCCTTAATTGCTTGCTATATTCTCTCCAAGTTTTTTTTTTTTCTGTCCTGGTCTTTCCTTTCTCTCAGGCAGGGTGTAAATTACCCATGTTTTCATGGCTATAGCAGCAAAGCCCATGTACGTTCCTGTATTTCTGTCTTTTACTTCACTGGAACTCAAATGAATCTTAGAAGCAAGGATGTGAGGGACCACAGGAAGGGGTCTCATGTCTTAGCACATAGATCATAGTCCCCCTGAACACAAGGTAAGTTGGGAATGCAAGTCTTGTGTGGATGGTTTTAGAAATGTATGGGCCTACACTGTGTTTGCCAGGGAAGTTTTTAGGAAGCCATAAAAAGACAGAAATTCCTGATTCTAGTCTATCATTATATCATGATACGATCATCTGGCTTTGAGTTACAGGTAATACAAATAATAACAGGTATTTGCCAATGTGTTCTGAAATATCTCAGAAGATGAACATTGACAGCCTCTTCCTTGGCACCCTACTCAAGCACATTCCTATACTTCCACCTTTGAAAGTCTTTTCCATATTTCTAGGTATTATCTTAACCTCTTTTATGACACTGAAGCCTACTCTATCTCACTGTACCCCCACAAAGAGCAGTTCATTAGCTTCACTTCAGACTAAACCAACCCATTTCTTTCAGTCACTCCCCATCAGTCACAGTCTCTGCTGATGTTCACACTGTGCTTGCTGAGTTCCCCTGGACTCTTGCCACTGTGCACCCATCTCCTCTGAGCTGGGGTGCCCAGGTAGGATGTCTTATTCCAGCTGTAGCCTTGCCAATGCTGAGTAGTGCTAAACTATTACCTCACTTGGCTTGCTGGTTATACTCCAGGTTATTCCATGTTTGCTTTTTTTTCCCACAGGAACATGATGCTGTAGAGACAGCTGTGGGCCCATTTTCATTCTATTTAAATTTGCTTTTGAGTTTGAACTTCTTATCTGGAATAATGTGGGTTTTTTCTTTTGTAATATGGTAGTACAGCTTTAATGGTGGAAATTTAATTGGAGTCTGGCATTAACGTAATATTAATTTAAACTGTTACTGTTCTTTTGCATAGGTTTTATATGTTTGCAGACAGAATTTAGCTAACTCCCACTGAATAAACTTCTGAATATGAATCAGTTTTTTTAACCCACCTCCTCAGGATGTTGTTGGCAGCATAAACTCCAAGGTGTAAGGGTTAATGTTTTCTTCATTTGGTAATTAACAATGCAGTGTTTTTTAGTACTGGGATTTAACTGATAACACATACTGTTCTGCCCTACTTTTCATTTAAAATGTTAGTAACAATAGCTAGTTCCTAATTAGTGATTTTATCTGCATAGCTTAAAATGCTTTGTGAAAAACAGGTATCCATTATTATTCCTATTTTGCAGAATTCATCTTTGGTTTTTTTCTTGTTTGATTTGCTGAGGGACGGAGATTGCTTTGCCAGATACTCCATGATTTGCAGTTAGAACCAACATTTCCTAAATCAACCTACTTGACCCTGATGCTTTAAAAATACTCTCACTAGCCTTTCTACTGCACAAATAATTATTTAACGAGGGATTAAAAAGGTGGCTTATCATGCTGTGCTACATCAACTGACTGTGAGACACGTGGACTGCTTTTTTTTCCCAATTGTTTTAATCAACTTCTCAGCTACAGGAAGCCTCCCCACCAACCTGCTCCATTCCCCACCCTTGCCCTACCACATCATCTCTAGATCAGCTTTTATGCTGCTGATTCTCAGATCCAGCTCAAGGACAAAATTAAATATTGCCATCCCAAGGATGAGAGCAGGAGAACTTCTTTCACCTTTGCTCTTAAAGTAGCAAAGTTCAGTTGTGCTGTGGCTGCATCCAGCCTACAGCTGGGAGAGATTCCCAGCCTCCTCCCCTGACTCCCCAGCCCCAGGCCCTGATGTAGGGGTACTAAGGACACCGCTCACCCAATCCCTTGTATGTACAAGGGGGTATCACATGTACACCAGACAGGACCAAACATGTGGTGCATGCAGCTACTATCTCAGACAGTCAAACTGTATAGTTTCTTCAAAAGATGTCTAGTAAGGATTCACGGAGCATTACAGGGAAGACATGTACGAAATCCTAGGGGCATTCCTTAAAATGGCCATGCCATTCTTTGTTTAGGTATGGTCAATATGTAACTCTTTTGTCTTTTTTTTTTAATCTTACAAAGCTGAGGCTACATATGTGCCACAATCACTATTGCTGATGCAAAGGTGTATGTCACCTTTGCCTATTTAGGGAAGCCTCTATTAATCATAAAGTATATGAAGTAGTCTTTGGCAAATTTCAGTCTCTAGGATGTTAGTGTATTATAAGTTGTTTTATACAGTAAGGAGTCTTTTGTGTTTCTTATTAACAAAAAGACCTGTTGTTTCTGGTATTCAGGAATGGCTTTTCAGTTTTTGTAGTTTGATCAAAGACCCTGATCCACAGATCCTTACGTCATTATTGAAATGTGGCCTGTTGCTGTGAAGATTAAAAACCAGTGCCGAAGGTCAAGCAATCATTATTTCAGCAGCTCCAGGTTCCAAAGGAGTGTGCAAGCCTTTTAAATATTTCAGCTTTAAAAGCTTTTTTTGGTGTGGCAAATTTAAGTATTACTAATAATTAGATTGGGATTTAAAGGCCTTTTAATCACCTTTCATATCTCTTTTAGAAATGGTTCATTTAATTCCCAAAGCCAGTGGGCCACAGATTAAAAAAATAAAATCACTTAATCATTACTGTAATTCTATTAACTGTTTCTCATCGTTTTCATATGTATATAGATGGGTAGATAGAAATACATATTGCCTATACATATGTACATATACTACAGATAGATAAGATAAAACTGCTTTCAAATTGGAGAGTTAGCTCTAACCCAAATACATTGCTGTCTGTTGTGTTTCCTATGGTGAGATCAGTGGCCATTTGGATCACTTGCCATGTGTGCATCGTCAGTTTTCTGTGATACAACCAAAGCCGTCAAACCAAACTCAATCCCTGTGCAAATTCACTCAGTGCAATAGACAGTCAGGGCATATGGAATTGCACTCGTTTTGTCTTATGACTGGAAAACTTCATGGGCAGACCTACAACTGGTATTAATTGGTAGATCACTGCTTGTGATTTAAAAAAAATGCTGCTTTATCTGTTGTCTATGCTAAAATGAAACCAATATATGTTCTAAAACATAGAAATGAGGATATTACTTTTTCTCCCAGTAAAAGTATTTTTAAACAGCGGACTGTATCACCATTCTTTTAAACTATATTACACACACCAGGAAAATGGCCTTTTAATTCAGTTTATCACAGGTAGAAAATGAAATATATTGTATTGCTATGCACCGCCCTACAGTCTCCTCCTGGGATTACTAGAAATGGCATCAAGTGTCACGTCTGACCCAGCCACTCAGCAGTCTGGAAAGCGAAGTACATGACTACCATTGTCCAGCAGCTATCATTTCCCAGGTCCAGGTCTGGCATTTAGGTTACCCTAATAGCTATTGTTTAGCAGACAACAAAAGGAATCACCTTTTACTTCACCAGATATGCCCCCCAAAACCCTCAGAAGTCATGTAAAGAACAGGTGCAAACAAACAGAAAAGGAGCCCTCCCCTTACTGTAATAAGGAAACAAGAGACATCACAGCTACCCTTAGAGCTTGCATATTTATTGAACAAATCCTACTAAAATAGCTAAAATACATTGGGTACTTATAGTGCATTATTAAAGATCACATTGTTACAAAAGCCTACGTTTTCAGCAGTACACAACTGCAACTATACATAAATGCCACAACTGCTGAATATTACTTCTTGCTCTATATACAGCACAGTAGATGTATCTAATCTATTGGAAAATAAAATGTACAAGAAAAGGGATACAGCAGGTGGAGAAAGGAAAGAAATCTAGAAGTGCAGTGCATGCATTGGTATTTAACAGTCAGAAGCTAAACCAGTTCAGAACAAGGCCTGCCCTGTGAAAGGAAGAGCTAAAAGACAGTTATATAAAAAATTAAGGTGGGCTTTCAGACTGTGTCTAACACAACAACACTCCATGAGTAGATGATACTGTTTAGTTTTGTGTTTTGTGTTGGTTTGTATTGATAGTAGTCTGGGAGCAAGAACAAAAATGTAAAGTCCACATGTTGACAATACTGTGGAAATGTACTCTTTCCCCTTTAGGACTTCTCCTCCCAGAAATTTGCTGTGTTTTTCTTACTATATCCCCTGTTTTATGGATTTGAAGAGGACATTAAAACTTGTCCCTTCTTTTAAAAAAGGCTTTAAAAAAAATAGACAAAAATCAAAAGAGATTTTGAGAGGTTGGTGGAAAATTATTGCTCATCTTTATATGTTAGGTGGATAGGAGTCAGAAAGGAGATTTTACTTAAATTACAGTTTTGTGATTGCTCCCACTATAACTGCATGTTTGTGAGTGGACCCTGATACAGAATCAGTTCCTCACTTGTACACTATAAGTAGTTACTCACCTACAGCACTGAATAAGAAAGCCACACTGAAGACACAAGTAAACAAGTCAGTCCAGTCTAAAGAACAACATTCAGAAAAACAAAGTACCAACACCTTCTCAGAACATGGAAATAAAAAATAACTCCATCAGAGCTACCTTGCCAAGGAGCATATTTAAAGTCCAAAATAGCACCATTCATCAGTGTCTCAAATCCCGTGGCAGCATCACGATCACTTACCACAAGGAAACCATGAGTTTCATACTACTTCTATACATCAAAAGAGTACATGGATAAAATATAGATATACAGACAATCGATGAAAATAAACTACTAGGCTTGTTACATCTAAATGAAAAAAAAGGGGGACTCTCAGCCTCTGCAAGAAGCAGTTTGCTATGGTGGAAATGGAGAGAACTGTTTACCGGTTGTGTGTGAGCAGTGGAGTTTGAGTAGTGGAACATATTGCTGTGGTAGAACCAGGCCTGAGGGCCCACCTGTAATGTTTGTAAACATGGATTCACAGTGTGAAATTCTGAGAGCTTTCACTTGAGTCAGAATGTTAAAAACTATTTTTTATGGTACACGTTTGTCCACTGTTTTTCTCTAAAGCAAGGCTCAGAGTCCCATAGTTTCTTCTTACACTTAATGATTTACACAGAAACAATTCCCAATATATGACACCATGACCTCATCAAACCCATACACCATATGTAATACAAATGAAAAATTATGACTAAAAAGAGCAGAGGTGATTGATTTGGGTGAGATGGTGTCCATAGCCATCTACTGGAACCAGGCATGCCCCTTCCACCTCACATTTCTTCTTGCGGTTTACTTCCTTCGAGATAGGGAGACTTCCCTGCAGGGAGGAGAAAACAGTATTAGCTGTGCTAACTGTGAAGTCTGTTCGGTGGGGTCCTCCTTCCTCCTACCCTAAGGTTTCCATAGTTCCCTAGCTTTAATTCAGAAGTAAACATCTACTAAACACGGCTGAATCAACTATAAACACTAATGCCATTAGAGAGCAAAGGACTGTTTAAAAACCAGGCAACCCTTGCAGCATCTGAGGAAAACTCTTCATTGAGGATGAAAGAGTGTGCCCTGGCACCCAAAATGTGAAAAAGTTGAGCCAACAACCATCCTCCACTGCTGAACTGGGGAACGTGGACATTTGTTGCAGCTGGGGAGAGCCCAACCATGCCAGCAAAGTTACAGGGGAAGAAGCTACAGAGTGACAACCCTTTCTGCAGCTCACCATCAGCCACACATCCTTACACTATTCCTCAGAATTATTTTTCTCGCTCCTGCCAAACCAAGCCATTTATGTGCCCTTCATAACAGCTTGGACAGCTCAGGTCTGAAATGGCACCTGCAGGTGCTGTGTGTGCAGTAGTTCTGGCATACCAATATGGCTGAAAACAAGCAATTACCTGTTTTGCACACATGAAGCACAGAAGGCAGACACATAGCTATGAAAGATCATCCTATTATTAAGAGAACCTTTTACATCTTAGACCTTTCATCTTTTTAATACCTTACAGCTTAAGCAGCCAGCGTATGCTAGTAAGCAACGTTCCTATAGTACTTCATTGAAAAGAGCACTCTAAACACACTGTAGTGTGTTACTTGTCTCTGGATGAGTAAGGAGGTGGTGTGCCATATCAGCCAGCTGCCTCAGATAGGTTTTCATTAACCACACTTAACCATTCACTGGCTGAAGTCTATGCCTGTTCAGCAAAGCATTTAAAATACATGTTTCAGTTTAAGCCTCAGAAGGAAGCCTAAAGGCTAAGCATGTGCTTAAAGTACTTTGAGGATGCTATGTCACTATGGGATTTTAAACAAAAATAATTTGTTTAGCTAGTAATATATTCTAAGTTGTGGGGTTTGTGTTTGAGAGATCAGAACTGTAAAGGTGTTTTATTGCTTTTATTGCTTTGGAAATGTTTGTCATATAAGCAGAATGCTTTTAGTTTGTTTAAGAAGTTGATGTTATCTTCTCCAAGTTCAATTTTTCTCATGTGAGAGTTGTGAATTTCTGAATTAGGAATTAAACACATAGCAGTTTCACAACTACCAACAAAGTGCAATTTTCAGCAATTTTCCTTTCTTCCCTCTTCAGAGCCATAATTTTCACTGGAATGTCCATATTTGCTGCATTTACTTGTGTTGGGAAGGAAGCCACTCCATGGCTTACTCACTGTCTTTATCACAGTTTACAGGACAAATTCTGCTTTCAGGTAGATGAACTCCCCCCAGGGTTCTGCACTGCACACAGCCAGGAGCAGTTTTCAGGCTGAACACAGAGTAAAATCCTTTCCTAGGGGAAAATGGTGCCCTCTCACCTTGGGGTATCAAGAAGTCGAGAAACTGGGCAGACTTTGGTCAGTACACATACAGAAAGTCTCTGCAACCCAGGGGAAGAAGTAGGACTAGAAACATAGTTTGCCTTTGCTAGAGCCAAACTGGGGATTTTGCAAGAGACAATTTCAGAATGAAAAAATAACTTCTAAATTTTAGTGACTGCACAAACATATTTCCTCACAGAACTCTAGAAAATTTCATCCTCGTGGTAATATTTTTGCTTTTTTGTTGACTAAATTTGCTACTCGTATATCACTACAGGATATGAGAAGAAAACTAGAAACTTAGACATGCGAACAGGCACACCACACAGACCAAAGGTCTGGGCAAATTTCCAAAAGCATTGTGTTGGGCAGTTCCTTTTCAGCTGTGAAAACAATCCCAGTCCTGAAATTCTGCCATACAATCATAAGATAAAAAGTCCCATGTGACCCTTCTAGGTCTGGAAATAAATTGCCGTTAAGAAATGTATCCTTTTTACATTTGTTGGTTGCATGAAAACAAAAAAAACACTTTTAACTGAAAAAGAGTTTCAAAAAATCTATTAATTTTACTTTATTCTTTAAGTAGTTCAAGCTGTTTAGCACTGAGTTCATAAAACTTGAGCTGAAGGATTAAGCACTCTCTCTAGTCTTCTTCAGCAATTAACCCTGATTAATTTTATAGGACAGATGAAAAAAATTAGATTCCAAAGACACCCAGCTTCTGTTAAGTCTGACACTCTGCTGGAAGCTGGATTGTGTGCAGCTAATATTCAAGCTGCTTTGAAGATCAATTATGAAATGCAATTTGGAGCTAGCTCTAAAAACTGGTCCTTGTAAGCATATGCCAAATCTTTTTGTAGAATTACAAAAAGGCTAGGAAAAAAATCATTGTATTTAAAAAGCAGGAAGGCAATCACTTTAAAGGGAAAAAAGTATAACATTTTTTGACTAGCTGATAAACCATTATCCCTCTTGATAAACTTTTTTAAAGCTATGTACAGCATAAAACCATGGCTACTCATAAATCTAATATAATGCAGCATTGTTACTAACTATGCTGCACATAGTTCACAGCTTCATTCCTGTGTTTCAGGAGCAACTTTGTTTAATGATGAATGACAACCTAATAAAAGCTGCTAAATTAAAATTTGGAATAAAAATCATCTAGTTAACATACAGCTGATTCATAAAATTAGCAAATTCATTTAATATATGGGTGACCATATATAGCACTTTCATCATAATCTGGCATTGCTATCTCCTTACTCAGCTGAACTTTTAAAATACTTTGAATGTTAAGAATGGCAGGACTGCCATACATGTTAATTTAACGATTGCCGTGCTGGCACATGAGTCTGCAAATAGCAAACTGCAAATACCCTGGCTATAAATTTTAGAAGTTCCTTTATAAAGAAAAGGTGTGGAAAATACAGTGTTATCCAGATGGAATAGCAGAGTTTTGTTAGCAAGGAGCTGGAGTCTAGATAGTAACTGAAACTTAATCAAAACAATTTTCCATGTGCTCTGTCCTTTACTTACCTGCTTGGGGTTTTTGCCAGATTTTGAGTCAGTAATGAAAGGGAATATGAAAATAAAGCATGTGCATTCTGTGGTTCTGAGTAACTGTTATATTTTCTTACTGTTTTCATACCCAGTTTCACATTTATGAAACCAGCAATGGTAACAAACCAAAATCTTAAGCATCTTGTCTGACAAGCCACATCTTCTGCATTTATGTTGGGATACTTCTTGTCAAACTCTGAAGAAAACTGCCATGTTTTCTATGCTTGTTACTCAAGCCAGGTAAAGCACAAGCAGAAAACCTAATGAAAGAAAAAAGAAAAACAACACCACCTCCTTCCTCCTCCTGTATTATCATTGACTTTTTCATCTGCATTGCTATGAGAGAATCGCCAAAATCAAGCATTCAAAGCTCAGATGTCAAGCTTATAAAATCACGAGACAGGCTTAGGAAATATGTCTTGAAAATTAGTAAGTTTTCCTTCTGGTACATAGCCAGCAAAAGTCCACACTTTTTGCAAACCTGAGGGCTAAAAACATAGTTTTAAAATGAAAGCTGAAATCTTCAGTTAACTGCCTGTCTCAAGGAGCCAAGGCTTTAAGAAAAACAGAATACCATGAGACTCATGATGAAATCATGAGAGCTGGCTGTTCTCTTGAAGCAGTCATAACATAAAATCCATTGAACTTTCAGTGGGGTTTCTTTTTCAGAAAACTTTCACCTTAGTAAACTGCTTATTAAAGAAATTACATAAATAGCTTTACCTTTGGAAATCCCCCATCCCCTCGGCTGGTTGGAAAGGTATTCTGGCTTACCCAAATCATTAACCTTGGTTGACAAACCTGTAGTGACATAAATATATACAATTTCTTACTAACAAAGACAAATTCATTAAATGCAATCAAATGGTGTTCATGTGACAGACCACATTACTAAAACTGAGAGTCTAATGTCAGTTGAGCTTGGCCCCAAGATGTAGCTGTATTTTATGCTCAGTATATATTTTTGAGTACCCATGACAACACGATATGTCCCTAGAGTATTTCAGCTGTATTGTTTATGGCAATCTGTGTTCAACAGGCTTTTTAAAAAGACCATAGGACGTATTTTTAAAAATCTCCTTAAAAAGTTCTGTATAAGAGCGTGTCAGTACTAATAAACTTACTGAGGATATTGTGAGACCACATGCCCATTCTTTTCTGCCAGAAGTCACTGGTGAAAGACTATTTAATGAAATTTATTACCTTTGCTGATGACTGTAGGACACAAGGGCAACACACCTTTGGTAATTCTTTCACAATGAACTGTGAACTAGAACGTATTACTTTCTAAGATCATTGACACAACTATAATTCTGTGTTAGCACCCTCTATTTTAGACATTAAAGGAATTCCAAAACATTACAAAAGACATACAATGAAATAGCTGGCAGGAGTATTTAATGGTTAAGGCACTGGCCTATGACTGCTACAGGAAAATTTTCCTATGGAAAATGGGTAAGAACCAAAGCTGGCCACTGACTGCAGTGAGAAGCTAGAGTGAATAAATGCCAGGCTAATACACCTCAGTTATGGTGAATCTGAGCTGGAAACCTTCTGTGCTTCAGTTCCTCAACTTCAGGATGAAGATCAGAGCATTTGAAGTGGCCAGGCTCAAGTTGCATAAGACGCTGAAGATCTTAAATTTATTTTCCTGCTAGGTCTGCCTCCCGGGCCTTTGGGTTTTGTGAATTGAAGTTTCTGCATAATGCCTGAATGTCAAACTGTCAATGTTTTGAGCTGAACATTATAAATTACACCATTCAAATTTGTTGGCACTTTGGGAATCAAAACTTGCCTTGCCACTTAAATTCCTGGTGGACAGCTTTACTTACCTGTTTATTATTGTATTTATGTTGAAACCTGAGGAATGTTTTCATTTCTGTAGAGTTACATGTTGACTACTAGTTGTCACAACTGGACTAGATGTAGCTTGGAGAAATTACCAGATTACTTGAATCATCTTTCCAAGAGAAAATCCTGAACTCTGCTATAAGGTAGGAAACAGAGACTGGAAATTTAAAACACAAAGCCTAAGGCAGTGCCTGGTCTGATATATTCTCCCATGATTTTCTGCAGTACAAACTACAGCACTTTCTACTGATTAAAGCATCAGATTTTATGTCATGTTTTAGCTTACTATATCATCTCAGACAAGCCAGTTAAGCTGTCTGGATACAGCTGATGTAGAACAACTAATAGGCAGCACAGGGCACTCTGTGAATTCATCAGTTAATGTTCACATTGAACATGTGAGACATGTGAATGAAAGATACCAAGTAACCCCTGAGCATTCCTGTTGATTATAGCCTGCAACTATGCCTTGATTTTATTATATAGTCATATTTTTTGTATGCAAACTCATGGTGGGAAACAGTGATAGCTCTTCAGCTCTACCACAGGAATGCATGCTCAAACCAGCAGAGTACACAAAAATGTGTATTTTCCCATAGGAGGAAAGAATAAGCATCAGAATACAGTATTACTTATTACGATGAATATGAACTTCTACATTTTTCATGGAGTCTGAGATGTATTCAGGTTAGCCTATAGTCCGTGTCATCCCTATTAATAATTTAATAGGAATAAAATAAGCACCTGCAGTTAAATGACAAATAAAGGATCCTCAACTTAAATTCCTAAGAAGTTAGAAGGACTGCAGTTTGAGGGTGTATTTTGGGAATAGGGTAGGAGGAAAAAGGTGTAAAGTGCAAGATATACTTACAACTATGCTCCAGGGTTAAAAAAACCCAACCAAACAAAACCCCACCAAAACCCACCACCACCACCAAAAAACCCTACACAACCCTGCAGCTATCTTTCACAGTAATCTTCTGTGGCCATAAATTTAGTAATGTCCTGTTTTCTTAATATCTCTTCAAAAACAACTACTGTGGCCAATATTGGTAGATAATAATCATGTGAACCTACTCCACATGCAGTAACTGTTTTGCTATAACTGTAATAAAGTCTTGAGTGGGCAGCCAAATGACTTTTAAGTATCTGCCATGTGAGCAATGCTGAAAGGCCAGGGAATCATAGTTTGGATCCTGGCTAAGTGGAGGAAGATTCTGGAATAGAAAAAAGATGGTAGTGCATAAAAGTCCACTCAGGACTTACTACAATCCACCACGGTGGGGGTGGGGGGCATGCCTTGCTGTGCTACATGCTTTATAAAATGCAGAAACTACTTAGATGTTCAAATATACTCATAACTAGGGTGTTAGAAAATGACACTAAGAACTTTTAGTCAATTATAGCAACTCAAAACAACTGATATCAATGTTGCAAGATGAGCTATAGAGAGAGAGAAAATGCAAAGCAATGCTCCACTGCAGAATAGGCTGTAAGGCTTACAATATTCCAGCTGTTAGCAAACTCTTCTAAATAAATGCTTCCATTGATACACACCGTACTTTCATTTCTTAGTACTTCCTGTGTGACTGTTATGTGAGTACAGAGCTGGCTTAAATAACTGAAGTATCAGGATTCAGAAAAGAATTACTGAACTTTAGGATGGACTGAAAACTAAATTTACTACAAGTCTACACAATGCATAAGAGTAGTGTGCTGACTCAAATTAACAGCCTCAGTATTTGATAATCATTAGAAAAAAAATCAAGCTAGTAAACTTTGTCCATAAATTATCGGACTGGATCACCTCTAAATATCTGACTAACAGCATTACTACCCTTGGAAGCCTGCCTTCCTGGCAGAACATGTGATACAGAAAACTACTTTGAGAAGTCAGGGGGAAAGAAACTCACTGATCTGGGAAGCGCTGTCTGAGACAGTGTTCTACAAGTAATTCTGCCTGAAATATCAAGGCCAACTTAAAATAAGGAATTATGATCTATGAAGAATATGTTTTCAATTCTTTACCATCCATCCTCTTGAAAAGATATAAATAATAAGAATTAAGATTAAAAATTAGAAAAAGCAAAGCTAGAGGAAAATCAATGCCCAGTCTATTTATTGGCTTTTACAGCATCCAGACTCCGGAACTACTTACTGCTACTTTTTTTTTCAAAATCAGAAGGACTTCTAGAGTAGACTTTTCTTTTCTCCTGTGCCCAACAAACAGAGAAACATCCTTTTTGCTACTGCAAAGGCTCTGTTTAACCAGTACTTCAAAACTCTAATGCTTCTTCTTCCCTTTTAAGCCATGTCCTCTTTAAGAGCAGTAGTAGGGGAGAACTTTTGCCCAGCTTTAAAACAGGTACATAAAATAATTTTAACAGAGCTGGACTAAAGCTACTGTATCAGTCACATCAAATGCTAAAATTAATTTCTTGCTACCCACTCTTCATTCCTACTCACTAAAAGCATCTTTCAAACATTCAGATATATCCATCAAGAGGAAAAAACCCCAGATTTCAGGCATGCTAAACTTAGTAAAATGACCACACTCCTGTTAAGTATTCCCAAGAGTTTTATAGTTAAGAAACAAGCAAGAAAGCCCCCAGAGTTACTTTGTCTATCTTTTTTTTTCATGTGGACTCCAACTGAATTCCTGTTCATCAAGTCTCATTCATGACTTACAGGAGTTGAATTCAGCTGCAGTCTCGATTTCCAAACCAGAAGCTTAATGAAGAAGACCAACTGATCTGTGTACATCAGCAACTGCCTTTTGAGAAGTTTCAGATGACTTCTTTATCATATAAACCAATTGGAGAGGGGGGGGTGCGAAATGAAAACAAAAATGAAATTACGAGAAGTACTCTAGAAATTTCTAATTCCAAATAAAAGGTGACCATCTCTAGTAATTCTGCACTACCCTACCTAGGAGAGGGAAAAAAAATAAAAAGCTTTACTGGATGGATTAGCAGTCTAACAGCAGACACAGTTGGCCATGTGCTGAGGAACAGGGGGGTAGAATGACAGAGGTATGTGTTGAAGAGAAGGAAAGAAAGGGGCATGCTCAGCACTAAAACTACACTTGTGCAGTTGCGAGGACTGAGGACCCTGTGTGTCTGTAGTGCCTAATCCAGAACAGAGAAAGGCCATCCTCCTACCCTGCTTTCCTGGGATGGGCTGTATAGACAGAAAGGAAAGCTGCTCCTCATTTCTATACCTGTATTTCTTTAAAGTAGCTCAGGGATTTTTCACCACCATTGCTCTGTGTTGCAATGACACAAATCAATAGTATTAAGGGTCCTAGAGGGAAAAGTTGTGGATTACTTCCTTTGCAGCTAGTCTCAGCATCACTGAAAGTGTCTAGCTGATTTTCTTTCCAAACTGAGTCCTGATGAACTTCCTTTTGCAAAACTAATTATAACATAGTTGCCTGCTAAGTTGAAACAGTTATAACTTTGCAGTTTTTTTAAGTATCTCGGTTACCAGCTGGTTTCAGCTGTAGTGACTTTTCCCAGCACATTCTACCATGCACTTCCCAATCCCCCAAATGCCTCCTAGTGCAGTAAAAAAGTTCTCTCTGTAACCAACAGCCCACCATCACAATCCAGATGCATAAACAGAAAATCTTACTGCACCACTGCTTGAACACCAAATCAATCACTGTTAAAAAAAACCTAATTCATTTTGAACAAAACTGGAAGGAAAGCTTGTGCTAGGATAAATGCATTTACTTCAGTGCAAGTGGTAAACTAATGCTCCCATCTGCAGTAGTTTATTTTTAACACTGTGAGGGAAACATTATTAAAGCATATAATATTAATGTCCACCATGTTCCAAACCTTGCATGCAGGATTTAATAAATACAGAAACTGTCAGCCGGATGGTTGCTGCTTCTCAAGAGTTTAGTTGGGTGGCAGTCTGCTATCAATCAGCTTTGTCTTCTGAATCTTCTGGAGAAGGCAATGACAGGGCTACATTAAGAGGGCTCATTGCTCCTCATTTCAGTCAGTGAAGTTTTGATGAAACCTTTGTTACATTTAAGAAGCTGTACTCACAATCAAACAGGATGCTGCTGTTGTGATAGGCTGATTCTGAAACAGGCTCAGTAAGGAAGCTTTCCCTACTGAAACATCAGAAACCACAACTTGCTCAAGTTAAAATGCAACTTAATTACCTTAGCCTAATTATTTAAATATACTGTGAACATGTCGTTTAGCAGGTGTGAGGCCTGCCAATTTTGTAAACTTGATCGCTTTTTTTGCGTGGCACTGCATCACAAGTCTGAGCTTCTGGTTGAGGTACAGTGACAGCTATCCCCAGTAACATGTCTTCACATTTTCAGTATACTGTGCAGGTTTTTCTATCAGTCCCGCTTTCCACATCAGTGCCATGAACATTCAGAAATCACCTGCTGGGGGGGTGGTGGTGGTGGTGGTGGAATAATTTACAATCATTTTGCTTGGTTAATTCCACACAGCAGATTAATGTAGATAAATGGTTTGAGAGAACTGATGAAGAATTATACAATCATTCTCCCGCTAGCTGTGATTGCTCCAAGTGGCCCACCTTTTTGGTTAGACTTTACCTGCCATTACAGTAATAATTAATACATGGCAGTGTATCAGCAGAACATGGCACGACAACAGCACACCTGAACTTGCCTTTGACTTCTGTGCATCAGCATCCTTTTCTGCCTCTGCCTTTTCATGGGGAAGATATTACTGCTGCTTTTTATTCCTCCCCATCTGATGACTCAAACTCACAAACACAGAGAGATGAAAAAGCCTAAATGAGACAAGTATGCTTTTCCTTGCATCCCCCTCTCCACACTGCACATGAATTAGCAAGTTTATTCATTAGGGGGTTTTTGCAGTCCTTGTTCATCACTTCTTCAATTTCTGTCAATTTCACAGAATAGGATGTCATCTGCTCCTTCCCTACATAAGAAAGTGACCTTGGAAGTAGTTTTTCTAAATTTTAAGTTCAAAACTTCTCTTAACCCCATCTTCATCTATTGTTTCTTTTATTGTTCTTAAAGCATCTATTCTCCAGGTTACACTGAAGTGTCTGCTCCTATGTAGTCTCATACCTTGGCTCATCTCTATCAGCTTCTTCAAACAATTCACTCCTGTCCTCACCCATGCTATACAGGTTGCATCTTTTATACAGGTACTTACAGCATCCCATGATGTACGTAAGAAAATTATCTGAATGCCTGTGCAAAATTTGCTAAACATGCTTTTAAGACTAATGGGCTCTACTACTGCAGACCCCCTTGCTGCAAGAAAGAATGCTGGTAGATACTAAGCACTCAGAGCAGGCACATTTTTCCTAGTCTCTTAAGTGACTACTGGCCTCCAAAACTGAGCGAGTATGGTGTTGATGAGGGCGAAAACACAAGCTAATCTAGCTTGAGTACATAGTCAGCACACTTCCGCCAAATGCTTTAGCTGGTAAGAACCCTTAACAGAAAATTTGGCTGTCTTCTGGCATACATGATTGAATGAGGTTAGTTATAGAAAACACTTCCTTTTTCCCCGGAGAGGAATCCTCCCTGCACCACCTGAGCATAATGCAATTTTTAGACAGAGAGATCAATTTGCACTTTTCTGCACTAGTCAGAATGAATTTAGCTTGTGTGGTACAAGTGCTCTCATGCTGCTTTTTTAATTCATTAATATGCAAAACCCACTGCAAAGCATTGTTGATATTTACCACGCATATGAAGAGTAAGAGAAAAAGAAATCAAGTGGTACACTGTGAATGCTGTCATAAATGTTCATCCAACTTCTGGCTGAATTCATGAATTTAACAACGATACTCATCACTAGAGTATCACACTCCTTGAAAGGAAAAGAAATGCAATTATTCCAGAACAATAATAAGAAACAAATGTATATTATATGGGAAGTTCCATTAAGCAATAAAATGGCTGCAAACTACTTTGTTCCACCAGTAAATTTCTGTGCATGGACTCTGAAACTGTAAAACATTACATAAATTGAAATAACTAAACAAGCCCTTCAGAAAACCAAACTCAAAACTCAGTGCAACCCAGCACCTTTTCCACTTCATTGTTTGCCTCTGCACTACAATGGTAGCTTTTGTTATTTTACTTAACATGCACACACAGAAAATCAATAGTAACAAGCCTGAGAATTAAAATAGTATTTGAGTTTTCAGATAGGAGTTTGTAATTTACTCCTCAAGTGCAATAAGGTAATGAAAAGTTTAATTAGTAACTATTTGTATCTACACATAATGGTACCTGCAGAACAAGATGCAGAAACAAGTCTCTTGCTACAAAGTCAGGTGAACACACAGCGTGGCAGCAAAATTCAGGACCAAAGGCTGCATTGTTAAGTTCTTCAGTAGTTTCACACCCAACACTGACAAATTACTGGAGCAACAGAGGAGGAAGAAAAGCAGCATGGTGACGGGCTGACCAAAAGGCCCATTTAGCCCAGCCTCCTCGCTCCACCAAGTTTTGATCTCAAGGGAAAGACCAGCAAGAACAGCTGGTGGTCAGTAGGGAAATCCTGAAGAAAGAATAAAACCAGCCCAGAATAATGCTTCTCCTGTGTGTTCTCCCAGCTCCCTCCTTCTAATTTTGGGGTATACAAAATGTATACACCAAGCTGAATCCCAAAATGTGTTTAATTTCTAATTAATGGCCTGAATGCTGTAACTTACAGAAGACTTAATACACTGCTTTGGACTAAAAACCATTCTGTTTGTTTGTTTAATTTTGTTTAAATTTCTCACACATACCAGAAAGATGACCAGAAATCCAACAAGCGATGCTGTTCTCCAAGTGGTGGCAAGCTCAATGCCTCTGCCGACTGCTTTCCTGCAGAGCCCAGCCATGAAAGCCTTTTCGCTCATGAGACGCCAACCTCTTGCCCAACCAGCAGATTTCAGGCAAGTATTAAAAGCCCCAGCGGTACTCTTGGAAATGGGAGACAGAACCACATTGCACAGCCAGTACTTACCTCATTAAAAGGGATGTAACAACCATAGCTGATGATATTGTTAACAGGTGTTTGCATTTACCTGCAGCCACCATATTACCAGCATCTAGTACCATTTAATGTAGCTTAACTGCTACTCCACTACAAAACCAAAAACTGTATTGTGTATGTTCTGTAGGCTGAAAGTAATAAAGTATCTGTGGGCTCTGGGACTCACCTAATGAGGAGACACACAGGAAAATAGTTTTTCCTGCCAAATTTGTTTCTGGGTTTTGTTCACGTTGCCTTATATAATTACTTAGCTGAGAAATTAAGGGTAAGGACATCTACCAAAATTTCCACAGGATTTTCTTCTGCCAGCAGGAATAGTTATTTAAACTCATACTCTTTCATGATCACAATTTATCACAGATACAGTCATGTTAAAACAAAGAAGGAAGATCTCTGACTTTTAAGGAGCTCTGTGGTGCCAATGTGTGCCTTCTGAATGTCAGTGCTGTAAGAATTCAGGAGTTCTTTCTGTTAAGGTACATATTGAGCCAAGGCTTATACCACCTTCAGTGAGAACACACAAATTTCTTTTAACTTTTTTCAACTTACTCCCACACAGGTATGCTATGCTAGTAGACAGACAGTAAAGTTAGTGTTAACAAAATTAATCCAAAAACACTTCTTCCTGAGGATGAGAAAATACTACCTGTTCTGAGGGTGGGGTTTTTTTCAAAATGCAGTTTTTACAGAAGGAAACATCACGAATCCTCCCAGCAACATCTACATAGGGATTCAGTCAGTAGTGCTACCATAAATTTGCCAGATCAGCAGTCTAAATTGAATTTCATGTAACACTCAAACAGTGATTCATAGTATCATTCTACATTAAATGTTTGAAAAGAACATTTTTGCACCTTTCCAGATTGGACCCTCAACCAATATGGTTTAATGA
Organism: Elanus axillaris; assembly: GCA_026212715.1. NCBI lineage: Eukaryota > Metazoa > Chordata > Aves > Accipitriformes > Accipitridae > Elanus > Elanus axillaris. The sequence continues at coordinate 22,984,526 of JANZLQ010000079.1, read as the reverse complement.
GGTGAATAAATATTTGAAATAAAAACAAAATACAAATATTTAAAAATATTTTTATTAAAATATGCTGTCCCAGTCGATGATACCAACTGAATTATATTTATGAAGTTGTTCTAGGGCTATTAAGTGTAGTCCCTCTCCCTTCTCTTTAGCCATACACAGAAAGATCAGAGCTCAGGTGTGGGGCAGCAGTATTCTGATGCAAAAAAGAGAAAAGATTGTTGGTAAAGGCTTTAGATCCCAAGACTTAAAAATCAATGTCATGACTGTAGTATTACAAGGTGTATATTAATTCTTATTTCTGATTTTCCAATAATTAAGCCTTTGTGAAAAAGAATCAGTAAAGGTTTGTACCGGACAAAGTATTATGTAAACCTCCAATTGCATGTGTCAACACAGCTCTGTTCAGATCAAGTATGCTGGTGCAATTACAAAATTTTAGCACCCAGAGCATGCATGTTTGTGACTGGGTAGAAACACATATATAGAGAGCTTTTGTCTTTTAATGCGCATATGAACTGTTACCACAGAAATAGCCACAGTATCTATAGCTTTGGACAAAAATTAATTTTTTTAAAACCCACTGCAAATTTTTCTAGTCATAATCAAGTAAAAGTGGTTCTTCTGCACAGTTGAACAGCTGACGTGGCAGAAGTATTCCAAAAAGTGAGTTTGTATTTCTGCTTATTTATTCTGTAAGCTGGAAAGGCTTTAATTCTCCCTAAGTTTTCAGGAATCAAGTAGTGTTAAGCAAACTGCACCCAATGTATTCTTCATGCACAATACGTAAGTGTAACAAAAAAAACCACAATATACACATTCAGATGACCCAAAATGCTTAGCTTTCATCCCTCTCAATTACTTCTCTTGAACAAATTCTGCTCGTGGCTACACATGAACAGAAAAGGATCTGATATAGTCCTGCAGCTCTTATGCAGTTCTGAACCACCATAAAGGAGACTCCAGTTCCAGTACCAGGCCTGAAGTATGAGATTTCTCATGCCAGACCAGGAGCTGCATTTATCCAGTGTATATCTAGTATTAGGCTGGACATAATGTCTCATCCCAGTATCTCATTATTCTTATTCCTCAGAGCATATAAAAGGTTCAAACAAATGCCTGCCTCTGCCAGACCAGTCCCAGGCTCTGTTCTCCACAGAGAATCCTAAAGTTATGAACAGTTTCTCCAGCTAAGGTGAAGTGATTTTATAGACACAGAAAATTACAAAATGTGTAAAGATATCTGCATATAACTCACTGGAAAAAGGTTTGTAATGGTTAAACAAGGATGAAATCTTAAATATAAGCTCTGCCTCATAAGTATCTTCACCTAACTTAGATGATGCTATACTTCCCTATGAACTGCAAAAAAAGAAATGGGATGGTGATTTTTTTTCTCTTCAACCAAATGCAAGTTGTAATTTCTTTCTCTCTGACTTAATGAAGAAAAGCTTTTTCCTCAACAGTTTCTCTCTGAAAGGTTATCATCCCATTTTTCTCTTTTTTCCCCCCAAGACTATAAAATGCAGAGAATGCAAGTGATAGAATAACCTCAGAACTGATCCAGTTCATGCAAAGATACACTACAGGAAGTGTTCAGCCCAAATGACCTCCTTCCGGGGCCTTTTTTTGCTTTGGGATGACACAGCTAAACTGTACAATACCTAGACTAGAGATTGCACACCACTACTGCTTAAGAAGAAAGCCATCTAATCGTGGTAAGTCAGAAGCAAATTAATGAGCTGCTCTAGAGTATCTTTTATTTGTTTTCAGGTAGTTCAAAACTAAATTGTCAAGAATGTAGCTGTTAACTGACAAAAAATTTTATTAGTGTTATTAGTTTAAATTCCTTAGCACCTGCACTGCAAATTCTCAGAACTGAACTTGAAGTCCAGCAATGAACTGCAATGTGAGCAGGAGAAAAGGACACACCTCAGTGCTTTAGAAGCAAACAAACAGACCACTTTGTCAAGTGTCTAATATGCCTGTTTGATTTCTTTCTTTAAAAATAAACATTTACCATTAAAAAAAACCCAAACTTTTCCTGGTTTTGCTACAAGTCTTCTTTGAGGTCACAGAAAACTGGAATTAAGACTTCCTTGCTCTTGCACTTCTGACAAAATCCCTTATTTCAATGACTGGATCACATAGGCCAAATAAATTTAAAAACAAATCTTTTTTTTCTTCTTTTTAGTTAAACCTTTTTTCCCCCCCTTAATTAGCACTATAATCTAAATTTGTATTTTATGACAAACAGCAATTTCCATGAAGATGGCATACAGAAATTCTAGCATTTCAAATGAAAAGAACAATTAAAATCACCTCAGGATTTTATACATTGCACATAAATATAAAATGTTCTCTCTTCCTTTAGGTGGTCACTTAAGGAAATACCTTATACACAAGGACAGATCCTCAAATGGCAGGTCTTCTTGTATAAGATGGCTCAAAATGTCCGTAAGTTAAAATTTTAAGAAGAAAGTACACTCTTCTGCCTTTCTATTTCTCTTTAAATTATTGATGATATTATTATACAGCTCCAAGAAAGCTTAATTAACCAGGTATGAGGAAATCCTAATTCCAAGTCTAGGAAAAGGAGAAGCAACGTTGGAAACTAACCTGCTAAGTTATTTGCTTTTACTTGTGAACAGTTTAAGAAACATTTTATGGAATGAGTACATTAAGAAACTTAGAAGTTAAGACAGTGAAGTTAAACCAAGAATTCATTTGTTCCCACTCAACAAATTTATTCTAGTCACCCTTAATTTCACTGTAAGCTTAAGTAAATAATTGATGAACTTTCAGTTTAGCAAAGGAATAAGCAGGCCATTTTCCCCTTTTTTTTAAGGTTTATTTCAGCCTTCTGAAAAGTAACAGCTAAATTTTCAATGACCGGCAAGAGCAGAATAGAGCCTTTGCCTAGGCTGTTATATTATAAACAAAGTAAGCACTTTTACAATCCTGTATTTCAGTGTAGAAAGTGTTGATATGTAAAGAATTCCTCCTGCAAATTAGAATGGCTAAGGAGACACTTGCAATAAATACAAGAAATATGCCAAAGACAAGTTTGTACACCACTGCAAGGAAAGTATGACAGTGGTCTGACTTAAAACTACATTCAGTATTACTGTGCTCAAAAGTGAAAGAAAGGGAAAAAAAAGGGTGGTAGTAGGGGAGGAGATTCTGCCAAGTATCACATCTTAAGCAACCTTGCAGGGTGGGGCAAAACCTAGTCTTTCTTACATTGAAATTCTGATCACCAGTCAAAAAAAGGTGGAATTAGGCCTTTTCATAACAAATTTAAAAAATTTTTCAAAAAAAGCCAAATGAGATTTTTATTTATGTTACACTGCAAAACAAACAATAGGACTAGACTAAGGTGTGTAACTACATTTTATTTTCTGCATTTGAATAGTTCTAAGTGGTATTTTATGTTCTGGCCTGGAGACTGGCTTTACAAAATTGATTTCATTGACTACTGTAGGAACCTTGCTGGATTTATAGAATCATCTGCTGGTAAAAATCAGTGGCTATTTTATACCTAACTAAACCTAAAATAATCTTTTGTTCCATAGATAGGCATATATTGCACATAACAGCCTGCACACCATCTAAAAATGTGGGCTGATTGTCACCTTGGTGTTGGTAGGAAAACAGTTCCCTTATCCAATATTCTACAGTTGTGTGAACAAAATTTATTTTAACATGGTTTCTATTCACAGATTAAGTGAATCATTTCCCTTTTAATTCCCCACCCCCAACTATTCATTTATACACAGATGAGCAAAGCACTTTGATGAAAAGTAGGTTCCAGAATAGACTAAAAATCCAGAATTTGCAAGTTTATTTTTGCAGATAGGAATGATATAAAACAAGGAGCCAAAAAGAAAAAATGCTTTACTTACATATTAGCTTATTTTAAACACCCTTTGGTCCTCCTCCCTCAAATCAAAACAACTCCAAAGAACCAGACAAGGATAATTTAATTAATGCAATTAATTTAACCCTATCTTAAGAATATGCTCCTGAGAACCTCACACTTTGGAAAATATTCTGTGCTAACGTACACCCTATGCAATGCTACTTCAGATGAGCTATTGCCCCATTCAAATTAACAGATTTTTGACCATGTTATTATAATGTAGCACCCAAAACATATCACATTTATGTCAGTACATGTATTCAGACATGCTTCAGTGATAGCTGCATCTTCAGTCAAGAATGCTATATGACTACACAGCATCTACACTAATTCTGCCTATTCTATGTACTTTTTCTGTACAAACTGATTTTCTTTGTCCTGCTGATTCTGAGACAGCCCTTAAAATTAGGTATTTGTCAGTAGCAGTATCTCAGTATAACAAATGGGCTTTAATCAGTAAAAATAGAAATGCAATTAGCACTGAAGGAAATGGGCTATTGAATATTGTTCAGTAAATACATTCTAACTAAGTGCCTGTAAGTTCAGTTAGGCTGAGGCCTAGCCATTTTTTCTGGAACAGATTTGTATCACAAAGAAAGGCTAACCTTCTGAGAAAAATACCAAATATTAAGAAATATTACTTTGCATCATATGTACTTCGCTGGCAGACTAACATTAAATCTGCTTCACTTAATAAGTGCAATGACCTATTTCTTCTTTTTGGGAGGAAGGTGGCAGGGCTGAAATTATTGGGTATTTTTTTTTTGTCTGCATGTACTCCTACATGTGTTATGATGTGTATTTTTCATAGTAACCTAAATACTTCTTGTTTCAATTAAATAAGCCTTGCTGCACAAAGAGGATTTCAGATTTTTATTCAAAAAATGAAAGAAAATCAAAGATCCAACATACGGATGTTTTCAGAGTACATCAGTCATTGTATGGCAAATCCTCACAGCCTCAGAAAGTATGTCTTATAAAGGTTGTATTTATAAATAAATACTGGGGGTGGGGAAAGAAGGTTTGTATTTATACAGAAAAATACTGATTCTTTGCTAAAGCAACTAATTCTTACCATTTTTAGATTCTGTTAAGTCTTGGGATTGCAGTTTCTCTCAAGTAGCACAAGGAGAACAATCTGAAAACAATTTAAAAAATAGAAAATGAAAAAAAAAGTAATTCCAACTGTCACAGTATTTAATAGTTATTTTTTGCCAGCATAACACTGCGTGAGCCAAGTATAAGCTTCAGTGGTTAAAAGTCATGCAAATTATTGTAACCACATGTACGCTTATATGTCATGCGTCTCTGCACTTCAGTGGTCTGTAGGCTTAAATATAGGACAAAGGAATCCCTGGTACCTGGATTTGCAGAACCCTATGCTATTCTTAGCACTTGGTACATCTCTGAATAGCACTATACATAATGGTTAACACACCTAAAAATCAGTCAAGAGGACAAAAACCCATCAACCTACGCTTACTGTAAAGGTGGTCCATTGTTCCCAGGCATACAACAAAGTGTGTTTTTTTGCAATCAAGAAACAAGTATAACAGTGTCAGGCTTTCACAATGTTATGGCCCAGAGAGTGGGTATTTTTGGAAATGGCACTGCATTACATAACCTCCAGTTTTCTCTCTCTCTGTTCCACACTCCCCCCCCCATTTTAAATAGGGAGAGGAAAAAAAAAGAGAGTAGGTCCTACCTCATTTAAATGGTACCTTAAATTAACACTCTCTTAATTGACTGAATTTGTAGCTTACCTCCTTCATCAGTTTTCATATAGTGACAAAAATTAAAGTTCTCTTCTATTGATTACGTATTTCTTACCTACAGTGTGTATGTATGAAATGTAATTAGGTATGAGTCATATGTTTACACACAAACACACACATACATATTGGATTTAAAACTGCAAACTCATATATCTATTAATGTACACAGAAACGATTGAAAGAAAGCACATCATTAAATGCTGACCAAAATATGGTTGGTTTGGGGTTTTTTTCTCAAAAGAACCACCCAAAATTTAACTGCTGCACATGCAAAAATGCAGAAGGCTGTTGCAAGAATGACTGCTTTCTAAAAATAAACCCCAGCAGCCTGAGAGGAATCTAGTGTCAGGGCGGAGAAGAGGGAGATTCGTTTTACAAGGGAGAAGAAAAGAGATGAAAACCCAATCCTAGAGCCTTGCATGCATGCTAAAAAAGCTAAGTGCATTAGGTTCAAAAATGCATTTTGGTGTTCGCTGAGTGCAAAAGCAAGAAAAATGAAGCAGTTTTATAAAACCACTTCTCATCTCCCCTTGCATGTGTGCAGAAAAATCCCCAGCCTAGAAATCCAGCCTTAAAGCATAAAGACAAAGAGTTAAATACATATACTGCACGTTTTCTCATCTTCTTTAAGAAAGCCTGTTTGGAAATGTGCACCGAGAGGGGGAAAGGCAAGCTGCAGCAAAGTCCAGCTAAGGACAAAAGGAAATGAAAAGAAACAAAGAGAAAGAGAGAGAAAGAGAGAGGATTAATTAAAAAAAATAAAATTCTGTGGATTGGAATTGCATATACTTACAGACAAAAGCCCCCGCTCCCTGCTCACTTTCTGTCCTTTCTACATGATCTGAAACACAAATGTGGATTAAAAAAGGGCAGCATGCTACAGAGGGGAATTTATAGTTGGGGGAGTGGAGAGAGGGTAGGGGGTGTGGGGAAGAATGACTGCACCTCTTCCAAAGTGCAGCCTTGGAGAAAAGAGAAAAAGGGGTGGGGGTGGCTGGGGGAAAGTCTCTCTCCCCCCCCCCCCGGCTGGATTTTGGTTGCCAGTGCCGGTTATATTGAACAATGAGCTAATTCTGATGGTAGCTGGCTGGCTGCCAGCTCTCCCC